>OX637535.1:111585600-112303100 GCA_951800035.1 Linnaemya tessellans
AAAAGTATGCAACATTTTTTAACTCAACTTTCTAACAAGCTGCCTGTCCCATTGTAAAACTAGATATAATTTTGGCGTACTATAAAAATATTTAAAAAAAAATTCAAAAATGTTATTTCTATTTGTATTATTAAGTCAAGAAGTTTATTTCAGGTTCAGGCTCAAATCAACGAATCATCAAATAATATATATTAATTTTTTTTTTATTGTTAATTTTTTCAACGGGCTTAAGTTCGAATCTGCAAGACTGCTAATCATTTTTTATTATTTTATTAATAAATGAATTTGTTCAAATTCTATTTATTATTTTATATTAAGATTGGAATATTAAGAATATTTTTCAATACTCATCAAACCAGCAGAACGGATTTCATACATAATTTAAAACATTGCGGGGGCACGCGCACTTATTCATTGTAAATTGACAACTAAATTCAATTACTTGAACATAAATAAAAAAAAGCGAAAGGAAAAATCGAAAGAGATACATGGAATATTGGGAATATCAATCGTCAGGGTTGGGGAATTTCGTACTAACCAAAAAGGTAATAACTTAAAAATATGAATGTGGGAACTTCTCATATTCAATTTTCGTTAAAATATTGGTTAAATAGTTGATATTCCTACTAACTAGCACCACTTGCAAAAATGTGGAAAAATTGAACAAAGAACGCTGATGAGATGGCGTAGCGGCCTCGAAATCAGTACTGATCCGTTCTGCTGGTTTGATGATTATTAAAAAATATTCTTAATATTCCAATCTTAATATAAAAAATAATAAATAGAATTTGAACAAATTAATTTATTAATAAAATAATAAAAAATTATTTGCAGTCTTGCAGATTCGAACTTAAACCCATTGAAAAAATTAACAATTTACATAAGAAAAGTTCGACTAATAAAAATTCATACATATTTTTTTTATTATTGTATTCCGATATTTTTAAGCTTAAGGTCTCTTTATTTTAATTTAATTTTTAATTTCAATATTTCGTCGTTCCTTTGTGGGACTTCTTCAGGAAATTATTTAGTTTATTTAATATGAAAAATATTTTGTTGATGAAACAAAATTATTTGTTTTATTTTTTTTTATTTCAAAATTTTGTGTCAATTCGAACTATTTAGTAGGTGTGATATATCAATAATATATTTTATGATCATGAAACTAGTACAACGGATCAGTACTGATTGCAAAGTTTTTACGTCATCTCATCGGCCTTCTTTTGTCCTGATTTTCTACTTTTCACTTTTCATCCTAATTTTAAGTAACAAATATGTATTTTGTTTTTATTTTAAAGGTTTTTGTTTAATAGAAAAAATTACCAAATCTAGCATATTTTTATTTTGATTTCCGAAAAGTTTAGAAGTTTTTCAGGGCTACGGCACCTGTTGGCTAAAGTAGGCATTTATAAATGGCTTTGCATTTTTCTGATTTTTTATAAGAGGGCGTGGTCAAGTTAACTATCCATCAGTATAAATATTTTTGTTTTTAAAAGTCACGGTGCTGCTGTGTTTTGGAATTTTTGAATGATATATTTCTAGAACAGAATTTCTTATAAATTTTCGTGCTCCAAAGAATAATCGCCTAGTTCTAAATAGATTTTAATATTGCCTCGCAGTTTATTATGCTTTATGTTCTAATATCCGTCCTAGTTACCAATTTATTTTACTAGTTTTTATCTTTACATTTAATGTGTTAGTTTTAAAGCAAATAAATTCAATAACAACAACCATCAAGCTAAATATTTCTTATATTGCCTATACTTATAACAATATCCTGAAATAGGTTATATATAAGAAAATTCTTGATGTGTCAACAAAAAAATCTTTGGTACAAATTTATAAAGATTCTCAAAAGAGAGGGGGATGGAGGAAAAGAGATATGCAGCAATTTAATGTATGGCACACTTGTGTGAGCCATGATTAATGCGACACTTTAATGGGTTTGTCTTTTAACCGCCAAAAAGCGAATATCATAAAGACATTTTTCATTTGTTCAAAGTACATACTACGATACAAACTAAAACAGTGGGTACTCGACTTGTGACAAAATTATGACCTATTTGCCAACAGGCAATGAAATTTTGGGAATTCACAATTACAGCGATACTCATTTTGCCTTATATTTGTTAAGAACAGCATAAAATTAGTTTAATATAGAAAATGAAAATATTTGTTAGCCACTGTTATATATGTGCTATAGTATAGGTATGCTGATTTAACTTACCTTGGATGCAATATAAATGAAACCACACACCCACAATAGGACATCACAAAAACACACCCTATATAATAATATCTACAATTTCTTTTGGTATTTGTTAGCATATAATAAATAAATGCAATACAACCGCAAAAACTGGTGAGAACAATAAACCATTATAAACTTGTTAAACTGGCGAGGTCAGCTAGGCAAGCAAAGAAAAAAACTTGTGGCCCTAATAAAGCAAAAAAAAAAAAAGAAACAGAAAACTAAAGAAACAATATAAATAAATACATTTTTACAAGAAGCTGCACGAGTACTTTTTCCATACACAATGTCGCTTGGAGAAAGTTTCTTTCTTTCTTATGCCAGGCAAAGAAAATTATTTTACTATATATAATATAAAAAAATATGCTAAAGCTCGAAGGTCTTCTACGTCAGTTCATTTATGCTCTTTTGCTTTCTTTTGTCCAACAATAAAAAAAAATGACATTTAACAATTTATAGATTGCCGCACAGTTCAAGCTTCCTTATTTTGTATGGCAATTATCATTAATATTGTATTAAATTTATGTTTAAATATATTTTAATGAGCTTAAATGGCAAAACAAATTAACAATGTTTATAATAAAAATACAAAAGAAAACAGAAAAGTTTCAGAAAGTAATCGGATAACTTTGTGGAATTAAACTTCACCGTATTTAGAAAAGATTTAAAAGTATCCTAAAAGTAGGCAATTATAAGTTACTGTAGGTAACACTCTTGATGTTAGTTATTTTGGGCTGCTGGATCATAATATTTTTAGTTTTCTGAACACTTGGCATTGCGCATTTTTGAGCTCACTTTTATTTTCGTTATTACAGATTGTCTCTTCTTTTAACACTCTCCCCTCTCCTTTCCATAGCTCCGACACAATGCAAACATTATTAAATTGAATACCCAATTACCTAGCGTAAATGTTCATAGTTCTTTAGTAACGCAATGCGTATGAGTAATATTAAAGAAATATAGTTTATGCCTGTGTGTACTACGGTGCGTATGATTTATATGAATTCAATATTTGCCTCATTATTTGAATATAAATAATATTAAATAAATTGGCGTCCTATTGTTGTTCTAATAACATTGTGCAACAAAACCAATATATTTGCAACAAAAAGTTGCGATACGTGTATCAAAAAATAAATTGAATAACTGTCTGTTCGCCGATATCGAAAACTATCGTTCGATCGAATAAATAACATTTAAAACAAAAATAAATTTAAAAAATTTTTTTTTGTTTCAAATGTTACTTATTCGATCGAACGATAGCTTTCGACATCGGCGAACAGGCAGTAATTCTTTTGAATTGTTTTAATTCAAATTTTAATATCTAATCCATAATATTTTTGCGCTTTATTTAATAAAGTCGACTCTTGATAATTTGAAACTCGTTAATTTGAATATCACGGTAATTTGAACTGTTTTCCAAGTCCCTTGAAAAACACTCAATAAATTGAAAAATATCTATGTAATTTGGTGCCCTCAATAATTTGAAATTATTTGAATGGCATTTTGATCGCCGACTCGCTATAATTTGAATTTTTTGGCTCTACGCTCTATTTGAATTTGAATTATTTTAATTGCTGTGTTTTATGCAAAATATCAAATAAATAAAACAACCATTTATTTTAGTTTTTTGCGATGTGCTACAAAAATGACATCTTGCTCGCCAACGTTCTATAATTTGAAGTTCGGTTATTCGACACTCTTTAATTTGAACTCCTAATGTGATTTTGTTTCTGAAATTTAAATCGTTTCCATTAGTTTCTGTGCCACGATTTTAGTATACACCACTACATCGACAGTTGCTAATATAAAAAATTAAATTTCTTTGCTTTGCTTTTGCGGAATTTAGTGCGTGCAAATGGTTTTGCTTTTTTTTATGAAAACTCTTGTTAATTTGAATTTTTTCTGTCTCTCTTTCGATATTTTGAAGTCTCGTTAAAATAAAAACTCGATTATTTGAACATTTTCTGTGGTCCCTTCAGTTTCAAATTCTCAAAAGTCGACTGTATATATAAAAAAAAAACTATTTCTTTTCCAATGTATCGCCACTCTTTAGAGTGACTCCTTCAGGAAAATATTTTTAATTCGTTTACGTTTGATTTATATTTTGTAAATTATTATAGTGGGACAAAAATTTTTTACTATTAATCATTTAATTAACAATTGCACTACTAATCATGAATCGGACTTAGTTCAATATTTACTTACCGACCATTTTACATTGTCGAAAGGCTGATTTTCTTCTTATAGTTACATTTGTAACAAAAAAAATTGGGGGATTCCCACTGTAGTCATAAAGTCATAAGATAAAATAATAGCAGGAAAAATATAACTAGTGTGAACAACCCGTTATAACTTAGTGTGCTATTTCAAACACCGATCAGCTGCTGCCTTGATATGAGCAGAATAAATTTTTCTTTGCGGCGGCATACGGAAAAACGTTCGGTGGCTGCCAGCTACGTAAGTTAAACGAGAAAAATTTTTCACTTGTATATATTTTTAGTTTTTGCGATTTAGTTCTCTTTTAATTATTTTTATGTTATAAAAATGTGATTCAATGTACCGACGTATAGGTGTGAATAATTTTTTTTGCCGTTTTTTAGTCGTGAATCATATAAAAGTAACGGCGACAAACATATACTATCGCCATCTCGCCTAAAGATTTTCTGCCGTTCGACTCAGACCTCTAGAGTTATTTTATGAAAATACAAAAAAATATCCGAAAGAGTGCTGTTATTTTATGACTTTATTGTATGCAGGACAACAACAACTTTTAAACTAGTCTAAAATATTATGACTTTATGACAATATGACTAAATAGCACACAGTGTGAATACCCCAAATATACTTATGAAATTTAATTTTTATTTCAAATATAATTGTACAAAAAAAGTCTTGCGACATTGTGAAATGGGAAGCTAATAATTTTTAATTATTATAATAATTATTAATTATTATAATAATTATTAATAATTATTAATTATTATAATAATTGTTAATTATTATAATAATTATTAATTATTATAATAATTATTAATTATTATAATGATTATTAATTATTATAATAATTATTAATAATTATTAATTATTATAATAATTATTAATAATTATTAATTATTATAATAATTATTAATAATTATTAATTATTATAATAATTATTAATTAATTTAATGATTATTAATTATCATAATAATTATTAATTATTATAATGATTATTAATTATTATAATAATTATTAATAATTATTAATTATTATAATAATTATTAATAATTATTAATTATTATAATAATTATTAATTATTTTAATGATTATTAATTATTATAATAATTATTAATTATTATAATAATTGTTAATTATTATAATAATTATTAATTATTATAATAATTATTAATTATTATAATGATTATTAATTATTATAATAATTATAAATAATTATTAATTATTATAATAATTATTAATAATTATTAATTATAATAATAATTATTAATTATTTTAATGATTATTAATTATTATAATAATTATTAATTATTATAATAATTGTTAATTATTATAATAATTATTAGTTATTATAATAATTATTAATTATTATAATAATTATTAATTATTATAATAATTGTTAATTATTATAATAATTATTAATTATTATAATAATTATTAATTATTATAATAATTGTTAATTATTATAATAATTATTAATTATTATAATAATTATTAATTATTATAATAATTATTAATTATTATAATAATTATTACAATAATTATTGGTTATTATAATAATTATTAGTTATTATTATTATTATTATTAATTATTATTATTAAAGTTCTCATACTAGATATTTTAGTAAAATGTGCATAAATTTTAATGGGTTTTATAATTTGTTTTGGTCTTTTATTAATCTTTACATTATTATTTGTTTTTTTTTTTAACAAATTATGTAGCATTTTGAACAGGTTTTATCATGTCTTTTTGAGATTTAAATTAAAATTTCGAACAATTAGCCTATAGAATCTTAATTCAATTTAATATAGTAATAAAAAATGTTCGTTAAAATTCTGACTACATACAAAGGTCTTATTTATATTTTCAAACTTAAATAAAAAACGTAATAATTGTCTCAACATTTTATTAAGAGCATTCAGCTATAATATGGAAATCCGGATTTTATATATTAAAGAGTATGTCATCCAGATGTCTTCCGTCGAGTTGAAGACACTGTTTCAAAACGGAGCCTTGTGTTCTGCGGAACACGCTGCAGTAAACTTGATTCCATTGAGCTGATTTCTCGGCAAATATTTCCTTTAAAGCCACAAGATAATGGGGGTTGTCATTTTAAACCCTCTTCTTGAGGTAACCCTATAAAAAAAGATCATGGGAGTTAGATGCCGCGACCTCGGTAGCCATTAAATGTCCCCCTAAGCGACTGATCAGTTTTTGAAGGAAATTTTCTCCGAAGCAAATTCATCGAAGCTCTGGCTGTGTGTGCAGTCACCCAATCCTGTTGAAACGATGTGTGTGAAGAGTACTATACAAACCCCTAAAAAATAAAAAATAAAAAAACTTGTTGCAATACAATTTTAAAAGCAGACATAACATGCCTTTTAACTAGAACATAAAATATTATGATTGATTTTGTTAGCATCAGTATAGACAACAATTAAATGATTACATCACATATTGGCTTAAAGCATTAATAATGTAATAGTCATACAAAAGTCTGTCTATGAATAATATAAGAATTTTCATAAAACATTTTCCTGAATGTTTTTATTATTATTATTATTATTATTATTATTATTATTTGAATTCAATAGCCGGCAGGAGAAGAAGGCAATTAATACCAACACTCATTAAAAGCAATAAATAACAGAACATAAATATTTTATAAATACGTTGTAATTAAACAATAAATGCCAGAGTTTGCTTTTTATGCATATAATCCTTTTATTTCATGCTTTAATACTCCCCTGTTTTATTTTTCATTTAGTCTTTGTGCACATACTTATCTGTGCCATGTATAGAGTAAATAATAATCAAGCTTTATTTGCTACTCATAAGCAAACGTATTAAGAAAATACCAGCCGACGTTAGAAATATACAAATTGAATGAAGATATTGCTTAATAGCCTTAAGTTATTTATAAAGAGGCGAATGTTAGTGGAAAGTATGCCTAAAAGTGTGCTGACTTTTTTTTTATTAATAAGAATATTTACACATACTCGTATTTGTATGTGTATGAGGGCACGTATTATATGAAAAACAAAATGTAGCACTTGCAGTTTCAAGGAGTTCAATATATGAACACTGAGCAAAGTAAAAAAAGAAAAATATGTATAATACTAATGGTGTTTTCTTTTCTGGAAAAAATGTAACATTGTCTCACTTTATTTCTTAAAATTTGCAGTTAGGCGGAGTTTTAAGTTACAAATTAATATTCCTTAGGGATGGCATTTTATTTTCTAATAAATTTACTATTTTGAAATTACATAATAGCGCCATTTTTCCATAAAAAGTGCACAAAATGTTGCACTCTTTTACAGAAAAGAAATCAACATAAGTCAACCATGTGCAATTAACCGGTTTAATTGTTAAACGTTAATAGCCCATTTTCAAGTTAAGCGATCAACTAATCGGGTAATAATTAATCAGTTAACCGGTTAACCGTGAAATTAATACTATTTAATTTTTTATGAAATTTTTAATTTGACACATTGTTGTAAAGCACCAATGAAATGCATATAGACATTGCTTAACCACCAACAAATAAATTTCATTTATATTTAAGTTTTTTTTTTATTTTAATTAATATTAATTAAAATAAAATTAAAATATATCGAAGGCTGAAAAAATAGAATAATATAATACTATTTCCTTTACACAAAAATGAAAATATACACAAGATTTATGTTCTTGGTTTAGAGTAGGAACAAACTCAAAGTGATCATATGCGAAATTTGATTCGTAATCAGGGGCCAAATTACCGCATTCGATATCGAGCGCAATTTCCATACAATTTAGATACAAAATTCGTTCGATATCGAGTGCGGTAATTTGCCCCCAGATTTGGTGTCGGCTATGGATCAGTTTCAATATTTAACTAACTCTTCAAACCGAATATGACGCAAACGATATTACAAAATGTAATTTTATTTTCATTTCTAAAAATTAACAGGAAAGATAACAAGAGAAAAACAATAAATAAATTGTTACGAATGATCCTAGTACAGTGTTCAGACATACACCTTAATTGAGCGTATCACAATTAATGGCATAATTGAGCTCAATTAACCATATACATTTTTAATTAAGTGATTGCTCAAATAACACTTAATGGCTATAAAATTGAGTACAATTACAAATGCAGCACTGCTAAAAGGTATGTTTAGTGAACAAAACACAACTCACTGAACAAAGTTAGTAGAGACCTAGCACCTAAAATGTGGAAAATGCAAAAGAAACCATAAATAAAATATGTCGCATCATGTTTGAAGTTAATTTATTGACATTAAATTTTATTATTAATTATAAAATAAAAAAATAGAAAAACAAGTAAAAACGTTATATTCGACCGGGTCGAATCTTAAATACCCTCCAAATATTTAGTAAGTGAATTTGAAATGTTTAACTTGGTGGGACAGAGTTCCTTTATATAATATCGTACGTCAACGCCCACTAAAGGGGGTGGGGTTCAAAAATATACAATATCATGTTTTCCACAGACGAACGTATGGGCATTGCTAGACCGTCTTAGACTTCATCACAATTCTCTTTGGAGGGTATAAAAACTGTTTTTTTTGTCGGGGTCGCTCTGGCAAGGGCTGTGGGGGAAACATTTCACTTTTGTCATAAAACTCTAAAAATAAATGCTTGGGATGATTATTATTATTATTTATTTATTGAGACTAATATTTTTTTTTTAATTACAGGATTTGTTAATAAACATATTTTAAAAGAGAACTTAAAACTATAAAGTATTATTTTAATTTCATTACTATTATTAATTGTATATGCAACTTGCTTATCGACCTTAAGGAAAAATATTTACATGAATAAAAATTATGTAATACGAGTGTTGTTATAAACAGTGATTGCTCCCGTCACTTAGCTACATTAGTAGAGTGTTACCTACATTTAATAAACTTAAAACTAACAGAAATCTTATTACTAACTTACACAACTAAAAATTAAACTAAAATATACTAAAGAAACAAAAAAATATACTAAAGAAACACAAAATTAAAAAAAATTTTTATTTATTTTTAATAGGGTCATTTAGCGGTCAAAGGGGTAGGAGGGGGTAGGGCAGCAACAGGCAGCCATAAAGCTCTAAAGATAAATGCTTGGGATAATTATATACAATATTAAAAAAAAAACATTTTTTTTGGTAGGGTCATTTAGGGGGCAAAGGAAGTGATGGGGGGAGGGTAGGGCAGAAATCGGCAGTCATAAAACTCTAAAGATAAATGCTTGGGATGATTATATACAAAATTTACAACAAAAATTTTTTTTTGGTAGGGTCATTTAGGAGGCGAAGGGGAAGGAGGGGGTAGGGCAGAGTATTACCAGGTTTCGTCTCAGCTTCGTCATTAAAGCTTAAAAGTGTTATTTTTAAGGAATGTAGGCTTAAGTAAAACAATTTGTTAAATTTTTATGCTATTTTTGCCTATAATAACGCCCACTGAAGTGGGCGGGGTCAAAAAATATTTTTATTTTATTTAATGGCTCCAAGTTTAAGGCGTTGGACCGTATTTGACATAAAAATATATCATTTGCTTAACAAAATAACCAAAAAACTTTAAAAATTATGTTCTTTTTTCTGGGTTGGTTTAGTTCTTCTTAGGGGAACTTTTTTCCCCTTAGCCCGATTTAGCCCATCTTCTATCTTAACCTGCTCTAAGCTTTAAAATATATTTATGCCAAATTTCAAGAGTCTAGCTCGTTTCGTTTGGACTGAATCGTGATTTCCACAGACGGACGGACGGACGGACGGACATGCTCAGTTCGTCTTAGATTTCATCACTGATCAAGAATATATATACTTTATGGGGTCTGAAATGGATATTTCGATGCGTTACAAACGGAATGACAAAGTGAATATACCCTCCAAATTCTTTTTTGGAGGGTATAATAAAATATATGAAAAATTTTTGCTTTTAACCCTTGATCCCTACCCATAATTGGCGTTGACTTTTCCTACCCTGAATTTCATTCGTAATATATAAAAAAATGGAAACAAATTTCAGTTTTTTAGTTATTTATTGCATAGTTATAAAGGAAATTTAAAGAAAAATTTTATAACAAATGCATTAAACACATTTGGCACAAATTTTTAATTGATGCTCCCCACAGATAAGCATTTGGCACTTGTTACAAAAGGTCTTACTTTTTCTGTCCTTTGAACAGAATCTACAGCGTCCTTGTTTTATGGTGCTAGTCAATGGCCTTTCAGGCTCTTGTGGCGTTTTCAGTATGCCATTTATCATTTCACGGATATTTGAAGTCAAAGTAGGCCAAGTTTTACGCTGTTCTAGATGAGTTGTTATGAGCTGTAGAGATAAAGTCTTCAAAAATGTACGTCTATTCGGTGTATTTTCTTAATTTATTGCTCCACTTAAGTTCAACAATATCATCGAGTTGATACCAACGATATTTAGTAGCCCGTAGAACATACACAAGGGCCAGCGACGGGTTTTACGTGACACTGAACAGGTGTGACATAGCTGATCGAAAGTGTCAACTCCCCCTTTTGTTTTATTATAAAAATCAACCAGTTCTGGTAAAGGGACAGTTTTATCTTTATCAGGATGAGATGGCTATCTTTAGGTGGACAATAGGCTAGTAAAGTTAGTTAGAAAAATTAACGTCTTTACTACTGGGTGCTCCAGCAGCCAGTACTAATGATTTCAACAACTTTCGTCTTAAGAAACTATTTAATAACTGATGATATGCGAATAGCACGCAAATACATGAAAATAGGCAAAGCACAAAAAGCTGTGTTGCCGAACTTCAATGTATAATACTACTTTAAATATAATGCAGGTTGCTTGACCACCCTAGGTAGGGCTCTAGGGTTAATTATCATAATATAATTGAATTGACAAAATTTTATATATTGGCAATAATGTGAATATTAACTCAATTAAAAATGCTTGTCTGAGCACTACATAATGACATACATATATTCAAATTTTATTCGTGTTACACACTCTCAAGAATGATAAAATACAGATCACGCCAACAAGCTGAAATAAAAATACTTTTCTGCGCATGATGGAACTCTGACCTCACTCAACATGTGTTCTGATTGGCTAATAAAATTCAGTTGGAGAACTATTATGTTATTGTAAAAAGAGGACAGTGGAGCAAATTTCGATTTTTGAAATTAAATTTGTTTGATAATAAACAATTTTAAAAAATTATTTTACTTTCCACTTTTTTTATTTGAAATTGTTAATTTATAGTTATTTTATATAAACATTGAACCCAATTGCTAATTATTTTTCTTTTTTCCCCAGGAAAACCAATTTTTTTGCTTGCAAAATATCAGCCATAACTTTCTTTGAGCTTCATCTCTTGGAAAACTATAAAATGACACAGCTTTTTGAAAACAAAAAAAAATTTTTATAAGAATATTACATTTTAACACAATTATTTCTCACTTGTTTTTTTGCTGTCACTTTGTTTGCAATTGCCCACTGCCCATTTCATGCTTGCTCTTTTTGTTCTCTTTTCTCTTTAATTTAAGTTTTTTGTTTACAGCTTATGAGCTTTAAAAATCAAGTTTTAATAAGTTTTTTACACTTTAAGTTATTTAATAATTATTTTAATATATTTATTTTAAAATATAACACAATTTATTATAAAATATAACAAAAAACTTGCACTTTCATAAATCCGATTTAATTTGTTTGTTGGAAATCTCTCTGAGTAAATTGGAAATCTCTCTGAGTAAATTGTATGAAGAGTTGCCAAATATAGCATAAAATATTAATTTTGTACGAGAAAGTATTTGTTTTGCATATAATAAACATTTGGCAATCTCTTCGAGGGAACAAATACGTCATCAAACGGTAAAACATGCGCAAGGCGTAATCTTTATTTTATCATTCTTGCACAGTCTTATTGAACCATTTTGAATAATTTAAAATGGCCATCTCATAAATATTTTCAGCGCTCAGCTCAGTCATGTAATCAATATATTCCTATATTCTCCTTTTAAAAGACCGTAATAAGGAATTGAGACCGTGTAGTTGCAAATTACCAGACCCGGTAGAAGCCTCTACTAAAAATAATTTTTTAATGAATAAGTTTTTTTTGTTTGCGAAATCTGAAAAACTTCTGCTATACGAATTATTATTTTACTTAAAGCTTCTTATTTGATTTTTAATTTTGTTTGAAAAATTTTTTTATTACAATTTATTACTGCATTTAAACTGCCACACATGCGAACGTCTTAAAAAAAGTTCACAAGAAAATTAATGGTATTTAATTTTAAATCAAAAAATTCATATAAACTTACTTCTTATCTTCAATAAAAGTTTATGCCTTAAGCACGAATGGTTTTAAAAAAACTTGTATTCAAGCATTGCGTTTAACTTTTAGCAATCATTTGCTTGTTGTGATAAATCCTGAAAGCAGGATTCAAAAGCTGACCCTTTAAATTGTATATATTATTACTACGTTTCATATGCCATTGCTTTCAGTTAAAAAATTTTTTTTTTTTATACAATATAATAAAAATTTATGACTAACTAACCTTAGTCACACAATATTTCAGATTAATCAGACTTTATTTTCTTTTTTTTTATAAAACTTATAAACAAACTTAAGGAAATAAAAGTAATTTGAATAAGCCAAAAATATATATATTTAAATACAAAACAGGTCAGGGAAAGCTTAACACGTAAAATTAGTCAAAATCAAGTTTAAATTTTAATAAATTTATTGCCAAACAGCCAGACTATCTAATGAAGACGAATATGCATAAATCTGATAACTTTAGCAAAATTTATTCTGGCCCCTAGAACTGTGCTTTAATAATATATTTATTTTTTTATATTATTTTTTTAAATATGAGTGTACAAAATGAAACCCAACTTAAGCTGCTAAATGAAACATGAAATAAATAACGAATAGTTTTGTTTGTGTGTATTGTAGGTATAAGTGTTTATTACAGATGTGTTGTAGAATAAAAAATATTTTTATTTTTATTTTAGGAAAGCTCACATACAGTTCATGTGGTCACTTTTCTTTATACGTGCCATAAAAAATAGCCAAATATTTGCATAATTTAGGCCATGAAGAGGAAAATAAAATGTAAAAGAATCATAAGTCTAGCATTTCCTGTAGGACATAAGGGAATTATAGGGTATTGAATAATAAAACTAAAAAAAAAAACAAGTAAAAACGTTATATTCGACCGGGTCGAATCTTAAATACCCTCCAAATATTTAGTAAGTGAATTTAAAATGTTTAATTTGGTGGGACAGAGTTCCTTTATATAATATCGTACGTCCACGCCCACTAAAGGGGGCGGGGTTCAAATATATACAATATCATGTTTTCCACAGACGAACATATGGGCATTGCTAGACCGTCTTAGACTTTATCACTAATCAAGAATATATTTACTTTATGGGGTTCAATTCTTTTTGGAGGGTATAAAAACTGTATTTTGGCGGGACGCTCTGGCCAGGGCTGTGGGGGAAACATTTCACCTTTGTCATAAAACTCTAAAAATAAATGCTTGGGATAATTATATACAAAATTAAAATTTCTTCTTTTTTATAGGGTCATTTAGAGGGCAAAGGGGGAGGAGGGGGTAGGGCAGCAACAGGCAGTCATAAAACTCTAAAGATAAATGCTTAGGCTGATTATATACAAAATTTAAAAAAAAAAAATTTTTTTGGTAGGGGTCATTTAGGGGCAAAGGGGAAGGGCGGGGTAGGGCAGAAATCGGCAGTCATAAAACTCTAAAGATAAATAATTGGGGTGATTATATGTATACAAAATTTAAAAAAATTTTTTTTTTTTGTAGGGTCATTTATAGGGCAAAGGGGGAGGAGGGGGTACGGCAGAAACAGGCAGTCATAAAACTCTAAAGATGAATGCTTAGGATGATTATATACAAAATTTAAAAAAAAAAAATTTTTTGGTAGGGTCATTTAGGGGCAAAGGAAGGGGGGGGGGGGGGGTAGGGCAGAAATCGGCAGTCATAAAACTCTAAAGATAAACAATTGGGGTGATTATATACAAAATTTAAAAAAAAATATTTTTTATGGTAGGGTCATTTAGGGGGCGAAGGGGAAGGAGGGGGTAGGGCAGAGTAGTACCAGGTTTCGTCTCAGCTTCGTCATTAAAGCTTAAAAATGTTATTTTTAAGGAATGTAGGCTTAAGTAAAACAATTTGTTAAATTTTTATGCTATTTTTGCCTATAATAACGCCCACTAAAGTGGGCGGGGTCAAAAAATATTTTTATTTTATTTAATAGCTCCAAGTTTAAGGCGTTGGACCGTATTTGACATAAAAATATATCATTTGCTTAACAAAATAACCAAAAAACTTTAAAAATTATGTTCTTTTTTCTGGGTTGGTTTAGTTCTTCTTAGGGGAACTTTTTCCCCCCTTGCCCGATTTAGCCCATCTCCGAACTTAACCTGCTCTAAGCTTCAAAATATATTTATGCAAAATTTCAAAAGTCTAGCTCTTTTCGTTTGGACTGAATCGTGATTTCCACAGACGGACGGACATGCTCAGTTGGTCTTAGATTTCATCACTGATCAAGAATATATATACTTTATGGGGTCTGAGATGGATATTTCGATGCGTTACAAACGGAATGACAAAGTGAATATACCCTCCAAATTCTTTTTTGGAGGGTATAAAATATAAAATTATTACAAAACTATCCTGACCCGTGACGAGTTTTTGTACAACAGGAAATATTTTAGTTTTATAAAGTAGAAAGATTACCCTAAACTCAAAATCCCTTACTAGAATTTCTCAGTATTTATACCCTCCAGAAAGGAATTAGAAAGTATATTCACTTTGTCCTTACGTGGGTAACACAGAGAAATATCCCTTTAGGACCCCATAAAGTATACTAAATATTCTTGATCAGTGATGAAATCTAAGGCGATCTTGCCATGTCCCCAAAACAACAAAGGGTGTCTCCCCCACAGCTTTTCCCGAAGTGAAAATATAGTTTTGACATAGGGCACAGAATCGTTTTAAAATAACTCTGAGCCAATAGGTTAATCTTTTTTTAAATTTATTTACTAAATATTTTTAGGGTATTTAAGAGTCCACCCGGTCGAATATAACGTTTTTACTTGTTTTTTTCTAGTTAATTTTTTTGTATTGGAAATATTTGAACAAAACCAGGGGTTTTAAACTGTCTAAAGTTGATTTTGTGTCTTTTCTTTAAAAATAGAGTAAGTAATCAATTGCAAATTTAGTTCACTTAAGTTTAGCTTTAAATAAGTGTGAAAAACTAAAACGCCGTTTTGCTTACTACACTCTTGTCAAAACTCACAAATTGTTTTAATAAAATCTGATCCTTTTGATATCAAAAATTTTCCCAATGTTGTGTATTTAAAGTGAAAAGCTAAAAATATGATTTCAGCTGTTTGCAACCTTGAACAAAAATTAAATACACTTTGCTTTTAGGAAAACATTTTCACAAGTTTGTTTTAAATAGTTTGGCCAATACACTGCTACAACTTTTTTTTTTTATTTGATAAAAATTTTTTTTTGGAAATATATTAATTAACAAAGAGCTGCTAGTTTTTCCTAGTTGCCAGGAAGAAGGTTGAAAATGCTAGTCATCATAAATGTCAAGTACTTGAAAATACGAATATTTTTTTATGTAAAACTACCTGCACTGGCGAAACTTTATTTACAAATAAAATTCAGATTTATTGAATCTAAGTTATTTTGGGTTTAACAAACTAAACAAAACTATAGAAGTGGAAAAAATTTGCTAAAAATATATACGGGTCTGCCAAATAACTTTTTTATTTTTGAAAATGCTATAAAAATTAACTACAAAATATTTTCTCAAATTTCTTTTTTTATTTGAAAGTACAATCCTTGCGATTAATAACGAAAATTAATTTCATTCAAATGGCTGCCTCGGCTGGCCATGCAGTAGCCTGCACGAGCGGTCCAATTTTGAAGCACATTATTGATTGTGTGCAGCTGTTTTTCACCAATGGCTTCACGAATATTGTCCTCTAAAGCGTCAATTGTGTCTGGCTTGTCGGCGTAACACTTATCTTTGACGGCACCCCACAAACAATAGTCCAACGGTGTCAAATCGCTGCTCCGAGGTGGCCAAACGACATCAGCTCTGCGGCTGATAATGCGATCTTCAAAAACAGGGCGCAAAACATCGAGTGTAACTTCGGCTGTGTGGCACGTAGCGCCGTCCTGTTGAAACCAAATGTTGCCAAAATCCTCCTCTTCAATTTTTGTGGAAAAAAAATCGTTCAACATGGCCCGATAACGATCGACCTTGACTGAAACGGCCACTCCTTGATCATTCTCGAAGAAAAATGGCCCAATTATGCCTCTGGACCAAAATCCGCACCAAACAGTGACTCGTTTTGGGTGCGTCGGGTTTTCAATGTATGCGTGCTGGTTTTTTGTGCCCCAAACTGGACAATTTTGCTTGTTTACATACCGGCCAAGATCAAAATGAGCTTCATCTGAAAAGATGATTTTTTTTTGGCAAAATCGGCATCTTCTGTAAGTCGATCGCAGGCCCACTTAGCGAAGCGAAAACGCATTGGATGGTCAACCATATTCGTTCAGCGGAAGTATAAAACTAACTATTTATCAAATCAGACATGAGCTAATTGCTACCATTCACGAAATAAACTCTAGTTGAAAAAAAAAACGTTAGATGGCGGACCCTTAATATAAAATTTTTGTTTTATTTTAATTGAAATAGTTGAAAATTTTTTTCCATTTGATATTTATTGTTTTGTGAATTTTTACCTACACAAAATGTAACTAGGAATTTGTTATTAATTTATATACACAATATTTGTATGTTTGGTTTAGAAGTATGTGTAGTTGTTAATTTTATCAAATTTAATAATATTAAAATCAATAATAATATAAATCTAGTTGTTTTTGGAACAGTAAAGTGAATTTTTATATTTAAATGTTTTAGCAACAAATTTCTGATATTTAATTTCACTATGATGATTAAGTGCATTCTAATCTCTTGCCAACCTTTTATTGTTCTCTTTTTATGTAGGAGCAATAACAGGTCGATAATAGATTGGGTGCAGTCAAAAAAACAGCTTCGAAAGGATTAATTAATTATTAAATATAAAAGAATTCAAAGCAAACAAGTTTAATATAATGGAACATTAAATTCAGAAAAAGGGCACATGAAGAAATAAACCAAACGGCAAGATGGTTATTAAATAAAAGTGTGTTACCATCGCTTTCATACAATTCTCGCAAGCAATTTTCTTATAAAGTTTGTATTAATTAAAAACTGGTATCATATTCAACTAAGTAGATGACAAACACCCAATTCACACGATGAACTTATGACGTCCAATTTTCGACGTAAATTTTGATTTTACAGCGAAAACGGTGTAGAGAAGATAGAGGGTTAGCAAAAATTACTTGATTTCTGATTTCATGGTGCTTTTTCATATTTTTCTTCACATCAATTACCTATTCTCTTTGTTACGTTTTGTTCACTTTTTATTTTCAGGTCATATATATGTGAAACAAATAACAAAAAATAAAAATAGACATGAAAATCAAATTCATCGTATGAACGCAATGAGTTGTTGTAACCAATTTTAAAACGGAATTAATAAAATTAATCGTCATAAAAACTCATCGTATGAATTGGGTGAAACAAAAATACACATGAATTGTTATGATAAAATTGTAGCGGCTTTCCAAAACAGCTGTTCTGCTCTGCTGTGTAAGCTGAAGAGTTAAGAACGGATGTTGACTCTCCTTTAAAATATTTTTCATAGCTGAATTTAAAACAATTTTCGCACGATTAGCCTATCAATTTGAATTGTATTTAATTATTTTTTTATATACAGTAGAAAACTTCTTACATATACAGCTAAGAAAGTCAACTTAAAACAAGAAGCAAAAATTATATACTTCCGGTATCACAGGAATTCTCGGAATGGAAATACTGAAATTTCAAATATTTGAAAATACGCTGATTATTAATTAAATATCGGCAATATTACCGCCTGAATGCCATTTAGAAACGCAATTCATGGGGACCAGCGGTAATACAGTTTCCCGTGTGTTTTTCCTTTAAAGTCTGTTAATAAAATTCAAGTTCAGAGTATGAAATTCTCGGTTGTGAAACAATAATTAACGATCTAGTAAGAATTTTAACGAATATTTTTATATTGCTATATTAAAATAAAAAATAATCAAACGGTAACACGGGTATTATAACAACAACATGTTAATATCAGGTTGATACAGTTCTCGTATTCTTTGTCACAATAAAATTTGTGTAAATAGGAACTGTTATCACATTCAACTAAGCCACCTAATAAGTGGTAACAAACACAATACACATGAGCATTGATGATGAAAGGGTTGCGTCTTTCGAAAACAGCTGTTCTGCTCTGCTGTGTAAGTTGAATATCAAAAACTGATGTTGAGTTGCCTTTGTGCCTTGGAATATTTATCATGTCTTTCCGAGATTTAAATTAAAATTTCGAACAATTAGCCTATAGAATCTTAATTCAATAATTAACGATGCCGGTTCAGTCGACTCCGCTTTACTGGAAATAGACAAACCCCAATTTTTTTTAGTTATCCATCTTTTTCTCTAAAGCGTAGTTCGGCTTACTATAATTTGTTACAGTTAAGCGTACTGCTTAAAATCAGTAAAACATACACATGCATATGTGCACATTTTGTTGTTGATATTTTTCACGAATTCCTCGAACATGTCTAGCCACTTGCATTGACAATATAATAGAAAAATACAATAAAGTTCGTAAGAGCGAAAAGGACAAATATATTTTGCCATTTACTTTTTTTAACGGACAAAACATGCACAATTTTGTCAGCCTTAAGTTATGCAATCGATTTCTAATAACTAAATTTGTCATTGTTTATTTTTTCACTAAAGCGAAGTAAGTTTCATACAAAACGTAGTTGTGGGCTTGCTTTTGGTTTTCTGTAATACGATATTTTCAGTAAAGCGATGTTTCGCTAAAGCGAAGTGAATAAGACTAGCTGCGCTTAAAATCAGTGCGGTAATTTGTATTGCTTTCAGTAAACCGATTTTTTTTCAGTAAAGCGTGTTGCGCTAAAACGGATTCGACTGCAGTTATCAAGTAGATAGAAAACGTCCGAATATCTGAATGCCTCAACACCATAATGATAAGTTTAGGATTAAAGTGGTCGGCAGACCCCTGTAATTTTTTGATATATTTAAATAAATCTTATTTTCTATGGTTTATATTTCAAAAAATATCTAATCTCACTTTACCATATAAAATATTTATTTTCTGGCTATTTTTCATTTATGCTAATTATATTTCATAGGATGGCTTTAGAATTCTTAGATTAAAATAAACATTTCAATGTTGTGCATTTATGTGTTAGCATACGCTGTAGATACATATGAAATTAGTTCGACGGTTTTAAGCTTACAATCAAAAAATTAAAAAATAAATATAAACAAAAAATAAATTTTAAATATTTATGCAAAACTTGTTCTGACATGCCACTTTTAAATATATGTACGTGTGAAAATTCCAAAACCAGCACCAGTAATAAAAAACTCCATGATTAATATTTAGTTTATAGGTAAATAAAAAACATCTCTAACATAAAATATTGTAATATATATAGTATACTTTTAGGCTGGGCCATAATATCAGAATTTCACTACAAAGTAAATTTCGTAATACAAGACTCTTGAAAGTAAATAAAGCTTTAATATTCACTAATTTATAATACATATTTTCCTAGAATTTCACTATTCCGTATAATATGACTTAAATATACTGCAACTTTAAGTCTTTCAAAGACTTTCCTTCTGTGATGTATTCTGTGTATCTATGTATCACCATGACAATCATATTTTCAAGCAAATACAAATTATTAAATTATTCAAACATGTTTTTTTTAACTGTCTGTTACACACAAACATTTTAAGTCAAATGTCCTGGGGCTCAACAATATAAAAAATTTGCTGTTAAAGGCAGTAATTTAGAAAACATAATTTATTAAAACAAAACCTGAAAAATCAATTAAACTTAATTGTTGTAAAATCCAAGAAATTGTAAAAGAAAATCCAAAAATGTTCAAAATTTTGAATATAGAAATTAAGTAACTTATGCCTAAGGTTAGACTACAATTTGCACAAACATAAAACCAGCAAAACCAAAACAACAACAAAAATATTTAATAAACAAGTATATGAAAGGGACTTATAGTTTTTTTTGTAAAAATATTCTTTAATATTAACACAAACACAAACGTGCTATTTCCTCTCTTCCTTTACAAACATTTAACAAATAAATCTAATTTGTTCTTCGTCATTTCTTCTTCTCTTTTTTTCTCATTTACAGATGACTGAATTGTCTATACTGCTCAAATGATTTTAATCAGAGAATGACCATAACAATATTACAATTTGTGGAAACAAGTAGACTTAATACTCTCGTCTACAAGGAATCATAAGGCATTGACACAGCAGAAGCATTGAGGCAAGCATTATAGAAATATAAGCATATAGACTGGAAAATGTATATATAAATGTATTATGTGTATATAATTAAATGAGGCAAGAAACCTTAAGGAAAAATATATGTGTATAAAAAAAAGTACATAATAAAAATATACAACAAGCAGCAAATAAATTTAATAGAGAAAATATGCCTAAAAATATGTTATGATAATAATATATAAAAAATTAGGGGCAGATATACAAAATGATTCATCAGCATAGACATTTTGTAAAAAATATATTTATTATTTTGCCACAATAGACAACGGAGGAGTATATTATATTTTCATAGATTTAACAGGCACTTTATGTTTGAAAAAAAAATCGTAAGCCTTAATTAACAAACTTATTAAAAAACTTGTAATATACTTTTAGGGCATACCTTAGGGGATCGAATAAAATATAAATTATTTATATAATCTTAAAGTTAATGTTTTAAATAGTGTACACTTAATAATAAAAAACTTAATAGTCGTCTACTTTTAGTTTTGTTGTGGGTATGGCACATACAAATATATATGGTATCCCCTAATATTAATGCAAGTAAGTAAACCATTTTTCTCCAAAAAGTATGCTTCATAAAAAAAACAAGTACAAATAGAATCATATATGCTGTGGAAGAGAAATATATAAAGAATAAACAGCAAATTTTCTTCTTGAAATATCCCAAGTAAAAGAGAAACTCTAAGGCATTTGAAGGTTTTTATAGACTTTTTGAATAAATAAATTTGTCACAAGAAACACAACAAGTTGTATTACATTAACATGGTCAAATCATAAAAAAGTAAAGGATTTACCGAGAATAGTCTGCATAATATATGAAGATATATAAAATGGTATATATAAATTCAAATTTTTATGATAGCAGAAAAAAATCAAATGTGAATAATTCAAAGAAAAAACTTGCTTAAATGGCCATTCTAGTTTAAGTAGTTTTTCTAAAAACTACATATTTGTAAAATTGTGCTTCAACCAAAAATTGATTTTTTGCAAAGAGGTACCTCTTTCCAAAAAAATTGGTAAAAAAATTTTTTTGCTTAAATGCTTGCGATGTTAGCTTTTTCGGAAGCTTGTTGGCATTTGAAACTCCTTTCAATACTTAGTTATTGAAAATAAACGCCTTTTGGGTAAAATTGGGTAAAATTTTGTTTCAACCAAAAATTGATTTTTTGCAAAGAGGTACCTCTTTCCAAAAAAATTGGTCAAAAAATTTTTTTGCTTAAATGCTTGCGATGTTAGCTTTTTCGGAAGCTTCTTCGCATTTGAAACTCCTTTCAATACTTAGTTATTGAAAATAAACGCCTTTTGGGTAAAATTGGGTAAAATTTTGTTTCAACCAAAAATTGATTTTTTGCAAAGAGGTACCTCTTTCCAAAAAAATTGGTCAAAAAATTTTTTTGCTTAAATGCTTGCGATGTTAGCTTTTTCGGAAGCTTCTTCGCATTTGAAACTCCTTTCAATACTTAGTTATTGAAAATAAACGCTTTTTGGGTAAAATTGGGTAAAATTTTGTTTCAACCAAAAATTGATTTTTTGCAAAGAGGTACCTCTTTCCAAAAAAATTGGTCAAAAAATTTTTTTGCTTAAATGCTTGCGATGTTAGCTTTTTCGGAAGCTTCTTCGCATTTGAAACTCCTTTCAATACTTAGTTATTGAAAATAAACGCCTTTTGGGTAAAATTGGGTAACATTTTGTTTCAACCAAAAATTGATTTTTTGCAAAGAGGTACCTCTTTCCAAAAAAATTGGTCAAAAAATTTTTTTGCTTAAATGCTTGCGATGTTAGCTTTTTCGGAAGCTTCTTCGCATTTGAAACTCCTTTCAATACTTAGTTATTGAAAATAAACGCCTTTTGGGTATAATTGGGTAAAATTTTGTTTCAACCAAAAATTGATTTTTTGCAAAGAAATTTCCAAAAAAATTGGTCAAAAATTTTTTTTGCTTAAATGCTTGCGATGTTAGCTTTTTCGGAAGCTTCTTCGCATTTGAAACTCCTTTCAATACCTAGTTATTGAAAATAAACGCCTTTTGGGTAAAATTGGGTAAAATTTTGTTTCAACCAAAAATTGATTTTTTGCAAAGAGGTACCTTTTCAAAAAAATTGGTCAACAAATTTTTTTGCTTAAATGCTTGCGATGTTAGCTTTTTCGGAAGCTTCTTCGCATTTGAAACTCCTTTCAATACTTAGTTATTGAAAATAAACGCCTTTTGGGTAAAATTGGGTAAAATTTTGTTTCAACCAAAAATTGATTTTTTGCAAAGAGGTACGTACCTCTTTCCAAAAAAATTGGTCAAAAAATTTTTTTGCTTAAATGCTTGCGATGTTAGCTTTTCGGAAGCTTCTTCGCATTTGAAACTCCTTTCAATACTTAGTTATTGAAAATAAACGCCTTTTGGGTAAAATTGGGTAAAATTTTGTTTCAACCAAAAATTGATTTTTTGCAAAGAGGTACCTCTTTCCAAAAAAATTGGTCAAAAAAATTTTTTGCTTAAATGCTTGCGATGTTAGCTTTTTCGGAAGCTTCTTCGCATTTGAAACTCCTTTCAATACTTAGTTATTGAAAATAAACGCCTTTTGGGTAAAATTGGGTAAAATTTTGTTTCAACCAAAAATTGATTTTTTGCAAAGAGGTACCTCTTTCCAAAAAAATTGGTCAAAAAATTTTTTTGCTTAAATGCTTGCGATGTTAGCTTTTTCGGAAGCTTCTTCGCATTTGAAACTCCTTTCAATACTTAGTTATTGAAAATAAACGCCTTTTGGGTAAAATTGGGTAAAATTTTGTTTCAACCAAAAATTGATTTTTTGCAAAGAGGTACCTCTTTCCAAAAAAATTGGTCAAAAATTTTTTTTGCTTAAATGCTTCCGATGTTAGCTTTTTCGGAAGCTTCTTCGCATTTGAAACTCCTTTCAATACTTAGTTATTGAAAATAAACGCCTTTTGGGTAAAATTTGGTTTCAACCAAAAATTGATTTTTTGCAACAAGGGACCTCTTTCCAAAAAAATTGGTCAAAAAATTTTTTTGCTTAAATGCTTGCGATGTTAGCTTTTTCGGAAGCTTCTTCGCATTTGAAACTCCTTTCAATACTTAGTTATTGAAAATAAACGCCTTTTGGGTAAAATTGGGTAAAATTTTGTTTCAACCAAAAATTGATTTTTTGCAAAGAGGTACCTCTTTCCAAAAAAATTGGTCAAAAAATTTTTTTGCTTAAATGCTTGCGATGTTAGCTTTTTCGGAAGCTTCTTCGCATTTGAAACTGCTTTCAATACTTAGTTATTGAAAATAAACGCCTTTTGGGTAAAATTGGGTAAAATTTTGTTTCAACCAAAAATTGATTTTTTGCAAAGAGGTACCCCTTTCCAAAAAAATTGGTCAAAAAATTTTTTTGCTTAAATGCTTGCGATGTTAGCTTTTTCGGAAGCTTCTTCGCATTTGAAACTCCTTTCAATACTTAGTTATTGAAAATAAACGCCTTTTGGGTAAAATTGGGTAAAATTTTGTTTCAACCAAAAATTGATTTTTTGCAAAGAGGTACCTCTTTCCAAAAAAATTGGTCAAAAAATTTTTTTGCTTAAATGCTTGCGATGTTAGCTTTTTCGGAAGCTTCTTCGCATTTGAAACTCCTTTCAATACTTAGTTATTGAAAATAAACGCTTTTTGGGTAAAATTGGGTAAAATTTTGTTTCAACCAAAAATTGATTTTTTGCAAAGAGGTACCCCTTTCCAAAAAAATTGGTCAAAAAATTTTTTTGCTTAAATGCTTGCGATGTTAGCTTTTTCGGAAGCTTGTTGGCATTTGAAACTCCTTTCAATACTTAGTTATTGAAAATAAACGCCTTTTGGGTAAAATTGGGTAAAATTTTGTTTCAACCAAAAATTGATTTTTTGCAAAGAGGTACCTCTTTCCAAAAAAATTGGTCAAAAAATTTTTTTGCTTAAATGCTTGCGATGTTAGCTTTTTCGGAAGCTTCTTCGCATTTGAAACTCCTTTCAATACTTAGTTATTGAAAATAAACAAACGCCTTTTGGGTATAATTGGGTAAAATTTTGTTTCAACCAAAAATTGATTTTTTGCAAAGAGGTACCTCTTTCCAAAAAAATTGGTCAAAAATTTTTTTTGCTTAAATGCTTGCGATGTTAGCTTTTTCGGAAGCTTCTTCGCATTTGAAACTCCTTTCAATACTTAGTTATTGAAAATAAACAAACGCCTTTTGGGTACAATTGGGTAAAATTTTGTTTCAACCAAAAATTGATTTTTTGCAAAGAGGTACCTCTTTCCAAAAAAATTGGTCAAAAAATTTTTTTGCTTAAATGCTTGCGATGTTAGCTTTTTCGGAAGCTTCTTCGCATTTGAAACTCCTTTCAATACTTAGTTATTGAAAATAAACGCCTTTTGGGTAAAATTGGGTAAAATTTTGTTTCAACCAAAAATTGATTTTTTGCAAAGAGGTACCTCTTTCCAAAAAAATTGGTCAAAAAATTTTTTTGCTTAAATGCTTGCGATGTTAGCTTTTTCGGAAGCTTCTTCGCATTTGAAACTCCTTTCAATACTTAGTTATTGAAAATAAACGCCTTTTGGGTAAAATTGGGTAAAATTTTGTTTCAACCAAAAATTGATTTTTTGCAAAGAGGTACCTCTTTCCAAAAAAATTGGTCAAAAAATTTTTTTGCTTAAATGCTTGCGATGTTAGCTTTTTCGGAAGCTTCTTCGCATTTGAAACTCCTTTCAATACTTAGTTATTGAAAATAAACGCCTTTTGGGTAAAATTGGGTAAAATTTTGTTTCAACCAAAAATTGATTTTTTGCAAAGAGGTACCCCTTTCCAAAAAAATTGGTCAAAAAATTTTTTTGCTTAAATGCTTGCGATGTTAGCTTTTTCGGAAGCTTCTTCGCATTTGAAACTCCTTTCAATACTTAGTTATTGAAAATAAACGCCTTTTGGGTAAAATTGGGTAAAATTTTGTTTCAACCAAAAATTGATTTTTTGCAAAGAGGTACCTCTTCCCAAAAAAATTGGTCAACAAATTTTTTTGCTTAAATGCTTGCGATGTTACCTTTTTCGGAAGCTTCTTCGCATTTGAAACTCCTTTCAATACTTAGTTATTGAAAATAAAGGCCTTTTGGGTAAAATTGGGTAAAATTTTGTTTCAACCAAAAATTGATTTTTTGCAAAGAGGTACCCCTTACCAAAAAAATTGGTAAAAAATTTTTTTTGCTTAAATGCTTGCGATGTTAGCTTTTTCGGAAGCTTCTTCGCATTTGAAACTCCTTTCAATACTTAGTTATTGAAAATAAACGCCTTTTGGGTAAAATTGGGTAAAATTTTGTTTCAACCAAAAATTGATTTTCCAAAAAAATTGGTCAAAAAAATTTTTTGCTTAAATGCTTGCGATGTTAGCTTTTTCGGAAGCTTCTTCGCATTTAAAACTCCTTTCAATACTTAGTTATTGAAAATAAACGCTTTTTGGGTAAAATTGGGTAAAATTTTGTTTCAACCAAAAATTGATTTTTTGCAAAGAGGTACCCCTTTCCAAAAAAATTGGTCAAAAAATTTTTTTGCTTAAATGCTTGCGATGTTAGCTTTTTCGGAAGCTTGTTCGCATTTGAAACTCCTTTCAATACTTAGTTATTGAAAATAAACGCCTTTTGGGTAAAATTGGGTAAAATTTTGTTTCAACCAAAAATTGATTTTTTGCAAAGAGGTACCCCTTTCCAAAAAAATTGGTCAAAAATTTTTTTTGCTTAAATGCTTGCGATGTTAGCTTTTTCGGAAGCTTCTTCGCATTTGAAACTCCTTTTAATACTTAGTTATTAAAAATAAACGCCTTTTGGGTAAAATTGGGTAAAATTTTGTTTCAACCAAAAATTGATTTTTTGCAAAGAGGTACCCCTTTCCAAAAAAATTGGTCAAAAAATTTTTTTGCTTAAATGCTTGCGATGTTAGCTTTTTCGGAAGCTTCTTCGCATTTGAAACTCCTTTCAATACTTAGTTATTGAAAATAAACGCCTTTTGGGTAAAATTGGGTAAAATTTTGTTTCAACCAAAAATTGATTTTTTGCAAAGAGGTACCTCTTTCCAAAAAAATTGGTCAAAAAATTTTTTTGCTTAAATGCTTGCGATGTTAGCTTTTTCGGAAGCTTCTTCGCATTTGAAACTCCTTTCAATACTTAGTTATTGAAAATAAACGCCTTTTGGGCAAAATTGGGTAAAATTTTGTTTCAACCAAAAATTGATTTTTTGCAAAGAGGTACCCCTTTCCAAAAAAATTGGTCAAAAAATTTTTTTGCTTAAATGCTTGCGATGTTAGCTTTTTCGGAAGCTTCTTCGCATTTGAAACTCCTTTCAATACTTAGTTATTGAAAATAAACGCCTTTTGGGTAAAATTGGGTAAAATTTTGTTTCAACCAAAAATTGATTTTTTGCAAAGAGGTACCCCTTTCCAAAAAAATTGGTAAAAAATTTTTTTTGCTTAAATGCTTGCGATGTTAGCTTTTTCGGAAGCTTCTTCGCATTTGAAACTCCTTTCAATACTTAGTTATTGAAAATAAACGCCTTTTGGGTAAAATTGGGTAAAATTTTGTTTCAACCAAAAATTGATTTTTTGCAAAGAGGTACCCCTTTCCAAAAAAATTGGTCAAAAAAATTTTTTGCTTAAATGCTTGCGATGTTAGCTTTTTCGGAAGCTTCTTCGCATTTGAAACTCCTTTCAATACTTAGTTATTGAAAATAAACGCTTTTTGGGTAAAATTGGGTAAAATTTTGTTTCAACCAAAAATTGATTTTTTGCAAAGAGGTACCCCTTTCCAAAAAAATTGGTCAAAAAATTTTTTTGCTTAAATGCTTGCGATGTTAGCTTTTTCGGAAGCTTGTTCGCATTTGAAACTCCTTTCAATACTTAGTTATTGAAAATAAACGCCTTTTGGGTAAAATTGGGTAAAATTTTGTTTCAACCAAAAATTGATTTTTTGCAAAGAGGTACCCCTTTCCAAAAAAATTGGTCAAAAATTTTTTTTGCTTAAATGCTTGCGATGTTAGCTTTTTCGGAAGCTTCTTCGCATTTGAAACTCCTTTCAATACTTAGTTATTGAAAATAAACGCCTTTTGGGTAAAATTGGGTAAAATTTTGTTTCAACCAAAAATTGATTTTTTGCAAAGAGGTACCTCTTTCCAAAAAAATTGGTCAAAAAATTTTTTTGCTTAAATGCTTGCGATGTTAGCTTTTTCGGAAGCTTCTTCGCATTTGAAACTCCTTTCAATACTTAGTTATTGAAAATAAACGCCTTTTGTGTAAAATTGGGTAAAATTTTGTTTCAACCAAAAATTGATTTTTTGCAAAGAGGTACCTCTTTCCAAAAAAATTGGTCAAAAAATTTTTTTGCTTAAATGCTTGCGATGTTAGCTTTTTCGGAAGCTTATTCGCATTTGAAACTCCTTTCAATACTTAGTTATTGAAAATAAACGCCTTTTGGGTAAAATTGGGTAAAATTTTGTTTCAACCAAAAATTGATTTTTTGCAAAGAGGTACCCCTTTCCAAAAAAATTGGTCAAAAATTTTTTTTGCTTAAATGCTTGCGATGTTAGCTTTTTCGGAAGCTTCTTCGCATTTGAAACTCCTTTCAATACTAGTTATTGAAAATAAACGCCTTTTGGGTAAAATTGGGTAAAATTTTGTTTCAACCAAAAATTGATTTTTTGCAAAGAGGTACCTCTTTCCAAAAAAATTGGTCAAAAAATTTTTTTGCTTAAATGCTTGCGATGTTAGCTTTTTCGGAAGCTTCTTCGCATTTGAAACTCCTTTCAATACTTAGTTATTGAAAATAAACGCCTTTTGTGTAAAATTGGGTAAAATTTTGTTTCAACCAAAAATTGATTTTTTGCAAAGAGGTACCTCTTTCCAAAAAAATTGGTCAAAAAATTTTTTTGCTTAAATGCTTGCGATGTTAGCTTTTTCGGAAGCTTCTTCGCATTTGAAACTCCTTTCAATACTTAGTTATTGAAAATAAACGCCTTTTGGGTAAAATTGGGTAAAATTTTGTTTCAACCAAAAATTGATTTTTTGCAAAGAGGTACCTCTTTCCAAAAAAATTGGTCAAAAAATTTTTTTGCTTAAATGCTTGCGATGTTAGCTTTTTCGGAAGCTTCTTCGCATTTGAAACTCCTTTCAATACTTAGTTATTGAAAATAAACGCCTTTTGGGTAAAATTGGGTAAAATTTTGTTTCAACCAAAAATTGATTTTTTGCAAAGAGGTACCTCTTTCCAAAAAAATTGGTCAAAAAATTTTTTTGCTTAAATGCTTGCGATGTTAGCTTTTTCGGAAGCTTCTTCGCATTTGAAACTCCTTTCAATACTGAGTTATTGAAAATAAACGCCTTTTGGGTACAATTGGGTAAAATTTTGTTTCAACCAAAAATTGATTTTTTGCAAAGAGGTACCTCTTTCCAAAAAAATTGGTCAAAAAATTTTTTTGCTTAAATGCTTGCGATGTTAGCTTTTTCGGAAGCTTCTTCGCATTTGAAACTCCTTTCAATACTTAGTTATTGAAAATAAACAAACGCCTTTTGGGTATAATTGGGTAAAATTTTGTTTCAACCAAAAATTGATTTTTTGCAAAGAGGTACCTCTTTCCAAAAAAATTGGTCAAAAATTTTTTTTGCTTAAATGCTTGCGATGTTAGCTTTTTCGGAAGCTTCTTCGCATTTGAAACTCCTTTCAATACTTAGTTATTGAAAATAAACAAACGCCTTTTGGGTATAATTGGGTAAAATTTTGTTTCAACCAAAAATTGATTTTTTGCAAAAAAATTGGTCAAAAATTTTTTTTGCTTAAATGCTTGCGATGTTAGCTTTTTCGGAAGCTTCTTCGCATTTGAAACTCCTTTCAATACTGAGTTATTGAAAATAAACGCCTTTTGGGTACAATTGGGTAAAATTTTGTTTCAACCAAAAATTGATTTTTTGCAAAGAGGTACCTCTTTCCAAAAAAATTGGTCAAAAAATTTTTTTGCTTAAATGCTTGCGATGTTAGCTTTTTCGGAAGCTTCTTCGCATTTGAAACTCCTTTCAATACTTAGTTATTGAAAATAAACGCCTTTTGGGTAAAATTGGGTAAAATTTTGTTTCAACCAAAAATATGTTTTTTTGCAAAGAGATACATACCTCTTTCCAAAAAAATTGGTCAAAAAATTGTTTTGCTTAAATGCTTGCGATGTTAGCTTTTTCGGAAGCTTCTTCGCATTTGAAACTCCTTTCAATACTTAGTTATTGAAAATAAACGCCTTTTGTGTAAAATTGGGTAAAATTTTGTTTCAACCAAAAATTGATTTTTTGCAAAGAGGTACCTCTTTCCAAAAAAATTGGTCAAAAAATTTTTTTGCTTAAATGCTTGCGATGTTAGCTTTTTCGGAAGCTTCTTCGCATTTGAAACTCCTTTCAATACTTAGTTATTGAAAATAAACGCCTTTTGGGTAAAATTGGGTAAAATTTTGTTTCAACCAAAAATTGATTTTTTGCAAAGAGGTACCTCTTTCCAAAAAAACTGGTCAAAAAATTTTTTTGCTTAAATGCTTGCGATGTTAGCTTTTTCGGAAGCTTCTTCGCATTTGAAACTCCTTTCAATACTAAGTTATTGAAAATAAACGCTTTTTGGGTATAATTGGGTAAAATTTTGTTTCAACCAAAAATTGATTTTTTGCAATTTGCAAGCATTTAAGCAAAAAAATTGGTCAACAAATTTTTTTGCTTAAATGCTTGCGATGTTAGCTTTTTCGGAAGCTTCTTCGCATTTGAAACTCCTTTCAGTACTTAGTTATTGAAAATAAACGCCTTTTGGGTAAAATTGCGTAAAATTTTGTTTCAACCAAAAATTGATTTTTTGCAAAGAGGTACCTCTTTCCAAAAAAATTGGTCAACAAATTTTTTTGCTTAAATGCTTGCGATGTTAGCTTTTTCGGAAGCTTCTTCGCATTTGAAACTCCTTTCAATACTTAGTTATTGAAAATAAACGCCTTTTGGGTAAAATTTTGTTTCAACCAAAAATTGATTTTTTGCAAAGAGGTACCTCTTTCCAAAAAAATTGGTCAAGAAATTTTTTTGCTTAAATGCTTGCGATGTTAGCTTTTTCGGAAGCTTCTTCGCATTTGAAACTCCTTTCAATACTTAGTTATTGAAAATAAACACCTTTTGGGTAAAATTGGGTAAAATTTGGTTTCAACCAAAAATTGATTTTTTGCAAAGAGGTACCTCTTTCCAAAAAAATTGGTCAAAAAATTTTTTTGCTTAAATGCTTGCGATGTTAGCTTTTTCGGAAGCTTCTTCGCATTTGAAACTCCTTTCAATACTTAGTTATTGAAAATAAACGCCTTTTGGGTAAAATTGGGTAAAATTTTGTTTCAACCAAAAATTTATTTTTTGCAAAGAGGTACCTCTTTCCAAAAAAATTGGTAAAAAATTTTTTTTGCTTAAATGCTTGCGATGTTAGCTTTTTCGGAAGCTTCTTCGCATTTGAAACTCCTTTCAATACTTAGTTATTGAAAATAAACGCCTTTTGGGTAAAATTTTGTTTCAACCAAAAATTGATTTTTTGCAAAGAGGTACCTCTTTCCAAAAAAATTGGTCAAGAAATTTTTTTGCTTAAATGCTTGCGATGTTAGCTTTTTCGGAAGCTTCTTCGCATTTGAAACTCCTTTCAATACTTAGTTATTGAAAATAAACGCCTTTTGGGTATAATTGGGTAAAATTTGGTTTCAACCAAAAATGGATTTTTTGCAAAGAGGTACCTCTTTCCAAAAAAATTGGTCAAAAAATTTTTTTGCTTAAATGCTTGCGATGTTAGCTTTTTCGGAAGCTTCTTCGCATTTGAAACTCCTTTCAATACTTAGTTATTGAAAATAAACGCCTTTTGGGTAAAATTGGGTAAAATTTTGTTTCAACCAAAAATTGATTTTTTGCAAAGAGGTACCTCTTTCCAAAAAAATTGGTCAAAAAATTTTTTTGCTTAAATGCTTGCGATGTTAGCTTTTTCGGAAGCTTCTTCGCATTTCAAACTCCTTTCGATACTTAGTTATTGAAAATAAACGCCTTTTGGGTAAAATTGGGTAAAATTTTGTTTCAACCAAAAATTGATTTTTTGCAAAGAGGTACCTCTTTCCAAAAAAATTGGTCAAAAAGTTTTTTTGCTTAAATGCTTGCGATGTTAGCTTTTTCGGAAGCTTCTTCGCATTTGAAACTCCTTTCAATACTTAGTTATTGAAAATAAACGCCTTTTGGGTAAAATTGGGTAAAATTTTGTTTCAACCAAAAATTGATTTTTTGCAAAGAGGTACCTCTTTCCAAAAAAATTGGTCAAAAAATTTTTTTGCTTAAATGCTTGCGATGTTAGCTTTTTCGGAAGCTTCTTCGCATTTGAAACTCCTTTCAATACTTAGTTATTGAAAATAAACGCCTTTTGGGTATAATTGGGTAAAATTTGGTTTCAACCAAAAATGGATTTTTTGCAAAGAGGTACCTCTTTCCAAAAAAATTGGTCAAAAAATTTTTTTGCTTAAATGCTTGCGATGTTAGCTTTTTCGGAAGCTTCTTCGCATTTGAAACTCCTTTCAATACTTAGTTATTGAAAATAAACGCCTTTTGGGTAAAATTGGGTAAAATTTTGTTTCAACCAAAAATTGATTTTTTGCAAAGAGGTACCTCTTTCCAAAAAAATTGGTCAAAAAATTTTTTTGCTTAAATGCTTGCGATGTTAGCTTTTTCGGAAGCTTCTTCGCATTTCAAACTCCTTTCGATACTTAGTTATTGAAAATAAACGCCTTTTGGGTAAAATTGGGTAAAATTTTGTTTCAACCAAAAATTGATTTTTTGCAAAGAGGTACCTCTTTCCAAAAAAATTGGTCAAAAAGTTTTTTTGCTTAAATGCTTGCGATGTTAGCTTTTTCGGAAGCTTCTTCGCATTTGAAACTCCTTTCAATACTTAGTTATTGAAAATAAACGCCTTTTGGGTAAAATTGGGTAAAATTTTGTTTCAACCAAAAATTGATTTTTTGCAAAGAGGTACCTCTTTCCAAAAAAATTGGTCAAAAAATTTTTTTGCTTAAATGCTTGCGATGTTAGCTTTTTCGGAAGCTTCTTCGCATTTGAAACTCCTTTCAATACTTAGTTATTGAAAATAAACGCCTTTTGGGTAAAATTGGGTAAAATTTTGTTTCAACCAAAAATTGATTTTTTGCAAAGAGGTACCTCTTTCCAAAAAAATTGGTCAAAAAATTTTTTTGCTTAAATGCTTGCGATGTTAGCTTTTTCGGAAGCTTCTTCGCATTTGAAACTCCTTTCAATACTTAGTTATTGAAAATAAACGCCTTTTGGGTAAAATTGGGTAAAATTTTGTTTCAACCAAAAATTGATTTTTTGCAAAGAGGTACCTCTTTCCAAAAAAATTGGTCAAAAAATTTTTTTGCTTAAATGCTTGCGATGTTAGCTTTTTCGGAAGCTTCTTCGCATTTGAAACTCCTTTCAATACTTAGTTATTGAAAATAAACGCCTTTTGGGTAAAATTGGGTAAAATTTTGTTTCAACCAAAAATTGATTTTTTGCAAAGAGGTACCTCTTTCCAAAAAAATTGTTCAAAAAATTTTTTTGCTTAAATGCTTGCGATGTTAGCTTTTTCGGAAGCTTCTTCGCATTTGAAACTCCTTTCAATACTTAGTTATTGAAAATAAACGCCTTTTGGGTAAAATTGGGTAAAATTTTGTTTCAACCAAAAATTGATTTTTTGCAAAGAGGTACCTCTTTCCAAAAAAATTGGTCAAAAAGTTTTTTTGCTTAAATGCTTGCGATGTTAGCTTTTTCGGAAGCTTCTTCGCATTTGAAACTCCTTTCAATACTTAGTTATTGAAAATAAACGCCTTTTGGGTAAAATTGGGTAAAATTTTGTTTCAACCAAAAATTGATTTTTTGCAAAGAGGTACCTCTTTCCAAAAAAATTGGTCAAACAATTTTTTTGCTTAAATGCTTGCGATGTTAGCTTTTTCGGAAGCTTCTTCGCATTTGAAACTCCTTTCAATACTTAGTTATTGAAAATAAACGCCTTTTGGGTAAAATTGGGTAAAATTTTGTTTCAACCAAAAATTGATTTTTTGCAAAGAGGTACCTCTTTCCAAAAAAATTGGTCAAACAATTTTTTTGCTTAAATGCTTGCGATGTTAGCTTTTTCGGAAGCTTCTTCGCATTTGAAACTCCTTTCAATACTTAGTTATTGAAAATAAACGCCTTTTGGGTAAAATTGGGTAAAATTTTGTTTCAACCAAAAATTGATTTTTTGCAAAGAGGTACCTCTTTCCAAAAAAATTGGTCAAAAAATTTTTTTGCTTAAATGCTTGCGATGTTAGCTTTTTCGGAAGCTTCTTCGCATTTCAAACTCCTTTCGATACTTAGTTATTGAAAATAAACGCCTTTTGGGTAAAATTGGGTAAAATTTTGTTTCAACCAAAAATTGATTTTTTGCAAAGAGGTACCTCTTTCCAAAAAAATTGGTCAAAAAGTTTTTTTGCTTAAATGCTTGCGATGTTAGCTTTTTCGGAAGCTTCTTCGCATTTGAAACTCCTTTCAATACTTAGTTATTGAAAATAAACGCCTTTTGGGTAAAATTGGGTAAAATTTTGTTTCAACCAAAAATTTATTTTTTGCAAAGAGGTACCTCTTTCCAAAAAAATTGGTCAAAAAATTTTTTTGCTTAAATGCTTGCGATGTTAGCTTTTTCGGAAGCTTCTTCGCATTTGAAACTCCTTTCAATACTTAGTTATTGAAAATAAACGCCTTTTGGGTAAAATTGGGTAAAATTTTGTTTCAACCAAAAATTGATTTTTTGCAAAGAGGTACCTCTTTCCAAAAAAATTGGTCAAAAAATTTTTTTGCTTAAATGCTTGCGATGTTAGCTTTTTCGGAAGCTTCTTCGCATTTGAAACTCCTTTCAATACTTAGTTATTGAAAATAAACGCCTTTTGGGTAAAATTGGGTAAAATTTTGTTTCAACCAAAAATTTATTTTTTGCAAAGAGGTACCTCTTTCCAAAAAAATTGGTCAAAAAATTTTTTTGCTTAAATGCTTGCGATGTTAGCTTTTTCGGAAGCTTCTTCGCATTTGAAACTCCTTTCAATACTTAGTTATTGAAAATAAACGCCTTTTGGGTAAAATTGGGTAAAATTTTGTTTCAACCAAAAATTGATTTTTTGCAAAGAGGTACCTCTTTCCAAAAAAATTGGTCAAAAAATTTTTTTGCTTAAATGCTTGCGATGTTAGCTTTTTCGGAAGCTTCTTCGCATTTGAAACTCCTTTCAATACTTAGTTATTGAAAATAAACGCCTTTTGGGTAAAATTGGGTAAAATTTTGTTTCAACCAAAAATTGATTTTTTGCAAAGAGGTACCTCTTTCCAAAAAAATTGGTCAAAAAATTTTTTTGCTTAAATGCTTGCGATGTTAGCTTTTTCGGAAGCTTCTTCGCATTTGAAACTCCTTTCAATACTTAGTTATTGAAAATAAAGGCCTTTTGGGTAAAATTGGGTAAAATTTTGTTTCAACCAAAAATTGATTTTTTGCAAAGAGGTACCTCTTTCCAAAAAAATTGGTCAAAAAATTTGTTTGCTTAAATGCTTGCGATGTTAGCTTTTTCGGAAGCTTCTTCGCATTTGAAACTCCTTTCAATACTTAGTTATTGAAAATAAACGCCTTTTGGGTAAAATTGGGTAAAATTTTGTTTCAACCAAAAATTGATTTTTTGCAAAGAGGTACCTCTTTCCAAAAAAATTGGTCAAAAATTTTTTTTGCTTAAATGCTTGCGATGTTAGCTTTTTCGGAAGCTTCTTCGCATTTGAAACTCCTTTCAATACTTAGTTATTGAAAATAAACGCCTTTTGGGTAAAATTGGGTAACATTTTGTTTCAACCAAAAATTGATTTTTTGCAAAGAGGTACCTCTTTCCAAAAAAATTGGTCAAAAAATTTTTTTGCTTAAATGCTTGCGATGTTAGCTTTTTCGGAAGCTTCTTCGCATTTGAAACTCCTTTCAATACTTAGTTATTGAAAATAAACGCGTTTTGGGTAAAATTGGGTAAAATTTTGTTTCAACCAAAAATTGATTTTTTGCAAAGAGGTACCTCTTTCCAAAAAAATTGGTCAAAAAATTTTTTTGCTTAAATGCTTGCGATGTTAGCTTTTTCGGAAGCTTCTTCGCATTTGAAACTCCTTTCAATACTTAGTTATTGAAAATAAACGCCTTTTGGGTAAAATTGGGTAAAATTTTGTTTCAACCAAAAATTGATTTTTTGCAAAGAGGTACCTCTTTCCAAAAAAATTGGTCAAAAAATTTTTTTGCTTAAATGCTTGCGATGTTAGCTTTTTCGGAAGCTTCTTCGCATTTGAAACTCCTTTCGATACTTAGTTATTGAAAATAAACGCCTTTTGGGTAAAATTGGGTAAAATTTTGTTTCAACCAAAAATTGATTTTTTGCAAAGAGGTACCTCTTTCCAAAAAACTTGGTCAAAAAATTTTTTTGCTTAAATGCTTGCGATGTTAGCTTTTTCGGAAGCTTCTTCGCATTTGAAACTCCTTTCAATACTTAGTTATTGAAAATAAACGCCTTTTGGGTAAAATTGGGTAAAATTTTGTTTCAACCAAAAATTGATTTTTTGCAAAGAGGTACCTCTTTCCAAAAAAATTGGTCAAAAAATTTTTTTGCTTAAATGCTTGCGATGTTAGCTTTTTCGGGAGCTTCTTCGCATTTGAAACTCCTTTCAATACTTAGTTATTGAAAATAAACGCCTTTTGGGTAAAATTGGGTAAAATTTTGTTTCAACCAAAAATTGATTTTTTGCAAAGAGGTACCTCTTTCCAAAAAAATTGGTCAAAAAATTTTTTTGCTTAAATGCTTGCGATGTTAGCTTTTTCGGGAGCTTCTTCGCATTTGAAACTCCTTTCAATACTTAGTTATTGAAAATAAACGCCTTTTGGGTAAAATTGGGTAAAATTTTGTTTCAACCAAAAATTGATTTTTTGCAAAGAGGTACCTCTTTCCAAAAAAATTGGTCAAAAAATTTTTTTGCTTAAATGCTTGCGATGTTAGCTTTTTCGGAAGCTTCTTCGCATTTGAAACTCCTTTCAATACTTAGTTATTGAAAATAAACGCCTTTTGGGTAAAATTGGGTAAAATTTTGTTTCAACCAAAAATTGATTTTTTGCAAAGAGGTACCTCTTTCCAAAAAAATTGGTCAAAAATTTTTTTTGCTTAAATGCTTGCGATGTTAGCTTTTTCGGAAGCTTCTTCGCATTTGAAACTCCTTTCAATACTTAGTTATTGAAAATAAACGCCTTTTGGGTAAAATTGGGTAAAATTTTGTTTCAACCAAAAATTGATTTTTTGCAAAGAGGTACCCCTTTCCAAAAAAATTGGTCAAACAATTTTTTTGCTTAAATGCTTGCGATGTTAGCTTTTTCGGGAGCTTCTTCGCATTTGAAACTCCTTTCAATACTTAGTTATTGAAAATAAACGCCTTTTGGGTAAAATTGGGTAAAATTTTGTTTCAACCAAAAATTGATTTTTTGCAAAGAGGTACCTCTTTCCAAAAAAATTGGTAAAAAAATTTTTTTGCTTAAATGCTTGCGATGTTAGCTTTTTCGGAAGCTTCTTCGCATTTGAAACTCCTTTCAATACTTAGTTATTGAAAATAAACGCCGTTTGGGTAAAATTGGGTAAAATTTTGTTTCAACCAAAAATTGATTTTTTGCAAAGAGGTACCTCTTTCCAAAAAAATTGGTCAAACATTTTTTTTGCTTAAATGCTTGCGATGTTAGCTTTTTCGGAAGCTTCTTCGCATTTGAAACTCCTTTCAATACTTAGTTATTGAAAATAAACGCCTTTTGGGTAAAATTGGGTAAAATTTTGTTTCAACCAAAAATTGATTTTTTGCAAAGAGGTACCCCTTTCCAAAAAAATTGGTCAAACAATTTTTTTGCTTAAATGCTTGCGATGTTAGCTTTTTCGGAAGCTTCTTCGCATTTGAAACTCCTTTCAATACTTAGTTATTGAAAATAAACGCCTTTTGGGTAAAATTGGGTAAAATTTTGTTTCAACCAAAAATTGATTTTTTGCAAGGAGGCACCTCTTTCCAAAAAAATTGGTCAAAAAATTTTTTTGCTTAAATGCTTGCGATGTTAGCTTTTTCGGAAGCTTCTTCGCATTTGAAACTCCTTTCAATACTTAGTTATTGAAAATAAACGCCTTTTGGGTAAAATTGGGTAAAATTTTGTTTCAACCAAAAATTGATTTTTTGCAAAGAGGTACCCCTTTCCAAAAAAATTGGTCAAACAATTTTTTTGCTTAAATGCTTGCGATGTTAGCTTTTTCGGGAGCTTCTTCGCATTTGAAACTCCTTTCAATACTTAGTTATTGAAAATAAACGCCTTTTGGGTAAAATTGGGTAAAATTTTGTTTCAACCAAAAATTGATTTTTTGCAAAGAGGCACCTCTTTCCAAAAAAATTGGTCAAAAAATTTTTTTGCTTAAATGCTTGCGATGTTAGCTTTTTCGGAAGCTTCTTCGCATTTGAAACTCCTTTCAATACTTAGTTATTGAAAATAAACGCCTTTTGGGTAAAATTGGGTAAAATTTTGTTTCAACCAAAAATTGATTTTTTGCAAAGAGGTACCTCTTTCCAAAAAAATTGGTCAAAAAATTTTTTTGCTTAAATGCTTGCGATGTTAGCTTTTTCGGAAGCTTCTTCGCATTTGAAACTCCTTTCAATACTTAGTTATTGAAAATAAACGCCTTTTGGGTAAAATTGGGTAAAATTTTGTTTCAACCAAAAATTGATTTTTTGCAAAGAGGTACCTCTTTCCAAAAAAATTGGTCAAAAAATTTTTTTGCTTAAATGCTTGCGATGTTAGCTTTTTCGGAAGCTTCTTCGCATTTGAAACTCCTTTCAATACTTAGTTATTGAAAATAAACGCCTTTTGGGTAAAATTGGGTAAAATTTTGTTTCAACCAAAAATTGATTTTTTGCAAAGAGGTACCTCTTTCCAAAAAAATTGGTCAAAAAATTTTTTTGCTTAAATGCTTGCGATGTTAGCTTTTTCGGAAGCTTCTTCGCATTTGAAACTCCTTTCAATACTTAGTTATTGAAAATAAACGCCTTTTGGGTAAAATTGGGTAAAATTTTGTTTCAACCAAAAATTGATTTTTTGCAAAGAGGTACCTCTTTCCAAAAAAATTGGTCAAAAAATTTTTTTGCTTAAATGCTTGCGATGTTAGATTTTTCGGAAGCTTCTTCGCATTTAAAACTCCTTTCAATACTTAGTTATTGAAAATAAACGCCTTTTGGGTAAAATTGGGTAAAATTTTGTTTCAACCAAAAATTGATTTTTTGCAAAGAGGTACCTCTTTCCAAAAAAATTGATCAAAAAATTTTTTTGCTTAAATGCTTGCGATGTTAGCTTTTTCGGAAGCTTCTTCGCATTTGAAACTCCTTTCAATACTTAGTTATTGAAAATAAACGCCTTTTGGGTAAAATTGGGTAAAATTTTGTTTCAACCAAAAATTGATTTTTTGCAAAGAGGTACCTCTTTCCAAAAAAATTGGTCAAAAAATTTCTTTGCTTAAATGCTTGCGATGTTAGCTTTTTCGGAAGCTTCTTCGCATTTGAAACTCCTTTCAATACTTAGTTATTGAAAATAAACGCCTTTTGGGTAAAATTGGGTAAAATTTTGTTTCAACCAAAAATTGATTTTTTGCAAAGAGGTACCTCTTTCCAAAAAAATTGGTCAAAAAATTTTTTTGCTTAAATGCTTGCGATGTTAGATTTTTCGGAAGCTTCTTCGCATTTAAAACTCCTTTCAATACTTAGTTATTGAAAATAAACGCCTTTTGGGTAAAATTGGGTAAAATTTTGTTTCAACCAAAAATTGATTTTTTGCAAAGAGGTACCTCTTTCCAAAAAAATTGATCAAAAAATTTTTTTGCTTAAATGCTTGCGATGTTAGCTTTTTCGGAAGCTTCTTCGCATTTGAAACTCCTTTCAATACTTAGTTATTGAAAATAAACGCCTTTTGGGTAAAATTGGGTAAAATTTTGTTTCAACCAAAAATTGATTTTTTGCAAAGAGGTACCTCTTTCCAAAAAAATTGGTCAAAAAATTTCTTTGCTTAAATGCTTGCGATGTTAGCTTTTTCGGAAGCTTCTTCGCATTTGAAACTCCTTTCAATACTTAGTTATTGAAAATAAACGCCTTTTGGGTAAAATTGGGTAAAATTTTGTTTCAACCAAAAATTGATTTTTTGCAAAGAGGTACCCCTTTCCAAAAAAATTGGTCAAACAATTTTTTTGCTTAAATGCTTGCGATATTAGCTTTTTCGGGAGCTTCTTCGCATTTGAAACTCCTTTCAATACTTAGTTATTGAAAATAAACGCCTTTTGGGTAAAATTGGGTAAAATTTTGTTTCAACCAAAAATTGATTTTTTGCAAAGAGGTACCTCTTTCCAAAAAAATTGGTCAAAAAATTTTTTTGCTAAAAGCTTGCGATGTTAGCTTTTTCGGAAGCTTCTTCGCATTTGAAACTCCTTTCAATACTTAGTTATTGAAAATAAACGCCTTTTGGGTAAAATTGGGTAAAATTTTGTTTCAACCAAAAATTGATTTTTTGCAAAGAGGTACCTCTTTCCAAAAAAATTGGTAAAAAAATTTTTTTGCTTAAATGCTTGCGATGTTAGCTTTTTCGGAAGCTTCTTCGCATTTGAAACTCCTTTCAATACTTAGTTATTGAAAATAAACGCCGTTTGGGTAAAATTGGGTAAAATTTTGTTTCAACCAAAAATTGATTTTTTGCAAAGAGGTACCTCTTTCCAAAAAAATTGGTCAAAAAATTTTTTTGCTTAAATGCTTGCGATGTTAGCTTTTTCGGAAGCTTCTTCGCATTTGAAACTCCTTTCAATACTTAGTTATTGAAAATAAACGCCTTTTGGGTAAAATTGGGTAAAATTTTGTTTCAACCAAAAATTGATTTTTTGCAAAGAGGTACCTCTTTCCAAAAAAATTGGTCAAAAAATTTTTTTGCTTAAATGCTTGCGATGTTAGCTTTTTCGGAAGCTTCTTCGCATTTGAAACTCCTTTCAATACTTAGTTATTGAAAATAAACGCCTTTTGGGTAAAATTGGGTAAAATTTTGTTTCAACCAAAAATTGATTTTTTGCAAAGAGGTACCTCTTTCCAAAAAAATTGGTCAAAAAATTTTTTTGCTTAAATGCTTGCGATGTTAGATTTTTCGGAAGCTTCTTCGCATTTAAAACTCCTTTTAATACTTAGTTATTGAAAATAAACGCCTTTTGGGTAAAATTGGGTAAAATTTTGTTTCAACCAAAAATTGATTTTTTGCAAAGAGGTACCTCTTTCCAAAAAAATTGGTCAAAAAATTTCTTTGCTTAAATGCTTGCGATGTTAGCTTTTTCGGAAGCTTCTTCGCATTTGAAACTCCTTTCAATACTTAGTTATTGAAAATAAACGCCTTTTGGGTAAAATTGGGTAAAATTTTGTTTCAACCAAAAATTGATTTTTTGCAAAGAGGTACCTCTTTCCAAAAAAATTGGTCAAAAAATTTTTTTGCTTAAATGCTTGCGATGTTAGCTTTTTCGGAAGCTTCTTCGCATTTGAAACTCCTTTCAATACTTAGTTATTGAAAATAAACGCCTTTTGGGTAAAATTGGGTAAAATTTTGTTTCAACCAAAAATTGATTTTTTGCAAAGAGGTACCTCTTTCCAAAAAAATTGGTCAAAAAATTTTTTTGCTTAAATGCTTGCGATGTTAGCTTTTTCGGAAGCTTCTTCGCATTTGAAACTCCTTTCAATACTTAGTTATTGAAAATAAACGCCTTTTGGGTAAAATTGGGTAAAATTTTGTTTCAACCAAAAATTGATTTTTTGCAAAGAGGTACGTACCTCTTTCCAAAAAAATTGGTCAAAAAATTTTTTTGCTTAAATGCTTGCGATGTTAGCTTTTTCGGAAGCTTCTTCGCATTTGAAACTCCTTTCAATACTTAGTTATTGAAAATAAACGCCTTTTGGGTAAAATTGGGTAAAATTTTGTTTCAACCAAAAATTGATTTTTTGCAAAGAGGTACCTCTTTCCAAAAAAATTGGTCAAAAAATTTTTTTGCTTAAATGCTTGCGATGTTAGCTTTTTCGGAAGCTTCTTCGCATTTGAAACTCCTTTCAATACTTAGTTATTGAAAATAAACGCCTTTTGGGTAAAATTGGGTAAAATTTTGTTTCAACCAAAAATTGATTTTTTGCAAAGAGGTACCTCTTTCCAAAAAAATTGGTCAAAAAATTTTTTTGCTTAAATGCTTGCGATGTTAGCTTTTTCGGAAGCTTCTTCGCATTTGAAACTCCTTTCAATACTTAGTTATTGAAAATAAACGCCTTTTGGGTAAAATTGGGTAAAATTTTGTTTCAACCAAAAATTGATTTTTTGCAAAGAGGTACCTCTTTCCAAAAAAATTGGTCAAAAAATTTTTTTGCTTAAATGCTTGCGATGTTAGCTTTTTCGGAAGCTTCTTCGCATTTGAAACTCCTTTCAATACTTAGTTATTGAAAATAAACGCCTTTTGGGTAAAATTGGGTAAAATTTTGTTTCAACCAAAAATTGATTTTTTGCAAAGAGGTACCTCTTTCCAAAAAAATTGGTCAAAAAATTTTTTTGCTTAAATGCTTGCGATGTTAGCTTTTTCGGAAGCTTCTTCGCATTTGAAACTTCTTTCAATACTTAGTTATTGAAAATAAACGCCTTTTGGGTAAAATTGGGTAAAATTTTGTTTCAACCAAAAATTGATTTTTTGCAAAGAGGTACCTCTTTCCAAAAAAATTGGTCAAAAAATTTTTTTGCTTAAATGCTTGCGATGTTAGCTTTTTCGGAAGCTTCTTCTTTGAACTCCTTTCAATACTTAGTTACTTGAAAATAAACGCCTTTTGGGTAAAATTGGGTAAAATTTTGTTTCAACCAAAAATTGATTTTTTGCAAAGAGGTACGTACCTCTTTCCAAAAAAATTGGTCAAAAAATTTTTTTGCTTAAATGCTTGCGATGTTAGCTTTTTTCGGAAGCTTCTTCGCATTTGAAACTCCTTTCAATACTTAGTTATTGAAAATAAACGCCTTTTGGGTAAAATTGGGTAAAATTTTGTTTCAACCAAAATTGATTTTTTGCAAAGAGGTACCTCTTTCCAAAAAAATTGGTCCAAAAAATTTTTTGCTTAAATGCTTGCGATGTTAGCTTTTTCGGAAGCTTCTTCGCATTTGAAACTCCTTTCAATACTTAGTTATTGAAAATAAACGCCTTTTGGGTAAAATTGGGTAAAATTTTGTTTCAACCAAAAATTGATTTTTTGCAAAGAGGTACCTCTTTCCAAAAAAATTGGTCAAAAAATTTTTTTGCTTAAATGCTTGCGATGTTAGCTTTTTCGGAAGCTTCTTCGCATTTGAAACTCCTTTCAATACTTAGTTATTGAAAATAAACGCCTTTTGGGTAAAATTGGGTAAAATTTTGTTTCAACCAAAAATTGATTTTTTGCAAAGAGGTACCTCTTTCCAAAAAAATTGGTCAAAAAATTTTTTTGCTTAAATGCTTGCGATGTTAGCTTTTTCGGAAGCTTCTTCGCATTTGAAACTCCTTTCAATACTTAGTTATTGAAAATAAACGCCTTTTGGGTAAAATTGGGTAAAATTTTGTTTCAACCAAAAATTGATTTTTTGCAAAGAGGTACCTCTTCCAAAAAAATTGGTCAAAAAAATTTTTTTGCTTAAATGCTTGCGATGTTAGCTTTTTCGGAAGCTTCTTCGCATTTGAAACTCCTTTCAATACTTAGTTATTGAAAATAAACGCCTTTTGGGTAAAATTGGGTAAAATTTTGTTTCAACCAAAAAATTGATTTTTTGCAAAGAGGTACCTCTTTCCAAAAAAATTGGTCAAAACATTTTTTTGCTTAAATGCTTGCGATGTTAGCTTTTTTCGGAAGCTTCTTCGCATTTGAAACTCCTTTCAATACTTAGTTATTGAAAATAAACGCCTTTTGGGTAAAATTGGGTAAAATTTTGTTTCAACCAAAAATTGATTTTTTGCAAAGAGGTACGTACCTCTTTCCAAAAAAATTGGTCAAAAAATTTTTTTGCTTAAATGCTTGCGATGTTAGCTTTTTCGGAAGCTTCTTCGCATTTGAAACTCCTTTCAATACTTAGTTATTGAAAATTAACGCCTTTTGGGTAAAATTGGGTAAAATTTTGTTTCAACCAAAAATTGATTTTTTGCAAAGAGGTACCTCTTTCCAAAAAATTGGTCAAAAATTTTTTTGCTTAAATGCTTGCGATGTTAGCTTTTCGGAAGCTTCTTCGCATTTGAAACTCCTTTCAATACTTAGTTATTGAAAATAAACGCCTTTTGGGTAAAATTGGGTAAAATTTTGTTTCAACCAAAAATTGATTTTTTTGCAAAGATGTACCTCTTTCCAAAAAATTTGGTCAAAAAATTTTTTTGCTTAAATGCTTGCGATGTTAGCTTTTTCGGAAGCTTCTTCGCATTTGAAACTCCTTTCAATACTTAGTTATTGAAATAAACGCCTTTTGGGTAAAATTGGGTAAAATTTTGTTTCAACCAAAAATTGATTTTTTGCAAAGAGGTACCTCTTTCCAAAAAAATTGGTCAAAAAATTTTTTTTGCTTAAATGCTTGCGATGTTAGCTTTTTCGGAAGCTTCTTCGCATTTGAAACTCCTTTCAATACTTAGTTATTGAAAATAAACGCCTTTTGGGTAAAATTGGGTAAAATTTTGTTTCAACCAAAAATTGATTTTTTGCAAAGAGGTACCTCTTTCCAAAAAAATTGGTAAAAAATTTTTTTGCTTAAATGCTTGCGATGTTAGCTTTTTCGGAAGCTTCTTCGCATTTGAAACTCCTTTCAATACTTAGTTATTGAAAATAAACGCCTTTTGGGTAAAATTGGGTAAAATTTTGTTTCAACCAAAAATTGATTTTTTTGCAAAGAGGTACCTCTTTCCAAAAAAATTGGTCAAAAAAATTTTTTTGCTTAAATGCTTGCGATGTTAGCTTTTTCGGAAGCTTCTTCGCATTTGAAACTCCTTTCAATACTTAGTTATTGAAAATAAACGCCTTTTGGGTAAAATTGGGTAAAATTTTGTTTCAACAAAAATTGATTTTTTGCAAAGAGGTACCTCTTTCCAAAAAAATTGGTCAAAAATTTTTTTTGCTTAAATGCTTGCGATGTTAGCTTTTTCGGAAGCTTCTTCGCATTTGAAACTCCTTTCAATACTTAGTTATTGAAAATAAAACGCCTTTTGGGTAAAATTGGGTAAAATTTTGTTTCAACCAAAAATTGATTTTTTGCAAAGAGGTACCTCTTTCCAAAAAAATTGGTCAAAAAATTTTTTTGCTTAAATGCTTGCGATGTTAGCTTTTTCGGAAGCTTCTTCGCATTTGAAAACTCCTTTCAATACTTAGTTATTGAAAATAAACGCCTTTTGGGTAAAATTGGGTAAAATTTTGTTTCAACCAAAAATTGATTTTTTGCAAAGAGGTACCTCTTTCCAAAAAAATTGGTCAAAAAATTTTTTTGCTTAAATGCTTGCGATGTTAGCTTTTTCGGAAGCTTCTTCGCATTTGAAACTCCTTTCAATACTTAGTTATTGAAAATAAACGCCTTTTGGGTAAAATTGGGTAAAATTTGTTTCAACCAAAAATTGATTTTTTGCAAAGGGGTACCTCTTTCCAAAAAAATTGGTCAAAAATTTTTTTGCTTAAATGCTTGCGATGTTAGCTTTTTCGGAAGCTTCTTCGCATTTGAAACTCCTTTCAATACTTAGTTATTGAAAATAAACGCCTTTTGGGTAAAATTGGGTAAAATTTTGTTTCAACCAAAATTGATTTTTTGCAAAGAGGTACCTCTTTCCAAAAAAATTGGTCAAAAAATTTTTTTGCTTAAATGCTTGCGATGTTAGCTTTTTCGGAAGCTTCTTCGCATTTGAAATTCCTTTCAATACTTAGTTATTGAAAATAAACGCCTTTTGGGTAAAAATTTTGTTTCAACCAAAAATTGATTTTTTTGCAAAGAGGTACCCTCTTTCCAAAAAAATTGGTCAAAAAATTTTTTGCTTAAATGCTTGCGATGTTAGCTTTTCGGAGCTTCTTCGCATTTGAAACTCCTTTCAATACTTAGTTATTGAAAATAAACGCCTTTTGGTAAAATTGGGTAAATTTTTGTTTCAACCAAAAATTTATTTTTTGCAAAGAGGTACCTCTTTCCAAAAATATTGGTCAAAAATTTTTGCTTAAATGCTGACGATGTTAGCTTTTTCGGAAGCTTCTTCGCATTTGAAACTCCTTTTCAATACTTAGTTATTGAAAATAAACGCCTTTTGGGTAAAATTGGGTAAAATTTTGTTTCAACCAAAATTGATTTTTTGCAAAGAGGTACCTCTTTCCAAAAAAATTGGTCAAAAAATTTTTTTGCTTAAATGCTTGCGATGTTAGCTTTTTCGGAAGCTTCTTCGCATTTGAAACTCCTTTCAATACTTAGTTATTGAAAATAAACGCCTTTTTGGGTAAAATTGGGTAAAATTTTGTTTCAACCAAAAATTGATTTTTTGCAAAGAGGTACCCTCTTTCCAAAAAAATTGGTCAAAAAATTTTTTTTGCTTAAATGCTTGCGATGTTAGCTTTTTCGGAAGCTTCTTCGCATTTGAAACTCCTTTCAATACTTAGTTATTGAAAATAAACGCCTTTTGGGTAAAATTGGGTAAAATTTTGTTTCAACCAAAAATTTATTTTTTGCAAAGAGGTACCTCTTTCCAAAAATATTGGTCAAAAAATTTTTTTGCTTAAATGCTTGCGATGTTAGCTTTTTCGGAAGCTTCTTCGCATTTGAAACTCCTTTCAATACTTAGTTATTGAAAATAAACGCCCTTTTGGGTAAAATTGGGTAAAATTTTGTTTCAACCAAAAATTTATTTTTTGCAAGAGGTACCTCTTTCCAAAAAATTGGTCAAAAATTTTTTTGCTTAAATGCTTGCGATGTTAGCTTTTTCGGAAGCTTCTTCGCATTTGAAACTCCTTTCAATACTTAGTTATTGAAAATAAACGCCTTTTGGGTAAAATTGGGTAAAATTTTGTTTCAACCAAAAATTTATTTTTTGCAAAGAGGTACCTCTTTCAAAAATATTGGTCACAAAATTTTTTTGCTTAAATGCTTGCGATGTTAGCTTTTTCGGAAGCTTCTTCGCATTTGAAACTCCTTTCAATACTTAGTTATTGAAAATAAACGCCTTTTGGGTAAAATTGGGTAAAATTTTGTTTCAACCAAAAATTTATTTTTTGCAAAGAGGTACCTCTTTCCAAAAAAATTGGTCAAAAAATTTTTTTGCTTAAATGCTTGCGATGTTAGCTTTTTCGGAAGCTTCTTCGCATTTGAAACTCCTTTCAATACTTAGTTATTGAAATAAACGCCTTTTGGGTAAAATTGGGTAAAATTTGTTTCAACCAAAAATTGATTTTTTGCAAAGAGGTACCTCTTTCCAAAAAAATTGGTCAACAAATTTTTTTGCTTAAATGCTTGCGATGTTAGCTTTTTCGGAAGCTTCTTCGCATTTGAAACTCCTTTCAATACTTAGTTATTGAAAATAAACGCCTTTTGGGTAAAATTGGGTAAAATTTTGTTTCAACCAAAAATTGATTTTTTGCAAAGAGGTACCTCTTTCCAAAAAAATTGGTCAAAAATTTTTTTTGCTTAAATGCTTGCGATGTTAGCTTTTTCGGAAGCTTCTTCGCATTTGAAACTCCTTTCAATACTTAGTTATTGAAAATAAACGCCTTTTGGGTAAAATTGGGTAAAATTTTGTTTCAACCAAAAATTGATTTTTTGCAAAGAGGTACCTCTTTCCAAAAAATTGGTCAACAAATTTTTTGCTTAAATGCTTGCGATGTTAGCTTTTTCGGAAGCTTCTTCGCATTTGAAACTCCTTTCAATACTTAGTTATTGAAAATAAACGCCTTTTGGGTAAAATTGGGTAAAATTTTGTTTCAACCAAAAATTGATTTTTGCAAAGAGGTACCTCTTTCCAAAAAAATTGGTCAAAATTTTTTTGCTTAAATGCTTGCGATGTTAGCTTTTTCGGAAGCTTCTTCGCATTTGAAACTCCTTTCAATACTTAGTTATTGAAAATAAACGCCTTTTGGGTAAAATTGGGTAAAATTTTGTTTCAACCAAAAATTGATTTTTTGCAAAGAGGTACCTCTTTCCAAAAAATTGGTCAACAAATTTTTTTGCTTAAATGCTTGCGATGTTAGCTTTTTCGGAAGCTTCTTCGCATTTGAAACTCCTTTCAATACTTAGTTATGAAAATAAACGCCTTTTGGGTAAAATTGGGTAAAAATTTTGTTTCAACCAAAAATTGATTTTTTGCAAAGAGGTACCTCTTTCCAAAAAAATTGTTAAAAAAAATTTTTTTGCTTAAATGCTTGCGATGTTAGCTTTTTCGAAGCTTCTTCGCATTTGAAACTCCATTCAATTCTTAGTTATTGAAAATAAACGCCTTTGGGTAAAATTGGGTAAAATTTGTTTCAACCAAAAATTGATTTTTTGCAAAGAGGTACCTCTTTCCAAAAAAATTGAGTCAAAAATTTTTTTTGCTTAAATGCTTGCGATGTTAGCTTTTTCGGAAGCTTCTTCGCATTTGAAACTCCTTTCAATACTTAGTTATTGAAAATAAACGCCTTTTGGGTAAAATTGGGTAAAATTTTGTTTCAACCAAAAATTGATTTTTTGCAAAGAGGTACCTCTTTTCCAAAAAAATTGGTAAAAAAATTTTTTGCTTAAATGCTTGCGATGTTAGCTTTTTCGGAAGCTTCTTCGCATTTGAAACTCCTTTCAATACTTAGTTATTGAAAATAAACGCCTTTTGGGTAAAATTGGGTAAAATTCTGTTTCAACCAAAAATTGATTTTTTGCAAAGAGGTACCTCTTTCCAAAAAAATTGGTCAAAAATTTTTTTGCTTAAATGCTTGCGATGTTAGCTTTTTCGGAAGCTTCTTCGCATTTGAAACTCCTTTCAATACTTAGTTATTGAAAATAAACGCCTTTTGGGTAAAATTGGGTAAAATTTTGTTTCAACCAAAAATTGATATTTTGCAAAGAGGTACCTCTTTCCAAAAAAATTGGTCAAAAATTTTTTTGCTTAAATGCTTGCGATGTTAGCTTTTTCGAAGCTTCTTCGCATTTGAAACTCCTTTCAATACTTAGTTATTGAAAATAAACGCCTTTTGGGTTTAATTGGGTAAAATTTTGTTTCAACCAAAATTGATTCTTTCCAAAAAAATTGGTAAAAAATTTTTTTGCTTAAATGCTTGCGATGTTAGCTTTTTCGGAAGCTTCTTCGCATTTGAAACTCCTTTCAATACTTAGTTATTGAAAATAAACGCTCTTTTGGGTATAATTGGGTAAAATTTTGTTTCAACCAAAATTGATTTTTTGCAAAGAAATTTTCCAAAAAAATTGGTCAAAAATTTTTTTTGCTTAAATGCTTGCGATGTTAGCTTTTTCGGAAGCTTCTTCGCATTTGAAACTCCTTTCAATACTTAGTTATTGAAAATAAACGCCTTTTGGGTAAAATTGGGTAAAATTTTGTTTCAACCAAAAATTTATTTTTGCAAAGAGGTACCTCTTTCCAAAAAAATTGGTCAAAAAATTTTTTTGCTTAAATGCTTGCGATGTTAGCTTTTTCGGAAGCTTCTTCGCATTTGAAACTCCTTTCAATACTTAGTTATTGAAAATAAACGCCTTTTGGGTACAATTGGGTAAAATTTGTTTCAACCAAAAATTGATTTTTGCAAAGAGGTACCTCTTTCCAAAAAAATTGGTCCAAAAATTTTTTTTGCTTAAATGCTTGCGATGTTAGCTTTTTCGAAGCTTCTTCGCATTTGAAACTCCTTTCGATACTTAGTTATTGAAAATAAACGCCTTTTGGGTAAAATTTTGTTTCAACCAAAAATTGATTTTTGCAAAGAGGTACCTCTTTCCAAAAAATTGGTTAAAAAATTTTTTTGCTTAAATGCTTGCGATGTTAGCTGTTTCGGAAGCTTCTTCGCATTTTAAACTCCTTTCAATACTTAGTTATTGAAAATAAACGCCTTTTGGGTAAAATTGGGTAAATTTTGTTTCAACCAAAAATTGATTTTTTGCAAAGAGGTACCTCTTTCCAAAAAAATTGGTCAAAAAATTTTTTTGCTTAAATGCTTGCGATGTTAGCTTTTTCGGAAGCTTCTTCGCATTTGAAAACTCCTTTCAATACTTAGTTATTGGAAATAAACGCCTTTTGGGTAAAATTGGGTAAAATTTTGTTTCAACCAAAAATTGGTCAAAATTTTTTTTGCTTAAATGCTTGCGATGTTAGCTTTTTCGGAAGCTTCTTCGCATTTGAAACTCCTTTCAATACTTAGTTATTGAAAATAAACGCCTTTTGGGTAAAATTGGGTAAAATTTTGTTTCAACCAAAAATTGATTTTTTGCAAAGAGGTACCTCTTTCCAAAAAAATTGGTCAAAAAATTTTTTTGCTTAAATGCTTGCGATGTTAGCTTTTTCGGAAGCTTCTTCGCATTTGAAACTCCTTTCAATACTTAGTTATTGAAAATAAACGCCTTTTGGGTAAAATTGGGTAAAATTTTGTTTCAACCAAAAATTGATTTTTTGCAAAGAGGTACGTACCTCTTTCCAAAAAAATTGGTCAAAAACTTTTTTTGCTTAAATGCTTGCGATGTTAGCTTTTTCGGAAGCTTCTTCGCATTTGAAACTCCTTTCAATACTTAGTTATTGAAAATAAACGCTTTTGGGTAAACTTTGGTTTCAACCAAAAATTGATTTTTTGCAACAAGGGACCTCTTTCCAAAAAAATTGGTCAAAAAATTTTTTTGCTTAAATGCTTGCGATGTTAGCTTTTTCGGAAGCTTCTTCGCATTTGAAAACTCCTTTCAATACTTAGTTATTGAAATAAACGCCTTTTGGGTAAAATTTGGTTTCAACCAAAAATTGATTTTTTGCAACAAGGGACCTCTTTCCAAAAAAATTGGTCAAAAAATTTTTTTGCTTAAATGCTTGCGATGTTAGCTTTTTCGGAAGCTTCTTCGCATTTGAAACTCCTTTCAATACTTAGTTATTGAAAATAAACGCCTTTTGGGTAAAATTGGGTAAAATTTGTTTCAACCAAAAATTGATTTTTTACAAAGAGGTACCCCTTTCAAAAAAATTGGTCAAAAAATTTTTTTTGCTTAAATGCTTGCGATGTTAGCTTTTTCGGAAGCTTCTTCGCATTTGAAACTCCTTTCAATACTCTAGTTATTGAAAATAAACGCCTTTTGGGTAAAATTGGTTAAAATTTTGTTTCAACCAAAAATTGATTTTTTGCAAAGAGGTACCCCTTTCCAAAAAAATTGGTCAAAAAATTTTTTGCTTAAATGCTTGCGATGTTAGCTTTTTCGGAAGCTTCTTCGCATTTGAAACTCCTTTCAATACTTAGTTATTGAAAATAAACGCCTTTTGGGTAAAATTGGGTAAAATTTTGTTTCAATCAAAAATTGATTTCTTGCAAAGAGGTACCCCTTTCCAGAAAAATTGGTCAAAAAATTTTTTTTGCTTAAATGCTTGCGATGTTAGCTTTTTCGGAAGCTTCTTCGCATTTGAAACTCCTTTCAATACTTAGTTATCTAAAATAAACGCCTTTTGGGTAAAATTGGGTAAAATTTTGTTTCAACCAAAAATTTATTTTTTGCAAAGAGGTACCCCTTTCCAAAAAAATTGGTCAAAAAATTTTTTTGCTTAAATGCTTGCGATGTTAGCTTTTTCGGAAGCTTCTTCGCATTTGAAACTCCTTTCAATACTTAGTTATTGAAAATAAACGCCTTTGGGTAAAATTGGGTAAAATTTTGTTTCAATCAAAAATTGATTTTTTTGCAAAGAGGTACCCCTTTCCAAAAAATTGGTCAAAAAATTTTTTTGCTTAAATGCTTGCGATGTTAGCTTTTTCGGAAGCTTCTTCGCATTTGAAACTCCTTTCAATACTTAGTTATTGAAAATAAACGCCTTTTGGGTAAAATTGGTTAAAATTTTGTTTCAACCAAAAATTGATTTTTTGCAAAGAGGTACCCCTTTCCAAAAAAAATTGGTCAAAAAATTTTTTTGCTTAAATGCTTGCGATGTTAGCTTTTTCGGAAGCTTCTTCGCATTTGAAACTCCTTTCAATACTTAGTTATTGAAAATAAACGCCTTTTGGGTAAAATTGGGTAAAAATTTTGTTTCAATCAAAAATTGATTTCTTGCAAAGAGGTACCCCTTTCCAAAAAAATTGGTCAAAAAATTTTTTGCTTAAATGCTTGCGATGTTAGCTTTTTCGGAAGCTTCTTCGCATTTGAAACTCCTTTCAATACTTAGTTATTGAAAATAAACGCCTTTTGGGTAAAATTGGGTAAAATTTTGTTTCAACCAAAAATTGATTTTTTGCAAAGAGGTACCTCTTTCCAAAAAAATTGGTCAAAAAATTTGTTTGCTTAAATGCTTGCGATGTTAGCTTTTTCGGAAGCTTCTTCGCATTTGAAACTCCCTTTCAATACTTAGTTATTGAAAATAAACGCCCTTTTGGGTAAAATTGGGTAAAATTTTGTTTCAACCAAAAATTGATTTTTTGCAAAGAGGTACCTCTTTCAAAAAAATTGGTCAAAAAATTTGTTTGCTTAAATGCTTGCGATGTTAGCTTTTTCGGAAGCTTCTTCGCATTTGAAACTCCTTTCAATACTTAGTTATTGAAAATAAACGCCTTTTGGGTAAAATTGGGTAAAATTTTGTTTCAACAAAAATTAATTTTTTGCAAAGAGGTACCTCTTTCCAAAAAAATTGGTCAAAAAATTTTTTTGCTTAAATGCTTGCGATGTTAGCTTTTCGGAGCTTCTTCGCATTTGAAACTCCTTTTCAATACTTAGTTATTGAAAATAAACGCCTTTTGGGTAAAATTGGGTAAAATTTTGTTTCAACCAAAAATTGATTTTTTGCAAAGAGGTACCCTCTTTCCAAAAAAATTGGTCAAAAAATTGTTTGCTTAAATGCTTGCGATGTTAGCTTTTTCGGAAGCTTCTTCGCATTTGAAAACTCCTTTCAATACTTAGTTATTGAAAATAAACGCCTTTTTGGGTAAAATTGGGTAAAATTTTGTTTCAACCAAAAATTGATTTTTTGCAAAGAGGTACCTCTTTCCAAAAAAATTGGTCAAAAATTTGTTTGCTTAAATGCTTGCGATGTTAGCTTTTTCGGAAGCTTCTTCGCATTTGAAACTCCTTTCAATACTTAGTTATTGAAAATAAACGCCTTTTGGGTAAAATTGGGTAAAATTTTGTTTCAACCAAAAATTGATTTTTTGCAAAGAGGGTACCTCTTTCCAAAAAAATTGGTCAAAAATTTTTTTGCTTAAATGCTTGCGATGTTAGCTTTTTCGGAAGCTTCTTCGCATTTGAAACTCCTTTCAATACTTAGTTATTGAAAATAAACGCCTTTTGGGTAAAAATTGGGTAAAATTTTGTTTCAACCAAAAATTGATTTTTTGCAAAGAGGTACCTCTTTCCAAAAAAATTGGTTCAAAAAATTTTTTCTGCTTAAATGCTTGCGATGTTAGCTTTTTCGGAAGCTTCTTCGCATTTGAAACTCCTTTCAATACTTAGTTATTGAAAATAAACGCCTTTTGGGTAAAAATTGCGGTTAAAATTTTGTTTCAAACAAAAAATTGATTTTTTGCAAAGAGGTACCTCTTTCCAAAAAAAATTGGTCAAAAAATTTTTTTGCTTAAATGCTTGCGATGTTAGCTTTTTCGGAAGCTTCTTCGCATTTGAAACTTCCTTTCAATACTTAGTATTGAAAATAAACGCCTTTTGGGTAGTAAAATTTTGTTTCAACCAAAAATTGATTTTTTGCAAAGAGGTACCCCTTTCCAAAAAAATTGGTCAAAATATTTTTTTGCTTAAATGCTTGCGATGTTAGCTTTTTCGGAAGCTTCTTCGCATTTGAAACTCCTTTCAATACTTAGTTATTGAAAATAAACGCCTTTTGGGTAAAATTGGGTAAAATTTTGTTTCAACCAAAAATTGATTTTTTGCAAAGAGGTACCCCTTTCCAAAAAAATTGGTCAAAATATTTTTTTGCTTAAATGCTTGCGATGTTAGCTTTTTCGGAAGCTTCTTCGCATTTGAAACTCCTTTCAATACTTAGTTATTGAAAATAAACGCCTTTTGGGTAAAATAGGGTAAAATTTTGTTTCAACCAAAAATTGATTTTTTGCAAAGAGGTACCCCTTTCCAACAAAATTGGTCAAAATATTTTTTTGCTTAAATGCTTGCGATTTTAGCTTTTTCGGAAGCTTCTTCGCATTTGAAACTCCTTTCAATACTTAGTTATTGAAAATAAACGCCTTTTGGGTAAAATTGGGTAAAATTTTGTTTCAACCAAAAATTGATTTTTTGCAAAGAGGTACCCCTTTCCAAAAAAATTGGTCAAAATATTTTTTTGCTTAAATGCTTGCGATGTTAGCTTTTTCGGAAGCTTCTTCGCATTTGAAACTCCTTTCAATACTTAGTTATTGAAAATAAACGCCTTTTGGGTAAAATTGGGTAAAATTTTGTTTCAACCAAAAATTGATTTTTTGCAAAGAGGTACCCCTTTCCAACAAAATTGGTCATAATATTTTTTTGCTTAAATGCTTGCGATGTTAGCTTTTTCGGAAGCTTCTTCGCATTTGAAACTCCTTTCAATACTTAGTTATTGAAAATAAACGCCTTTTGGGTAAAATTGGGTAAAATTTTGTTTCAACCAAAAATTGATTTTTTGCAAAGAGGTACCCCTTTCCAACAAAATTGGTCAAAATATTTTTTTGCTTAAATGCTTGCGATGTTAGCTTTTTCGGAAGCTTCTTCGCATTTGAAACTCCTTTCAATACTTAGTTATTGAAAATAAACGCCTTTTGGGTAAAATTGGGTAAAATTTTGTTTCAACCAAAAATTGATTTTTTGCAAAGAGGTACCCCTTTCCAACAAAATTGGTCAAAATATTTTTTTGCTTAAATGCTTGCGATGTTAGCTTTTTCGGAAGCTTCTTCGCATTTGAAACTCCTTTCAATACTTAGTTATTGAAAATAAACGCCTTTTGGGTAAAATTGGGTAAAATTTTGTTTCAACCAAAAATTGATTTTTTGCAAAGAGGTACCCCTTTCCAACAAAATTGGTCAAAATATTTTTTTGCTTAAATGCTTGCGATTTTAGCTTTTTCGGAAGCTTCTTCGCATTTGAAACTCCTTTCAATACTTAGTTATTGAAAATAAACGCCTTTTGGGTAAAATTGGGTAAAATTTTGTTTCAACCAAAAATTGATTTTTTGCAAAGAGGTACCCCTTTCCAAAAAAATTGGTCAAAATATTTTTTTGCTTAAATGCTTGCGATGTTAGCTTTTTCGGAAGCTTCTTCGCATTTGAAACTCCTTTCAATACTTAGTTATTGAAAATAAACGCCTTTTGGGTAAAATTGGGTAAAATTTTGTTTCAACCAAAAATTGATTTTTTGCAAAGAGGTACCCCTTTCCAAAAAAATTGGTCAAAATATTTTTTTGCTTAAATGCTTGCGATGTTAGCTTTTTCGGAAGCTTCTTCGCATTTGAAACTCCTTTCAATACTTAGTTATTGAAAATAAACGCCTTTTGGGTAAAATTGGGTAAAATTTTGTTTCAACCAAAAATTGATTTTTTGCAAAGAGGTACCCCTTTCCAACAAAATTGGTCAAAATATTTTTTTGCTTAAATGCTTGCGATGTTAGCTTTTTCGGAAGCTTCTTCGCATTTGAAACTCCTTTCAATACTTAGTTATTGAAAATAAACGCCTTTTGGGTAAAATTGGGTAAAATTTTGTTTCAACCAAAAATTGATTTTTTGCAAAGAGGTACCCCTTTCCAAAAAAATTGGTCAAAATATTTTTTTGCTTAAATGCTTGCGATGTTAGCTTTTTCGGAAGCTTCTTCGCATTTGAAACTCCTTTCAATACTTAGTTATTGGAAATAAACGCCTTTTGGGTAAAATTGGGTAAAATTTTGTTTCAACCAAAAATTGATTTTTTGCAAAGAAATTGGTCAAAAAATAAAATAACTTTTTTTCTGTAAATATATAAACAAAAGTTTTTTGAATGTTTGAGAATTTTAGTGCGATCGAGATTTCTAGGAACTGTGGACCAATTTTCAAAACTGTAGCTGTTCGAACTGGCCATAAAGTTGCATGTGTTGAGCGAAGTTATACCTCCTGTATCTCGAAAACTAGTGGGCTTATTTTAATGAAATTATGCACTGACTTAATGTTAACTTAAATTATAACTTAAACTTCAATAAATGATTACAAATATGAAATGAAACTTGAGAAAAAAAATTTTTTCTGAAAACATATGAACTAAAAGCCTTTAGAACGTTTGAGAATTTTAGTGCGATCAACATGTTTAGGAGGTGCGGGCTAGTGCCCTTTTCTACTGATATGCTTCTGTATAAATGTCACTTAAAAATTCTGTGTGACAACGCCATAAGTGAAGTAGTTCATAATATCATTTGTTAGTGAGCCACACAGATTTCAATATATTATTTTACAGCAAAAGGCAAAGTTGAAACCATGTACTTCTTTGCAAAGAAAAATATATCAGCTATTTAATGTTGTTTGCCAACTCAAGCAACTTGTGTTACCTGTCCAATAATTAGTTAGTTGGCCGTAATGAAATCGACAAATTTATGTAGCACTCAAACAGGATATTGTTAAGAAAGCAGCCCCATAAACAGACCAAAATCATGGAATGCCAACATTTACCTAAACATTATAATATGGTTGAGTAATAAACTGACGTAAATTGTTTAGCCTACATTTAGGCTAAAATTGTTTATGCTGTATTTTTGGAGTGTGAGTGTGTATAAATCGTCGTACATATGGGTCTTACAGAAATTGCCTGCAGGTAGTTGGTAGCCCAAAAAGGTTTAACATAAAATCGTATGCCAAAAATAAAGTTTCTTACGACCCTCTGATTGCTGTTGTGCTGTGATTTAATAATGTTGCTTAAGTTTTTTCTTTTCTGGAGTTTTCATTAAATCATAATAAATTGTTCAATATGGCTGAAAGAGGAAAACAATTTAGTAACTCAATTTTAAAGTAAAAGAATTTCAAAGTGTACATTTTTATTAAAGAAACTTAATTATTTTTTTTAAAGGGAGTTATTTTTTTTTTGAGAAATTGTAATGAAAAAAGTTTGATGATTATGGCATGGACAAGGAAATAGAAAGCACTCGAAATAAGAACCAAAACGAAGTTCAAAGTATATGCAAATAAGTGTAATGAAACCTAAAAAAACAAGAATTTCATATTAAACTTTTAAACTAAAGATTAGTTCCTACAAAAGAAATACTTGAGATGAAAATTAAAAAAATAATTTTTTTTTGCTGCTTAAATTTTGTAAAAAAATAATACTGAAAAGAATATTAAATATTTTAGTGCTAAATTGAAATTTGAAAATTCTTTTACTTGTTAATGGTTTATTTTTATTCTATACTAATTCAGCTTGAGCGGTATTATTTTACATAAATTTTTTTATTATATTTCTCATATAAAAAAGTAGATCTCAAGCTGAGTTATTATTGAATAATCAATTAAACAGGTCGAAAAAAATTATGAAATAAATTTAACTGCTAAATATTTGCTATTGTTTTAACTGTATTACGAGTACTTCGACGGAACGATTTCTTCGGACATCGTGGGACGGGCATTTTCTATGAGAAAAAATATATTATTAAAAAGGACGAAATAAGGACTAAAATCAGGGGACAAATTACAGTATTCAATATTGAAAATTTCCATGCAATTTAAATACAAATTTCTACCGTATGCCATATGCTAGGAACACAACTGGCACGAACGACGAATTTCGCTTAGTACGACGAATTCGTTGGTAAAAAGTCGCTCTATAAATTCGTCGTATGAAACACAATAACGACGAATAAATTAAAATAACAAGCAAACAAAATTTTAATATTTGTTTTTTATATCATTGTAATCCTCTGATGCCAGTCAGATTGTTTAGACACTCAATAATTATCCCGGTGTTGTCCATTTTTTCAGAACAAATTCCTTTTTGTAAATATTTTCTGAAAAAATTTTTGTCTGTAAATAAATTATTATTTTCATTTAACAGCTGATGGGGTGACCATATGAAAAAGTGAAAAATAGAAAGAAAAACTATATGATAAAAAGTGTTCAAAATTAATAAAAAGTCGTGCGAATGTTACATTTTTGTGAATTGGTGAATGCATTTTAAGTATGTACTGAAAATTTTAGTGCTACATGTAACAATACAGTAGTGAACTATGTTTTTCCACAAAAAACCAGTTTGAGTATATGAGACCTGGTCACTTTATATTGATTTGTTCGTCGTTCGTTGACGAAACAATTAGAAATAAATGTATTTCAACTTTCGCTGAGTATGACGAACTTAGACCAACACCACGATTGTGTGCATTTTCATATATAAAAATGTGTTTTATTTTTGGCGACGAATATTCGCGACCAAAAATTCGTCGTTCGTAGCAGTTGTGTTCCTAGCAATAACTTGTCGCCAGATCTGAAAATCAAGTGTTTTTCTGCACACTGGTTGCAAAGACAATGGACTGGCTGTTATGTATCACAAAGGACGGGATAATTGATTGTGTTACATTGTGTTGCAGCAGACGAGTGTTTCTTTTTTGATGTTTTCTTTGAAAGGAGTACACTGTGCAACAAAGTTAACTTTTTTTCTTTCTAAATAACAATATTCTGCCAAGTGATTCATGTAGAGGGGACTAAAAGAAGATATCGACATTTTAAAAGTTTACATCTGAAACTAATTTTACAGCCTTTTTCAGTTTTTGCTTATTTCTGGTATTAAGGTTAGATATGCGTTTTAAATATGTTCTAAGAAATATAATAGAGTATCATGATAAATATTTTCGAAGAATATTTCACCTACAGACATCCCTCGTTTAAGGTTTTTTTTTCCAAAAAATTGCGAAAAAGACCCAATCATGTTGCCTGTAATGTTCAGAATAAATGTTTTGAAGACGCTAGATGCCAAAAAAAATTTTTTCTACAGCATGCTTGTGCGACTTTAAATAGGCCGTAAAATTAGTGTCAGATGTAAACTTTTAAAATGCTGATCTTGTTTTAGCTATAAGAATCAGTTGGAAAATTATTGTAATTTTTTTCTGTATTGGATAGTGTTATTCATTATGCGATGAGGTTAAGATGGTATTAAGTCCAACTTTATAAAAATTTATTAAAATCTTAATAAATTATTAGGCCGTAAAATTAGTGTCAAATGTAAACTTTTAAAGTGCTGGGATCATATTACGGCACTCGATATTGAACGGAATTTGTATATAAATTGTATTGAAATTTCGATCGATATCGAATGCGGTAATTTGGCCCCTGATCTTGTTTTAGCTAAAAGAATCAGTTGGAAAATTCTTGTAATTTTTTTCTGTGTTGGATAGTGTTATTCATTATGCGATGAGGTTAAGATGGTATTAAGTCCAACTTTATAAAAATGTATTAAAATCTTAAAGGGTCTCTCCTTCGATATTGGTTAGAGAGAGAGAGAGAGAGAGAGAGAGAAAGAGAGAGAGAAAGAGAAAGAGAGAGAGAGAAAGAGAGAGAGAGAAAGAGAGAGAGAGGAAAAAGAGAAATAAAAAATAAATACCATCAGGCAGGGATGCCAGTTTTCTTCGAGCTTCATCGCCAAATGGCTTGTAGAATGTCGCCAAAATCGCTAAAATATCGCCAAAATATTAAATTCAAGTAATAAAATATATATTGATTTTTTTATTACAAAAATATTTTAGCAGTTTTTTTAGTTTAGCATTCGAATGCCTTACCAAATATCGCCAAAATCGGGCAAATATCGCCAATATATAATATAATGTAATTTTTTGCTAATTTTTTGTTTTAAATTATTAGACACACAAGTAAATATTTGAATTCGCCTTTGTATTCATATCATACTAACTAAACTCAATCACTTAAATAAAAGTTGCCAGAAATATAGCGAAAAAAGTCCCAAATTTATGGAAAAATAAAAAAACATAGCCAAAAATGTCGCCGTGGAATTCAAAGATCGCCAAGTATATCGCCCAATCGCAACATTAAAATTTTCATAGCCACAAAAAATTTTTCATCGCCACATTTGGCGAGAAATCGCCATATCTGACAGCGCTGCCATCAGATCATACACCCATTACCATATCAGTGTCAGTACTTTAGGGTGTTCATAAAGACGAAAACTGTATTGTGCAAAGTAAATTTGCAAGAGAATTTTTGAAATAAATAAATAAAATAATCTGTTTTATAAATAAGAAAACACAATTCCTGACAAAAAAAATTATTTAACAAATCTGGCTTTAAGGATCACTAGACTTCAAGGAACGTCTATAAGTCAAAACGACATTATTTATAATGAAAAAATTAATCAAAAGATTCCATTTATGTTAAATTAAAAGAAACTTTACAATATCACATGATTTTAAGGAAAAAAGACATAAAAAAAATTTTTTTTTTTATGAATAAATTAACAAAAGAATTTCCATTTATGTTAAATTTAAATAAACTTTAAACATTTCATAGGCTATTTGAAATGAATTAATTTTAAGCAAACTCTCCTGCCACTTGCTTGATTTTATAGCAAAAAGAGAAGAAAGTTTAATAAAAATAGATCTTTCATCTCTTTTCCCTACAAATATCAAACAAGAGTTTACTCTATATATATTTTTTTTAAATTCAACACAAACCAATTTTTTTAACTCTCTGCATATAATGATGATAAGACCACATCTCACATACGGAAGGAGTCAAGAGACAACGGCACTCCATTGGATGTCTTGGTTTGGGTATTTTTCGCGTACATTCTGAGAAGGCTGGAAATGGTGCATTTTCTTTGCCACAACGACTGGCAGCTTTCGTAATAGTGCATTTAGGTGGCCGCCTAGCCTGGCGACACTCTCTTAAAGTTGTATAAGGACATTTGTCCTTTGACATGGAGCATATTGGTGGTGGACAGGCAGTTTGTGGTCTTTGCTGTGTTAGTCTCTTTTTGATCTTGGGATGTTTGATCACACATCGTACAGTTTTTGGTATTTTAACGACTTCTGAACATTCGCACCAAGTCTGTGGATAATCATGATTAAGTTTATCTGTTCGTTTGTAGTATAGCAAATCAAAGCGGGGATATGCATCCGGACATTTATTGCCGCAACATTCTTTAGGTCGCTCAATTTTAAAAATTCGATTTTCTTCTGGTAATTTTTCAGGTGATGGCTGTTTCGCATTACTTGGCTTTAGAGGGCTATTGCAGGCATTGTGTTTTAAGAGAGCACCACAATGCAGTGAAGTGCTTGGATGCTTTATATGTTGTTGGCGATTCAGCGACTTTAAGGGTTTTACAGCGGCTGCCATAGTCTTGACACTCTTAGCCCAGCTGGCGGCTGAAGGAAACTTTAAACACTGGATCAGCACCATATTTCGTTATGGCAAATCTTGAAATAGAATTCTAATTGAATTTTTATTTTTTTTCTTAGACTTCAATTTTTTTTTTACTAAGAATTTTGATGATAATTTTTTTTAATTCTGGAATTATTTCATTCACCTTTTGAAAGACAAAATAATGTAGAGCTGCTAAGAAAATTTTTTATTAGAAAATACGTTGTTTGTTTACATAAAATATTGTGTTGTGTCTGTGCACTGCGGCCAACAGGGTGATTCAGAGCATATGTACGGTATATTAATGATCGTTATTACTTTAAATAAGAGAGCCTGCATATCCGAATAAGAAATGTTGAAAAGCTCATGGATTGAAATAAAAATAAAATATGCCTCCTTTAATTCCACAGTAAAATATTTAACACATTGTGTTGCCACTGTATTTTTAATCATTTAAATTTTGGTTTCTAAAATGTTACAACAATCAATCACGTTGATTTAAAAATCTTGCACAGCAACAACAACCAAAAAACCGCCAACTCTTGGTAATAGTTTTCGACTAAATGTTCTAATAAGTGTTCGCCTTCGTATGACACATTCATCTTTAGCCAATTTTGCAATGATACAGACTTATTAAAATTACCACAGTTGGGTTACATCGCCTGAAAGAAAATATAAATTTAGTCTGTATGGCTGCTCGTCTAGGCATAATTTATTACAAATTTGTATATTTTTTATAACATTTTATTATAAAATATTTTTATATATTTTGTTAATTTTATCAACGGGCTTAAGTTCGAATCTGCAAGACTGCAAACCATTTTTTATTATTTTATTAATAAATGAATTTGTTCAAATTCTATTTTTATTAATTTATATTAAGATTGGAATATTAAGAATATTTTTCAATAATCATCAAACCAGCAGAACGGATCAGTACTGATTTCGAGGCCGCTACGCCATCTCATCAGCGTTCTTTGTTCAATATTTCCACTGTTTCAAGTGGTGCTAGTTAGAAGGAATATCAACTATTTAACCAATATTTTAACGAAAATTTAATATGAGAAGTTATCACATTCATATTTTTAAGTTATTACATTTTTGGTTAGTACGAAATTTCCCAACCCTGACGATTTATATTTCCAATATTCCGTATATCTCTTTCGCTTTTTCCAGAGCCATCGGCTGCTGATTGCTAAAGCTTCTTTGTTATTTATGTTCAAGTAATTGAATTTAGTTGTCAATTTACAATGAACAAGTGCGCGTGCCCCCGCAATGTTTTAAATTATGTATGCATTTTTATTAGTCGAACTTTCTTATGTAAATTGTTACTTTTATCAACGGGCTTAAGTTCGAATCTGCAAGACTGCAAACCATATAAATTAATAAAATAGAATTTGAACAAATTCATTTATTAACAAAATAATAAAAAATGTTTTGCAGTCTTGCAGATTCGAACTTAAGCCCGTTGATAAAAGTAACAATTTACATAAGAAAGTTCGACTAATAAAAATTCATACATAATTTAATTTATTTTTTTTTTTTATATTATGGCTTGAAGTTTAATGAGTTGGACCTTATTTGACATAAAAATAAATCATTTGCCCAACAAAATTACAAAAAAAAACTTTAAAAACTATGTTGTTTTTTAGAGGTTGGTTTAGTTCTTCTTAGGGGAACTTTTTTACACCTAGTCCGAATATAGATGTATTTACATATACCAAGTTTCAATGGTCTGGCTCTTTTCGGTAAGACTGAATCATGATTTCCACAGAAGGACTCATGGAGGTGACTAGATCTTATGGGGTCTCAGATGGATATTTGGCTGCGTTACACACAGAATGACACAGTGAATATACCCTCCAAAAATTTCAAATTCACAGTCTTTAAAGAACTGGATCCATATGGAGACTCTTGATTTATATTCAAATTTTGTTATTTGAATTTATTTAAAAAACTTTGTAATAAATCAATACCCTGCAGGAGGATAAGAGTTAATTGCCTTTAAGCTACTGGTACGATTACTAGTATAGCAAGCAGTAGTTTAAAAGTAGATTGAACATATACAGAAAAGTACTAGTACTTCAAGTAGTTCATTTGTAAATTGATATGACTTGTTGAATTTCATATAACTTTTTGATCATGTCTTAAAGCGAATTGCTAATTCGCATTTTCATTTATTTTATTTTTAATTGTTACAATTTTTAAACAAATTCAAATTTGAAACAAAAAATAGCATTAGAAGACTTTGCCACCTGCATATCAAATTATTTATTCGATAATTTATGCAAGTAAGCCGCAGTTTTCTTGTGTGTTAAAAAGTGAAATTTTAAAAAATAAATAAAATTAAAAGCTAATTTTAAAATCTTTTAAACGTGTTTTTTTTTTGTTAATATATATGTTCCTATGTAAAATCAGCGATCTTTTTTAAGATTATAAAAAGTGATATATGTTTTGTATTTATGTTCATTAGTGTTTGGATTGAGTGTGCCCTGAAGGAACTTTCCATTTTCTCTTATAAACTAAAGGTATGTTCACATTGGTGAAATATTTGCATGAAACATATTTGTTCATATTTGTGCTAAACTTGTTGAAAAGAAAACAGAATTTGTTTTGTGGTCACACTAAACATATTTATTTGAACAGTTTGTTTGATCTAACAACTATCGAATAGCATAGTCTGCAACCATGAGAAAACATATTTCATGTGTGGTCACACTCAAAGCAGTATTTGTCTAAAACAAATATTTCTGAAAACTGTCAAAAAACATAATATTGTTTTTTTTAAGAAGTTTATTGTAGTACATAGTTGAAATATGGAAAATTTTGAAGATTTTGTTGTGCTATGCTGTGGGGCATCATCCTTATTAGTTTTGGAAGAGGAGGCAAATATATTAACAAAAAAGAGACAATGGGTTAGAAAGTGGGTACAACGTCGAAAAGAGGAAGGATGTTGTGCAAAACTTTTGAAGGAGCTGCGTTCAGAAAATCCTGCTTTATACAAAAACTTTTTAAGAATGAGCTCAACTGATTTCGATCATTTGGTAAATATCTCAAATTCTGTTTGAGGGATTATTCCATACATGTACATATATACACATACATATGTACGTATTTTTAATCTGATTGCAGTTGAAATTAGTTGCACCACTTATAACAAAGAAAACAACAAGACTTCGTGAGTCAATTTCTCCCTGCGATCGACTAGCAGTTACACTTCGATACTTGGCGACAGGGGAGAGTTTTAGATCTCTTCAGTACATCTTTCGTATTCCCTATAATACTATCTCAGGAATTGTACCTGATGTATGCAATGCCATTTATATATATGTATATATATATATATATATATATATATATATATATATGTATATAAGTTAACACATTAGTGAATACCCCAATTATGCTTCTTATATTAGTGAATACTTCTTATGTTCCACGTAAATTCAAATTCAATAATTCTTACACTTAACAACAAAAACAAAAGAATCAAATTTCAGCCTAGTTTAAGTAGCCAACAAGCATATTTTTATTTCACAATTATTTTCACACAATTTTAATATTATTTTGATGAGTAAACAAAATTGTTTTGATTTTATTAAATTTAAATAATAAGCAAAAAATTGTATTTAGGCTAAGAAAAACGATTGTATAAAATAAAATTTGGATGAATAAAGTTAGTTCTGTTCTGAAAGCCAAATAAACTCGTTCACTGGCGCCCGAAGAAAGTGAAAAAGCTATACCCGGTTAAATATTAAAAGTGTCTTAGTGTAACAAAATAAAATTGTTCAACTAACCGTTCCTTGAAAACCAATAGCCAAGATAAATAATTACAAGTGGCTGAAAAATAAACCAGCATTAACGTAATTAAAAAACAAGCTAGTGGAAAAAACTTTTATAAAGAACCGTTTTAAAAGGAAAAAACATTCCAAAAAAAACACAAGCGGACAATTAAAAAGTTGAGGTACAGACACTTAAGAACAAAATTAAAAAAAAAAACAAGCTAGTGGGAAAAAACTTTTATAAAGAATCGTTTAAATTGAAAAACATTTTGAATACAAGCGGATCAATTAAAAAGTTTGAGCTACAAGCTAAACCATCATAGAACTCAAAAAAAGAAATCCTTAGTGAAAGTACCGTTTTACAAATTTAAAAATAAGCGGGAACAAAGGTAAAACCCTGATCAAACAACGAGCTGAACTACCGTTTTAAAATCAAGAAAATAAGCGGAAGGATCAACCAAAAAGGCATATCAGACAGACTCAACAAATCAGTTACTAGTGACGTCAGCCGTACCCTAGTAGATCTTCAAACTTCAAACAGGATAAATACGGACCGTACAAGCAGCATGCTGATCTTTCTACTGTAAGCTAACCATAAAATTTTATTAAAAATATATTAAATTATTATGAAATTAAAAACTCATTTTACTGCTTAAAGATTTATTAATTATTCAAATTAAATTGAACTTAAATCGTATAAAAAGTATATTAATTTTATTTTTCAAGAATTAACCAATTAAATTAAATTAAAATTAAATTGCATGAAAAAATTATATCTTTCAAAAAAAAAACAACCAATCACCTTTTCTTTAACAAAGAAAATTTTTACATAATTGCAAATAAACATATTATTTATTCCCGAACTGTGAAATTAGATTGCATAAAAGTATATTAAATTTACAAATATTTTTGAAAACACACACACACACAATGGAACAAATTAGAGAAGCAATTACACAACTAACTGGTGCACTGAATGCACAAATAGAGCAGGTCAAACAGTTAAATAATAGGATGATTGACTGGGAACAAAAGATAATAGAATTAGAAATTAAGATAGGAAATCCTCCCACTGAGGAATCAAATCTTGCCCTGCCTAAAACCGCACAAGACTTAGATGATATACGTAAACTCCCAGACTGCGTAAGGGATTTACAAATTTTCGAGGGTAACCCTGTTCAGTATATCTCCTGGGTCCATAGTGTAGAGTCTATATTAAAGGACTATGAGATTGTAAAGGAAAAACCAATATATAGAGCAATATTGCAACATATTAGGCAAAAGATTAGGGGACCAGCTGACACAGCCCTCATCTCATATAACATATTTGATGAGAGCTGGGACAGAATAAAAAATTGTCTGTCTCTGCACTATGCAGACAAAAGAGATCTGCAAACACTAGAATACGAACTCAGTACTATGCGTCAAAAAAATTTAACTGTAGACGAATTTTATGCTAGAATAAATCACCAACTCTCACTAATTATTAACAAACTAAAAACCGACAATTACTCGATAGAAACCATTGAAGCCTTAATATCTTGTTACAGAAACAGGGCTTTAGATGTTTTTATACGAGGTATAAATGGCGATGTTTCTCGAATGTTAACTATTCAGAAACCTAGAACCTTGCCTGAAGCTTACATCTCCTGTCTGGAGTTCCAAAATCTAAATTTTAGAAATAACACCATTCACCCACGATACCATAATAACGTCACCACGCCAATTAATCAAATGAATAAAAATACAAATTTAAATAAGCCACACGTATTACAAAGACCACTAAATGTCCATGAAAAACTGCGAATATACAACACGCCAATTCAGCCTCACGTACAAAATATGGCACCTCCTAGGCCTACTCAACCAAAACCACCGGTACCAATGGAAATAGACCCTTCAATAAGATCCCGACAAATTAATTATATTAACAGACCCGAAAAATCGCCATTGCCATATTCTGGTAACAACTCAGCAAATATACCGCGAAAACAACAGCGTGTTTTCAATACGGAAACTATAGACAGTCAGGAGCAATACCCTTCCTGTGGAGAAAACGAGGAAAATGAAGACCATTCTGAAGATAATTACTATGAGGAGGACAACGAATTTGGGCTAAATGAATTAAATTTTACGATGGACGCCTATCCAGCGTTCCTTACTTAGAAGTACGCTCAAAAAATGACAAAATTTATAAGTTTTTGATCGATACAGGGGCCAACAAAAACTTTGTTTCAGAAACATTTTCAAAAAATTCTAAACCCGTTAAATCCATTTTTAAAATACAATCGGTGACAGGCCAAATTCCAATTACTCATAAAATTTATGGCACCTTCTTTAAAACACTCGGTATAGATAAAAATTTGGTTTTCTTCGTCCTTCCCGGATTGAAGTCTTTCGATGGGATCATTGGTGACGACACACTTAGGCAATTAGAGGCAGTAATAGACAGGAAAAATAACACGCTGACGCTTTATAATGGCTCTATAATTAAACTTAAATCAAAAATTTCTAAACAAGTCAACAGTATAAACACAATACAACATGAAGATAAAGAAATAGAGAATTTAATAAACGAACACCGTGCATTATTTGGTCCAGTATCTGATAAGGGTGTGATTGAAACAAACATTCGTGCAGAGATCAGGACCACAACTGACGAACCAATATACACAAAATCATATCCTTATCCAAGTCATTTAAAGTCCGAGGTGGAAAGTCAAATCAACCAAATGCTAGAAAATGGGATTATTAGACCATCCAAAAGCCCCTATAATTCACCCCTTTGGATTGTCGCCAAAAAGCCGAAACCAAATGGTGAAAAACAGTTCAGAGTTGTGGTTGATTTTAAACGACTTAATGCAGTAACTGTTGCAGACGCCTATCCAATACCGGATATTAACACAACGCTTTCTGGTCTGGGAGAATGTAAGTTTTTTACTACCTTAGACTTGACCTCTGGATTTCACCAGATTAGGATGAAGGACAAGGACATAGAGAAAACGGCATTTTCGACAAACAATGGCAAGTTCGAATTTTTAAGGTTACCTTTCGGCCTTAAGAATGCCCCTTCGATATTCCAAAGGATGATAAACGACGTACTACACCCACTATTGGGAAAAGCTTGCTACGTCTATATAGACGATATTATCGTTTTTGGAAGGAATAGGGACGAGCACATAAAAAACTTAAAGAAGGTATTCGTTTTATTGGGAAAAGCAAATTTAAAAGTAAACCTCGAAAAATCAAAATTCTTAAAAACTAGTGTGGAGTTCCTGGGGCACACAGTATCCCAGGATGGCATTAAACCGGATGCAGGTAAAATAGCGGCGATTCAAAAAATTCCAGCCCCAAAAAATTTAAAAGACTTAAAAAGTTTTTTGGGATTAGCCTCATACTACAGGCGATTCATAAAAGATTTTGCTGCCGTAGCGAAACCTTTGACAAACCTAACTCGTGGAGTAAATGCTCAAATTAAGGCGAACCAATCTAAACGCGTAAACATTAGCCTGGATGATAATGCCATAAACTCATTTAGGAACCTAAAGGAACTACTGATGTCATCAGAAATTTTAGCATACCCTAATTTTGAGAAGCCCTTTATGTTGACCACCGACGCCTCCAATTATGCAATAGGGTCCGTTCTCTCACAAGGAGATATCGGAAAAGATCGACCGATTGTATACCTGTCCAGATCTTTAAACCAAACCGAGGAAAGCTACTCTACAATAGAAAAAGAGATGTTAGCTATAGTTTGGTCTCTTGACAAACTTCGTTCTTACTTATATGGAGCTAGGGAAATAAAAATTCTCACCGATCATCAGCCGCTCACTTTTGCATTGAGTAATGCCAACAATAATGTAAAACTCAAAAGATGGAAGGCCAGGATAGAGGAATATAATTATAAACTGTTATACAAGCCAGGCAAAACAAATGTTGTCGCTGATGCCCTATCCCGCTTGCCAACGGAAGTAAACACACTCTCATCAACAGACGATTGCTCCCAACATAGCGCTGAAGAGGACGGTGCATTGCTAATACATCATTGTGAATCTCCGATAAATGTTTACAGAAACCAAATAATATTTATGAACGGAATGAAATCAAATTATATGGAGGTCCCTCATGACAAATTTCAACGGCATTACGTAAGACTTGAAAACCTTAACGAAAAAAGGCTTATTCAGGCTTTAAAAAGCAAATTAAACCCAAACGTGGTAAACGGCATAAAAATTCCAGAAGAAAAGCTCACAATATTACAAAAGGTATACACGGAACACTTTTCTAAATTTAAAATCAGAATAACGCAGAGATTGGTAGAGGATATAGTTGATCCGGAGGAACAATTCGCTATCATTCAAAGCGAACACAAACGCGCGCACAGGAATTTTGCCGAGAATAAAGAGCAAATTTTGGAAAAATACTATTTTCCAAAAATGGCCAAGTTAGTTAAAGACTTTGCAAAGTCTTGCGAAGTTTGTAGTAAAAACAAGTACGACCGGCACCCCCCAAACCCAGAATTGCAACCTACTCCAATTCCCTCATACCCGACAGAAATTCTACATATCGACATTTTAGAAATCAAAGGCGAAAAATTTATAACCTGCGTGGATAAATTTTCAAAGTTTACAAAATTTTTTCATATAAAAAATAGATCAGTTCTGCACATCAGAGATAAGATCATCAAATTACTACATTTCTTTTCCGCACCAAACACAATAGTAATGGATAACGAGAGTAGTTTCATAAGCCCAATAGTTCTAAATTATATTGAAGGACTTGGAATTAAGACATATCTTGCACCTCCTCAAAAGAGTGAGGTAAACGGAACTATCGAAAGAGTCCATTCAACAATTGTTGAAATGCTGAGATGCCTAAAAGAGGAGTACCCGGATTTTACACTTAAAGAATTATTAAACATAACAGTCGATAGATACAACAATACGGTTCATTCCGTCACTAAGAAGAAACCAGCGGACATATTCTTCGGGCGAACCGAAAGAATAAATTATCAAAAATTAAGCGATTTTAAAGCGATAGTAAACAACGACTTACGCAATGAAATTGCTAGGAACCAAAAAATTAGACTATATAGAGAAAACGCAAAGAAGCAAAAGCCTAGAGCATACAGCCAAGGGGACATTGTCTTTAAAAAAAACAAACAAATAAAAGGCAAAGATAAACCTATTTTTATAAAGCAAACTGTCGGGAAGGACAATACCGTCACAATAACAACAACCGATAATAAAAAAATTCACAAGTCCCATCTAAAAAACCAATAATTTTTTTCTTACAGGCTCCTAATCGACTGGACACACGCAACGGTTAACATCTACGAATACAACAATCCACTTGTTACAATTAAACAAGGTACTGGAAAAATAAGCAAGGGAAACTATAGGATAATCCACACAATCGATCTAAAAGAATACGAAAAGGTTGTTGCAGAAATCAGACCCATTATTCATCTTCAATCTAAGAAAACTGGATCACTAGGACTACAAATGGAGCACCAACTCGAACAAATACTTAATCAAAACTACAAATAGCCTTTTAGATAATTATAATAGAATAGTTGCAGAATCCAGTAAGGATAATACACTAAGCAACGCGCAAATACTTTTTAACAAACTCGGATTAATAAAGGAAGAAATAGCCCAGATAGTAATGGCAAGCCAGCTGGCCAAAAGAAATATAGTACATTCGCATTTGCTCAACAAAGGTGACATTGTGAATATCCTATCACAAACGAATACACTCCCTTACAAAAACGAACTTGAAGCCTTGCAATTCGCAGAGCCTTCAATGGTTATAAAGGACTCACTCTTGCTATATATTATTTCTATTCCGCAAACCGAAGATACCCTCTACAATAACGTTGTCCTACGGTCAACAATTAAAAATAACAAGAGAATTTTTCTTCAATATAAAAACATACTAATTTCCCAAAAAGAAAAATACGGCGTTGTTGGCAAATGCCTGGAAGTCGACGGCGTTACAATATGCAAACAAAATCAAATAGAAAAATTAGGTAAGGACAATTGTATTGCGAGAATACTCGAAGGCGAAGCAGCATCATGCGAATACCAGATTGAAAAACAACATGTGGCGGAACTCGTACTAGAAGGAACACTTTTTGTAACAAATTTTATAGGAAATTTAACTTACGGCAATAGCTCCCAAGCGCTTAATGGCACTTTTATTATAAACTTTCTTAACGAAACAATTACAGTAAATAACGTCAGCTATTCGAATTGGCAAACAACATCTTATCAAATACTCCCGCCAATATTAAAAAACAATGTGACTGAAAACGAAGTCAGGCTAGACCTGCAGTATCTCCATCACCTTCATCTAGGCAATATTAAACATGTAAAAGATATTTCTCATAAGGGCCTTATTTTCGTTAGTTCTAACTTCTTAATGGTTCTTATAGGGTTTTTCATTATCATTTCTTTTAAGCTCTATCCAAAATGCAGAAATAACGGGGGAGTTCTCCAAATTCCACCCATTACAAATTTTCCCGATATAAAAATAAATTATCCATAAATTTCTAATTAGCGGGACGCTAATACTTAGGAAGGGGGGAGTTAACACATTAGTGAATACCCCAATTATGCTTCTTATATTAGTGAATACTTCTTATGTTCCACGTAAATTCAAATTCAATAATTCTTACACTTAACAACAAAAACAAAAGAATCAAATTTCAGCCTAGTTTAAGTAGCCAACAAGCATATTTTTATTTCACAATTATTTTCACACAATTTTAATATTATTTTGATGAGTAAACAAAATTGTTTTGATTTTATTAAATTTAAATAATAAGCAAAAAATTGTATTTAGGCTAAGAAAAACGATTGTATAAAATAAAATTTGGATGAATAAAGTTAGTTCTGTTCTGAAAGCCAAATAAACTCGTTCACTTATATATATGTATATATATATATATATATATATATATATATATATATATATATATATATATATATATATATATATGTATATATACATATATATATATATATATATATATATACATATATATATATATATATATATATATATATGTATATATGTACATATATATACATATAATATATATATATATATATATATATATATATATATATATATATATACAATATGCATACTATATATATATATATATATATATATATATATATATATATATATAGATATATACATATATATATACATATATATATATATATATATATAAATATATATATATATATATATAGATATATATATTCATATATATACATATTCTATATACATATATATATGTATATATATATATATATATATATATATATATATATATATATATATATATATATATATGTATATATATATATATATATATATATATATAGGTATATAAATATATATAAATATGTATATCTATTTAGATGTAAGTACATATATGTTTATAAAACAGGTTTGAAATAGTAATGTTTGCTTGTTAATATTTAGCGATTTTATCTCAAAACCTGACAACACTCATTTTAACATCTATTATTTCTTGCTGTTTGTTCTTACAAAAATTTTGTAAGAACTAATAAATATTAGTTGGCAAAGGAGAGATATATTTGACAGTGAGTGGTCACACTTCGTTCACATTGAAAACATATTTGTTAGCTGGCAAATAATTTTGTTTTATCTAAAACAGCTGTTTTTCTATTTTACAGTCTAAAATATTTTATGGTCACATTAGAGCGAACAAATATTTGACGTTTTTCATAAAATATTTCACCAATGTGAACGTACCTTAAGAATTGATGAACCAAAAATTGCTTGTGAAGACAGACTTAACAAATTTCATTGGGCTAAAAAAACCAATAAATTTACGGATTTTTTTTATATATAAACCAGTTGTTAATGCAGAACTGATTGTACTAGTATCCGTCTAGAAGAAATTACACTAGTACTAATCTAGTACTAATAGTACTAGTATCCCCCTAGTTTCCATCTAGTACCAATGGTACTAGTAATTTTCCAAACACACTAAATGTTAATTTGAGCATTAATATGGTATAGGAAAGTTCACAGTTGGGAACTAGTACTGGTGATTTTTGTACTAGTGCAATACTAATTTGATACTAGTTCGATCTCCCGCAGGGTATTTTTACAAAGTACATTTTCCATGGAACAATTACAAAATACATGTTCCATGAAATTTGTTCGATATATTAAGTTTTTTACACAAATATTGTTTAATAAGAAATACAAAATTTATTTAAATATCTAAATACACATAATAGAATTAAATATGCTATATGTTAACTTTATTTATTAATTTCATAATATTTTATTTGCTATTACAGATGTTTTCTACATTTAATGCATAAAAGGCATTACAAAAATGATTATATAAATCAAGTTATAAAATTACCATAGAAATTAGCATTGAAGCCAAAACGGAGAAAAAGAAGTGTCTGAAACTTAAATTGAACTGAAACATAAGTATACGATTAAACCAGCAAACAACAAGTTGAATGTTAGAAAAAAAAACTTCTCTCCACCATAAAAATAAATGAATATAAAATTGGAAACGATTAAGAATATTGCCAAGCTGAACAAGAACAACTACTGGAATTTCAAGGAATAAGAAAGGAAAAACTTGCAAAAAAAAAAAAAAAAATTCAAAAGAAATTGCAATTCAAATAAAGAAGAAGACATTTTCAGGACAATGTACGTCAGCATATAACCAAACATACATGCATGACTTCATTTATATGACAGAATTGCCAGCAACTGCAGCAGCTCGATGAAAACTTTAAAAGAGCAGCAACTGCAAATACAACAATAAGTTAAGCCGTGTTTAAAGGAAAACAACATTAAAAGAATACTAAATGGCATTGTAACATCTACAGAAGAAGAAAAAAAACAACAACACACTCATACAAATACATTTACATACTTTCTTAAAACACTAAAAATCAACGACAATCTCTCACTTGCGACACACTCACTTACACTAATACCTACGAACACATATACAAATTGTTTACACAAATGTGTAAGAGTTGTAAAAATTAATTGCTGTTTTAAACTGCACATTGGAGTACGTCAACATCAACATCAACGACAAGGCAACAGCAAACATCAAGTGCCAGCAACAGGAGCACAAGCACAAGCACAATCACAAAGAGTACCAACAACTGCAGCAAATTAGCTGCAACAGTCATAACAGTCAAACCATTTAACACCGTTTGCCTTAAAGAAATTTCAGGCTTCAACATTTTAGCGCTCGTGTTGTTTCTATAGCGTTAAAAGAAAACAACAGCAACATGTTGCTACGATACCAACGTGCAATCTTAATCGGATTTACATTGTTAATTTATAGCTTACAAGGATATACGAATGTAGTGGCAGTGGGTAAGTGCAAAAAAATTTTACAATTTACGAAAGAATAGCTTAAGAAAATGAAAATGGAAACTATTGATGGAAATCTTTAATTAATAGATAAGTGATAAGTAAGCAGGCAACAGTTTATAGAGAATAGCACAAAAGGTGAACGGGTTTGTCATTCCGTGTGTAAAATCCTCAATATTAATATGGGACCTCATAAAAAATATATATCCTGGATCATTATAAATAGCGAAGGGGAAAAAGCGAGGTCCGTCTGTCTGTACCTGAAATTGGTTTTCCCAAACCACCAGAAGAGTTAGAGATTTTATTCACGCACCGATGGATTGGCAATGATAGCAAATATAGCTATTGAAATTCAGCAAACTCCAAATTACGATTCCAGAGCTGGAAAGTTTAAATCTATTTTTGCACATAAAATTAACTACAGAAAATTAATAATATTTTTTTTTATTTCTGTTAATTAAATCTATTCTATACTTCGTGAAAAACTAAATTTGTATTAAATATAAAAAATAAAAAAATTCTATACCAGGGTTGGACAATTGAATTTCTTTTTTATATAAAAGCAACCAAATTGATATATTTTTTTATTTGGGTAATTAAAATCATTTTATGAAATTTTTTATTTGACACATTGTTGTCACAATACTACATATTATATATAAATGAAATTTATTTGTTGGTGCTTAAGCAATGTCTATATGCATTTCATTGGTGCTTTACCAAATCGTCAGTAAAACTGTGGTTAAAGTCTACTGACGATTTAGTAAAGCATCGTTAGTAAAACTGTGGTTAAAGTCTACTGACGATTTAGTAAAGCACCAATGAAATGCATATAGACATTGCTCAACCACCACCAACAAATAAATTTCATTTATATAAAATCTTTTTATAAATGAGGGAGACTAATGCTAGGAACACAACTGCGACGAACGACGAATTTTTGGTCGCGAATATTCGTCGCCAAAAATAAAACACATTTTTATATATGAAAATGCACACAATCGTGGCGTTGGTCGAAGTTCGTCATACTCAGCGAAATTTGAAATACATTTATTTCTAATTGTTTCGTCAACAAACGACGAACAAATCAATATAAAGTGATCAGGTTTCATATACTCAAAACTGGTTTTTTGTGGAAAAACATAGTTCACTACTGTATTGTTGCATGTAGCACTAAAATTTTCAGTACATACTTAAAATGCATTCACCAATTCACAAAAATGTAACATTCGAACGACTTTTTATTAATTTTGAACACCTTTTATCGAATAGTTTTTCTTTCTATTTCTCACTTTTTCATATGGTCACCCCATCGGCTGTTAAATGAAAATAATAATTTATTTACAGACAAAAAATTTTTCTGAAAATATTTACAAAAAGGAATTTGTTCTGAAAAAAATGGACAATACCGGGATAATTATTGAGTGTCTAAACAATCTGACTGGCATCAGAGGATTACAATGATTTAAAAAACAAATATTAAAATTTTGTTTGCTTATTATTTTAATTTATTCGTCGTTATTGTGTTTCATACGACGAATTTATAGAGCGATTTTTTATCAACGAATTCGTCGTACTAAGCGAAATTCGTCGTTCGTCCCAGTTGTGTTCCTAGCATAAGATTGGCATTAAAAATTAAAAATAAATAAAAATTTCGATTCCAGGGTTGGGTAAACGAAATTTTTTTGGTACCAATTTTGATTTTTTTTTTGTGAATTAAACTTATTTTATAATTCGGGAAAACTTGGTTTGATGATTATTGAAAATATTCTTAATATTCCAATTTTAATATAAAAAAAAAATAATAATAATAAATAGAATTTGAACAAATTCATTTATTAATAAAATAATTAAAAATCATTTGCAGTCATGCAGATTCGAACTTAAGCCCGTTGAAAAATTTAACAATTTACATAAGAAAGTTCGACTAATAAAAATTCATACATAATTTAAAAAAAAACTCTATCTTCTCATCTTTCCTCATCTGTTCCCTCAATACTATCCCCACGGTTTCAGTTCCGGCGCAATGCATTGCATATGTAGGTGTCATACCCTTAGTGCTGGTCCAAGATAAAAAAAAAATATTCTGCATATTTTTGAGGGCTTATTTAGTATATATGAAACTTCGATCTCTAAAACCCTACGACTTTTCCTTAGCTTTTGCATATTTTTGGGAGTTTCAACTCAGAGTGATAATAATTATTTTGTTCACAGGCAAGTAGGTTAATACAAAATAAGCCCCTAAAAGTATGCAGGAATTTCTTATAACTATGTATTTAGACTTAAAATACTTGTTAGATTTTTAGCGAAGTAGTTTTATCTTTAGCGGGTTATGGAATATGGTTGCAGGTCACTTTGGCCAAGGCCTTGATGTATTATTTTATTTAAAAATATTTCTTCAATATGGAATTCCAGAGCAGTCAAATCAGGCGACCGTGGCGGCCAATCAACATCACCATTTCTTGAAATAACTTGTTAAGGAAAGAGTTCTCGCAGTAATTCCATTGTAATTCGATTAAAATATGTTAGTTTATCGAATATTTTTCCATCATAAATTTGCCACGTGTCTACTTCACGAATGCTAAATATGAACTGTCAAGGCTAATGTTTACCAAAATGGCGGCAAAACAAATTAGTATACCTTCCAGGCGCACGCCTTATACTTCGCTAAAAATCTGACAAGTAGTTAAAGTCTAAATGGTTGTAAGAAATTCCTGCCTATTTTTAGGGGCTTATTTCGTATTAACCTACTTTCCAGCTAGCAAATAATTACTATCTCTGTGAGTTAACACTCCCAAAAATATGCAACAGCTAGGGAGAAGTGGTACTGAGTTAGTGTACTAATTTCCTACTTTTAATAATATTTGGTTTTAAAAAATTCTTAGACCTAGAGCCTGAAGATAAGAATTAAGAATTTTAGTCAAAAATAAGGTCGAATAGTAAACAAAAAATTAATTATACAAAAAATTAATTAATATTTGGTTTTGTTTAAATTTTAAAAACTTAAAGAAGAAATATGCATATAATTGATTTCCTTTTTTTTAGCTTTGAAAATATGTTCTCATTCGCATTTGTCTATTTAAGGCGAAATAAAAAAAAAACATCTTAAATGTTTTAGTTTCATGCTTATGGCGCCACACGCATTTCACTTACACTAAATTTAGATATTATTGTTTATCCTCACCAACCAACCCAACATGCCAAATCATCAGAATTAAATACTAGAGTTGAAAAATTTACGATGTTGGCTACTCAGAATAAGTAAATTTTTCAAGTGAAAATATAAACATTGCGGGAAGATGTAAAACTAAAAAAAAGTATATTTTGGTTTGAAAACTAAATTTGATTAAAAAAGAAGAAGAAGAAAAAAATTAAGCAATAAAATGAAAATCAAAGCCGCATACACAGAGCAACACTTGATGAACTCTTGTAACGCATTATACATACAGCAGACACTTATCGCTGGCAGACAGTACCTATTCTTTTTGTGAAGTGTTCGAGGGTATTCCATACAAGGAAGACAAGAAATTAAGTGCATCTGTTAAAAAAAAATATGTATTTAAAATTGATTTCGATTAAAATATATTTTAAAATAATTTTAAATTTCATGAATAAAAAAAATAATTATATTTTCGAAGAATGATTTCTAATTATTTTAGGGCTTCTTATAGTATTTGAATAATCAAGTCCTTATTAAATCTCTTCTCAACAACTTTGTCTCCTTCTTCTAAATTGACATATGGAAATACTCCCACTTGATGACCCAAAATAATTTTAAAAATACATTTAGCAAAATAATAAAAAATGAAGAAATAAAAAACTGAAGCAGTCACGAATGCATTAAGTGTGGGAGAGTGTGTATGTCATTGCGAGTGTTTTTTAGGTCTTAAATATTTATATATATTTTTTTGCTGAGTTTGCCAAATCTTTCTAAGTTATTGCAACAACAGCATACACTTAGCAGCAATTGTTTGACATGCACACAAACACACACAAACTGTTATATTTTCATCTATAAATAGTTTTTACAACTGAAATCATTGTTTTGTTTGATTTTAATGACGACAGTCGCTCTTTACAATTGCAGTTAACGAGTCCATTGTACTCTTGCTGTAGCTCAGATTGCCGAATGTTGGCAGTCTAGTTGGCGCCGTCAAACATATTTATGCATTTTGATTGGATAAATAGAAATTATAAAAATTTTCTAATCATGTTTTTCTTGAAATGTAGAGAAATGCTTAAAAAGTGCTTCAGTGAAAAGAAAAACTTAATGTATTTGTAAAATGAAAAAGTTGGATTATAATAGAAGACACGGCATTCACTGTATGGGAAAAATGACACTCGGAATGCTGTTGTATCCAGGATCAGAGGCATCGTGCACAGCTCGGCCTTCCTTAAGAAGTTTTTGTCATTTTTAATTATATTTCTTAGCTCATGGTACTACCCTCGTATATGAATGTGAACATTTTAGATGCTTTTGAACACTTAATTCCATGTTTTATACAAAATTCGAAGTAAATTCATTGAGCAATAGTTTTCCACAGTAGAAAATTGCTGAACATAATAAATATATTCTAAAGCTTAAGTTAGATGGCATTTAGGCATGCAGTTTTAATAGAAGCAATATTCTCTTTATTGAAATAAAAATTCTTCCTGTTCACATACAAAAAAAAATTTAGTCAATTCAATTATTGTATGACATATAAAAGCAAAAGTTATTTTTATATATAAGGAGCTAAAGTTCTATTTTAGAAACTTTTTTTTATGCCCTCCAAAAAGCAATTGGAGGGTATATTCACTTTGTCAATCTGTGCCTAACGCAGCGAAATATCCTTCTAGACCCCAAAAGTTGTATATATATTCTTGATCAGTAATGAAATCTAACACGATCTGGCCATGTCTGTCCGTCCATCCGTTCCCCCAAGAAGTTTTTTTTAAATTTTGTTAAGCAAATGATTTATTTTTACGTCAAAGAAGGTTCAAAGCATTAAATTTGGAGCCATAAAATAAAAAAAAGTAATTTTTGTTTCCCGCCCCCTTTAGTGGGCGTAATTATATGCAAATATAGTGTAAAAATTTAACAAATTGTTTTACTTAAGCCTACATTTCTTAAAAATAACATTTTTAAGCTTTAGTGACGAAGCTGAGACGTAACCTGGTACTACTCTGCCCTTTCCCCTCCCCCCCCTCCACCCCTTAAATGACCCTACCAAAAAAAATATAAAAATATTTTAAATTTGTATACAATTATCCCATGCATTTATTTTTAGAGTTTTATGACTGCATGTTTTTGCCCTACCCCCTCCTCCCCCTTCACCCCCTAAATGACACCATAAAAAAAATTAAAAATTGTATTTTATACATAATTATGCCAAGCATTTATTTTTAGAGTTTTATGACAATGATGAAATGAGTCCCCCACTGATATTGCCAGAGCGACCCCGCCAAAATACAGTTTTAATACCCTCAAAAGAGAATTGGACCCCATAAAGTATATATTATCTTGATCAGTGATAAAGTCTAAGACGGTCTAGCAATGCCCATACGTTCGTCTGTGGAAAACATGATATTGTCTATTTTTGAACCCCGCCCTCTTTAGTGGACGTTGACGTACGATATTATATAAAGGAACTCTGTCCCACCAAGTTAAACATTTTAAATTCACTTACTAAATATTTGGAGGGTATTTAAAATTCGACCCGGTCGAATATAACGTTTTTAATTTTTTTTTTAATTTTCCAATTATTACTCAATTTAATGTCAATAATTTAACTTCATCGTGGCTCAACATATTCTGTTCACGTTTTTTTCTACTTATTCCACAATTTAGGTGCTAAGTCTCGGCTAAGTTTGTTCAGTGAGTTTTGTTTTGTTCGCTAAACACATTTTTAAGCAGTGCTGCATATGAAATTTTACTCCATATTAGAGCAATTAAGTGTTAATTGAGAAATTACTTAATTAATTTTTTTTTGCTGAATGCCAAAGACTGAAGAAAGTGTTATTCTAAAAATTTCAATTTATAAAAGTTAATATTTTTTATTTAATTTTTACTTTATGTAAGAATTTTTATTAGTCGAACTTTGTAATGTAAATTGTTAATTTTTTTGGGCTTAAGTTCGAATCTGCATGACTGCAAATGATTTTTTATTATTTTATTAATAAATGAATTTGTTCAAATTCTATTTATTATTTTTTTGTTTATATTAAGAACAAAAAAATAATAAATAAAATTTGAACAAATTCATTTATTAATAAAATAATAAAAAATCATTTGCAGTCATGCAGATTCGAACTTAAGCCCAAAAAGATTAGCAATTTACATTACAAAGTTCGACTAATAAAAATGCATACATAATTTAAAACATTGCGGGGGCACGCGCACTTGTTCATTGTAAATTGACAACTAAATTCAATTACTTGAACATAAAATAACAAAGAAGCTTTAGCAATCAGCAGCCGATGGCTCTGGAAAAAGCGAAAGAGATACATGGAATATTGCGAATATTAATCGTCAGGGTTGGGGAATTTCGTACTAACCAAAAATGTAATAACTTAAAAATATGAATGTGGGAACTTCTCATATTCAATTTTCGTTAAAATATTGGTTAAATAGTTGATATTCCTACTAACTAGCACCACTTGCAAAAAGTGGAAAAATTGAACAAAGAACGCTGATGAGAGGCGTAGCGGCCTCGAAATCAGTACTGATCCGTTCTGCTGGTTTGATGATTATTGAAAAATATTCTTAATATTCCAATCTTAATATAAATTAATAAAAATAGAATTTGAACAAATTCATTTATTAATAAAACAATAAAAAATGGTTTGCAGTCTTGCAGATTCGAACTTAAGCCCAAAAAAATTAACAATTTAATTTTTACACTAAAATTACTTTTCTTTAATTTTCATGATTACCAAGGGTTTTAAAATATTTTTGAAAGCGCAAGTTTTAATATCAATTCCAAGGTTCATTTATCCTGTTACACCTCCCCTTCACTTGTGTTATTTATTTTTATATTATTTTTGGTTCATAAATATTTTTGCTGCCATGTCATGTTTTAGTCAAATAAAATATTTTTTTTAGATTTTAATCATTAAAATGATCTTAAATCTCGAGTCGTATAAATCAAACTTTATGATATGCAATTTCAGCAACGAGCCATTAATCACAAAATAAACTTGCCTTTTATGTGGCCACACACAAAACAGGTAAAACAAATTGTAGGAAAGTGTTTAGAATATTAAGTAGCGGATATTGGGTTTATTTTTTTCTCGTTTTTTGAACAACTGCGAGTTTTCATCTGAAAATATATCAGCAATTTTAAAACTGAACTTTCAGCTTAAGTTTATTAGAATTAAGTGGCAGAGCAGAATATAAAGCAAAGTTCCCTCACACAATGGCACTGACATATTTACACACATATACACAAAACTTTATGTTAAAAAAAAAACTTGGTAAAAAAAAATTGCTGTTTAGTTTTCCAAATAAAAGAAAATAAATACTCGTACCTTAACAATTTTGTAAAAAGAAAAAAAAAATTGAATTAAAATTCTCACAATTAAATGTCATGCTATAGAAATAAGTATTTTATATTCGTGTATGTGCACGTAGATATAACTTTTGTATGTTGTAAGACTTTGTATTGTGTGAGTTTTTTGTTTGTTTCTTTTTTTTTTTGCCCCCTCCAAAGGTGACGATGAGATTGTGCCATGGTGTTGGCAGTCGAGCCAAGAAATATCAAAATTAAACAAAACTAAACGTGCAACAAACACAAAAAGCTTATTAAAATCATTCCAAATCACACAAGTAGTTATGAGGTTGTGTGTTTAATTTTTTCAGATGAATATCTGTGGCAAGCATTTGCTGTAAGCTAGAGAAAGAGTGTTTTTAAATGAAATCTAAATTATAAAGTTTCTCTTAGCACGCAATATTCTAGTTTAAAACAATAAGATGATGAGTTTTTTATATGTACTCGTATGTGTTAGAACATAAAAACACATTGTGCTGAATGTGCTTTTCTAAATCAGTCTCAGAGTGAGCAAGTGTGTGTGTGTGTGTGTGGCATACATACAAAATTGAAAACAAAAAACAAGTGAACAACAAAAAAGAAAATAAATAAACGTGAGTAATTTTTATGTTGAACTAAAAACATATAAAACAATTTATTCACCTGAGAAAACAAATGACTAATTTGGAATAAAACAGCACACATTTACATATTTACACTTTCCTACACACAATTGCTAGGAGGTTGATGCTCTGCAATGTACCTGAACACTAATAGATTTATATGTATTGGCAACAATATTGTGTGCACAAGGATGGATGTGGCAGGAAGTTTTTGTATAAATATTTATTAAAAAGATTTTGGGAGGACTGTCAAGGTGTGGAAAAAATATTTATTTTAGGAAACTTGTCAGTGTCATTTCCTTAAATTTGGAAAATATTTCCTAACACTTACTATTTCCTAAAACAATTAATTGGAAGTTGGAAATAATATCTTTATGGCTTGAGCTACCAATAATTAATTGGAAAAACGTTCACATGTACTTAAGTATAAAATTCAAACCAAAAAAGTTTGACTTAGGTATGATGGAACAAAAAATTCAGAAAAATGGGACATTAAGAAAAATAATCAAACGGTAACACGGGTATTATAACAATAACATGTTAACATCAGTTTGATACAGTTCTCGTATTCTTTTTCACAATAAAATTTGTGTAAATAGGAACTGTTATCACATTCAACTAAGCCACCTAATAAGTGGTGACAAACACAATACACATGAGCACTGATGATGAAAGGGTTGCGTCTTTCGAAAACAGCTGTTCTGCTCTGCTGTGTAAGTTGAATAACAAAAACTGATGTTGACTTGCCTTTGTGCCTTGGAATATTTATCATGTCTTTCTGAGATTTAAATTAAAATTTCGAACAATTAGCCTACAGAATCTTAATTCAATAATATCTTTAGTTAATCTAAGAAATGCTGGGTTAAAAGGTTCCCTGAAGATCTGCATTAGCCCCAGTGAAATGCACAGAAAAATAAAAAAAATTAAATTCGAAGTTACCATCACGTGTTATTTCTTTAAAAATACAGGAAAAGCGTAGGAAAATAATGACAAAACAGCGATAGATTTTTTTTTAAATTATGTATGAATTTCTATTTTAATAGTGAACTTTTATTTTATGTAATTAATTTTTTTTACTTTTCCATGAGATACATCTCTTAAATATGTATTTTTATACCCCTCACAAAAAAGTGAATTTTTTTTTCCCTTATGTATTTTTATACCCTTCACACAAAAGTGAAGGGGTATAATAGGTCTGTCATTTCGTTTGTAATTTTCTCGATATTAATAAGGGACCCCATAAGGTATATATATTTTGGGTCCTCTGTCTGTACGTGAAAACAGTTTTTATAAGCTCCAGAAGATGCAGCCACTTTGTTCTTGGACCGATGGATGAAATGAAGTTAAATAGAGTGGCATTGAAATGCAGAAAAATCCGAAGTACGGTTTCAGAGGTGGGAAGCTTACACCTATTTCTGTACGCAAACATAAGTAGCAATAACCAATTATTTGTTTGTTAATTCAATCTTTAGGAAGAATGAAATTTGTGTTAAAAACTAAAACAATAAAAAAAATTTCCAGGTATGGGAAATAGCAATTTGTTTTTTCTTTTTGGTACATGCAATGTTTTGTAGTACATGAAAGTGGCCGAAATTGTTACAAATTTTAAAGTTTTCTTAAATAAAACTACTTTGTACCACATGAAGAGTTGCATTGATAAAAAAAACAAAACAAAATTTATATTTCGCTTGCAGGGTTGGGAAATTGAAATTTATTTTTATACATAAAAGTAACCAAAAAGGCAACTAAAGTTGTTTTTTTGCTCATTAAAACTATTTTATAATTCAGGAAAAACCAAATTGGTATCAAAAACTTAAAAAATTCCAAATTTCGATTCCAGGGTTAGACAACTGCCATATTTTGTGGTACATGAAAGTGACCAAAATAGCTACAAAATTTAAGTTTTTTTAAATAAAACTAGTTCATGCCTCATTATTAAGAGTAGCATTGGTAAAAAAAAAAACAAAAAAGAAGAGAATTAAATTTCGCTTCCAGGGTTGGGAAATAAATTTTTTTTAAACATGAACTTAACCAAATAAAAAACCAAAAATATTGGAGGTTCAATTCCAAAGTCGGAAAATCAAAATTTGTCGGTACGTAAAAGTTGTCAAATAAGTTCCTAATTTCTATTTTTTATTTTTTGTTGAACTAAACGTTTTTTTATACATCAGGCAGAATTACTTTCGTGTAAAAAATTCGAAAAACTACATTCCAGGGTTGGAACATCGGAATTTATTAGTGCAAACAAGTAACCAAATAAGTTCCTTATTTTTTGGTTTTTTATTTGGAGAATAAAATCCATTTTCTGTTTTAGGAAGAAGTTTATTTAAGATTCGGCTCAGTCAAATATAGCATTTTTGGTTGTTTAGGAACTCTGTCCCACCCAGTTAAACGTTTTAATTTTACTTACTAAATATTTGGAGGGTACTTAAGATTCAACCCGGTTGTTTTTATCTAAATATATCACTGAAAAACTGTAGTTTTTGTAGTTGTTATTTTTCCATAAATGACCTAGTTTTTTTTTGTAAGTGTATCACTTCATAATAACAAAGCGCATCGTTAATTTAAAACATCACAAACATTTTATCATTGTGCTAAAACTTTTCTGTGAACAGTTATTTACGTCATAAACATACGCGAGGGAAATTGAAACATAAGCAGGCCCGCTATATAAAAGGCCTTTTTAAGCTATCAGCAGCCATAGTCGCTAGCTCGCTAAAGCTTTTTTGGAGGGTATAAAAATTATACATGCATTAAAAAAAATCCTAAATAGGCCTTCTACAAGGCCTGAAATTTTTCGAAGTATTTTATTCGTTATATGTTATTTCATGTACTTGTGATAGTTAGACTTGCATACATTTAAACACATCCATAATCAACAATTCTGTATAACATTAGCAAATATTAGTTAAACTCTTCAACGGGATATTTGTTTTTTAGTTGCGTACTTAACAACTGCAGCAAAAACAAATACACACCAGCAACTTTGCCAACAAAAACTGTCATAACAAATCTGTTTAAAAGTTTCTAGCTAAAACCATAGTTTAGGTTACACAATTTAATACCAGAATAAATTACAGTGTATAATATTCGCATAAAAGCAGGCAATGGCAATGAAACTTTTACTTAAAAGAAAACAATTTTGATGCAATGAAGTTGTTGCTGGCTTAAGCTTAAGAAAGATTTCTTTTTAATATTTAATATTCGTTTTTGGGGTTAAACTTGCTACTTCCCAAATTATCTTTTAATGGCAACAAATTATTTACAAGATTTTGAGGCACATTCATGTACAACAAAAAAAATATAAAATAAAATAAATAAAATAAAAAATCTGTTTGCTGAGAACATGAAATTCTACGATAAACAATTAATGAGTCGACATTTAGATGTAATGGAATAAGTAAAGCACTGAGACAGATAGTTGTCATGTAACATAATCATTTATAAACTGGAGTTGTACGGATTTGTATTTTCTTTTTTTTTTTCTCCACAACAGCAAAGCACTCATTGATTATTTTATTATTTTTATACACTTACATTTCCGGTCGTTGGTAGAAAGGTTTTTTCTTGTTTTCTTGTGAGAGAAAAAGAAGACAAGCAAAGAAAACATTTATCTGGATTGTAGGCTGTACCGCATTAATATAAATAATATAAAAGCCTTAGCAAAAAAAAAAAAAAGAAAAAAAAAACACACACACACACAAAACAAATAAAATCCTATTTTTAGTGCAAGATTATTTTCTTCCAATTAATTATTTAAGACTTATTTAGGGCATTCTAATTATTCTCATTTGGCAACATTAAAGGCATTTGGACTGTGATAAATTTCTGTACCATTTGCTGCTGTCAAAAGGCATTTTCAACTGGCAACACAACAGGATTCCATTTGATTAGGAATAATTAAAAGGAATATAATTTTTGCTTTCTTAGGACTGTGCTCAGCTGTATTGACCTTTCAAATGAATTGCTTTGATCTAACTCTTACATCAGTTAGACTCAGTTGTTGCTGAAACTGATTAAGTCTGCCGCATTAAGGCAGTCCCTTATTTAAAATCTTAGACATTTAGAAGGTGTATTAAGCAACTCTTTTAGAGATAAGCCTGTAACATATTTTATAAACAAGAATAAACAAGAATTGGTAGCCGACAATTTCCTGTATTGTATGTATTGAAAGCAAAGGATTAAACTGAGAGGACATATGAAGAAGAATACTGACGAAGAAGATTCACAGTCGTCATGATTTCCTTACTGCACAATAGTGTGCAATGCTGTCGTTGTATATTTCTCTTCATGAATGGGAATATCGAATAAGAATGTATCCTTGGTTATTACGCTTTAGCCGCTGCTGGTTACATGTAAACGAAGTTTGTTCAAAAATTAAGGTGCATTTTAAATTGTACTCTTAAACATACAAATTAATTAATCATTTGTTATGTTTGTTCAGTATTTTTATATGCCTTCATTATATCATATGCCAAATCCAAACTCTTTTTATATCAAATCAAATGTTGGCTGAAGTAATTAACACGAGACTCTGAAGAGAGGAGACCAGATTTTGACCCCGCGCTCAGTCATCGATATCAAACGTATCAAATTCTTCCGATCAGCATCAGTGCATGGTTGTGTTAGTTGTTGTCAGCCTAATTCAGGAAAGAAGTCATAACTGGCAGCCATTTACACTATCATGTACTAAATAGCAGAGACACAGAAACCTTCCTTCTTCCGTCCTTCTCATCTATCATCATCTGTCCTCACAATACTATTCCCTTCTTTGTAGTTTCGACTCAAAGCACTGCATATGTGGTGGTCTTCCCCTGAATGCTGGTCCGAATTGGAAAAAAACATAACAATAATTCAAAGAAATTAAAAAATCTCTTGGTGTATGCACAAACTTTAGAAAAGTAATTGAGAATTATATTAAAACAAGTAAGAACGTTATAATCAAACGGGTCGGATGTTAAATAGCCTTCAAATATTTAGTAAATAAAAGCTGTATTTTTATTACTATTAAAATTTAAATTTGTATGGTATTTGGCTTAAATAAAAAAAAAATTGTTTCAATAAAGTCGTTTCCATTGTATTGGGAGGAGCAGGACTGAGACACCTTTCCATTAGCATAAAAGCAATTTACGTATTAATAGTTTATGTCAACGCACAGAGACTGAGATAATTTAAAACTGTTTGACCTGCTGGGTCACAGTTCTTTTAAGCTATTTCTGTGCCCAATTTTAAAACTCTGTAGAGTGTCACTCCGAGAAAAGCCTTAGGGGAGACAAATTCGAAAAAAAAAATTTTGATAAGATCATTTACAGGGAAAAGGGGTCAAAGAACATATTACCTTCGTCGTAAGAGCTTGTAAATTGAATTTTTAAGGAATGTAGAGTTAAGGAATACAATTTGTTAAATATTTACACTATTTCTTCAACGCCCTCTAAGGAGCCGAGGTCCGAAAATAGACTGTGCAGTGTTCTTCACACACAGAGTTATGGGCAGTACTAGATCGTCTTAGACTTCATCACTGATCAAGAGTATATATATATTTTATGGTCTCCAGTTCTTTTTAGAGGGTATTAAAGCTGTATTTTGGCAAGGGCCGTGGGGAACATTTCATCTTTGCCATAAAACTTCAAAAATATTTGGGAAAATGAAATAAAAAAAAATTTTTTTTTTATCAAAATGTTATTTTTAAGGAATGTAGGCTTAAGTAAAACAATTGGTATAATAGCGCCCACTAAAGGGGGCGGTGTCCAAAATTAATTTTGCCATAAAGCTTCAAAAATTTTTGGGATAATTATATACAAAATTTAAAATTTGTTATTAATTTTTTTTTATAGGATCATTAAGAGGGCAAAGGGGGCGGAGGGGGTAGGGCAGAGTAGTACCAGGTTACGTCTCAGCTTCGTTATTAAAGCTTTAAAATGTTATTTTTAAGGAAATTAGGCTTAAGTAAAACAATTGGTTAAATTTTTACACTATTTTTGCATATAATAACGCCCACTAAAGGGGGCGGGGTCCAAAAATTTATTTTTATATATTTAATGGCTCCAATTTTAACGCGTTAGACCTTCTTTGACATAAAAATATATCATTTGCTTAACAAAAAAAAATTAAAAATGATGTTTTTTAGAGTTTGGTTCAGTTCTTCTTAGGGGAACTTTTTTCCCTCTTGCCCGATTTACCCCATTTATGAACTTGACCTGTGTTATTTTTCAAGATATATTTGTACAAAATTTCAAGAGTCTGGCTCTTTTCGTTTGGATAATCTCGTGATTTTCAGAGACGGACGGAGGGACGGACGCGCTCAGATCGTCTTAGATTTCATCACTGATCAAGAATATATATACTTTATGGGGTCTGAGATAGATATTTCGATGCGTTACAAACGGAATGACAAAGTGAATATACCCTCCAATTCATTTTTGGAGAGTATAAAAACTTAAAAAATTATGTTCTTTTTTTAGAGGTTGGTTTAGTTCTTCTTAGGGGAACTTCTTTCCCTCTAGCCTAATTCGGTCAGTCCATTTATAAACTATACTTTAAGCTATACTTTAGGATATATTTTTACCAAATTTCAAGGGTTTGGTTCTATTGGTTTGGACAGAACAGTGTTTTCAATAGACAGGCGGACGGATGGACATGCTCAGATCATCTTAGATTTCATCATTGATGAAGAATATATTTTTATACCTTATGGAATCTTAGAGGGTTATTTCGCTGGGTTACACACGGAATGATAAAGTGAATTCAATTCTTATTTGAAGGGTATAAAAATAAATCGAAAGGCCTATAAACGTGTTTGCAGTAGCATAAAAACTTAAGAAAAAAATGCTTTTCTTAAGTAGACTTAAGTGCTTGTTACGAATTGCCACAATTACATATATTATTAGAAATATATTATTACCCAATATTCATAAAAAAAATGTATTTGAAATTTGATTAAAATACATTTCAAACTCATTTTAAATTTTATAAATAGCGGGGTTAGTGTTTTGTTCAGTATAATTTCATAAATTTGTCGTATGTTTAAATAAATTTAAAAAAAAAAAAGATTTTACCAAATTTATAAGTTATTTGAAAATAACAACAAGTTTTATTATAATAAATGCTATTATTTTATATTTGGTAATCGTTGCGCTACTTAGATAATTTTTGTGAACCGCAACACCTGATAACAAACAACACACAATTGCCGCTGTGATTTTGATTCTTCTATGCACTTTTCAGCCCCGTCAGGCTGAAAGGAGGACAATTGAAAAAGAGTGTTTTTTTTCATAATCAAGTGCTTTTAATCCCATATTATAACGAAATTTATTTTAGTCTTAATTTTGAAATGTACTGGAGTATATTGACATATTTGTTAGTTTACGCCCTAATTTCTTTAAGTGTATGTCAATAGAAATATGTGCTGAATATAGAAACTAGCAGTTAAATAAATATATACATTTGTTTCCCGTGTGCCAATGATTAGTTGTGAAGTTGAAAATTACAGTGATATTTTTCTACTTGTTGTTTAAACAACATAATGATGTTGTTGTATTGGTGATATGAAATACATGGAGGTTTATATGAAAATTTGCTACTAAAATAAACACGATGATATGAGGAGTTTGTTATTGATTGAGGCGTTTTGAAAAGAGAAAAAAATAGAATTAATGAAAATCTATTTTGATTTGTTAGTCTGTTACAAAATTACATAAATTTTTGATTGACAAATATTTTGTGGATTTGATGGTTTAACGCCTAAAGTTATGCCACTCCAACACACACACATATACATATATATCTATTTTTGTAGATTTAATATTTACTTTAATCAAAAAGGGAATTTTTAATGAGATTTTCTTTTGTGGTGCTAAAAGTTGCCATGACGTATCAGAATTGGCATTGAAGCCTGCAAAAATATTTTTCATAAATATTGATAGGATTTTGTTGTTTCCTGCTAAAGTTTAGAATTTTATTTTATTTTCATATAAAATTATATTTTCCATTTCATTTATATGCACATGTTATAATAACAAATTAATTATTTATGATGATTTTTATATCACACTAGCGACACTTTAGCATCAGTATACAGTCTCATTAAGTTATTATTTTGCATTTATTTCGCTACAGTGGGGAGAATTAAGTGCGTCATAGGGTTTGTCACTTTTAACAAAAATCCAGGAGATTTATTAAAATGTTGATCAAAACTTAAACTATTGTGTGAATACAACGCGAAAAGACTCGACATTTTTACATAAATACTTTTGTAAATTGTTAATTTTATCAACGGGCTTAAGTTCGAATCTGCAAGACTGCAAACCATTTTTTATTATTTTATTAATAAATGAATTTGTTCAAATTCTATTTTTATTAATTTATATTAAGATTGGAATATTAAGAATATTTTTCAATAATCATTAAACCAGCAGAACGGATCAGTACTGATTTCGAATACTTTTGTTTTGAGTGTGAGTTCACTGCTTTAGCTCTAGACACTTTAGTTCTAGCCAGCTCTAGCCAAATGCAGTTTTCCCAGTTTGCAAATTTTTAATGATATTTTTTAAATACAAGTTCAGCAACATGTTTTTTTTGCTATTCCTTGAATTATAACTTTTTTTGTAAATAATAAAACCATAAATAAAAATCGTCATAGATTAACGTGCTGTTTATTTTTGCTCCTATTTCTATAATTTAAACAAGTAAAAGTTTGATGTGAACTGCCAGCAGATATTGTTTACGGATTCAGTGTTAAAAAAAATTAAAACAAAAATATAGCAAATACAAAAAAAACAAGAGTTAAAGCGCATTATGATGTAAATTAAAACCAAAATAAATTAATTGGTGTAAATTTTGTAATTTATACGCCAACTAATGAGCAATTTGCAAACTATTTATTTAGTTAAAAGAGAGTAAAAAAAATTGTTAATTATTTAGTTGAGTGTTTTCTCACAGGCAAAAACTTGTTAATGCATTTTTAAATAAAATAGAATTTTGAAATAATGGGATATTAAAGGGAAAATTAAATAAATATATTTTTTAATTTTTTTTATTATTGAATTGTAATTATATTTGGTATATGAAAATATGACATGATAAACTACCTTTTAAAACATCTCACAGGGAGAAAAATATTGAGTTAAAAACAAGTAAATCGTTATATTCGACCGGGTCGAATCTTAAATACCCTCTAAACATTTACCCCGGTATTCATAAAATTTAAAATGAGTTTGAAATGTATTTTAATCAAATTTTTTCATACAAAATTTTCTTAAAGCAGATTTCAAATACGTTTTATTTTTTTATAAATACCGGGGTTAGTAAGTAAATTTAAAATGTTTAACTTAACTTGGGACAGAGTTCCTTTAAGACATCTCTCTACCCAATTTTCAATCTCTATTTTGAGAGAGTCATTCCGGGAAGGGCCATGGGTTTGACGTTTTGCCTCTGCAAGATCAGAGAACATCTCAGTTTATTGTAGGCTTAAGGAATAAAAATTGTTCAATATTTACACAATTTTTGCATATAATATCGTACGTCAACGCCCACTAAAGGAGGCAGAGTCCAAAAATATACTATATAGTGTTTTCCACAGACGGACGTACGGGCATTGCCAGATTGTCTTAGACTTCATCACTGATCAAGAATATGTTGTATACTTTATGGGGTCCAATTTTTTTGTAGGGTATTGAAACTGTATTTTGACGCGGACTCTCTGTTAAGGGCCGTGGGGGAGACATGTCACCTTTGCCATAAAGATTCAAAAATAAATGTTCGGAATAATTAAATGTAATTTTATTTTTTATTTTTTGAAAGGCTGATGTAGAGGGCAAAAAGGGAGGAGGAGGGTAGGACAGAGTAGTACCAGGTTACGTCTCAGCCTCGCCATTAACGCTAAAAATGTTATTTTTAAGGAATTTAGGCTTAAGTAAAACAATTTGTTAAATTTTTAAACAATTTTTCATATAATAACGCCCACTAAAGGGAGCGGGGTCCAAAAATAAAGTTTTTTGATTTTATGGCGCCAAGTTTAATGCGGTGGACCTTCTTTGACATAAAAATATATCATTTGCTTAACAAAATTAGATATTTGTGGGTGCTGTTGGCTGAAGTAGTAGAACACGAGACCATAAACCGGAGGGTCGTGAGTTCGAGCCCGCGCTGAGTCATGAAATATTGTGTTGAATTCTTCTGATCAGCATTAGTGCGCATGGTTGTGTTAGTTGTTGCCAGCCTGTTTCAATGATGAAGGCATAGTCGCTGGTCACTGAACATAATTGGCAGCGACTGACACCATCATGTACTAAAAAGCAGAGTAACAGCACCCACCTTCGTCGACCCTGTAGCAAAAATTAGCCGGCGACGTAATAAAGATTGAAATAGCTACAAAAACAACTGTCTAAATTCTCATATTTCCTAATCTGTCCCCTCAATACTATCCCCTCGTTTTCAGTTCCGGCGCAATGCATTGCATATATAGGGGTCATCCCCTGAGTGCTGGTCCAAGATTAAAAAAGAAAATATTTTAAAAATTAAGTTGTTTTTTTAGAGGTTGGTTTAGATCCTCTTAGGGGAACTTTTTTCCCTCTAGCCCGATTCAGTCCATTTACGAACTTGACCTGTGCTATTCTTCTTTATACCAAATTTCAAGGTTCTGACTCTTTTCGTTTTGCACTGAATCGTGATTTCCATAGACGGACAGACGGACATGGACAGATCGTTTTATATTTCATCACTGATCAAGAATATGTAGTATACTTCATGGGGTCTCAGCTGGATATTTCGCTGTGTTATATAGTATATGGATTGGCAAAGTGAATACACCCTCGAATTATTTTTTTGGAGGATATAAAAATGGGCAACGATCCCTGGCAGGACACGATGGACTAATGATGGTGAGGCAAATACAACTAAGATACCGTGAGGCAACTCTGATGAAGATATTTTTAGGCCATGGCTGAAAGTGTGCAATACCGAACAACTTTCTAATTTTTTGTGAAAACTATAATCATATTTTATACATGAATGTTGTGCTTTAACGCCAAGGCACTAGTAACTTAAGCGATCACTTGAATTTATTATGCTCGCTAAAATTTTTGAAGTTTTCCCTGCATTTGTATAGCGGCATGTTCTTTTTTCAAATTTTTTTCGAAGACAGCTGGACTTAATATATAGTTTCATAACAATTAATTTAAGGCCTGCCGCATAGTTAAAAGTTAAATAGTTGCATAACTATACAATACACTTGATTTTGCTGCATTTTTTTAAGTTTCCCTCATGCGTTTCGTTTTTTTTTTTTATAAAAAGCAACAAATACTTTAGTAGTTTTCCCTGTTTAAAAATATTTAAATATATATTTTTATTCCCCATTTGAATGCTAGTATCGCCATAAAGTATAGCAACTTTCTCAGACATATTAAGTTTATAATAATAAAACAGACATGGGAAATGCTTGCGTGGAATGTTACGTGCTACAAATATTACAAACTTGGCTTTTTACTCTACTCTAAAACTAAATTTTGCCAACACTCTTACAGAAATAGCAGCACTAAACAGCTACAAAGAGGAAGAAAAAAAAACTAAGTTGAACAAAAGAGATAGAAAAAAATAAACACAAAATAAAAGAACTCCAAATATTTATTCCCACAACATGATTTTCGCAATAAGAAGAGAAAAAAAAAACCAAAGTAAACTTTTTTTTCATAAGAATAAAAATCAAATTCTTACGCTTGGTTGCATGTGAATATTAAGCAAAAAAGCCAAGCAAAGCAACAAATACTCGTATTTTATAAATATCTAAAGCAGATGAAGTTTACATTTTTTTTCCTTCATATAGAAAATAGTATCTAAACCAAATGTATGATAAAAACCATATGTTATTGTTAGTTTAGATGAAAATAAGATTATAAAGCAAAAATGCTAAATGCAAAAACACACACACACACACACACAACTTAGTTGAAAGTTAGTGGTGCAAGAAAAATATTCAAACAATCTGCTGCTGGAAAATATATATAAATAATGATTTTTTTATTGTAAATTATGGGGAGTGTTAAAAACTCATCATAAGGACTTTTTAAAGTGCTTTAGAAAATTTTTTTCAAATTTTTCAAATAAAATTGAGAAGAATAAGTTGTGAATACGTTTTGTAAAATACAGTTTTATTGTTGCAAGTTTAAGAAATAAGAGATATAAAAATATATAATAAAATAATTGTGGCCAATTTTGTATGGCTTAAGCATATAATGCATAACAATTGCCTAATTGTAAATGTAAAGAAGAAAATATTTCATATTGTCACCCGAAATTGTGTTCAATGCAATCAAATGCTGATAATACATTTTGTTGTTAAAGTGGTTTTAGCTTTAAAAACAGAGAAACTTAAATATGATGAACTTCTAAAGGAATAAAATAAAATAAAAACGTAAAATTCTTCCACCCAATATACCGGAAGAGTATAACGTGGTTTTCGGTGGCCGCTACACTACTCATAACTGCTTATGTGTAGCTATATATTATATATTTTCGACAACGATTATATGATTGTGCTGTATTTTATTCCAAACTGCAAAAAACTAAAGGGAAAACACTGGCAACTATTTAAGAAAAAACAAGTAAAAACGTTATATTCGACCGGGTCGAATCTTAAATATCCTCCAAATATTAAGTAAGTGAATTTAAAATGTTTAACTTGGTGGGACAGAGTTCCTTTATATAATATCGTACGTCAACGCCCACTAAAGGGGGCAGAGTTCAAAAATAGACAATACCTATCATGTTTTCCACAGACGAACGTATGGGCATTGCTGGATCGTCTTAAACTTCATCACTAATCAAGAATATATTTACTTTATAGGGTCCAATTCTCTTTGGAGGGTATAAAAACTGTATTTTGGCGGGACGCTCTGGCCAGGGCTGTGGGGGAAACATTTCACCTTTGTCATAAAACTCTAAAAATAAATGCTTGGGATGATTATATACAAAATTAAAATGCCATTATTTTTGATAGGGTCATTTAGGGTGCAAAGGGGGAGGAGGGGGTAGGGCAGCCATAAATCTCTAAAGATAGATGCTTAAGATGATTATATACAAAATTTAAAAAAATTTTTTTTTTTTGGTAGGGTCATTTGGGAGGGCAAAGGAAGAGGAGGGGGTAAGGCAGAAATCGGAAGTCATAAAAATCTAAAAATAAATGCTTGGGATGATTATATACAAAATTAAAAATTTTTTTTTTGTCCGGTCATTTTGGTGGTGAAGGGGGTAGGGCAGAGGAGTACCAGGTATCGTCTCAGCTTCGTCATTTTTAAGGAATGTAGGCTTAAGTAAAACAATCTGTTAAATTTTTATGCTATTTTTGCATTTATATGCAAAAATTATTAACGTCCTCTAAAGTGGGCGGGGTCCACAAATAACTTTTTTTTATTTTATGGTTCCAGTTTAAGGTTTTGGACCGTATTTGACATAAATAATATCATTTGCTTAACAAAATAACCAAAAAACTTTAAAAATTATGTTGTTTTTTCTGGGTTGGTTTAGTTCTTCTTAGGGGAACTATTTTCCCTCTAGCCCGATTTAGCCCATCGCCGAACTTAACCTGCTCTAAGCTTTAGAATATATTTATACCAAATATCAAGAGTCTAGCTCTTTTCGTTTGGACTGAATCGTGATTTCCACAGACGGACGGACGGACGGACGGACATGCTCAGATCGTCTTACATTTCATCACTGATCAAGAATATATATACTTTATGGGGTCTGAGATGGATATTTCGCTGCGTTGCAAACGGAATGACAAAGTGAATATACCCTCCAAATTCTTTTTTGGAGGGTATAAAAAAAAAACAGTGAAAGTGTTATTAAATTCAATTAAAATTTATAGGCTAATTTTTCGTAAATTTACTTTAAAATCAGAAAGACACCCTGCAAATATTCCAAGGCACAAAGAAAAATCAACAATAGTTTCTAAATATTCCACTTACACAGCAGAGCAGAAGAGCTGTTTTCGAAAGCCGCTACATTTTCATCATCAGTACTCATGTGTGTTTTGTTTGTTAAATAATTTTTATTTAAACAATTTTTTTTAGGAAGTTGCATACAAGAACTGTAGCAAACCGATGGTAAGACAAGTTTATTTAATACCAGTGTTGCCGTTTGATTATTTTCTTCATGTGCCATTTTACAAAATTTTTTGATTCATTCTACCTAAGCCAAACTCTTTTGGTTTGAATTCTTTTATACTTCAGTACATGTGAACGTTTTAATTTTTATTGTCATATAAAGTGCTATATTCGGTTGTGCCGAATCTTATATACCCTTCGCCGATGAACTTCTGGAGTATATACTAAGGCTTTCTTTAATAGATTAATTAGCCAAGCTTTTAGTTAAATCGGTTAATTTTGTTATTGATCGTTTTCTTTTTCTATATATCAAGTAATTCTAATTAATAACAAGTAAAAACGTTATATTCGACCGGGTCGAATCTTAAATACCCTCCAAATATTTAGTAAGTAAATTTAAAATGTTTAACTTGATGGGATAGAGTTCTTGTAAGACATCTCTGTACTCAATTTTAAATCTGTATTTTGAGAGACTCATTCCAAAAAAAGGAAAGTAAATGCCGAGAGAGAGAGAGAGAGAGACGTTTCACCTCTCCAAGATCAGAGAACATCTCAGTTTCTTATAGGCTTAAGGAATAAAAATTGTTCAATATTTACACCATTTTTGCATATAATATCATACGTCAACTCCCACTTAAGGGGGCGGGGTTCAAATATAAACTATATCATGATTCCCACGAATGAACGTATGTGCATTGCCAGATCGTTTTAGATTCCATCACTGATCAAGAATATATTGTATACTTTATGGTGTTCAATTCTTTTTGGAGGGTATTAAAATTGTATTTTGACGCGGACTCTCTGTTAAGGTACGTGGGGGAGACATTTCACCTTTGCCATAAAACTTCAAAAATAAATCTTCTGAATAATTGAATGTAAAATTTATTTAAAAAAAATTGTTTTTAATGGTCATTTAGGTGGCAAAGGAGAGGAGGGGGTAGGGCAGAGTAGTACCAGGTGGCGTCTCAGCTTCGTCATTAAAGTTTAAAAATTTTATTCTTAAGGAATATAGGCTTAAGTAAAACAATTTGTTAAATTTTTACACTATTTTTGTATATAATAACGCCCACTAAAGAGGGCGGGGTGCAAAATTTTTTATTTTTTCATTTGATGGTTCCAAGTTTAAGGCGTTGAACTTGCTTTGGCATACAAATATATCATTTGCTTAACAAGATTACAAAAAAAAAACTTTAAAAATTATGTTGTTTTTTAAAGGCTTGTTTAGTACTTTTTAGAACAATTTACACAGTTCTGCATAGAATGAAATAACATTTTGTAGAAATCCTACCAGGGTTAAATAAAATATTTTAAATAATTAATTAGGTTTTTCCCACATTTTAGTTTGAACTCTTTCCACATTTTCTTGCAACGTGATATTCTAAAAAATTCTCACAACTTTTTTATATACAATTACGGCCTTTTAACATGTCCTCGCAGCTGGATGATGTGTTGAAAATCTATTTATCCCCATCAACACTGAATAGTTTCAAACTTTAGTTTTCCTAGTAAAAAAAAAAATAATAATAAAAAAAAATTCTTTTACTACTTCATTGACATGTCCTATGGACAATATCGAGTGCATGCTCATTGAATAATCTACTGCATTTGCTGCACACACACACACACACACAGTATATATTTTTGTTAAAATTTCTACTCTTCATTTAACAAATTTGCATATTCAATTGGTAAAGCAAGGAGCAAAAAATTTAAAGAAAAAATATGTATAAAATAAATTCCAAGAATTTTTTACTCTAAAAGAAAAAAAAAATAGAAATCAAAGCAAGTCATAATGTTATGCAGAACGGAAATTAAAATAAAAAAATTTAAAGAAAATATACAAAGACAAAAAAAAATGTTTATGGAAACAAGCAGAGAAAATATTTTAGTTAATTAAAAAGCGTTCATACTAAATAAATATTTGGACAGATGCTAACATGTACGAGAACAAGTAAATGCCATATGAGAAAGAAAGTAAATTGTTTTCCAATTAAAATAAATAAATAAATTGTAGTAAAGAAAGTTAAAATACGTTTAGCCAGATATTGCCCAAAAGTATGCTACACTAGAAAATAAAATTTATATAGGGTCCACAATCTAACGTTTTTTTTTTTCAACTAGTGCTTATTTCGTGAATGCTAACACTTAGCTCATGTCTGATTTGACAGATAATTAGTTTTATCCTTCCACTGAACGAATATGGTTGACCATCCAATGCGTTTTCGCTTCGCTAAGTGGGCCTGCCATAGACTTACAGAAGATGCCGATTTTGCCAAAAAAAAAAATCATCTTTTCAGATGAAGCTCATTTTGATCTTGGCGGGTATGTAAACAAGCAAAATTGTCGCACTTGGGGCACAGAAAACCCGCACGCATACATTGAAAAGCCGACGCACCCAAAACGAGTCACTGTTTGGTGCGGATTTTGGTTCAGAGGCATAATTGGGTAATTTTTCTTGGAAAATGAGCAAGAAGTGGCCGTTGCAGTCAAGGACGATCGTTATCGGGCCATGTTGAACGAATTTTTGTTCACAAAAATTAAAGAGGAGGATATTGGCAACATTTGGTTTCAACAGGACACTCGATGTTTTGCGCCCTGTTTTTGAAGATCGCATTATCAGCCGCAGAGCTGATGTCGTTTGGCCACCTCGGAGCTGCGATTTGACACCGTTGGACTATTATTTGTGGGGTGCCGTCAAAGATAAGTGTTACGCCGACAAGCCAGAGACACTTGACGCTTTAAAGGACAATATTTGTGAAGCCATTGGTGAAATACAGCTGCACACAATCGATTATGTGCTTAAAAATTGGACCGATCGTGTAGGCTACTGCATGGCCAGCCCAGGCAGCCTTTTGAATGAAATTATTTTCCATTATTAACCGGAAGGATTGTACTTTCAAATAAAAAAAAATTTTGAGAAAATATTCAGTAGTTGTTTTTATAGCATTTAAAAAAAAAAAAAGTTATTTTGGGACCCTATATTAACGCGCACAAAAAAGAACGGAGATAATTTAAAAATGTTTGGAATGCTGGGTCACAGTGCTTTAAGACATTTCTGTGAACCAGTTTCAAAACTCTATTTGGACAGGTTCACAACGGGAAAGGCCGTGGGCTAGGCATCTCACCTTTGATGTAAAAACTTAAAAATAATTTAAAATTAATTTTGTGACGAAGTTTTTTCTGTTGTTTTATTTAGGGGTAGGGCAGAGGAATATCAGAGAACAATTAACCTTCCTCGTAAAAGCTTGAAGAAAAAAAAATCAATGAGTGTTCGAACTCACGGGCGATGCGTTAACACCTTTTTGTTTATTTATTTTATATTAAACCCACAAAAAACAAAGAGAATGCAAAGCAACAGACAAATGTACATACATACATTGTTATGTTTGTACATAAGCTACATACGTTGCTGTCTTGCTATCTCATTTTTATATATGTACGTATAACCACGTCACTATTCTCTTTGCTATGCATAAGACAAAACCGAAGATCAACATAAAACACTTTTTTAATATTACTCCAAATTAATACTCCGAATTAAAACACTTAAATCTCCGCTCGCCGATATCGGATCACCTTAACTTTTGGCCTAAACTCTTCGTCGAAACCCGCACTAGCGTTTTAATCCAAAAATTAATAAAATCGGCTATGGATTTCCGGAGAAAAATGCGTGGGAAAATTATATGAAAATCGCCCAATAATCACTTTCAATAACGACTGCCAAGCAACAACTGCAAACAAACAAACTCTTACACTTACACTTGCGTATGTATTGAAACTGATAGTTTGCTGCCCTAGAGGCGCCCGTATACATGTTAACACATCAAAAATGTATTCCCTTAATTTGCGGGCTCCAAGTTCAACGCTTTGGACCTTCTTTGACATAAAAATATATAATTTGCTTAACAAAATTATAAAGAATAAACTTAAAAAAATATATGTTGTTTTTTTTAGGTTGATTTAGTTCTTCTAGGGGGAACTCTTTTCCCTCTAGACCGATTCAGCCCTTTTACAAAATTGAACTGTGCTATGCCTCAAGGTGTATTTATACCAAATTAGACGGAGAGGCAAATGGACATGCTCAGATCGTCTTAGATTTCATCACTGATCAAGAATATATATACTTTATAGGGTCTCAGATGGATATTTGGCTGCGTTACAAACAAAATGACAAAGTGAATATACACTCCAATTCTTTTTTTTTTTTTGGAGGGTATAACAACTTTAAAAATTATGTTCTATGAGGTTGATTTAGTTCTTCTAAGGGGAACTTTTTTCCCTCTAGACCGATTCAGCTCTTTTACGAACTTGACCTGTGCTATCCTTCATAATTTATCTAAAGCAAATTTCAAGTTTCTGGTTCTTTTCGTTTGGACTGTATCGTGTTTTCCTTAAAAGGAAGGGCACGTCTAGATCGTCTTAGACTTCATTACCAATTAAGAATAATTGCATACTTTAAGGGGTCTTAGAGGTATATTTCGCTACGTTACATACGAAATGACAAAGTGAATATATCCTCCAATTCTTATCAATAATATTTCTGTGTTGTTTTATAATTTGCAGTATTCCTGCTGCTAAAAAATACCCTATACTACACTTCACCTTCTTATCTGAAAGAATTTTTGGGGAATTCCTAAGAATATTTCAAAAATACATATTTCTTTTATCTCTTATTATGGCTAGAAGGATTTTTGCTAAAAAATCCTGTTAAACTGATGGCTAAATTTTGCTGCTGTACAATTTTATTTTTCTCTAAATTCTATATTTAATTGTTGTAAACAACAAAATTGTGTGTTTTGTGTGTGTAAATTATACTTGTATACCTGTGTGTGCTGCAGCTAGATGCTTTTGTTTATTATTGATCCTAAAAGTATGCCTTTGTTTTTATATTATAGCATTCCATAATACTACCAAAGCAGATTTTATTGAAAAAAATTCAATTAATTTTTAATCCTTTTAAATTGCTATTTGTATTTATTTAATTTGATTCACTGGATGCATGTTTTTCTTTGGTTTTTTTTTTTTGTTCCATAACATTTTTATAATTTTTTCTCTGGCTCTTTTATTTAATTTTAATTTTCAATATCATAAATTATCGTTAGTCGGTACCGAGCAATTACTTTATTTAAATATGTCAATTTTTATTGATATATAATTGCAAATACTGCAATCACATGAAGGCAAAAATATAACAAAAAAAAAATAAATAAATAAATGAAATAAAAATACTAATAAATAAAATTAAAAGCTATTTTCATATAAATAATATAAACGCCCTAAGTTGTGCAATTTATGTGTGTGACTATTTTTATATTGGAAAATTATACACTTCATACAAATGGTTGACTTGAAATTATTCGTGTGTGCATTTTTACGGTTCTATTAAAACACGCAATGCAATTAAACAATTAATTGCCATGAATTGCATTAGTGTGTGTGTATGTGTGTGTTCTGGTATTTTAAATACTGTAAAAGGTCTTCAAAATGGCAAGTGCCTACAGTTTGCACTATTATGGGCTTAGCTCCAAAGTATATGGACACTAACGAAAGATTCCTCTCTGGCTTAACTTTTTAATTTATTAATTTAAAATAAAAAAAATTATTAAAAATATTTCCCATAGTTGACTGTATTAAAGCGGAAGATAATTATTTGTTTTATTTAATACTCTGGCAAAAAGGTTTGAATGAAACAGATTAAATCAAATGAATATTTATTGATTTGCTCATTGTTAATAAGCATACGAGGTTCGTTTAAAAATTAAGGTGACTTCAATAAGCATTGTTTTTTGCGTGCTACAATTGCATAGAGATAAAGGGTCCACCATCTAACGTTTTCTTTTCAACTACTGCTTATTTCGTGAATGGTAACACTCAGCTCATGTCTGATTTGACAGATAATTAGTTTCATACTTCTGCTAAACGAATATGGTTGTGTATACGCTTGAACAACGCTCCGCTAAGTGGGCCTGCGATCGACTTACAGAAGATGCCGATTTTGCCAAAAAAAAAATCATCTTTTCAGATGAAGCTCATTTTGATCTTGGCGGGTATGTAAACAAGCAAAATTGTCGCATTTGGGGCACAGAAAACCCGCACGCATACATTGAAAAGCCGACGCACCCAAAACGAGTCACTGTTTGGTGCAGATTTTGGTCCAGAGGCATAATTGGGCCATTTTTCTTCGAAAATGAACAAGGAGTGGCCGTTACAGTCAAGGGCGATCGTTATCGGGCCATGTTGAACGAATTTTTGTTCACAAAAATTGAAGACGAGGATATTGGCAACATTTGGTTTCAACAGGATGGGGCTGCGTGCCACACAGTCGAAGCTACACTCGATGTTTTGCGCCCTGTTTTTGAAGATCGCATTATCAGCCGCAGAGCTGATGTCGTTTGGCCACCTCCGAGCTGCGATTTGCCACCATTGGACTATTATTTGTGGGGTGCCGTCAAAGATAAGTGTTACGCCGACAAGCCAGACACAATTAACGCTTTAAAGGACAATATTTGTGAAGGCATTGGTGAAATACAGCTGCACACAATCGATAATGTGCTTAAAAATTGGACCGCTCGTGTAGGCTACTGCATGGCCAGCCGAGGCAGCCATTTGAATGAAATTATTTTCCATTATTAACCGCAAGGATTGTACTTTTAAATAAAAAAAGAAATTTGAGAATATATTCAGTAGTTATTTTATAGCGCTTTCAAAAAAAATAAGTTAATTGGCGGAGCCTGTATATAGCGGTTGGTTCATGCCATGCAATTTTGTTCTTGAAAACTGTGATTGTGAACGGTATGGCAGCGCAGTTTGTCGCAAATGTGCTGAATTTGGAAAAAAAAATTGAATTAAGATTCATAGGCTAATTGTTCGAAATTTGTTTTTAAATCTCAGAAAGACATGATAAATATTCCAAGGCACAAAGGAAAGTCAACATCAGTTTTTATTCAACTTACACAGCAGAGCAGAACAGCTGTTTTCGAAAGACGCAACCCTTTCATCATCAGTGCTCATGTGTATTGTGTTTGTCACCACTTATTTATTAGGTGGCTTAGTGGAATGTGATAACAGTTCCTATTTACACAAATTTTATTGTGAAAAAGAATACGGGAACTGTATCAACCTGATGTTAACATGTTATTGTTATAATACCCGTGTTACCGTTTGATTATTTTTCTTCATGTCCCATTTTTCTGAATTTTTTGTCCCATCATACCTAAGTCAAACTTATTTGGTTTGAATTTTATACTTAAGTACATGTGAACGTTTTTCCAATATTTTTTATTATTGGTAGCTCAAGCCATAGCTTAAATTTGTATAGGAACTGTTATCAAATTCAACTAAGCCACCTAATAAGTGGTGACAAACACAATACACATGAGCACTGATGATGAAAGGGTTGCGTCTTTCGAAAACAGCTGTTCTGCTCTGCTGTGTAAGTTGAATAAAAACTGATGTTGACTTTCCTTTGTGCCTTGGAATATTTATCATGTCTTTCTGAGATTTAAAAACAAATTTCGAACAATTAGCCTATGAATCTTAATTCAATTTAATATAAAAAAAAAAAATTATTTTTGAGCCAAAAAAAGAACCGTGATCATGTCTCAGCCATTGTATTTAGCAGAAAAAAAAATTATTTGTGGATCCTGCCTTTACTGTAAAAAATTGTATTTTTTTTTTTTAAAATCTTGGACCAGCACTCAGGGATGACCCCTATATATGCAATGCATTCCGCCGGAACTGAAAACGAGGGGATAGTATTGAGGGAACAGATTAGGAAAGATGAGAAGATGGACAGTTTTTTTTTTTTTTGTAGCTATTTCAACCTTTTTTTTTACATCGCCGGCTACTGGGCCGACGAAAGTGGGTGCTGTTACTCTAATTTTTTTTTTTTTTTAGTACATGATAGTGTCAGTCGCTGGCTATTATGTTCAGTGATCAGTGACTATGCCTTCATCATTGAAACAGGCTGGCAACAACTATCACAACCGCGCTCTAATGCTGATCAGAAGAATTCAACACAATATTTCATGACTCAGCGCGGGCTCGAACTCAGGACCCTCCGCTTCATAGTCTCGTGTTCTACTACTTCAGCCAACAGCACCCGCATTCCTTAAAAATAACTTTTCTAAGCTTTTATGACGAAGTTTGAGACTTAACCTGATGCTACTTCCCTTTTGACCCCCCCCCCCCCCTCCCCCCAAATGACACTATCAAAAGAAATTTTTTTTACATTTAATTATCCCAAAAATTTATTTTTAGTGTATTATGGCAAAGGTGAATTATCTCCCACAGAGCCACCGCGACAAAAAAAAAAAGTATTGCACTGATCAAATATATATTCTTGATCAGTGATGAAGTCTAAGACGATCTAGCAATGCCCATACGTCCTTCAGTCTAACACACGATATAGTCTATTTTTGGAACCCGCGTCTATTTTTGGAACCAGCCCCCTTACGTTTTTACCTGTTGCTTTTTTTTTTTTTTTTGTTAATCTCTTCTCCATTTCTCAGTTTTTTATGCCCTTCTGTCTCTCAGCCGCGTCTTATTTATTTCTTAGTTTTAAGTTTAATTATAGTAGAAGGCAGTGAAATGGTATCATTTTACAATGTTATTTTCTGTAATAATTTCTTTAAAGTAAAAGCATTATCTCACTTGCTCGTTTTTACTTTTTTCAAAAATTTCTTAATTAAATTTGAAACCTAACACATAAGCAAACTTCGTCAAAAATATCACAATTTTTGTTTCATTGTTTTTTTTTTTTTTTTGCCCTAAAGCAAAAAGCACAGAAAAACACAAATTTAAAATACTTTCCCACACCTTGTCAGTTGCTCACTCGGCATAAGTTTTTGTTTAGTGCATGACTTTTCTTCTTTTGAATAAACACTAACCTGACACATTTTCCATTAATAATTCTTTTTTTTTCTGCTGCTAAAAATCTAAGATTCTTTCGTTTTTCTCACTCTTCTTATTCTAGTTTTTGTTTTCTTTTATTTTTTCGAAAACTAAACCGACTTGCAACAAAATTTCTAGTCCCATAAATATGCTTTTGTGCTAAATTTAATGCCAAGCATAAATGTAAAATGCAAAAAAGTGCTTTTTTTTGCAAAATCTCACTAGACATTTGGGGTGAACAAAATAAATAGTGAAACTTTTGAAAAAGGGGAAAAGGGGAAGGTTGGCCAAGCACAAAAGGCCGAATAATTTCATACAACTAACAAGCATCCGGTGTAGTTGGCAAGAACTTAAAAACTGCATTTTTGGAAGTAAAATTTTTATTTCCAAAATGATTTTCATTTGTGTGGGAATTTCATGAGAAACAAAACAAGACTTTAAATTAATTATTTTTAGGCCAAAATACTTCCAAAAAAAGGTGCTGCAAATTTTTTTAAATTTTAATATTGCCACCTTTTGAACTAGTGCCTTTTGTTTTACATTGGCACCAGTTCCTTTGCCTGTTGTCTTTCAAAGAAATGCTGGCATTTAACAAGTGACAGCACTTTTCTGTTGTTTCGGGCCCTTCTTTTTCTTCTTTACATTGTCACGTCATGTAGAAATGAACATTTCAGAGTGGAAACAAAATACTCAAAATGCTATTACACAAAATGGAATGAGTGCAAAGAAATGAGCCACAGCCTGGATAGATAAATGTCAAGTGTAAGACTCAGAAGGCAAACTTAACTAAATGACAATTTATTTGCAAAACTTTTAGCAGCGAATATAAAATTTATTTTTGAAACACGATAACGATTTTGTAATTTTAGAATAGGGAAAAGAATCAAATAAAGATGGTTTTCAGAAACAGTTTGCACACAAAATCTGCCAGAACTTCTTTGTGCTACAAAATTAATCACCCTCTTCGAAGCAAAGCCCTGCTGAGGGCGGGTCTGAAATAATATCCTAAATCAGATTATGAGCCTAAAAATTATTTCATTCCAAAACAAATAGTTCCGTTTTCTGCACAAGCAAATCTGCCTGATTTCCGCTACCCATTGAAATTATATTCTGTGACAGGGCTAATTTCGTTCATAGGGCTAATAGTTCAAAATGAATGACAACAAACCTGCTGGAACGGATCAGTACTGATTTCGAGCCTGTTGCGAAAATTAACATCCTGTAATACAATTTACATAAAATAAAAGTTCACAATTAAAATAGAAATTCATACATAATGACATCATGTTTATTTTCTAAAGTAGGCTATCAGTCGCGTGTGAATTACTGACATCCATAATGTCTACAACGATTTGAGAACGATTTGAAGTTCGGAATAACTATAATTTCCATGGCATGATGAATGACATCATATTTATTTTCTAAAGTCATAGACTATCAGTCGCGTATGAATGTATGACATCCATAATTATAAGAAACGAGACACATTTCCATGTTTTTGGGGTACAGAACAACCGTTTGTGATATACGAGGGGTCTTTGCATGCACTCAGAATTATTAGCTTTCGTTGGAAATTTTCTAATACAATTTGTTTAAATAATAACTATTATCATATGCTCTTAAGCCACTTAATAAGTGGGTGCTGTTGGCTGAAGTATTACAACACGAGACTATGAAGTGGAGGGTCGTGAGTTCGAGCCCGCGCTGAGTCATGAAATATTGTGTTGAATTCTTCTGATCATCATTAGGGCGTGGTTGTGTTAGTTGTTGCCAGCCTGTTTCAATGGTGAAGGCATGGCACTAGTCACTGAACATAATTGGCAGCGACTGACACCATCATGTACTAAAAAGCAGCACCCACCTTCGTCGGCCCTGTAGCAAAAATTAGCCAGCGAAGTAAAAGGTTGAAATAGCTACAAAAACAACTGTCTATCTTCTCATCTTTCCTAATCTGTCCCCTCAATACTATCCCCTCGTTTTCAGTTCCGGCGCAATGCATTGCATATATAGGGGTCATTCCCTGAGTGCTGGTCCAAGATAAAAAATAAAAATAAAAAAATTAGTCACAAACAAAATACACATGGGTACTGATGATGAAGGTGTAGCGGCTTTCGAAAACAGCTGTTCTGCTCTGCTGTATAAGTTGAATAATGAAAAAAAAACACTGATGTCCACTTTCCCTTGTGTCTTGGAATATTTTTCATGTTTTTCTGAATTTAAAACAATACTTTCGAACAATTAGCCTTCAAATCCTAATTGAATTTAATGTAGCAATTTACAAAATTTTTGCAGTTACTATTTCGTATCAATGCGCTCAAACGGGGACAGAGGTAAATTAAAAAATTTTAACCTTCTGGGTCAGAATTCCTTTAAAGAATTTCTATACCCAAATTAAAAACTCTATTTTGACGGGATCATTGCGGGAAAGGATGTTTTGTAAAAACCTAAAAAAACTGTGTCGTAAAAACCTAAAAAGTAAATTTTTTAGAGAATTAAGTTTAGAAACAAATTTTTTATACGGTCATTTAGTGGCAGAAGATGGTGGAGGGGTAGGGCAGGAGAATATGTTATATTCGTCATAAGAGCTAAAAAAATTTATGATTGATTTATGAATTTCTATATTAATAGTGAACCTTTTGTTTATGTAAATTGTATTACAGGATGTTAATATTCCCAACAGGCTATAGGTTAAAATCTGCGAAACTGCAAATTATTTTTTATTTATTTTTATTTTATATAAATGAACGTGATTACATTCTATTCGTTCTGCTGGTTTATTGACTATGAAAAATATTCTTAATATTCCACTCTCAAAAATAATAAATAGAATGTAATCACGTTCATTTATATAAATTAAAAATAAATAAAAAATAATTTGCAGTTTCGCAGATTTGAACCTATAGCCTGTTGGGAAAATTAACATCCTGTAATAAAATTTATGATGTTTTTTTTTTCTTCTGGATAACATGTAACATTGTTGCACTTTATTTCTTAAAATTTGCAGTTAGGCGGAGTTTTAGGACACAAATTAATATTCCTAAGGGATGGCAGTTCATTTTCTAATAAATTCACTGTTTTGAAATTATATAATAGTGCCATTTTTCCATAAAAAGTGCACAAAATGTTGAACACTTTTACAGAAAAGAAATCAACATTAATTTTTTAAGGAATTTCAACTTAATTAATACAATTTACACTATTTTTCTATGTGATATGTTACCTCAACGCCCACTAAAGGGGGCGGGTTTCAAAATATGCGTTTTTTTAGTTTTATTTTTTTATTTTATGGTTACAAATTCAACGATTTCGTTATAACAGGTGGGCCAAAAGAAATCACCCTATTGAAAGATGCTCTTATTTTTGCAAATGGCGGCCAATGTCGAATCTGTTTTGACATATGTGAACTAGACAGATGTCAAAAAAATCTCGAGGACGAAGTGGACGATTTTTCGACCAAAATCATAATGAGTGATGAGGCTCATTTCCACCTCAGCCGGTACGTGAACAAGCAAAACTATCGCTTCGGGGCCAGGGAAAATCTACACCTGATGCACAAGGAGCCATTACACCCGCTCAAAGTGACTGGAAGGTGCGCTGGAGGAGTCATCGGATGACTTCTTTTGGCCCAGCTTGTACAAATATATCAATTGCTTAACAAAATTACTTAAGAACAAGAGGTTGTGGGTTCGATTCCCACCAAAGACTTTGGGTGTTTGTGATGTTGTAGGGTAACACAAAGGGATCTATTAGGACCCAATTGTGCTGGATTTGTTAATTAAAATTGGCAGCCTGTTAAAAAAAAATTATGTTGTTTTTTAGAGGTTGATTGGGTTCTTCTTAGGGCAGCTTTTTTACCCCTGGCCCGATTTAGCCCATTTACGAAATTAACCTGTGCCATCCTTCAACTTATCTGTGGCAAATTTCAAAGTTCTCACTCTTTTCGTTTGGCCTGTATCGTGTTTTCCACAGGCGGACAAACGGACGGACATTTGCTGGATCTGGTCTTAGATTTCATCACTGATGAAGAATATGCCTACTTTATGGCGTCTAAGAGGGATATTTCGCTGCATTACATACGGAATGATAAAGTGAATAAACCCTCCAACTCCTTTTTCAAGAGTATCAAAAAATGAATGTCCCTACTGAAGGAGTGATCGTGATGTATTTGTTTGAGGACGCCATTTTAAATGCGATTATTGTTACAAGCGAGTGCTACAAAGCCATGATAAATGAGTTCATACTGCTGCCGGAAATGAATGCGTGGGTCCTGATGAATATGTGATTTCAACAAGACTGTCTGTAAGCATGGCCAGCAAGATTGACCGGTTTTAAATGTAAAAGACTTCTTTCTTGGGAGCTACTTGAACCAGTGGCAGGGGTTAGAGTTTCTAAGCAACCACAATCTTTAAAGACAACATTCGAATGCGAACAGTCATCAATGAATATCTTGCTGAAATTCATGGAAAATGCTGCAAAAATTTTCGCATGACATTTTTTCCATTTTACAAAAAAAAAATAATATAAATAAAATATCTAATAGTTCAGAGATCATATTACTCAAAATCAATTGTTTCATGTTATTCAGCAGCGAAATTGGAAGATGTGCTATTGCAGCACCTTGTTTACTTTTGCCTTAATTCCCACTTCTATAATCACTTTGCTGCTTTCGAAAAGTTTTAAATTTCCTTTTTGTTTGTCTGCAATACCCTTAACATTAAAGGCACACGCATAAATGCTTAAAAATTCTTGCCGATAACACATTAGCATTTTAAACGCAAGCATTAGCAAAATAAAAACTCACCCATATCACCTTTTTACACCCATCATAATCATCTGAGGTAGCCCCCCCCCCAAATAATGCTCGTTCCACGGAGTGATTTAAGAAAAATGTGTTGTACTTTTATTAACACCTGACACGAATTTAAATGCCAATGATGAATTATCATCTCTAAGGCTGGGGTAAATGAGCTGGAAAAATGAAAAGAAAATATATTCAAATAATTTGTATCATTTACAATGCAAGACAAATAAAAACTCCTATCAAATATTTAATACAAAGCAATTAATTCTTTACTCATTTGATTGTGGAAAACTTTTGGAATGTTTTCAAATCGATGAAAGAAAATAAGTGAAATAGAAGATATGCAAGACTGCAGAGAATTGGGAAATACTCAGCGTAACCACCAACTAAATACTGCAAGTGAAGTGAGTGCAATTACAAAATTTTGTATCGCCAGCAGCTGTCAAGAGACAGAAATAATTCAGGAAGAACAAAATTGGCACCAAAAATTAAAACGAAAATCCGAATTTCGAGTCCAGTGGTGGACAAGTGTAATATTTTATGGTACATGAAAGTGATCAAAGTGGTCAAAAATTTGAAATGTTTCTTAAATAAAACTACGTTATACCTCAAGAGGAAGAAAAAAGAAAAAAAATTAAAATTTCGTTTCCAGGGTTGGGGAAATGAAAGTTTTTTTTTGGTACATGCAATATTTTGTAGTACATGTAATAACCAAAGTGGTTGCAAAATTCGAGTTTTTCTTAAACAAAACTACTTTACACCTCATGAAGATTTGCATTGATAAAGAAAATTAAAAAAATTAAAATTTCGCTTCCAGGGTTGCAAAATCGAAATTTTTCGGTACATAAAAGTTCCCAAATTTTGATTTTTTTCAGTGAATTAAACATATTTTATACTTCGCTAAGAATTAAATCGGTATTAAACGTTTTTAAATTAAAACTTCGGTTCCAGGGTTGGAAAATCGAAATTTTTTGGTACATAAAATTAACCATATAAGTTCCAAATTTCGATTTTTTGCAGATGAAATCTTTTTTATAATTCGGGAAGAGTTAAATTGGTATTAAAAACCAAAAAAATTGTTAATTTTTTAACGGGCTTAAGTTCGAATCTTGCATGACTGCAAATTATTTTTTGTTATTTTATTAATAAATGAATTTGTTTTAAATTCTATTTATTATTTTTATATTAAGATTGAATATTAAGAATATTTTTTAATAATCATCAAACCAGCAGAAGGGATCAGTACTGATTAAGAGGACGCTACGCCATCTCATCAGCGTTCTTTGTTCAGTTTTTCCACTTTTGCAAGTGGTGCTGGTTAGTAGGAATATCAACTATTTAACCAATATTTTAACGAAAATTGAATATGAGAAGTTATCACATTCATAATTTTTTAAGTTACTACATTTTTGGTTAGTACGAAATTCCCCAACCCTGACGATTAATATTCCAAATATTCCAATATCTCTTTTTGCTTTTTCTAGAGCCATCGGCTGCTGATAGGTAAAGCTTCTTTGTTATTTATGTTCAAGTAATTGAATTTAGTTGTCAATTTATTCGAATTTTATTGTCAAAAGATTCGAACTTAAGCCCGTTAAAAAATTAACAATTTACATAAAGAAAAAGTTCGACTAATAAAAATTCATACATAATTTAAACCAAAAAAATCTAAAAGGCTATTCAACGGTTGGACAATTAGAACTTTTTGGGGGTACATGAAACTAATTTTTACTTTTTGTTTTTAAATTAAACATATTTAATATTTTTGAAAGACGTTCAGAGGTATTTAAGATTCGGCACAGCCGAATATAGCACTTTTACTTGTTTTTCTTAGATTTGCGATTTAAGCCTTTTTGAAAGCTTCTTTGCATTTGAAACTCCTTTTAAATCGTATTTATTATTAGAAACAAATACATTCTAGGTAAAATTGTGTTGCAAGCAAAAAACTGAATTTTGCAAAGAGGTACTCCTTTCCAAAAAAAAAAATAAATAAAATAAATAAAAACTTGGTAAAAATTTGTTTGCTTTAAAAGCATAGGACTTAAGCTTTTTTCGAAGCTTCAACGACATGTATTTTTCATTTGTAACTGGAATCTTGTTGTAATAAACTGAAATAAAACTATTTGTAATATCGGGGAAAATTTCCTTTTTATTGCAATGAAAATGATACCACAATTTTGCACACCCTGCAATATATCTCGTGTTCCTTGAAGCGTTAATATACTCTTATGGATCGTTCTTCAGCTACAAGTAAATATTTCAATTAAGTCAAGTTCATGGCAATTATTTAACAATAAACAAAATAAGATTTTTGTTTTATTTTTCATCTTATTGTTATTTAATTTTTGGCAATATTTATAATTTCTTGTAACAGCAACACCTGCTGAAAAAAATTAAAATTTTTGTAAAAAAATTATTTTTAACATTAACTTTGTATGAAAATCATTTGTTTGTGTACATGTTACGAAAATGAATATATTTAAAAAATAAATATACAAAAAAAAAAAAAAAACTTTTTGGAGATTAAACTTTTTGTTTCCTTGAAAATTTCATTTCGAATTTTTACGCTCTTGTTACTTAACAGCATGTGTTGCTGCTTGTCTATTTTCATTATGCTTAAACACCTTTTCAACAACAACATCATTAGGTTAATATTAATGGATTTATAATTTTTTTTTAATATATTTTTACAACAGCTGCTGGTAAAACTAAACAAACAAAAAATATAAACAAAACACATATACAAATTTTTAATATAAATATAAGTTTAGTATTCAACAAAAAAAAAATAAAAATTACGCACTATTATAAACATCTTTTAAAAGATAATTCAAATCAAATTCAGGGGCATAATACGGCACAATTTCGATCGATATCGAATGCGGTATAAAAAATATTCTCCTTAAAAAAATATTTAAGAAAATGTTGTGTGTTTAACAATTTTGAAAGGGTATTTTTTAAAGGAAATAGTTTTATACAAAATTTGGCAAAAAGTTGTTTCTCAAAAATCTGCTCATGTGTTTAAGATTACACCTCGTGACAGTTTTGGTCCTCTAACTAAATTATTTGAATTTTCACACACAACAGTTCCCTTGTTAATGAACAGATGGATGACGTAGTCAAGACTGGTTCTACTCTAGAGAAATTCATTGCTATACTTAAAAATCGTAAGATATTATTTGCCTTTAGCTCGGCATTTGTAAGATACTTAAGAGAATGCAGCTGAACATGATCGGCAAACAGAACAGGCGAAGGCTGATCTTGAGGCTGCTAAGACATTAGGATATCGGCAGTTATGCTATTAGGATAGCCCTTTCCCACAGTGCATTTTATCGTAGTTAAGGAATAGACTCCCCTTTAACTTTTTTTGTTCTCCTTTGGAATATTTGAACAATCACATACTAGATGACTTATCAGTCTGCCTACTGATTGGTTTATTCGCATATGCAAATTAATTGATTTTTTTCCTAATTAATTCCATTATTGAACTTAATTAACTATATAAAATTTTAATTAATTAATTGTTCAATTAACACTTAATTGTTATAAAATCTAGTAAAATTACAAATGCAACACTGCTTAAAAGTGGGTTCAAGGTTTTGCTCAACTCACAACGCACCGAACAAATTTAGTCGAGACTTAGCACCTAAATTGTGGAAACTATAAACAAACCCATAAACCATTTATGTCCACATTAAAGTTAAATTGTTGATATTAAATTTACTATTAATTACAAAAAAAAAAACAGATTTGAACATATGCTCTCCATGAATATAAACAAATTGTATTTTTAGTTGTCATACGTTAACTGAATTGAATAATTTTATCATATGTGAGCAGGAAGATAATTATGTCAATAATGTTAATATTGACTCAATTAAAAATGCATGTCTGACTCCGTCAGTATATTAGACTGCTTGATCACACACACTATAACGTAAATGAATTGGCGTATAAGCCGACATTCCGAAGTCTACAAACTGAAAACCATAATTGAAGTACTTTTTTATACCCTTCACAAAAAAGTGAAAGGGTATATGTATATAGGTTTGTCATTCCGTGTGTAATTTCTTCGATATGCACATGGGACCCCATAAAGTATATATATTCTGAATCCTTATGAATAGCGATGTCCGTCTGTCCGTCCGTCTGTACGTGAAATCGGTTTTGGACCGATTGGATTGGAAAAGCACTTAAACAGGCTGCTATTGAAATTCAGAAAGATCCGAAGAATGGTTCCAGAGCTGGGAAGCTTACACCTATTTCTCGACGCAAAATTTATACCAAAAATCAATTATTTTTTTAATGTTTGTAAATTAACCCTATATCTTGCTTTGGGAAGCCTCAATGGTCTATTAAAAACTAAAAAAATAAACAAAAAAATTTTCCAGGGATGGGAAATTAAAAATTTTTGTTCGGCCCATTCCGTATTTTGTAGTACATGTAGTAACTGAAATTGTTAAAAATTTCAAGTTTTTCTTTAACAAAACCACTTTATACATCATGAAGATTTGCATTAGCCAAAAAAAAAATCAAAAATTTTAAATTCAAATTTTGCTACCAGGGGTGAGAAATTTAATTTTTTTATACATGAAAGTAATCAAACAGGCAATTGATATTGATTTTTTTTGTTTTTTGCTAACTTAGGAAGAACAAAATTGGTATCAAAAATTCAAAAATAAAAAATTAAATTTCGAATCGATGGATGGACAAGTGCAATATTTTATGGTACATGAAAGTTACCAAAATGGTAAAAAATTTGCAATTTTTCGTAAATAAAACTGTTTTATACCTCAAGAAGCGTTGCACTGATAAAAAAAAAACAAAAACATATTTAAATTTCGTTTCCAGGGTTGGAAAAATTAAATTTTTTTTGGTACATGCAATATTTTGTAGTACATGTAATAACCGAAATGTTTGCAAAATTCGAGTTTTTCTTAAACAAAACTACTTTATGCCTCATGAAGATTTGCATTGATAAAGAAAATATAGCACTTTTACTTGTTATTTCTGGATTTAATAATTCAGAGTCATTTTCGCTCCAAAATCGTTAAGAGTAAAATAATATTTAAGCGGCTCCCACTGTTCCAATATACGCTCTACAACCATCATTCTTGACTGCCAACGAGTTGACGCATATCTTATAATTAAATGAAATTCTCCCCCAAAATTCTGCCTTGAAATTCGACCAATTCTTCCTTACGTTTTGGGCTATTGCAAAAATAAGTGTTGCCAATATTATACAAAAAATTTTCATAAAATCGCAGTAACTCCCGACCCATACTGGAAGACATTTGTCGCCGTAGGTTATCACATTCTCTTTTGAAGTTTTCTGTAGTGTCCATACAGGGAAACATTTGTGGATGGGGACTAAGATTACGCAAATAAATTAAAAGTACATTGAACAGCCTTTATTTTATTTAATTGTAGAGTAACTATAAGTGCCACATAATTCTAGATACAACTCAATGTTTCTGCTTAAATTGATTTCTGACTCGAAAAAAAGCAATTAAAAAAACGGTTCGACTGTTAAATACCCTCCAGATAGGATCAGCATGGTCATGACCTTTCCATCAGCATAACAATAATTTAGGCTATTTTTCCAATTAATGTATAGCGGGATAATTTCAACTTTTTCTTTACAAGAAATAATTTGTTTCTTTCCTAATCACACATATTTTTTATATTGCAAAGAAATAAATTAGTATTGAAAATCAGAAGGATCAAAAAGTTAGTTCCAGAGTTGTTTGCATATACTCCAGACATACGAGTACATCGGGGAAGCCTACATAAGGGCAGCCGAATGTACTTGTTTCATTTTTAATTGGATAATAAAATTTCATATAAAATCTGTGGAGTTTTATGTGAAGTTATTGACTCGTCAGTGTTACTGAAACAAACAGCTGATTCAATAGTCATTTATAATAAATTGCTTTTAACATATTCGTTTTTATGCACTTATTTCACAATTTATTTAACCAGTAATTTTTCAAAGTTTAGTGAGAGTAATAAAAAGAACATGCAGCTTTAGTTTTAGTGCAAGTAAAAATTTTGCACTAATTGCCTTCAATTTTTGTTGATTGGTAATCACAAAAGTCTACTCTTTCATTAATTTTTTTAGTGCTAGTGCCAGCTTTTGATTTTCGTCAATAAGATGCAAAAAAAGAGATGATGCAATAAATTTTTCTTCTATATTATTTATTAAAATTTACTACACCATCTACAGTTTAAATAACGTTTGTTTAAATTTATTTAGGCAAAGAATATCTTTTTTTTAATATCCTTGTAGCAGCTCTTGTCCCTTTTTTATACCCTCCAAAAAAGAATTTGGAAGGTATATTCACTTTGTCATTCCGTTTGTAACGCATCGAAATATCCATCTCAGACCCCATAAAGTATATATATTCTTGATCAGTGATGATATCTAAGACGAACTGAGCATGTCCGTCCGTCCGTCCGTCTGTGGAAATCACGATTCAGTCCAAACGAAAAGAGCTAGACTCTTGAAATTTGGCATAAATATATTTTAAAACTTAGAGCAGGTTAAGTTCGAAGATGGGCTAAATCGGGCAAGAGGGAAAAAAGTTCCCCTAAGAAGAACTAAACCAACCCAGAAAAAACAACATAATTTTTAAAGTTTTTTGGTTATTTTGTTAAGCAAATGATATATTTTTATGTCAAATACGGTCCAACGCCTTAAACTTGGAGCCATTAAATAAAATAAAAATATTTTTTGACCCCGCCCACTTCAGTGGGCGTTATTATAGGCAAAAATAGCATAAAAATTTAACAAATGGTTTTACTTAAGCCTACATTCCTTAAAAATAACACTTTTAAGCTTTAATGACGAAGCTGAGACGAAACCTGGTACTACTCTGCCCTACCCCCTCCTTCCCCTTCGCCCCCTAAATGACCCTACCAAAAAAAAACATTTTTTTTAAATTTTGTATATAATCATCCCAAGTATTTATCTTTAGAGTTTTATGACTGCCTGTTGCTGCCCTACCCCCTCCTCCCCCTTTGCCCGCTAAATGACCCTATCAAAAAAAATAAATTTTAATTTTGTATATAATTATCCCAAGCATTTATTTTTAGAGTTTTATGACAAAGGTGAAATGTTTCCCCCACAGCCCTTGCTAGAGCGGCCCCGCCAAAATACAGTTTTTATAGCCTCCAAAGAGAATTGTGATGAAGTCTAAGACGGTCTAGCAATGCCCATACGTTCGTCTGTGGAAAACATGATATTGTATATTTTTGAACCCCGCCCCCTTTAGTGGGCGTTGACGTACGATATTATATAAAGGAACTCTGTCCCACCAAGTTAAACATTTCAAATTCACTTACTAAATATTTGGAGGGTATTTAAGATTCGACCCCGTCGAATATGACGTTTTTACTTGTTTCTATATTATTTATTAAAATTTACTACACCATCTACAGTTTAAATAACGTTTGTTTAAATTTATTTAGGCAAAGAATATCTTTTTTTTTAATATCCTTGTAGCAGCTCTTGTTCCTTTTTTTTATTTCATACTGAAGTTTATATTTTCAATTATATAAATAATGGTTTAATAAATTTCAAAAGAAATATTACTTTATAATTAGCTGCTTAATGTCAATAGTAAGGTGCAGAAAGGAAGACAGGGAAATTCTTAAATTTTTATTAGCTTCAGTTGTTAAGAAAAATACAAAGAAATTCACTCTAAAGTAGTAGAAGCTTTATTTAAATATCATTCACTTGCCTTTATAAATTTCTTATTCATAGCTATTCTTATTCAATTTATTTATGAGCATAAATAAAATCTGCATACTTTTAGGGGCAAAGCCTTATAACGAAAAATAAAATGTATTTACATAAATTACATAGAAAATCCAATAACTAAACATATGCTTTTTTATACAACAATAAATAAGTTATTTCATGCCAAATGAAATCATTAATTTAATTCAACAATCTCTTTTAATACGGCCTTTCAAATTTCAAACAAACAAAACCAGCTCTTGGAAGAAAATGTCAAGGCTTTAAGTTACAAAAAAAAAAAATTTAATAAAATCAAATAAAAAATTTTATAATTAAACATAATGAGATATTGTGTGTGTGTGTGTATTACTGGCGGTATTTCAATTTTAGTTGCCCTGGATATTTTGCTTTTGTTATAATTTACCATCATTGTTCAATGATTTGAAGTTATTTATTTTTTATTTATACACTTTAAAAATGTATAGATTTATTTTTTCCTTCCTCTTCTTTATTTACAATGAACAATGTAAATGACACTTGAAGTTATTTGTTGCCGGGCAGTACTAACTTGGTGGCAGCATTCTTATAATTGTGTTGGCCTTATAGCAACGCATTTGAGCTGAATACTTGGAATATGTTTCAAATTACCGAGGTCTTATTTATCTACATTGTAGCATCTATCGTCTATTCATGACTGTGAATAGCTGAAGATTGAAGAAAATTGTATATAAAAATTCCACAGTAATTGTATTAAATATTCTTGTTGAAGATCAAAATGATTCATTAATAAAAGAATACTGCTAGAGGACTGTGAAGATGAAGGACTATTAACTAATGAGCACCGAACTTTTTTCTTCGTCTACTTGAATAGGCAAAGTTAAATGATGACCTGTACTTAAACAATTGAGAGTGCTATAGTCGACTATGCCGAATCTTGAAAACCCTTCCTTTCTTTGTAAAACCGAAAATAGATTTTATTCACAAAAAAAAAAAGATGCTTATTTGGTATGTACCAAAAAATTTCGATTTTCCAACCTTGGAATCGAATTTTTAATATTTTTTTTTGGTTTTTAATATCAATTTAATTTTTCCTGAAGTATAAAATAGGTTTAGCTCACTAAAAAACTGAATTATTAGCTTACATAACTATTTTTGTATAACAAACATATTTCGATTTTCGAACCCTGGAATACAATTTTTAATTTTATTTATTTATAACACAAATATAATTGTTCCTGAAGTATAAAATAGGTTTCATACACCGCATAAACCAAAATTAGGAACTTATAACCTTTTTAATGTACTAAAAGAAAATACAATTTCCGAACCCTGGAAGCGAATTTAAATTCTTTTTTATTTTCTTTTTACCAGTAAAACTCTTAATGAAGTATAAAATAATTTTATTTGAGAAAAACTTAAAATTTGTAACCATTTTGGTTACTTTTATGTTTAAAAATATTTGAATTTCCCAACCCTGTAAGCGACATTAAAATTTTTTTATTTTTTATTTTTTTATTTTATTTTATTGTATAAAGTGGTTTTATTTAAGAAAAACTCAAAATTTGTAACCATTTTGGTTATTACATGTACTACAAAATATTGCATGTACCAAAAAAAAAGTTCAATTTCCCAACCCTGAAAGCGAAATTTAATTTTATTTTTTTTTTAACAGTGCAATGCTTCATGAGGTAAAAAGCAGCTTTATTTAAGACAAATTTAAAATTTGTAACCATTTTGCTCACTTTCATGTACTACAAAATATTGCAGTTGCCCAAATCTGGAACAGAAATTTCGACTATTTTAAATTTTAATGCCAATCTTATTTTTCATAAATTCTAAAATTGGTTTTATTATCAAAAAATAAAAAAAAACTTACTTCTATGTACCAAAAAAAAAAAAAATATATATATAAGAAATTTTGCAATTTCCCATCCCTGGAATAAATTTTTTATTTGTTTTTCTTTAATTCTTAATACAAATCTTATTTTCCTTAAAGTATGAAATAGGTTTAATTAGCAAAGACACAAAAAAATAATTGGTTTTCGGTAGTTAATTATGCGTCGAGAAATATGAGTAAATTTCCCAGCTCTGGAACCGTATTTCGTATTTTTCTGAATTTCAATAGCACTCTATTTAAGTTATTTTGCAATCCAAATCAGTGTAAGAATGAAGTCTCTAGCTCTTCTGCGGGCTTGGTAAAACCCCTCAAAACAGTACAGACAGACGAACAGACGGGCACACATTCGTCTTCACTATTTACGAGTATAAGGATCCAGAATATATACTTTATGGGGTCCCATATTAATATTGAGGAAATTACACACGTATATTATACCCTTTCATTATTTTGTGAAGGCTAAAAAATTTATATAGTGACGGAGCTATGAAACAAGGTTATAATATTGAGAGAATAGATGAAAAGAGAGCAGAAAAGAGAGGAATTCGTTGTGGATGTTTTATTTTTTACTGAGCCGTCGGGATTTTGATAATGAACCGACACAAAAGGGCTAAAGGTAGTAACTTTGCGGATTAATTGAAAAACAAACAAAAAATGAAGTATCGTAAAAACTGAAAGTATCCGCTTAAAGCTCTAAACACATAGACGACAGCAGACAGCAAGCAGCAATATGTCAAACATAAAATCCATGTGTTTAAATGAAAATGATTATTTTGAGGGCAGCACAGCAGCAGGACTGCACAACAGCATTTGCTGCTGCTGCCAACTTAGGCTATTTTCTGTTTTGATGGGCAGCATTAAACAAATATAGTGTTGCCATTATATATATGAATTGGAAAAATAAGAACAACAACGTTTTTTTTTAATATTAAACATTAAAGAACATAACAAATATACAATATAGGAATATATTTATGTGTTTTTATAGTTTTTCGTGATATTATTAAATTTTTATACCCTCCAAAAAAGAATTTGGAGGGTATATTCACTTTGTCATTCCGTTTGTAACGCATCGAAATATCCATCTCAGACCCCATAAAGTATATATATTCTTGATCAGTAATGAAATCTAAGACGAACTGAGCATGTCCGTCCGTCCGTCCGTCCGTCTGTGGAAATCACGATTCAGTCCAAACGAAAAAAACTAGACTCTTGAAATTTTGCATAAATGTATTCTGAAGCTTAGAGCAGGTTAAGTTCGAAGATGGGCTAAATCGGGCAAGAGGGGAAAAAGTTTCCCTAAGAAGAACTAAACCAACCCAGAAAAAAGAACATAATTTTTAAAATTTTTTGGTTTTTTTGTCAAGCAAATGATATATTTTTATGTCAAATACGGTCCAACGCCTTAAACTTGGAGCCATTAAATAAAATAAAAATATTTTTTTGACCCCGCCCACTTCAGTGGACGTTATTATAGGCAAAAATAGCATAAAAATTTAACAAATTGTTTTACTTAAGCCTACAATCCTTAAAAATAACACTTTTAAGCTTTACTGACGAAGCTGAGACGAAACCTGGTACTACTCTGCCCTACCCTCTCCTACCCCTTCGCCCCCTAAATGACCCTACCAAAAAAAAATTTTTTTTTTTTTAAATTTTGTATATAATCATCCCAAGCATTTATCTTTACAGTTTTATGACTGCCGATTTCTGCTCTACCTCCCCCCCCCACCTCTTCCTTTGCCCCCTAAATGACCCCTAAATGACCATACCAAAAAAAAATTTTTTAAATTTTGTATATAATCATCCCAAGCATTTATCTTTAGAGTTTTATGACTGCCTGTAGCTGCCCTACCCCTCCTCCCCCTTTGCCCGCTAAATGACCCTATAAAAAAAAAGAAATTTTAATTTTGTATATAATTATCCCAAGCATTTATTTTTAGAGTTTTATGACTGCCTGTTACTGCCCTACCCCCTCCTCCCCCTTTGCCCGCTAAATGACCCATAAAAAAAAAGAAATTTTAATTTTGTATATAAGCATTTATTTTTAGAGTTTTATGACAAAGGTGAAATGTTTCCCCCACAGTCCTTGCCAGAGCGACCCCGCCAAAATACAGTTTTTATAGCCTCCAAAGAGAATTGTGATGAAGTCTAAGACGGTCTAGCAATGCCCATACGTTCGTCTGTGGAAAACATGATATTGTATATATTTGAACCCCGCCCCCTTTAGTGGGCGTGGACGTACGATATTATATAAAGGAACTCTGTCCCACCAAGTTAAACATTTCAAATTCACTTACTAAATATTTGGAGGGTATTTAAGATTCGACCCGGTCGAATATAACATTTTTACTTGTTTATCAATAACTTTTAATTTTGTTCATTATAAAATATATAGACGGCATCACTGTTGTTATGTTGTTGCTGTCTTCTATGTCTATGTCTGTCTATGAAGCTGACTTCATAGCAACATTTGAAGTTGGCAGCATTTGAAGACGTGAAGTTGTGAAGCCTGCTGTCGTCTATGTGTTTAGAACTTAAGGATATATGTAACTACACATTTACGTGCTACATAGAGATATATTCATTTACGAGAACAACTTTACTGTGAGTGTGTGCAAACTTGTTACGATCGTGCGTAAAAGTACGTGATTAAAAATAAGTCATTCGCGAGCGCTTTAAATCTTGCCGTGCATGAACGTGAGTTCAATAATTTACGTTTCGCGATCGTGTGTGATCGTCAGCTTAATTTTACTCACGTCCACATCTCTAGTTATAGGCATGAGATATATTGCAATCAGAGTAGTTGGACTTTTAGACGGAAGCGAACATCTCCAGCCCGGGGTTTGTACATGTTGCAAGATAAATTGGCCTTAAAAGATAAATTGCGACGAGTAGCATAATTTGGCATTCAGTTTTATTCGATGAATTGAATAGTTTATAATTTACTATAATTCAAAGTTGCACTGCTCTGTTTGAATAAAAAAAGTAAAAAATAACACGTTTCAAACCACTTGCCAGACATTCTCTTCTCAGTATTCAAAAGCTAAACAATGACCACTCTTTCTTGCTTACAACACACACGCGCACACACAACAAGTGTATTATAAAATCTGAAGTTAAAGGGAACTTGCCACACACACGCACTCACACACACACACACAATACGAGTAAATACACATTTCTGTAGGTATTAAATGAAACAAGTATTAAACAAAAAATTGAAAGTGTAATCCGATACTTGGCAATATACTTAAGCTTCTTGTTTATACACATGATGACAGTTAAGTACTTAAATTTTATATACTAAACATTAGCAGAAGCGACAAACACACAAACAAGAAAAATGCCAGCATATAGAAAAGATAAATAGTTGTGGCAACCTGTACTCGTACTTGCAAAATTTTGTTGCCAGTACTTAACAATCTTTTTTGTTATTTTTTTATTAATTTTGTTGCAAGTTATAAGGCTTCTTTTGAGATATTTAAGAGCTTTGAAAACAAAAAGATTTTATTTTGATTAAAAAATTACAGCAAAATAATAAAGCAGCCAGGAAGGAACTTGGCTTCAAACAGAAAAGGGAATACGAAAAAAAAAATGTTACAGAAAAGTAAACAGAAAAGAAAAAAAAACAAATCCACTAAAGTGAGCCACACGAATAATTCGTTTTTAAATCCCTTAAGACGTTATAATAAAACAACACTTAAGTACTGTTAACACCTGCTGTGATTCTTGCTACAACAATTTCTTTTGTGGCAGCAATTTGTACTGGTAGGCTGGCTTGTTTCTTGTCCTTATGCCTGCCCTAACACATTCAGCCGAAATGCTATTCTTGTTGTGTTTTTTCTTTCTTTTTTTACAAAATTTATTAACCACCATGTTCTGTGCCATGTCCTGTCATTTAATTTCCTTTTTCAATTAACAGCCCATTTAGCAGAAGTTCCAGCAAAATAAACTTAACCAAGTAGAAGTCGTGTAGTTCGTTGTCTTTTCTTGGCCAACAGGAAATTATTATAATTTTGTTTCTTTTGTTTTTTTTTTTCTTTTTTCTTTGCTCAAGTAGTGTCAGATAGTTTTAATAATTAATATAAATATATAACAAAAAAAAACTGTCAATTACTAAAAAGGACAACAAAGGACATCAGTAATAATTAATTAAAACAGTGTGTGTGTGTTTTTTTTGCCCTAAAAAGAGTCTCTTATTACAAAATTCCCTTGTTTGTTTGAGTGTGACAGCCAGCCAAGCGGAAGCGCCTGTTAATTTTGCTCGATTTAATTAATAAGTTGGCATTTTTTGCGTTTACTTATTCTTTAACCTCTTGTTATTCTATGAATTTTGTTTTTAACTTTCAAACGAAAAAATATGTGTCAATGGAACAATTTAGCTTAAAACAGAATTTTAAATTTTCTAAAAAAAAATATTTACTTATTCATCAATTTATATTTTGTCTCTTTCAAATAAAGTCTACCGCACATATAATACGAGGATGGTTTAATAGGTCTGTGACTTCTTGAATGAAACACTGGCTTTTAAATAAAAAGTCATTTTGGTTCGTATATTCTCGGAGGAATCATGTGGTTCAATCTCGGTGTGTACTACAATGCAAGGATGAGATTAACTCATACACGCACTGTATGGGGGGCATAGAGATAATATGGATTCCAGGACATCAGGGAATACCTGAATATGTAGCAAAGATGGGTGCATTAATGGCAAATACCATGTGAGATAAGGCCATGATGGCTTTATCTCTCATTCAATAAGGAGATAAAGCCATTTTTTTTTTATTCATTTGAATGATAATGTTCATTTGAATAATAAGATAAAGCCATCATGGCCTTAGGTCACATTAGCAATATTAGAAAATGGCTTTATCTCTCATATCAGTTTTGAAGAATTTTCTCCTTTATATATGGCGAACAGTGAGTGAAAATTTTCTGCATTGCCGGCCTCCGGCCGTGTTTAAGAATTTTCTCCTTTATCAACCATGTAGCGGTAATATGGGGGATGTTATAGGCATATATATGTTTTAACTTTAGAGGCCTATAACTCCCAAACTGAGAGCGTCTGCTCCAAAATTTTTTTTACCATAATTCTTAGATTTAAGAGCATTACCCATGACAAAAGTTTCATAAAAATCAAAGCATGATACGGGATGTAAATTTAAGTCCACCATGCATAACAATATTCTGAAAAAATATGGCTTTATCTCTCATTCGGAAACAAAATATGGCTATACCTCTCATTTCGCGAAATTTTAAATATGACCTTACCTCTCAATGGTTGGGAAATAAGGCCATTATGGCTTTATCTCCCATTCAATTGAGCAATAAGGCCATCATGACCTTATCTCACATGGCAAACATCACACTAGACAGTCCGAAGCCAGTTCAGGTTTTTAAGAACGAACTAAAACGATGGGCTTTAGAATTGCATACAAGAGATTGGCAGCACCCTACCGTAGGTAGGGTGACTAGAATTCTATGGCGGGACCCAGATGGTAACAGGACGAAGAAGATCCTAACGTTGAGTAGGTTTATTTAATAACAGAACATACAGAGTTAAGGAATCACCTGGCACGAATGGGTATCGTTGGCGATATAACATGCAGGACCTGCCAGGAAGAGGACGAGACACTGGAGCACTACTTGTGCTACTGTTCAGCTTTGTTTTTTTTTTTTAGGAGTAGGACCAGCACTTAGTGGATAACCCCTATATATGCAATGCATTGCGCCGGAACTGAAAACGAGGGGATAGTATTAAGGGGACAGATGAGGAAAGATGAGATGGTAGACAGTTTTTTTTTTTAGCTATTTCAACCTTTTACATCGCCGGCGGAGCTGGGCGCTGTTACTCTGCTTTTAGTACATGATAGTGTCAGTCGCTGGCAATTATATTCAGTGACCAGTGACTATTCCTTCATCATTGAAACAGGCTGGCAACAACTAACACAACCACTCACTAATGCTGATCAGAAGAATTCAACACAATATTTCATGACTCAGGGCGGGCTCGAACTCACGAACCTCCGCTTCATAGTCCTGTGTTCTAATACTTCAGCTAACAGCACCCAAGTCAAGCCAAGTCAGGAGACAAACATTTAAACAGGAGATTATACAGGAGATGGAATTTATTAGGGATTCTAATTGGAGAGACTTCAGGAAATACATTGAAGAAACTAGGTTCTTAACCTAATCAAACTCAGAGGATTCCAAGGTATCCGTGGAGGCTCCCTACAGTAGAATGGGAACTCCTTATTATAGAGCGCACAACAGGCCTATGAGGCCTAAGTGTAAACCTGTACGGATTGGGATAGCTCTCTTTAACCTAACCTAACCTAACCTAAGTCAATTTATTTTTCACCACAATCTCCTATGAATTCTACACACTAGTCCAACGTTTCGCCAAAGGTGCTGTTGGCTGAAGTAGTTAAAACGAGACTATGAAGTGGAGGATGCTGAGTTCGACCTCGCGCTCAGTCATGAATATTGTGTGGAATTGTTGTGATCAGTAATCGTGCATAATTGTTCTAGTTGTTGGTGTCAGTCTGTTTCAGTGATGAAGGCATAATAGAACTGATCACTGAACATAAATGGCAGCGACTGACACAATCTTGTAATAAAGAGGAGAGGAACAGCACTCTTCTTCGTCGGCCTTGTAGCAAAGAATTCGACGGCGAAGTAAAAAGGTTAAAAATGCTTCAGCAAATTCTCTGTCTTCTCATTTAGCTTTATCTGCCCCTCAATACTATCGCCTCCTTTCTAGTACCGGCACAATGCACTGCATACATATGTAGGAGTCATTCGCTGAGTGCTGGTCCGAGTTAAAAAATAAGCAGTGTGAGTCCGATCACAGGGGAGATGTGTAAACATCTAGTAATGAAAAATCTATTAATCAGCTGTTTACTGAAATGTAACGAATGTAGTTACTTTACAGCAATGGCTTTCGAACTGTACAGCGCTAGCACAATTATATGGTAATGAAAATTAGTAGCTACAATTGCACACTAGATGGTGTTTATATGCAACTGTTAAGTTTCTCTGTACTTCTTGTTGTCCGTATAAATGACAATCTCAAAGACGAAGAATACTTTTAGTTTGGCTAGTTTACTTATTTTGTTTTCCTTGTTTTGCTTTGTTTTAATAAATTTCTTATTAAAAGTGCAAGAAATCTTTTTAAAAGTTATTAAAATTAAATGTTTTTGTACTCATTTTATTTATTTGTTTTTATATGCCCACGATACTAGACTTGGGTCCAACTAGCTCATTCGCTCAGTTTTGACAAGAACCTATGATCAAACCAATGTTATTTACCATACCATAATGTACGACTACTACTAGACTTGTGTCCAACTAGCTCATTCGCTCAGTTTTGACAAGAACCTCTGATCCAACCCATTTAAATAACATTGGTTTGATCATAGGTTCTTGTCAAAACTGAGCGAATGAGCTAGTTGGACCCAAGTCTAACTACTACTATTGCACACTACACTTGTGTCCAACTAGCTCATTCGCTTAGTTTTGACAAGAACCTTTAATCAAACCTATGTAAATTAAATGGGTTTGATCAGAGGTTCTTGTCAAAACTGTGCAAATGAGCTAGTTGGACACAAGTCTATTGCACACTAGATGGTGTGGAGTGTATTTCTATGCAGCTGTTAAGTTTGTCTCTACTTCTTGTTGTCCGTATGATTACACTAATACACTCATATATAGCTCACACCGATTTGATCTTACTCTAAATTTGTGATTGTATTGTGAAAAATATTTTTACTTTACTGCGTATTGATGTTTACACATAAAAAAAATTTATTTATATCTTATCCTTTTCGAAAAAATATGATTTGTCCAGGTCATCACAAATACCCATTTTTTAAGGAGATGATTTCGCCGTTGGAGTCAAATCTCAATCCGCCGAGTTTTTCCTACAACTTGGGGATGTCGAAATAGCCAGTCGGTGTTAAATCTGGAGAATAGGGTGGATGAGAGGGCAATTCATGGATTTTTACCATGGAAAGTTTACGTGTGTGCAGCCTTCAATTGAGAGCAAACGCGGCATTTTTTTATTATTAATTATTTTTTATCTTGGACCATCACTCAGGGGATAACCCTTACACATATACAGTGCATTGCCCCGGAACTAGAAAGGAGGGTATAGTATTTAGGGGACACATGAAAGATGAGAAGAATTTTTTGTAGTTTTTTTAACCTTCTTACTTCGCCAAACTTTGGAGAGCTGTTGTTGATAAAAAATATTGCTACCACGATATTGACTTTAAACATAATTCTAGGACTTTTAAATGATCTGTGTTCAAACCTGTTGGCTTCTATCCTGGTCAAACATTTCTCATACCCAAGTGATCATTCAAAATTAAAACCATGTGGGGCATGTGAGATGCCTGTGCCCTTTATAATCTGTCTCGCTTGCAATCTGCCATCGTATATAACCATATCTAGATATTTTTTCAATTGTTTCGAGTGTAGAGACCTCAACTGGGCACCCAGAACGTTCGCCATCTGTCATGCTTTTACTGCCACAACGAAATTCTGCAAATCACTTCTCTACAATAGAAATGGATGGTGCCGGGTCCCCATAATATTTAACAAGCTCAGCGTTGGTTTGAGTGATTGATGTTTTTCCTCAAAAATTAATGCTTAATGAGCACACGAAATTTACATTTTTAAATTTTTATTCCTCAAAATTCGCGATGGGATATTCTAATATTCCACTCTTAATAAAAATAATTTGAATTTAGTAAAAATTCTAAAAAAAAATATATTTACAGATTCTAGATTTGAACTTGAGTGCAATAAAGCAGTTCTTATATTTAAATCTCTATTTTATTAGTGAACTTTCTTTTATGTAAATTGTATTACAGGATGTTAATTTTTTCCACAGGCTCTACGTTCAAATCTGCGAAACTGCAAATAATTTTTTATTTTTATTTAATAAATGAATTTGTTAAAATTCCATTTATTTTTATTAGTGGAATATTAAGAATATTTTTCATTGTCATTAAAGGAATTCTTATCTTATTAAGATTTAAAGCTAAATAACATATTCCAAAAATTAATTTTTTATTAAAAAATTCCTTTTTTCGTAATCATATTATGATTGCAAATATATTTATCTGTGTGATTAGATAATTTTGTAATTTTTATTATAAATTTATTGTAACTAATTTGCTGCGTACGCCAGTACTCATATATATTTTCTTATTTTCTCATTCTAGGTAAGTTCAAAGTCAACTAAAAATATTTCCACACCGGCAACGTACTCGTATGTGCTTGTAAAAGGTTTGTTTTAAAATTTATCAACGCCCAATAAACCAATAAAAATATGCCAAATGAAATAAGTTTTTTTATAGAGAATGAAAATAAGTGGTACAACTCTTTTGCAAATTGATTAAGCAAAAGCTTGTCAAATATTAATGAACTTAATTTGATACCTTTTCAGTAAATTAATAAAAACAATTTATATTAAAAAAATTTTAATAATTTAAAATATTAGTAAAAAAAAGTTTTAATAAAAGAGATTATATATATTAAAATATTAATAAAAAATGTATATACGTCAAATAAAAGAATTTAAATACTTTAATTAAAACAAGTAAAAACGTTATATTCGACCGGGTCGAATCTTAATACCCTCCAAATATTTAGTAAGTGAATTTAAAATGTTTAACTTGGTGGCCCAGAGTTCCTTTATATAATATCGTACGTCAACGCCCACTGAAGGGGGCGGGTTTAAAAATAGACAATATCATGTTTTCCACAGACGAGCGTATGGGCATTGCTAGACCGTCTTAAAGTTCATCACTAATCAAGAATATACATATTTACTTTATAGGGTCCAATTCTCTTTGGAGGGTATAACAACTGTATTTTGGCGGGGTCGCTCTGGCAAGGGCTGTGGGGGAAATATTTCACCTTTGTCATAAAACTCTAAAAATAAATACTTGGAACAATTATATACAAAACTAAAATTTATTTTTTTGATAGGGTCATTTAGCGGGCAAAGGGGGAGGAGGGGGTAGGGCAGCAACAGGCAGTCATAAAACTCTAAAGATAAATGCTTAGGATGATTATATACAAAATTTAAAAAAAAATTTTTTTTTTGGTAGGGTCATTTGGGGGGCAAAGGAAGAGGAGGGGGTAGGGCTGAAATCGGCAGCCATAAATCTCTAAAAATAAATGCTTGGGATGATTACATACAAAATTAAAATAAAAAAATTTTTTTTTGGTAGGGTCATTTAGTGGGTGAAGGGGGAGGGAAAAGTAGGGCAGAGGAGTACCAGGTATCGTCTCAGCTTCGTCATTAAAGCTTAAAAATTTTATTTTTAAGGAATGTAATCTTAAGTAAAACAATTTGTTAAATTTTTATGCTATTTTTGCATATAATAACGCCCACTAAAGTGGGCGGGGTCCATAAATAATTTTTTTTATGGCTCCAAGTTTAAGGCGTTGGACCGTTTTTGACATAAAAATATATCATTTGCTTAACAAAATAACCAAAAAACTTTAAAAATTATGTTGTTTTTTCTGGGTTGGTTTGGTTCTTCTTAGGGGAACTTTTTTCCCTCTTGCCCGATTTAGCCCATCTCCAAACTTAACCTGCTCTAAGCTTTAAAATATTGTTATATCAAATTTCAATTTTCTACATTTAATTTTATCCGAAAATTTAGTTTTTACGGTTTAGGTGAGATATCTCTCTCACGGCCTTTCTCGGAGTGACCCTGTATAGAGAGTTTCAAAGTTGGGCACAGAAATGTCTTAAAGGAACTGTGAACCAGCAGCTTAAACATTTTTATTTTATCTCAGTCCCTTTTTTGCAAGTTCATATAAAATATGAATACGTAAATTGTTTTTATGCTGACCGAAAGGTGTCTCAGCCAGGCTCCTCCCAACACATTGGAAACGACTGTATTTAGCAGGGCTGTGGAGTCGGAGTCGGAGTCGAAGAGTCGGAGTTGCACTGTTTTTGCCGGAGTCGGAGTCGCTAAAAAAAGTCGCGACTCCGACTCCGACAAAGAATTTTTTTTTTTAAATATTTTCTATTTTCAAATATTTGCCTTTTTACAGAAATTGACTTAATCTTTTTAATGAATTATTATTTAGTTTATTTAATTTGAATTATTAATTTTGTTGATATTATTAAAAGAATTAATAAAAATAATTAAAGTATTTAAAAAACAAAATGTTAAATTGATCCATTTTTATCGGATTTGAGTTAATGATGCCAAATTGAGTAATTTTTAACGCTCGTTATCATTTTTTTTTTAAATATTGACCGTTTAAATTTTTTTTTTACAAAAAAACAACGTAACTTCAAATGTTTATTATTATAATAATTTTCAGCACTAACGACGTATATAAAAACACACATTAGAACACACGTTGTTGTTACTGAAAAAAAATGCAAATTAATTTTGGATTATTTTTCAGTTTTTTTGAAAGAAAGTCTGACTCCCACTCCAATGCTAAATGTGTATGGACATTAGGGTGTCCCGATGATTGAATCGCGTTAATCATTAGCAGGCGAATTTTGTGCTGATTATGAAATATTCAACAACTTTTTTTTTGGAGGGTACTTATGGACCTCTAAACGGGATTGAAGTTTGAGATTTCGCGAAAAAAAGTTTGTTTGTTTTTTACAAATTAATGCTGAATTGTTTGGTAAAATAGTGCTCATTAAAGGAAAAAAAACAATCGTTAGTGCACCGATTTTGATCCATAATTGCATTTTTAATACATATTAATATTTATTCACAAAAACTCCTTTTTTCCACAAAAAAATACAATTTTTGCAAAAAATTGCAAAATATTATAGTTTTGAGCATTGGAGTCGGAGTCGGAGTCGTACTTTAAAAATTTCGGCGGCTGGAGTCGGAGTCGCAACTATTTTTTCACGACTCCACAGCCCTGGTATTTAGATAATATTTTTCTTTGTAAATTTTAATAAGAATGAAAATAGAATTTTTATTTACTAAATATTTGGAGGGTATTTTGAGATTCAACCCGGTCGAATATAATATTTTTACTTGTTTAATATCATACAATAAAAATAAAAAAATTAGATTAAAATATGATTAAAAAAATTTAAATACTTTAAAATATTCTTTTTGCATATCGTTATATATTTTCTGTGAAATTTGCTTTTTTTTTGGAAGAAAAATTTATACAATATTTTAAATGCTTAACTGCAGTATTCAGAATAACTTCTTTTATTTTTAATTGTTCCAATTTTTGTATAATCTGCCTTTCGTACATGCAAGTTGCATAGCCTTGATATTTTTGCTGCTTTTCTGCAGGAGATTTATCTTGTTTAAGCCTTGGCTTACCACTTTTTCGAACGTGTAGTAAAACAAGCGTAAGCAAATTTAATATTTTCATTCATTTCTTTCTCTTCATCTCTTATTAAAAAAAGAAAAAAAATTGTAAAACAGAATAATCAATTCATGCTGATAGTCGTATTGAAAAGAAAAATATATTGTGTAAATCAGGTGTGCGAGTATTGGTGAATAAATAAAAGCAACTGATGGAATTTTGGCAGATGTGAATGAAAATCATATTTAAGTTTTATTCTTAAGGTATAAGTTTTCATTCAACTTATTCAAGATATTTTTTAAAAAGTATCAGTTTCAAAAATTTCTTTCCGATCTACACAACATATACATATATATTTTTGATATACAAATTTCGGAATATATGTCGAGTGAATTAAAATTATTCATTTACCTATTCATTCTCCTGCTGGACATTTTTAGTTTGTGTACATCTTTTTTGTAAAAAAAGAAAACGCAGTTTTGTTCTCTCCCGCTTTAAAACTTTTTATATATCATTAACCTCTTACCACATCCGTTCTCATTTTCAAATGTTCCTTCATTTTCGTTTACGTTTACTGTACTGAATCGAAATTAGTTAAGCGTAACGTGTGTCATAAGACACACGTGTGTATGTAGCAGCTGCAGTGCTGCCCCTTTGCAATACATTTTAACAAGTTAGCAACATCAATATGACCTTTTAGTCATAGAAATTGTTGTTGCAAACTGCAATTTCTTTTCATGGTCTATTTTCTGTACTATTTATTTCTTTATGACTGATAAGAATTATGCACATGTTTGTGTATCAATTAATGTTTGTAGTAGGAAAGAAACAAGGAAAAGTTTCACCTTAAATTTTGCAACGAAGCGTGACTGTATTTTTAGGTGAGTGCATGCACTCCGAATAAGTTGTACTTAAAAATAGTAGCGAATAACTAAAGTGGCAGCAAGTGGTTGCACTGTTGTTCTGTGTTAAGCAAAAATAAAATAAGTAAATAAGCAATATTATACTTATTGCCTTTAAACTTAAACTATAGTGTCTAAGAAAAATTCAGTGTAAATTCTTAAGAAAAGCAAGTAAAAACGTTATATTCGACCGGCCCTCCAAATATTTAGTAAATAAAAACTCTATATTTATTCTTATCAAAATTTATATTTTTATGGTATTTGGCTTAAGTAAACAAGAAAAAACAAGTAAAAACGTTATATTCCACCGGGTCGAATCTTAAATACCCTCCAAATATTTAGTAAGAACAATTAATATATTCAACTGGGTGAGACAGAGTTCCTCTAAAATATTTCTGTACCCAATTTTAAATCTCTATTTGGAGAGAGTCATTCCGGGAAGGCCCGTTGGGGGAGACCTTTAACCTCAGCAAGATCAGAGAATATCTCAGCTTTTCATAGGCTTAAGAAATAAAATTTTTTTCAATATTTACAAATTTTTTGCATATAATATCGTCCGTCAATGCCCACTAAAGGGGGCGGGGCCCGAAAATAAACTACATTATATATTCCACAGACGGACGTATGGGCATTGCTAGACCGTCTCAGACTTCATCACTGATCAGGAATAAATGTATATACTTTATGGGGTCCAATTCTTTTTGGCGGGTATAAAAACTAGACTTGTGTCCAACTAGCTCATTCGCTCAGTTTTGACAAGAACCTCTGATCCAACCCATTTAAATAACATTGGTTTGATCATAGGTTCTTGTCAAAACTGAGCGAATGAGCTAGTTGGACCCAAGTCTAATAAAAACTGTATTTTGGCGGGGTCGCTCTGGCAAGGGCTGTGGGGGAGATATTTCACCTATATTATAAAACTCTAAAAAATAAATGTTTCGTCATTAAAGCTGATAAATATTATTTTTAAGGCATGTAGGCTTAAGTAGATGGATGCTGTTGGCTGAAGTAGTAGAACACGAGACTATGAAGCGTAGGGCGCTGAGTTCGAGCCCGCTCTAAATCATGAAATATTGTGTTGAATTCTTCTGATCAGCATTAGTGCGTCGTTGTGTTAGTTGTTGCCAGCCTGTTTCAATGATGAAGTCATATTCACTGGTCACTGAACATAATTGGCAGCGACTGACACTATCATGTACTAAAAAGCAGAGTAACAGCACCCTGTAGCTAAAATTAGCCAGCGACGTAATAAAGGTTGAAATAGCTAAAAAAAAAAGCTGTCTATCGTATCATCTTTGCTAATCTGTCCCCTCAATACTATACCCTCGTTTTCAGTTCCGGCGCAATGCATTGCATATGTAGGGGTCATCCCCTACTCCTAACAAAAAAAAAAATTTAAAACAATTTGTTAAATTTAGCACTATTTTTGCATATAATAACGCCCTCTAAAGGGCGGGGTCCAAAAATCATTATTTTTATTTTATGGCTCTAACTTTAATGCCTTGGACTATCTATAATAGATATTAGACTTGTGTCCAACTAGCTCATTCGCTTAGTTTTGACAAGAACCTTTAATCAAACCTATGTAATTTAAATGGGTTTGATCAGAGGTTCTTGTCAAAACTGTGCAAATGAGCTAGTTGGACACAAGTCTATTGCACACTAGATGGTGTTGAGTGTATTTCTATGCAGCTGTTAAGTTTCTCTGTACTTCTTGTTGTCCGTATGATTACACTAATACACTCATATATAGCTCACACTAATTTGATCTTTCTCTAAATTCGTGATTGTAGTGTGAAAAATATTTTTACTCTACAGCGTATAGATGTTTACACATCAAAAACTTTATATATTATGTTGTTTTTTAGAGGTTGGTTTAGTTCTTCTTAGGTGAAATTTTTTCTCTCTTGCCCGATTTAGCCCATTTCTGAACTTGAGCTGTACTATCCTTCAAGATATATTTATATCGTATTTCAAAAGTCTGGCTCTTTTCGTTTGGACTGAATCGCGATTTCCACGGACGGGCATGCTCAGATCGACTTAGATTTTCTCACTGATCAAGAATATACATATATACTTTTTACGGATATTTCCCTGCATTACAAACGAAATGACAAAGTGAATACACCCTCTACATTCTTTTTTGGAGGATATAAAAAGAAGTAAAATTTTCTTCTTTTTCCATAAAATATATCATGTTATCAGCAACCAAAAGTTGAAATTATATAAATTAGTCAACCCAAGTCAACTGCGAAGCCGCTGTTCACTTAAATCGTGTGCTATATACGGCTAATAAACAATATTTCTAACCCTTCATACATATAATAATCATAATAGCAAGACGATTTTTTAAAGTCTTCTTATTGTTAAAAAAAAAATCACTCATATTTTTAAATATTTTTTTCGTACTTCAAAATGTAAATTACAAATAATGTAAAACCTCTTAAATAAATTACTTTGAATACATTTGGAAAAATACACAAATGGGAAACTTTCTCCCAGAATGAAAACAGCAGCAGAAGAAAAACTAAATAATGCCCTGAAAAATATGCAACAAATTTTTCATACTTTTGTAGCAGAAAAATGAAAATAAATACTACAAATAAAAGTGTAATCGCATCAACCCACCAAGCAACAACATCACTGTCACCAGCACCGTCAACATGGTGCAGCAACACACTTACATACATACTCGTTTACATACATGCACTCACACACACACCCAAATGGTAACAACTACTTATTTATTATAATAAATTATAATTCATATTTCTGTGTGTAGTTTTGCAACAAAACAAGTTTGTTTATTTCAATTCACATAACTTTTGCTACAGTTGCTGATATTTTGTTTTTGTTTTTATTATTGTTTTGCTTGTTTGCATTCAGTTTTATGTTGCTGTTGCAACTATTTGTCAACTATTTTTATTTTGGTTGTTGTTGTTTTTTTCAACTTGTTTTATTGTATTTGTGCTGAGAGGTAAAAAACACAAAAATGGCTGTAATTTCTATTAAGTAAATACGAATAAATTCGTATGCCATTTTACTTTTGGTAATATAATAGTATTATTTTGTGGCAAAAATACATTATGGCTACAGGAACACCAACAACAGTGGCAAGGATTGTAAGGAATTATATATACTATATAGGGTTATCTGTTAATGGTGTTGACGTGGTAAATTAGTGCTTTGGGTGTTTTGCCACAAACTAATTCTTCATTGTTATTTACAAAAAAGTAGGTGTTTTTTTAGGATTAATGAGATAAGGATTTGTATTACAAGCGTTTTACAAATTAATAATAAAATTATTAATTTGAATTAGCAAGAATGAAAATAAGAGCATATACGGATTTCAGATGAGAATTTAGCTAGCAGAACTCGTTGATTCCTTTTGGGAATCGAAAATTATATTGATGTCCGAGTGAAATACTTACAAGCCAATGAAATGCTCACTTTTAGCTGTAAACTCCCCCCAAAAAAAATTGGGGGTATATTCACTTTATCATTCCAGATGTAACGCAGCGAAATATCCCTCTAAGACTTCACAGAATATATATATTCTGATCCATGATGAAATTTAAGACGATATAATCACGTCCTTCCGTCCGTCCGTGGTAATAACAATTTAGTTTAACCGAAAAGAGCCAGACCGTTGATATATAATATATAAACCTTAAAGAATTGCACAGGTCAAGTTCGTAAATGGGCTGAATCGGGCCAGAGGTAAAAAAGTTCCCCTAAGAAGAACTAAGTAAACCTCCAAAAACCAACATAATTTTTATAGTTTTTTTTTTGTAATTTTTATGTCAAAGAAGTCCGTCGCGTTAAATTTGAAGCCATAAAATCAAAAAAAAATAACTTTTAAACCCCGGCCCCTTTAGTGGACGTTATTATATGCAAAAATAGTGTAAAAATTTAAGAAATTGTAATACTTAAGTCTGCATTCCTTAAAAATAACATTTTTAAGCCTTTATGACAAAGCTGCGACGTACCTTGATCCTCCTCCCCCTTTGGCCACCAAAAGGCCTTATAAAAACAAGTAAAAGTGCTATATTCGGCTGTGCCGAATCTTAAATACCCTTCACAGATGTAATTCTTCTTTCTTTCTTTCTTGCCAAAACAGAAAGTAGGTTTAATTAAAAAATCAAAATGATGTTATCGGTTACTTTTATATTTAAAAAAAAAGTTTAAATTTTTCGGCTAGGAAGCTAAATGTTTGGCTTTTCTTGTATCTAATACCTATGAAAGTCTTTCAAAAATATTATATATATTTAATTTACAAACAAAAAGAAAAAATCTGTTTCATGTACCCCAAAAAGTTCTAATTGTCCAACCGTAGAATCGTCTTTGGTTTTCAATGTTGTTGGTTGTTAATACCAGTTTACTTCTTTCTGATGTATAAAGTAGGTATAATTCATCATAAAAATAAAAAATAACAAATAAAATGGCTGCTTTTATGAATCAGAAAATGTCGATTTCCCAACCCTGTAACCGAATTTTTAATTTTTTAATACTAATTTAATTTTTACTGATATATGTATGTATATAATAGCTTTAATTCACTAAAAACACAAAATTTGGAATTTATGTATGTATGTACTTTTATATACCAAAAATATTTCAATTTTCCAACCCTGGAACCGAATTTATAATTTTTTACCAATTCAATTCTTAGTGAGGTGTAACATAGTTTTACTTGACAAAAAAACTAAAATTTTTAAACTTTTTGGTAACTTTCATGTACCATAAAGTATATCACTTGTCCAACCCTGGAGTCGAAGTTTTGATTTTTTAAGATTTTAATACCAATTTTGTTCTTCCTGAATTATAAAACAGCTTTAATTAGCAAAAAGAAACAACGTCAATTGCCTTCTTGGTTACTTTTATGCAGAATAAATAAATCAATTTCCCAACCCTGGAAACGAAATTTTAATTTTTTTACCACTGCAACTCTTAATGAGGCACGAAAGAGTTTTATTTAAGGAAAACTTAATATTTGTAACCATTTTGGTCACTTTCATGTACTACAAAATATTGCAGTTATCCAACTCTGGAATCTAAATTTTGATTTATTTTTAATTTTTGATACCAATTTTGTTTTTTTTTTAACTATAAAATAGTTTTAATTAGTAAAAAAACAACGTCAATTGCCTTTTTGGTTACTGTTATATAAAACAAAATAAATTCAATTTCCCAACCCTGGAAGCGAAATTTAAATTATTTAAAATTTTCTTTATCAATGCAAATCTTCATGAGGTATAAAGTAGTTTTGTTTAAGAAAAACTCGAATTTTGCAACAATTTTGCTTATTACATGTACTACAAAATATTGCATGTACCAAAAAAAATTAAACTTTCCAAAGCTGGAAACGAAATTTTAATTTTTTTGTGTTTTTTTATCAGTGCAACGCTTCTTGAGGTATAAGGTAGTTTTATTTACGAAAAATTGCAAATTTTTTACCATTTTGGTAACTTTCATGTACCATAAAATATTGCACTTGTCCTTCCCTGGATTCGAAATTTAATGTTTTATTTTTGAATTTTTGATACCAATTTTATTCTTCCTAAATTATAAGACAGTTTTAGTTAGCAAAAAACAAAAAAAAAAACATCAGTTGCCTGTTTGATTACTTTCATATATAAAAAAAATTCCCACCCCTGAAAGCAAAATTTGAATTTAATTTTTTTTTTTTTGCCAATTCAAATCTTCATGACGTATAAAGTGGTTTTGTTAAAGAAAAATATGAAATTTTTAACAATTTTAGTTACTACATGTACTACAAAATACGGAATAGGCCGAAAAAACATTTGTAATTTCCCATCCCTGGAAAAAATTTTGGCTTAAATACACTTTAGCTACGCACTTCCGATTGAGATGAAATTTCGCGTATCGATAGAAAATTGAAAATTAAGACGAAAATTTCAAATGATGAAGGTCTCGGAAATGCATAGTTTTCGAGTTATGGGCCTCCGAAATTTTAATATAAAAACGCAAAGTTTTCCTGAAATTTTTTAATTTATTTAGGTATATATATGTATGAACACAGGTGTATGTATGTATGAATACAGAGAAGCTTTAGTTAGCGAAGCCGGTGTTTGTTATACCATAGAGGAGAAAAGCCATCAGTCCGGCCGAAGGCCGGCTATGCAGAGAAGCCTTAGTTAGCGAAGCCGAAGAATTTTTTCATACATTTTGCATATATCATAAGATTACTTCAAAACCTTTCAAATGATACCAGTATTGTCTAAGTAAATTAAAAATTTAGGAAAACATTGCATTTTTATACGAAAATTTCGGAAGTCCATAACTGGAAAACTACGCATTTCCGAGAATTTCACCACTTAAAATTTTCGTCCTCTTTTTAAATTTTCTATCGATATGCGAAATTTCATCTCAATTGGAAGTGCGTAGCTAAAGTGTATTTGTTCCAAAATTTTTTATTTTTTTAGTTTTTAATAGACCATTGAGGCTCCCCAGAGCACGAAATAGGTTTAATTTACAAACATTAAAAAAAATAATTGATTTTTGGTATAAATTTTGCATCGAGAAATAGGTGTAAGCTTCCCAGCTCTGGAACCATACTTCGGATCTTTCTGAATTTCAACAGCACTCTATTTAAGTTCATTTCCAATCCAACGGTCCAAGAACGAAGTCTCTAGCTCTTCAGGGGGCTTGGGAAAACTCCCCGTCCGTCACGTACAAACGGACGGACAGACGGACATCGCTCAATCGTCATCGCTATTCATAAGGATCCAGAATATATATACTTTATGGGGTCCCATGTGCATATCGAAGAAATTATACACGGAATGACAAACCTATACATACCCTTTCACTTTTTTTTGTGAAGGGTATAAAAATAGCTTTTTGCTAAACAACTAATTCGTTCAAGAGGAAGTTGAGAATATGGTAATTTCAAGAGAAGCTGATGTTTGATTTGGCATCGTTACAATTTTCTTTGGGGCGCAATGTCTAAGTGGACACAGCGGCGTCTCTTAAGCCTAACAAAATTGATGCCGTCCATTAAACTCTGACAGAGTCATTTTCCTCTGTACAACAAATTAACTAGAAAAATACGCAAGAGATTATTTGCCTGCTGCTATTTATATTTCATACGTGATGTCATATCCCTTTACAACATATTACAATGTTATTTTACACACACATTTTGTTACATGTAAATTAAAAAATACAGGACTTTTACTGTAATAACTAACAAATTCTCTGCGTAATATTTTCAGCAACTTCTCAGTACAAAGTGTATTATTGCCTTGAACCTAAATATTAATTTAATATTTTATTATGGCATGTCCTTTGACACAACAACAAATAAACAAATACAAAAAAAGGGAAATAATTAAAACAACAATTAAGACGTAATTATACAACAGTCCAACTCAATTATTCCGAGCTATTTACAAAAATTTATAAATATATTAATTTGACCTTTTTCTGTTGTTGTGTGGAACGTGTTAAGGTGCAAGTAACAATATGAATATTTTAATAAAACCATTTGCAGTGTTAATGCCTTTTTGGCAGCATTAACTGGTGACTTTGTTTGTACATGAAATCGAACGAATTCCGTTTCTATTTTTAATCCTGTCAAATGTCAAATTTCGTGACAGACTTATACGATTGTCTGCACGACATGCCATTACCACAGCCTGTGAATTTTTTATTAGACTCTTGACTTTGTTGCCTTTTCGGTTTTTATACAAATATTTGAAAAGGCTTTTAATGGGTCAGAATGGTCAGTGTGATGAAATGTGTTTAATATAAATATAAATTCTAAGTTTTTACATATATATTTTACGTTATGCAAGTCTGTGTGTGTTTGTGGGAGTGTATGTGTGCTTTGTGAATTTTTTTTTTTCATTTTAATGATAAAGGACATTTTAGCTTTTGTGATTAATTGAAATGCAAGGACTCTGCTTTGATTGCTATTTGAAGCTAAAGCGTAAATTAACAAAGAGCTTTTGCTAACAGACGGAGGTTTTAATTTGCTTTTAAGCATTTAGCATAAAGTTTTCCTTTATAAAACATTTTTTATACAAGGTTTTACACATTTGCTTTGGCAAGCACTGAGTAGAAAATGAAAGAAATGTAAAACTTTTAAATAGAATTGTTCTAAGTGGCATTATTTTTCAATTGTAAAAATTATAAAAATGCCAGAGACTGTAAATATTTAAATGTAGCTGATGAATAATCAATTTTGTCATGGCAACAGTGCCTGAATTGGATCACGAAATGCCCTCTTGTCCTTCCTATTCTCCAGATTTAGCCACGGCTGACTCTTTCTTGTGGTCAAACTAGAAAGAATGGCTAAGCGGAAAGAGATTTGAGTCCAATCATTAAAATCAGCCCATCTTCATGACTTAAACAAGTCATAGTTTTTGAAAGTAATAAAAAACTTGAAGAAACATTGAACCAAGTGCTTAGAACTCAAAGAACACTGTGTTGAAAAATAATATATCCTTTTAAATAAAATCCAGTATATAATTTAAAAAAGTCACGCACTTATTAAAGCATCCTCGTACACACAGAAAAAAATAAAAAATAAATAAATAGTAAAATAAAATAAATAAAGTACACAAAAATTCATGTTAGACTTTGCACCAATTTCCTTTTAAATAATATTTCCATTTTCATGCAAAAGACTCTTGTCTAAAAATGTCTCCCCCTCACAAGGATGGCTGGCTAATTTAAGAAAATATGATTACATGAATTTTATAATCTGCTGATTGCTACACAATTTCTAAGCAATTTCAAAATGAAATAACAAACATTAGACACGGTATTAGCACGCTAATCGAATTTATAGATCTAATCGAATTTTAATACGAAATTATGTTCCAACATGTTTCGCAGACATTTCCAAATATCTGCTCGCTTACTTATGACTTTCAAATATATTTCTTAAGCGCTGCATAACAAGACATTATTTAAAAAACTGCTAAAGCTGTCTATCGTTTCTTTTTTTTATTTATATAACCTTTTCAGCACGTTTACAATTTGCGTTACTGTCACACGGTATAAAAAATAAAATATTTAAACGACAAACAGGCGTTACAGTTGGTTTTTTTTCTTGCTAATTTTATGGAAATTATTAGAAAAAATATATAAATTTAAAATAATGAGAATGAATTTGAAAGCCTGACGACCACTAGGAGTTTGTTTTGTGAGCTTCCGTGATTTCAAGTGACATCCTTTGAAATAGTTTTTTATTATTAAAAGAAATTATATTTTATATAATTATATAGTGCTGCCTAAAATTATGCTCTAAATTTTTTGTAGGGGGTGGTATAGATTTACAAACATTTCTATCACATATTCAGGTGCAGAACTCTATTATATTGATTAGTATGGCTTAATTATATGTCAACTTTGTCAAGGCGACACACGTCTGCTTAAAATATTAAACAGAAAAATTACGGGAACAATTTTAAACTGTTTTTTTTTCTTCTTTAGATGCTGATATAGATCCCTCTTATACCTTTAAAACAGTTATTTTATTCTGTGTTTGTCTGCTGCTAAAAACTTACAACTTTTTTTTAAACACTTACTCCAACTCAAGGTCAGCCAGGGGTCATAAGTTTAATAAAAGACAAAAAAAACATAACTTAATCAAAATGAGCACACACACATTCACACACAAAGTCTAAAATAATTTTGAACTCAAATAAACTTTTGCTAAGTGTCAAACAAAACAGAGTATACTTTTAGGGGCAAAGCAAAATGATATTAAAATTAATCATAATCGTAAATAAGATAAATCCAAAGCGAATACTAAGAAAAATTTTGAAGTTCTTCTGGCAACAAACAACAATTAAATAAAATTTTTGTTTTTGTTTTGTTAAATAAAAGTTTTGTTATTTTTGTTTTTTTTGTTGTTGTTTAGTAGCTCAAAAATCAGCAATTTTTATTTCTAGTGATAGAATAATTTAAGTTGTACGGATTTGTTTCTGTTTGAAGTGTTTTCTTGGGAAAATTTCCTATTTCGAGTTCAATTAAGTTTTTTATTTTCTTTTATCACATGCCAGCAATATTTAAGGTTTGTGGCTTAAAGTCTTAACTAAATTAAAAAGTTCTTTTGTTGTGTAGTTTTAATTTTTGTTGGTTTTTACTTTCACTTAAAGAAAATATTGCCAAAGAGTCAAGCAAATATTGTGAAAATTCAAAAAAAAAAAAATTAACTACTCATGTGTGTAGCAGGAAAAGGTTGTAAACTCTCTCACTTGTCATACACTTAAAGCATAATAAAATTATGTTTGCAAAGGCAAATGTGTTGTTATTGAAACAAAGTGATTTTTGTGTTAAGCCACAAGTGCTATTAAGTGTTGACAATATTGTCTTTAACAAAAAATTCGTTACACTTTTGTTGTTACTTTTAAAACAATATAAAAATCAATAAAAGCGAACAAACAGCTTTTTGTAAAGCAAACTTTTGTTGTATCCACTTAAGTGTGCCTTAAAACACTTGTGTCGTCTATATGCCACAATCTGACGACTGCCGATCGCTGCTTTTGTTGGCATAAATATTAAATTTATACCATCATATTGACTTTTTTACAAAATTTCGTTTTCTTTTATTTATTTTTCTCTCCTGTTTAACATATTTACTTAATTTTATTTCTATATATATTTTCCCCCTTTTACTGTTAAATGCTAATGGAAAAATTTAATTATATGTAATAATAGCTTTAAAAGTGTCTTTGTATACATCTCACACCATTCGCCAACAACAGCCACATCAATATCATTGTTTCATACAAAGAATGCTCTCAGGCCCAAGGTATTTTTTTTTTTTGTATAAAAAAAAGATATATTATAATAATTAAAATTATACACATTTGCTTTATGCTTTTTTCTTATTATATTTTTTTTTTGCTATATCAGTAATGGGAAAAAAATTGTGCTTTTAATATGTTTCATTTAATAAATATAATGAAGTGATAGTCATTTTCTACATACGAGTTTTGTGAAAAAGAGTTATTTAACAAAAGGCTGGGATTGTCTGCAAAGTAATATCATAATTACATATAAAGGGTGTTTTTATAAGAGCTTGCTGATTTGAAATTTAAATAAAACACATGCCAAATTATGAAATGGCCAAGTAAAACTTTTTATTGGGTAGATAATTTCTTGTCATTTAACATTTAAATATAATTTCGGGCATATGGCCACCACGACTATTTTGCACAAAAGTCATTCTGGAGGTCCAATTTTCGACCACCTTTTCAAGCATTCGAGGGCGTATTACAGCAATGACACGCTGAATACTGGTTTCCAAAGCGTCAATCGTTGCTGGTTTATTCACGTAAACCAATGATTTCAGGTATCCCCACAAAAAATAATCGAGTGGCGTCAAATCACACGAACGCGGAGGCCAATCCACAAAAAATAATCGAGTGGCGTCAAATCACACGAACGCGTAGGCCAATTCACCGGTCCATTTCTCGAAATAATGTTGTCGTTGAAATGTTCTTTCAATAAGTCTATTGTTTCGCCCGCAGTATGACAAGTGGCACCATCCTGTTGAAACCACATTTCGTTTACATCCATATCTTGAAGTTTTGGCACCAAAAATTCATTGATCATGATTATGTATCGATTTCCATTCACGGTAACGCGTCGTCCTTCCTCATTTTTAAAGAAATAAGGACCGATGATTCCACCAGCCCATAGACCGCACCAAACAGTACATTTATCGGGATGCATTGGTAATTCTTGAACGGCATGTGGATTATCTTTGCTCCAAATACGGCAATTTTGCTTGTTGACATATTCATTCAACTAAAAATGCGCCTCATCACTGAAGAGAATTTTGCGTTAAAAAAGCGGATAAACATTTTTAATTGAACACTGATTTTGAAAATAAATTTGGAAGCGTTGTTCTGGAGTTAACCTCTTCATGATGATTTGCCAAACAATACTGAGTAGAGACGTCACTTTAAACTGTCAAAACAGCTGTCAGACAACAGAGTGATTCGTATAAAAAAAAAACTTCATAAAAAAACACCCTTTACAACAGGCACATTTGTTTAATTGGAAATTGTAGTTAAAGCCTTGAGAAATATAAAAAGGAACAAGTGTTTTGTGTAATAATAATATTATTAAAAATAAAAATAAATGCTGTCCTTTTTAAAACTGAAATTTCTATTAAATATTTTATCGAATTTAAATAAATTTTAAAGCTAAAATTTATGATGGGGCCCAGCCAGTAGTAACCATGACAATAGAAGGAAATTGTGTATATGAAAACACACACACGCTGATGGCAACGTCGGAATAAATCATACGCAGTGTAGCCTTCAATTGATTTCTTTCTCCATATACAGTTAAACTTCGATATAACGAACTACGTTATAACGAAAAACTTAATATAACGTATGTTTTATTGAGTCCCTTGAGAACACCTTTATAATGCGAAGTTTTTCATACAAAAATACACTACAGCTATAACGAAGAAATTCTGAGCAAAAAAGCCTCTCTATAACGAAATATTCCTTCAAGTGCCTCAATATAACGAAATATTCCTTCAAATGCCTCAATATAACGAAATCAGAATAAATACTAAATGGTAAAGTCCCGTTATAGAACAGCGCAGTCTAAATGTATTGACAAGCGCATTTCTAAAGCCTCTATACAACGAAGTAGTCGTGCAAAATCCTCTATACAACGAAGTAGTCGTACAAAAGCCTCTATACAAAGAAGAAAGAATAAAATTATAGCAACATGTTTTATATTTTATTTATCTCATGATATTGAATAATGAAAAATTTAATAAAGCAAACTATAGTTATAACGAATATCTTTCGTATTTCTTAATATTTCGTTATATCAAGGCTTCGCTGACTATATTTATAACGAAGGAATGGCTATAACGAAGTATTTTCCTATTCCCTTGGAATTCGTTATACCGAAGTTTCACTGTACAACATATCTTTAAACGCGCATATGTACGAGGTCTGTTCAAAATAAAAAAGATGAATTTTTACATTTTGTCAAAATATATATAATCATCAAATTATAAATATTTTGTCCCTTTCAAACAACTTGCTGTCATAGGCACGGCCACATTCTGGGTGCTGTTGGCTGAAGTATTAGAACACGAGACTATGAAGCGGAGGGTCGTGAGTTCGAGCCCGCGCTGAGTCATGAAATATTGTGTTGAATTCTTCTGATCATCATTAGGGCGTGGTTGTGTTAGTTGTTGCCAGCCTGTTTCAATGGTGAAGGCATAGTCACTGATCGCTGAGCATAATTGGCAGCGACTGACACTATCATGTACTAAAAGCAGAGTAACAGCCCTGTAGCAAAAAATTAGCCGGCAAAGTAAAAAGGTTGTGATAGCTAAAAAAAAAAAAATCTCTATCTTCTCATCTTTCCTAATATGTCCCCTCAATACTATCCCCTCGTTTTCAGTTCCGGCGCAATGCATGGCATATATAGGGGTCATCCCCTGAGTGCTGGTCCAAGAAAAAAAAAACAAGCAGTAACAAGTCAAACAAGAACGAACGTTATATTCGACCGGGTCGAATCTTGAGTACACTCCAAATAGCGGTAGCCTAGTTCAGAACCATTTTCATACTTTCATCGTAAGTAGTCCTGTGGATTTATTTTTCCTGATCAGTGATGAAATTTAAGACGACCTAGACATGTCCGTCTGTCCATCTGTGGAAATCACGATGCAGTTCAAACGAAAAGAGCCGGAGCCTCTTGGTTTAAATATATCTTGAAGATCAGCACAAGTCAAACTTATAAGTGGCCTGAATCGGGCCAGAGGGGAAAAAATTCCCCTAAGAAGAGCTAAACCAACCTTTAAAAATCTACATAAGTTTTTAAGTTTTTTTTTTTGTAATTTTGTTAAGCAAATGATATATTCGTACAAATGTCAAAGCAGGTCCAAAAAACAATGCAAAAATCTGAACACCGCCCCCTTTAGTGGGCGTTATTATATGCAAAAGTTGTGTAAAAATTCAACAAATTGCTTTGCTTAAGCCTACAATCCTTAAAAATAACACTTTTAAGCTTTAATAACGTAGCTGAGACGTAACCTGATCCCCCTCTGCCCTATCCCCTTCTATCTTTTGCCTCCTAAATGACCCTTTCAAAAATAAAAATAAAAAAAATTATGTGTGTGGGGATAAATATGCCGAGCTATATATGTTTTGACGTAAGCACTTACGAAGTGAGGTTAATTATGTTATGACGTAACGAAATGACACTCAGAAAAAATTTTTTTTTTAATGAAAATCCATATTTATATACAAAATCTCATACATCATTTTGTATACACTGCCAATGTATGCCAACTCCTTATTTGGCCACTGGGGGTAAAATCCCTCCTAGATCACACACACTCTCATGGCCTGTAAATTGACCTTTCATGGCCTGTAAATTGGCCTTTCATGGCCTGTAAATATTTTCACAAAATGCCTAAAAAAAATTTATTAAATATGAATTTTCACAAAAAAAAAATCAACTTCTGCCATTTCGTTACGTCATAACGTATTTAACTTCACAGCTAAATACGTTGTTTCGTAACTGCTTACGTCAAAACATGTTTAATTCGGCATATTTATATTCACTCACATAATAAATTTTACATTTAATTATTCCAAATATTTACTTTTTGAGTTTTATGGCAAAGGTGATATGTGTCCCTTACGGCCCTGGCCTGAGAGACCCCAAAAAATAGAAATAGCTAAATACGTTGTTTCGTAACTGCTTACGTCAAAACATGTTTAATTCGGCATATTTATATTCACTCACATAATAAATTTTACATTTAATTATTCCAAATATTTACTTTTTGAGTTTTATGGCAAAGGTGATATGTGTCCCTTACGGCCCTGGCCTGAGAGACCCCAAAAAATAGATATTTAATGCTCTCCAAAAATAATTAAACCACATAAAGTATACATATTGTTGATCTGTGATGAAGTCTAAGACGGTCCAGCAATGCCCATACGTTCGCCTGTGGAAAACATTATGTAGTCTTTTTTGAGCCCCGCCTCCTTTTCAGTGGGCGTTGACATAAGATATTATATAAAGGAACCCTGTCCCACCCAGTTAAACATTTTAATATAAACATTTTAATTTTACAATACAAAATCATTTTCTTTGAGACTTGTTAAAATTGTAGCACTGTGTTTTTCCTTTTACAAATTTTTTTTTTACCTGCCTTCTACACAATGTGGCAACGTCTCTGGCATTCTTTTATAGGCGGCAGTAATTCCCCTTAATTTATTTATTTTCTTACCTACTTTACATATTTATCAGCTGTTCAAAATTAAATTTTCTTTTAATGGGTGGAAGGAAAGTTTCCAAGATTGTGTTTTTCTTAATAAAAGAAGTTTGCAAATCAAAACAAAATTTCCATAAAAAAAGAAATATTTACTTTTGAAAAATGTGCTGTTGTTATTATTACAAATTTAATTTTCATTCATTTTTCTTGCAGAAAAAAAATTTTTCTTTTCTTTGCTGCCAAGATTTGCCGTATAAATATATTTTGCTTTTTCTACATGATAAGCAAATATTTATGTTGCATTACTAAGTCAAAGTTATAAATTTTCTGGGAAAATAAAAATAAAAAAACAAAAAGAATTTTCCACATATCATAACTGTTTCGAAAGATACATGTATCACTTGCCAAAAAAAAAAGAAGGAAAAAATGGGAAAATAAAAGGAAAAAATTTTAGTATCTATGTATGCGAAAAAAAATGGAAACCGAAAATAAAGTAAAAAAATCAAAGGGTGCTAGAAAATGAGGTGAGGGGAATAAAACAAACTTGTTAATAATTTATATACACACACAGAACCGAACGTTAGAAAGTTATAAAAAAAGAGCAAAAAAGAAACTTTTACTAATGCAATAATAAAGTATTTTTTATATATTCCCAGCTTAAGGAATGAGAAAAATTGAACAGGCAGAGAAATATGTCTTAAAAAAATTATACAAGAATGTAGTCGTACTTTTAATACCTGCTGATTACGGAGTTCCACATTAAACTGGGTCTTTGTTGTACGATGGCGTTAGAGCTCATGTGAAAAATGTCACTGATAATAATTCTATAATTGGCGTAGTACCAGCACGAGGTCTGCTCAAAAATTAAGTTGAATTTAGTAAAAATTAGCAATAAGTGCTGGAATTATTTGCTTAAGTTCAATGTAAAATGGATGAATTGCTCCATAAACTACGCGAACTGAACAAATTCATTTATTAATAAAATAATAAAAAAATGATTTGCATTCTTGCAGATTCGAACTTAAGCCCGTTGGAAAAGAAAAAGAAGAAAAAAAACATTAATGATTTCTTTTAGTTTTGAAAATAAATTAGCACAATTTTAAAGCACTATGCAGGCATTAAACAATTCGAGATGACTTGCCACGCCTTAATGAACGAAAATATCTAATACAGGGTGTAAGTCGGGAAGGTATACTACTTTGTTTTGCCGCCATTTTGGTAAACAATAGTCTTGACAGATCATATTTGGCAGTCGTGAAGTAGACACGTGGCAAATTTATTGTGGAAAAATATTCAATAAACCAATGTGTTTTAATCAGATTACAATGGAATTACTGCGAGACTTCTTTCCACAACAAGTTATTTCAAGAAATGGTGATGTTGATTGGCCTCCACGGTCGCCTGATTTGACTGCTCCGGACTTCTTTTTGAGGAGATTTCTGAAAAGCGAGGTTTATGCAAACAAACCAGAAACGCTTGAGCAACTCAAACAAAATATTCGTGATGAAATTAATGAAATATCGCATGAAATATGTGAGAATGTAAGGAAAAATGTGCTCAAAAGGGCTGGCATTTGCGAAGCTAATAGAGGCGGAGGACATTTATCTGATATTGTATTCCATACATAATTGCCGACATTAAAAAAAACATTTATCAATATAAGATCCATTCTCTTTCATTTAATCAAATATTAAACAAAGTAGTATAACTTCCCGGCGGACACCCAGTATTTTCAGCTGTCAATCGATATAAATAGTAGAGATATTCAAATGTCGTGATTTTTTCGTGTCACGCATGACTCACGCTCTTGTTATTGTTTTTCACTACATATAATACATAATTTATATATGAAAATTGTTAATTTTTGGGCTTAAGTTCGAAAAAAAAATTAACAATTTACATTACAAAGTTCGACTAATAAAAATTCATACATAATTTAATTTATATATGTTTATTTATTAAAATTACCAAATTTATAAAAAAAATTGTTGCATCGGTTAATCGTTTAAAAAAACTAATCGATTATTAACCGATTATAAAAGTTAATCGAGTATTAACCGATTATAAAAGTTAATAGAGTATTAACCGATTAAAAAAAGTAATCGATTGTTAACCGATTAAAAAAATTAATCGATTATTAACCGATTAAAAAAATTAATCGATTTTTAACCGATTAAAAAAACTAATCAATTATTAACCGATAAAAAATGTAATCGATAGTTAACCGATCAAAAAAATTAATCGATTATTTACCGATTAAAAATGTTAACCGATTATTAACCGTTTAAAAAAATTAGTCGATTATTTACCGATTAAAAAAATTAATCGATTATTAACCGATTAAAAATATAAATCGATTGTTAACCAATTAAAAAAATAATCGACTAAAAAATATTAGTCGATTTTTAACCGATTAAAAAAACTAATCAATTATTAACCGATAAAAAATGTAATCGAGTATTAACCGATTAAAGAAATTAATCGATTTTTAACCGATTAAAAAAACTAATCAATTATTAACCGATAAAAAAAGTAATCGATTGTTAACCGATTAAAAAAGTTAGTCGATTATTTACCGATTAAAAAAATTAATCGATTATTAACCGATTAAAAAAATTAATCGATTGTTAACCAATTAAAAAAATTAGTCGATTATTAGCCGATTAAAAAAATTAATTGATTAATGACCGATTCAAAAAATTAATCGATTATTAACCGATTAAAAAAATTAATCGATTGTTAACCAATTAAAAAAATTAATCGATTATTAACCGATTAAACTAAATCTGGTTTAATTAATCAAGTTTTTAACCGATTAAAGCAAAATCCCGATTAAATAAATGCCTCAGAAAACTTATTGTTTTGGAAGAACGCAAAATGAATTTCTTTTTATTTCTTGCTAATTTCCTCCTACTCAGTCCTTATTCAATGGCATAATCACGCACACCAACACATAATATATGCTATCACAGGAAGAAAAAAAAAATACTGTATTAATTTCATACATTTTCACAGCACTTTATCGTATTATTTTTGTTTATTATTTCGCATTTCATTGTACTTTATTTGCTGCTGGCAGTACAACACCCACCCTTAAATAAGTCCGCTTTCAAAGCTGCTTAAACTTTGAGACTTTCTTTTTCGGTGTTGTTGTAAACTTAACAATAAACTTTCCTCACGCACACATTTCCTGTTCGGTTCGGTTGCCTTTTTTACTTCTCCACTACTTTTTTTTTTTGCCACCTCATTTATGCCTCACATTTTTTTTTTGTTGAATGTGAAAGGAAAGAAATAAAATTGCTTCTAACAATATTCCAGTTAAAAACTTGTTGCCAATGTCGAGTTATAAATATACAAGCAAAAGTATATGCATAAGTTGTAGAGGTGGAGGAAAATTCGAAGCCCTTTGGTGATCACAGCTCGTTGTACGTGTATGTTACAATTTTGATAATAAAAAGAAGAAAAAGCTAAAAGTTTTTTTTTCTTTACCATTCAACACCATCTGAAATCAACCACTCCCTCTCCTCTTTCCCTGCCAGTCAACCCAACCATACATTTCGTTTGCTTAGCAGCCAATTCATTTAGTTTGTCTTGGCTGGTATTCTGTCGACGAACAACAAGTAGGAAAATTGAAATAAATCTTGACAAGTACGCCAGGAAATATAATTCAAAAGAGAATAATAAATACAAGTGTGAAACCACTGCTAACAATAAAAATGTAGCAAACATTGGCAAAAAGAAAAGTTAGAAGCAATCACTCTTGCTCGCACCATATACATACATATATAGTATACACGCACACACTTACACACACTCGCTCCAACATAAATATTTCTACAAACACTGATAACAAGTTTCCTGTTCCGTTTGAAGTTTTTTTCTAAGAGCATTTACTTTATGGCTTTATTTTATGCTTTTCCTTTTGGTAAACATCAATTTGAAAATTATATAAAAAAAATTTTTAATAAATATAAAATGACTCTAAAAATTAAGTTAAAAAAAAGAGGAAAATAAAAAATTGTGTAAAATATTCTGACCCGAAATATGCTTTCATTGTACACTAAAACTGGCAAGAAAATTCATTTGCTTACTGCCCTTTTGCAAATTTAGTTGAGAGGATTTATATGCTCCTGTCCTGCTATTAATTTCCTCATTGTTGTTCATTTACAATGACCAGAGATAAGAAATAAACTCATTAGTTCAACAATTATTGTAGAAAACTGTTCTTCGATTTTGTTAGAATATTTTTGGTAGGCAACTTTTGTAAACAAAAAAAAATTCCCCATATATGGAAATTTCGCATGATATCGAGTGCTGTTGAAAAATTGTAAATTTGCAAAGGCTTCAACATATATAAAAATCCCTTGTAAATATAATACACGAGTAGCCAAAGGTATTTAAAAGAAAGTATACAGATTTGACCTGGTCGAATCTTAAATACCCTACAAATATTTAGTAAATAAATTAAAAATTGTTATCTTGTTGAGTCAGAGTTCCTTTAAGACATCTCTGTGTATAATTTTAAAACTCTATCTTGCGGGGACCACTCCGGGAAGGACCGTGGAGGAGACATCTCACTTAAATAGTAAAAACTTAAAAAACAAAATTTTGGGGATAGTTAAATGTTGAAAAGCAATTTTTTTTGTAAGGTCACTTAGGAGGGAAGGAAGGGTGGAGGGGTAGGGCGGGGCAAGATCAGAGAACATATTACCTTCGTCGTAAAAGTTTATAAATTAAATTTTTAAGGAACACAATTTGTTCAATATTTACAGCCTGTTTCTCATTGTCGAATGAATTCTTTCTTTCGTATAAATACATTTGAAACAAAAACAATTTATAAAATGTTGTTTTTGTTTTAAGTATATTTGTACGAAAGAAAGAATTCGTTCGACAATGAGAAATAGGCAGTTACATTATTTTTTCATATAATATGTAGCGCCCACTAAAAAGGCGGGTTACTAAAATAGACTATATCGTGTTTTCCATAGACAGACATATGGGCATTGCTACATCACTTTAGACTTTATCACTGATCAAGAATATATATACTTTATAGGGTTCACTTCTTTTTGGAGGGTATTAAAACTGTATTGTGTTTGGGGTCGCTCTGGCAAGAGCTGTGGGGGAGACATTTCACCTTTGTCATAAAACTCTAAAAATAAATGTTTGGGATAATTGTATATAAAATTAATTTTTTTTTTGGTAGGGTCATTTAGGGGGCAAAGGGGGAGTAGGGCAGAAATCTGCAGTCATAAAACTCTAAAAATAAATGTTTGGGATAATTGTATATAAAATTAATTTTTTTTTTGGTAGGGTCATTTAGGGGGCAAAGGGGGAGTAGGGCAGAAATCTGCAGTCATAAAACTCTAAAAATAAATGTTTGGGATAATTGTATATAAAATTAATTTTTTTTTGGTAGGGTCATTTAGGGGGCAAAGGGGGAGGAGGGCAGAAATCTGCAGTCATAAAACTCTAAAAATAAATGCTTGGGATAATTGTATAAAATATTATTATTTTTTTTTGTGATATGGTCATTTACGGGGTGAAGGGGTAGGAGCGGGTAGGGCAGAGTAGTATCAGGTTTCGTCTCAGCTTCGTCATTAAAGCTTAAAGAATTTATTTTTAAGGATTGTAGGCTTAAGCAAAACAATTTGTTAAATTTTTATGCTATTCTTGCATATAATAACGCCCACTAAAGGAGGCGGGCTTCAATTTTTTTTGATTTTTATTTTATGGCTCCAAATTTAACGCGTTGGACCTTCTTTAATATAAAAATATATCATTTCCTTAACAAAATTGCAAAAAAACTTTAAAAATTATGTTGTTTTTTAGAGGTTGGTTTAGTTCTTCTTAGGGGAATTTTTTTTTCCTCTTGCCCGATTTAGCCCATCTTCGAACTTAACCTGCTCTAAGCTTCAAAATATATTTATGCCAAATTTCAAGAGTCTAGCTTTTTTCGTTTGGACTGAATCGTGATTTCCACAGACGGACGGGCGGACATGCTCAGTTCGTCTTAGATTTCATCACTGATCAAGAATATATATACTTTATGGGGTCTGAGATGGATATTTCGATGCGTTACAAATGGAATGACAAAGTGAATATACCCTCCAAATTCTTTTTTGGAGGGTATAAAAAGATAGGCCTAAGTAATAAATTTTTTACACTATTTTTGCATATAATAACGCCCACTAAAGGTGGCGGGCTCCAAAAATTTATTTTTGTCTATTTTATGGTTCCAATTTTAATGCGTTGGACCTGCTTTGACATAAAAATATATCATTTCCTTAACAATATTACAAAAAAAAAATCCTTAAAAATTATGTTTATTTGTATTTTTAATTTTTTTTTTTGAGGTTTGTTTAGTTCTTCTAAGGGAACTTCCCCCCTTGGGCCCGATTTTGGCCATTTACGAATTTATCCTGTGCTTTCCTGCAAAATTTATCTATAGTAAATTTCAAGAGTCTAGCTCTTTTCTTTTGAACTGTATTGTGATTTCCACAAACGTAAGGACGGACATGCCTATATCGTCTTAGATTTTATCAGTGTCTTAGACGATTTTTTCGTTGCGTTACCCACGGCATAATTCCAAGTCATTTTTGAGGGTTCTAAAAAGTAATTAGATTTTGAAACATTTTTTATGGCACACTATACAAAAATATAACCGGTAATTAAATATGTCGCATGACATATTTTATGGCTGCTATAAAAAATTAAACAAATGTAGCATAATTTCAAATTATACAATATATACAACATTAACATAATTAGATTGTTATTGAAAGTATCTAATAACAGTTTATTAGCTTAAGGATAAAGAAACCGCAAAACGAATACATTCATCATCTACACAAGTTTATAGATATATTCAAGTGGAAAGGATACACTAATAAAATTTCTGCTTCATAAAATATATGAAAATATTTTGTACAATTAAGTTTATGCGTAATGAATATTTTACCTAGTTAATTTTCTTTTACGATCAAAAATACGACTTGCATTTGTGGCAAGCAACTAAAAGGAAAGGAAACACGCATAAAAAATTAAATTGAGACATTTATAAAAATTAGATTAGAAAAAATATTAAGTGACAGCGGTGAGTAATTGTTGTTTTATGTGACTCACAACTGCCGTGTACAAATTTTGGGGCATTCGACAGCAACCGATTGCAGTTGCTTGAAAATATTTCAACGGCTGCTTAAATTCAATTTAAGTCTAGTCTGTATGTCAGCTAATAAAATTAGGTTTTCTCACTCCATTTTGTTTTTAATACAGCAATTACAGTGAGATGTTTTTAAATTATTATATATTTTTTTTATACGAAGATGTTATTAGAGTTATTGTGTGTTTTTATGCAGCATGAATACGAGGGCGGGTTAATAAATCCCTGACTTTTTTATATCCTCCAAAAAAGAATTTGGAAGGTATATTCACTTTGTCATTCCGTTTGTAACGCATCGAAATATCTATCTCAGACCCCATAAAGTATAAATATTCTTGATCAGTGATGAAATCTTAGACGAACTGAGCATGTCCGTCCGTCCGTCCGTCTGTGGAAATCACGATTCAGTCCAAACGAAAAGAGCTAGACTCTTGAAATTTGGCATAAATATATTTTAAAACTTAGAGCAGGTTAAGTTCAAGATGGGCTAAATCGGGAAAGAGGGAAAAAAGTTCCCCTAAGAAGAACTAAACCAACCCAGAAAAAACAACATAATTTTTAAAGTTTTTTGGTTATTTTGTTAAGCAAATGATATATTTTTATGTAAAATACGGTCCAACACCTTAAACTTGGAGCCATAAAATAAAAAAAAAATTTTGGACCCCGCCCACTTTAGTGGGCGTTATTATATGCATAAATAGTGTAAAAGTTTAACAAATTGTTTTACTTAAGCCTACATTCTTTAAAAATAACTTTTTTAAGCCTTAATGACGAAGCTGAGACGTAACCTGGTACAACTCTGCCCTACCCCCTCCTCCCCCTTCACCCTCTACATGACCCTACCAAAAAAAAAAAAAAATTTTTTTAATTTTTAATATAATCATCCCAAGCATTTATTTTTAGAGCTTTATGACTGCCGATTTCTGCCCTACCCCCTCCTCTCCCTTTGCCCTAAATGACCCTATCAAAAAAAAATATTTTTTTAATAATAATTTTGTATATAATCATCCCAAGCATTTATTTTTAGAGTTTTATGACAAAGGTGAAATGTTTCCCCCACAGCCCGTGTCAGAACGACCCCGCCAAAATACAGTTTTTATACCCTCCAAAGAGAATTGAACCCTATAAAGTAAATATGTATATTCTTGATTAGTGATGAAGTCTAAGACGGTCTAGCAATGCCCATACGTTCGTCTGTGGAAAACATGATATTGTCTATTCTAAAACCCCGCCCTCTTAAGTGGGGGTTGACGTACGATATTATGTAAAGTAACACTGTTCCACCGAGTTAAACATTTTAAATTCACTTAATAAATATTTGGAGGGTATTTAAGATTCGACCCGGTCGAATATAACGCTTTTACTTGTTAAATTATTATTATTTTTTATACGAACGTGTTATTAGAGTTATTGTGTGTTTTTATGCAGCATGAATACGAGGGTGGGTTAATAAATCCCTGACTTTTTTACTTTCTCGTCTCTTAATTTGAAAGGCAACAACGACGCCGGTGAATAGGCAACAGTCAGTTGTGATCAATTAATATTTTTGATTCTTTACCACAATCACCGTTTGCCACATGGGAATTATCCTTTAGAAAGTTACAGGAGTCTTAAAATTAAAATAATAACATTTTTAGCGATTGAAATTGGCGGGAAATTGCAGGGATGGCCTTTACAGTCAACCGTTTTATTAATTTTTTTTTATAAAAGTCTATGTTTTATTCCAAAAGTCATGCACTTTATGACCCACCCTCGCAACTGAATTCGGTCAAGAAAGTAGCATTCACAATAAGTGTTAGCCCTGATAGACATTCTATATAGACTAGCCTGTAGTCTGTGGAATACAAAAATACCCTTGAGGAAATATCTAGCACATTGTTAATCAAAGACTTGTGTTCACTGATGAATCCCAATTCTGGTTAAATGGCCAAGTGAGTGAGGCAACAAGCAAAATTACTCAATTTTCTTAAACCCCCTAATTTTTGTGCTTAACTATTTTATATGAAAACCGTTGCTTGAATAACTTAAAAATTATACGAACGGAAATAAAATGTCATTTTATTGTTCCCATTCAAATTGCAAAACATAAAAACGAATGACATGCAACAGCTTGTGTTATAGCTCGGAATGTTTATATCCATTTATTATGCCATTCGTTGTAGGTTAAGAACTCTTATTTATACAGAAACATGTACTAACGCAGTCAGCCAGAAATGAAGTTGATAGTGTTTGAATGTGCGTGTGTGGTTGTGAGTGAGTGAATGTTCGTGTTTAAATTCGCTGCTATAAAAGTGTTTGACGAAATATTTGCTAAACACTTAAAACGGAAAATAAGGCAAGAGAGGGTGCCAGTTTAGGGTTATTTTATTATTTTAGGTAATTTAATTAAAAGTTGAATATAGGAGGCTAGTCGTGGAAGTATATTAGTTTAAAAAAATAATATTCAGTTAATCAAATTAAGTGCTAAAAAATAAAGAACTATTAATTTAAAATACATTTGTGGCCTTTTTATATTGTGTAATTTTTTTTTTAGGTGCTTGAGAATTTATCTTAAGGATACAAGACAAGGATATTATCCGCTCCAAAAAAGAATATGGAGGGTATATTCACTTTGTCATTCCGTTTGTAACGCAGCGAAATATCCACGTGAGAGCCCATTAAGTATATATATTCTTGATCAGTGATGAAGTCTAAGACGATCTGAGCACATCCGTCCGTCTGTCCATCCGTCCGTCTGTGACAATCACGATTCAGTCCAAACGACAAATGCTAGACTATTGAAATTTTGTATAAATATATCTTGGAGAATAACACAGGCCAAGTTTAGAAATGGGCTACGTCGCACAGAGGGGTGAAATCGCAAAAAATGGATATTAATTGAAAAATGAAAATTTGTTTTTTTGAAAAATATTTAGTAACCGATTAAAGTATATAAAATTCTACATCACTACTGGAAATTTCAATGTCATATGTTGTTTATTTGTCAAGCTACATTATATTAAAGTTAAGTAATTTTTGAGCGATTCGAGTACGATAGTGTTAATTGAAATTCGGTATATTTCGACGCTTAATATATAGTTTTTCGCAAGTCAAAAGTAACAATTTTACTATGGAATCTTCAACCTCAGGTATTTTAGCGTTGTTCTAAAAATAATTGTGTTAACAAAAGTTGTGTAGACATATTTTTAAAAAAATTTTTAAAATGTGTCTAAATTTTGGCTATTTTCAAAATATTCGTGGATATTTAAATATGAATGAGGTAAGTTGGGGTTAGAATATTAATTTTTTAATTTTTTGCCTCCAACCTTGCATAAGTTTTTAATACATGGCCCAGAAATCATTTCGCACGCGCTATTACCGATCGGTGAAGCCCAGGAAGCCCGATTCAAAGATTTTAAAAACTACAGAAAACATTTTTTTCGCAAATGTAGTCGGGGGGATTGCAATCGAGACATATTAAATAGGTTCCTACTAAGTTCAGATCCAATCCTATCTTGTAAAACAAAATTGCCAAAAAAAAAAAATTCCACCAACTTCCAAAATCAGTAGTAGATCTACTAGTTTCGCCTTCTGTTTTGACGAACGTGGCACCAGAAGGCACAAATCATGATACAGATGACGATGATGATTGTAACGTGGGCGATGCATTGGAGTATGATGACTTTGAGCATATTTTTTAAAATAGCAGGTCAGAAACACATATCTTATAATAAATATATCCATATATAAATAAATACTTACAGTACAATATTGGGAAAGTTTCATGACAGTCGGTCTATTACTATGGCCGCTAGAGCAATTTTTAATAGGGGGAGTGGCACCGCCCACTTTTCCAAAAGATGTGTAGCCTATGTCACTCAGTCATAACGTAGCATTCTAATAGTGAAAGAATTTTTTAAATCGGATAAGTAGTTTAATTAATCTCCATTTTTTGCGATTTCACCCCTTTGTGCGTCGGGCAAGAGGGAAAAAAGTTCCCCTAAGAAAAACTAAACCAACCTCTAAGAAACAACATAACATTTAAAGTTTTTTTGTAATTTTGTTAAGCAAATGATATATTTGTATGTCAAAGCAAGTTCAACGCCTTAAAATTGGAACCATCAAATAAAAAAAAAAAATTTGGACCCCGCCCTCTTTAGTGGGCGTTATTATATGCAAATACAGTGTAAAAATTTAACAAATTATTTTACTTAAGCCTACATTCCTTAAAAATAACATTTTTAAACTTTAATGATGAAGCTAAGACTTAAGATGGTACACACCTCTGCCCTACTCCCTCCTCCTCCTTTGCCCCTAAATGACTTTATCAAAAAAAAAAAAAAAATATTTGAAATTTTTTATTTAATTATCCCAAACATTTATTTTTGAAGTTTTATGGCTAAGGGGAAATGGCTCCCCCACGGCCCTTGCCAGAAAGACCCCGACAATCTATTTTTGATACCCTCCAAAGAGAATTGGAACCCATAAAGTATATATATACTTGATCACTAATGAAGACTGAGACGACCTGGCAATGCCCACACGTTCGTCTGTGGAAAACATGATATTGTCTATTCTAAAACCCCGCCCCTTTATTGGGCGTTACATATTATTTAAAAAAATTTAAAAAAAATCAATGAGTGTTCGAACTCACGGGCGCTGTGTTAACACCTTTTTGTTTATTTATTTTATATTAAACCCACAAAAAACAAAGAGAATGCAAAGCAACAGACAAATGTACATACATACATTGTTATGTTTGTACATAAGCTACATACGTTGCTGTGTTGCTATCTCATTTTTATATATGTATGTACATATAACCACGTCACTATTCTCTTTGCTATGCATAAGACAAAACCGAAGATCAACATAAAACACTTTTTTAATATTACTCCGAATTAAAACACTTAAATCTCCGCTCACCGATATCGGATCGCCTTAATTTTTGGCCTAAACTCTTCGTCGAAACCCGCACTAGCGTTTTGATCCAAAAATTAATAAAATCGGCTATGAATTTCCGGAGAAAATCGCGTGGCAAAATTATATGAAAATCGCCCAATAATCACCTTCAATACCGACTGCCAAGCAACAACAACAAACAAACAAAGTCTTACACTTACACTTGCGTATGCATTGAAACTGATAGTTTACTGCCCTAGAGGCGCGCGTATAGATGTTAACACATTAATAACGTAAATATTGAACAATTAGTATTCCTTAAGCCTATAAGAAGCTGAGATGTTCTCTAATCTTGCAGAGGTGACACGTCTCCCCCACGCGCCTTCCTGGAATGACTCTGTCAAAATAGAGATTTAAAATTGGGTACAGAGATGTCTTACAGGAACTCCGTGCCATCAAGTTAAACATTTTAAATATTTGGAAAGTATTTAAGATTCGACCCGTTTTTCTTGTATTTGTAATGAAATTTTTTGTTAAATCTGTTTGATAATTTTATGGTATACATTTTTTTAAATATGATTGCCGGTAGATGTTACACAGGCGCATTTCATTAGATGTAGAAGATTTTAACAAAAACTCTTGAAAAAATAATTGGCAGATTTGATTTTGGGTGTGAATAAGAAATTTTTCATTTAAAATCTGAATAAATTTGGTGTTCTGAAAACCTTAAATCCTGTAAAATTTGCCTTTTCAATATGACAATTTAATTTGGAAACACAAACTTTGAGCACAAGATTTTATGTTTTTAATATAAACAATAGAGCCGCACAGTGACAAGCACTCACTTCTTTCTCACTCACATATATTTATTTTTTTGCTCTCTTCCCAAAAATCCTAAATTTACTTCATTATTTTTAACAGAAATATAATAACAAAATAAATCTATTTAAATGAAAAATCAATACAAGTTTCCTTCTGGTGTCGTAATCATATCGTACAGCCTTTTAGCTCTTAAAAAGTTTTTGCTTAATTCTTTGCCTTTATATTTCTATAGCCCGGCTATATTGATTTTAGCCTGGCAGTAAAAAGAAGGCGGTACCAGTATTTTGTACACACAAGTTTAATAAAACTGCTGTAATTAATTATGCTCGTTTATATTATTGCCACCACCCACACGCTTCTTGAAAAACTTTTGACACACGCATACCTTTTTGACACTTAAAGCCTTTTATTACAAATTCGGTTACAGGCATCTGTTTTCTGCCTGTCCTCCGCCCGTAATGAAGTTTAAGCTTATTTTTATTTTTTATTATATTTTTTGTTTTTATTAATTTTAATTACCTTAATTTAAGGGATGTCATTGTTGTGTGCTCGTATTGCTGTTTCCGGCATCACTTTAACTATAAACATTTCTGTTTTTAATATTTCCAATAAACCACCTTCATAAAAGTTTATGCCAGAAATTGTGGAAATTAATTTATAAATATAAAGTTTTAAGTAGGAAACAAATGAGTGCGCAGGGAGGAGGAGGAGGAGGAGGAGGAGGTTTTCATTAGGATGATGTGTTTTTTTTAGATTATTATACTTCTGGCAGATGTTGTTGTAATAAATGGTAATAAGATATTTGATTATTATATATTGTGTGTGTGTGTGCGTGTGGTTAGGAAAAGGAAATTGAATTTGCTGCAACAAATTCATTCCTAGTATTTAAATTGTTTAGCTAGAAGTATATAATTATTGTAATATTAATCCAACTTGTGGTCGTTTTTTATTCAAGTTTATTTTGTCTAATTTTTATTCAATATTTCGTTAACAGCTTGTTAACATCTTTAGGAAATAAAAATTATTAAAATTTTATAGAAAAATTGGTTTTGAAACATGACATAAAAATTTTTTCAACAATTTTGTTCCTAAGTGATTTGATCTGATTGAAGAATCTCCTAGTATATAGATGTATATAATGTTATTCAGTGTTCATTAAGACCATTTAAATAAATCAATGGAAAGTTATTAGTCTGTTTAGAACTCAAATCTGCGAATTCAAAAATTACTTTTATTTTGAGAATTTTTCTTAAATTAATTTTTATTTATTGTTAAACTTTCATAATTATTTTAATAATAATTTTTAAAGCTTGAGGTTATATATTAAATTTTCAGAAAAATTTTTTAAAATAATTTTTCAATATTTCACCACTCTTTTGAATGGCATTTTCAAGAAAATATTGCTTACTTCTTCCTTTTTTTTTTAATAATAATAAAAAATAAATGTTTTTGTTTTAATTTTTTTTAATAGAATTTTGAATTTTATGACAATTTTTTTTTCATAGTTTATTATTGTAAAAAAACAAAAAAACAAGTAAAAGCGCTATATTCGGCTGTGCCGAATCTTATATACCCTTCACAGATGTAATTCTTCTTTCTTTCTTTCTTGCCAAAACAGAAAGTAGGTTTAATTAAAATATCAAAATAATGTTATCGGTTTTTTTTATATTTAAGAATACGTTTAAATTTTTCGGCTAGGAAGCTAAATTTTTGGCTTCTCTTATATCTAATACCTATGAACGTCTTTCGAAAATATTATATATATTTAATTTACAAACAAAACAAAAAATCCGTTTCATGTACCCCAAAAAGTTCTAATTGTCCAACCGTAGAATCGTCTTTGGTTTTTAATGTTGTTGGTTTTTAATACCAGATTACTTCTTTCTGATAAATAAAGTATGTATAATTCATCATAAAAATCAAAAATAACAAATAAAATGGCTGATTTTATGAATCAGAAAATGTCAACTTCCTAACCCAGGAACCGAATTCTTAATTTTTTAATACTAATCTAATTTTTTCTGATATATAAAATAGCTTTAATTCACTAAAAACACAAAATTTTTAATTTATGTATGTACTATTATGTACGAAAAGTATTTCGATTTTCCAACTCTGGAAGCGAATTTTTATTTTTTTACCAATGCAATTCTTAGTGAGGCGTAACATAGCTTTAGTTGACAAAAAAAATACTATTTTTAAACTTTTTGGTCACTTTCACGTACCATAAAATATATCATATGTCCAAACCTGGAGTCGAAATTTTGATTTTTAAGATTTTAATACCAAATTTGTTCTTCCTGAATTATAAAACAGCTCTAATTAGCAAAAAAAAACAACGTCAATTGCCTTTTTGGTTACATTTATGTTTAAAAAAATTTCAATTTCCTAACCCTGGAAGCGAAATTTAAATTTTTTAAAATTTTCTTTATCAATGCAAATCTTCATGAGGTATAAAGTAGTTTTGTTTAAGAAAAAGTCGAATTTTGCAACCATTTTGGTTATTACATGTACCAAAAAAAATTTAATTTTTCTAACCCTGGAAACGAAATTTAAATTTTTTTTGTTTGTTTTTTTTATCAGTGCAATGCTTCTTGAAGTATAAAGTAGTTTTATTTACAAAAAATTGCAAATTTTTTACCATTTTGGTAACTTTCATGTACCATAAAATATTGCACTTGTCCATCCCTGGATTCGAAATTTTATTTTTTATTTTTGAATTTTTGATACCAATTTTGTTCTTCCTAAATTATACGACTGTTTTAGTTGGCAAAAAACAAAAAACAACAACATCGATTGCCTGTTTGATTACTTGCATGTATAAAAAAAATTCAATTTCCCACCCCTGGAAGCAAAATTTGAATCTAAAATTTTCTTTTCTTTTTGCCAATGCAAATCTTCATGACGTATAAAGAGGTTTTGTTAAAGAAAAACTTAACATTTTTAACAATTTTAGTTACTACATGTACTACAAAATACGGAATGGGCCGAAAAAAAAATTTTTATTTCCCATCCCTGAACATTTTTTTTTATATTTTTAGTTTTTAATACACCATTGAGACTTCCCAAAGCACGAAATAGGTTTAGTTTGCAAACATTAAAAAAAATAAATTATTTTTGGTATAAATTTAGCGTCGAGAAATAGGTGCAAGCTTCCCAGCTCTGGAACCACAGTTCGGATCTATCTGAATTTTAACACCACTCTATTTAAGTTCATTTCCAATCCAACGGTCTAAGAATGAAGTCTCTATCTCTTCTGGGGGCTTGGCTAGACCTGTTTCATTACTTTCACTTATAAAAACAATGCAATTTCCCAACCCTGGAAGTAAAATTTGAATTTAAAAACAAAAATTTTTTTTGCCAATGCAAATCTTCATGACGTATAAAGTGGTTTTGTTAAAGAAAAACTTAAAATTTTTAACAATTTTAGATACTACATGTACTACAAAATACGGAATAAGCCGAAAAAAAATTTTTTTATTTCCCATCCCTGGAAAATTTTTTTTATTTTTTTAGTTTTTAATAGACCATTGAGGCTCCCTAAAGCACGAAATAGGTTTAATTTACAAACATTAAAAAAAATAATTGATTTTTGGTAAAAATTTTGCGTCGAGAAATAGGTGTAAGCTTCCCAGCTCTGGAACCATACTTCGGATCTTTCTGAATTTCAATAGCAGCCTGTTTAAGTTCATTTCCAATCCAACGGTCCAAGAACGAAGTCTCTAGCTCTTCTGGGAGCTTGGGAAAACCGATTTCACGTACAGACGGACGGACAGACGGACAGACGGACAGACGGACATCGCTCAATCGTCATCGCTATTCATAAGGATCCAGAATATATATACTTTATGGGGTCCCATGTGCATATCGAAGAAATTACACACGGAATGACAAACCTATATATACCCTTTCACTTTTTTGTGAAGGGTATAAAAATATAAGCAATATTTTCCTGAAGAAGCCATGCAAAAGAGTGGTGAAATATTGAAAAATTATTTCAAAAAATTTTTCTGAAAATTGAATATATCATATTCACGGAATACATCGAACAAATTTGTTTTAACACCACACGTACTGATATCAAGACCGCTACCTCATCCCATCAGCGTTTTTTATTCAGTTTCTCTACTTTGTGAAGGAGGCACTAGTCAGTAGGAATATTTACTGATTAACCGATTTTTCACGAAAATCACGAGAATCGATTATACTTATTTTAAATAAATATGGAAAACTAAGCATAAATTTTGAAAAAAACTCAGTCAACGACAACAAACAGCAACTCAGTCAGCGATTGCCATTTGTCGCATATTTATCTGTCGTTTGAATGGCTTTAGATCGAGAGAATTAAAATTACTGTAAAATCGATTAATAACTGCACGAATTTCTTTTTAACTGAGCGAACTATGGCGATACTAAAATGGACAGAGTGCTCTGTGAACTTAAAAAAATTTATTTATTTTGTTTATTTAATAATTTTTTGAAGTCCTTATTTTGTAAATCATTTTTTGTTAATAAAAAAAAGTTTTAAGAATATAACACCAAATTTCTAAAAAAATTAAAAATTAGATTTTGTTTAGTAAACAGTTTGCTGGAGCGTACAGAATCACTTGCGTTTTTTTTATACCCTCCAAAAAAGAATTTGGAAGGTATATTCACTTTGTCATTCCGTTTGTAACGCATCGAAATATCCATCTCAGACCCCATAAAGTATATATATTCTTGATCAGTGATGAAATCTAAGACGAACTGAGCATGTCCGTCCGTCCGTCCGTCCGTCCGTCCGTCTGTGGAAATCACGATTCAGTCCAAACGAAAAGAGCTAGACTCTTGAAATTTGGCATAAATATATTTTAAAACTTAGAGCAGGTTAAGTTCGAAGATGGGCTAAATCGGGCAAGAGTGGAAAAAGTTCCCCTAAGAAGAACTAAACCAACCCAGAAAAAACAACATAATTTTTAAATTTTTTGGTTATTTTGTTAAGCAAATGATATATTTTTATGTCAAATACGCTCCAACGCCTTAAACTTGGAGCCATAAAATAAACTAAAAATATTTTTTGACCCCGCCCACTTTAGTGGGCGTTATTATAGGCAAAAATAGCATAAAAATTTAACAAATTGTTTTACTTAAGCCTACATTCCTTAAAAATAACACTTTTAAGCTTTAATGACGAAGCTGAGACGAAACCTGGTACTACTCTGCCCTACCCCCTCCTTCCCCTTCGCCCCCTAAATGACCTTACAAAAAAAATTTTTTTTTTAAATTTTGTATATAATCATCCCAACCTTTTATCTTTAGAGTTTTATGACTGCCGATTTCTGCCCTACCCCTCCCCCCCCTCTTCCTTTGCCCCCTAAATGACCCTGCCAAAACAAATTTTTTTTTAATTTTTTATATAATCATCCCAAGCATTTATCTTTAGAGTTTTATTACTGCCTGTTGCTGCCCTACCCCCTCCTCCCCTTTGCCCGCTAAATGACCCTATTACAAATAAATAAAAATTTTTTTTTAATTTTGTGTATAATCATCCCAAGCATATATTTTTAGAGTTTTATGTCTACCTGTTTCTGCCCTACCCCCTCTCCCCCTTTGCCCTCTAAATGAACCTATCAAAAAAAGGAAATTTTAATTTTGTATATAATTATCCCAGGTATTTATTTTTAGAGTTTTATGACAAAGATGAAATATTTCCCCCACAGCCCTTGCTAGAGCGACCCCGCCAAAATACAGTTTTTATACCCTCCAAAGAGAATTGGACCCCATAAAGTAAATATATTCTTGATCAGTGATGAAGTCTAAGACGGTCTAGCAATGCCCATACGTTCGTCTGTGGAAAACATGATATTGTATATATTTGAACCCCGCCCCCTTTAGTGGGCGTTGACGTACGATATTATATAAAGGAACTCTGTCCCACCAAGTTAAACATTTCAAATTCACTTGCTAAATATTTGGAGGGTATTTAAGATTCGACCCGGTCGAATATGACGTTTTTATTTGTTGCTTTTCGAAATATTTAAAATTTGGATAAAACAGGGCAGCAGAGAGAGTAAAATTATTTGAACTTTTGTATTTGTGTACATAGAGATTTCACTAAAGCAAGCTGATGTACAAAATGAGGATTTAATTGAATTTCCACAATTTGAAACATTCATAATGATGACTCCAAATCATATATATTTTTTTTAAATATTTTCTAAAAACTAATTCCTTTATATCACATTCTGTCCTTATAAATGTTACATATTTTTACTGGTTTACCCAGATATTTAGTTTGGTTTCAATCTTTTTGCTTTGTAACTTAATTTAAGACATTTTTCTTTGCCTTCATTTATAATATATCAAAATATAAAAATATTTTTCAATATTACAGCCACAAATACCATAAGATATTTTTGGTAATCGATTTTTTTTTGTAATGATAAATCTCTTGCATGGCTGAAATACTTGTGCACCACAAAACAAGGTGTTAAGCAAACCTCATAGACAAGTTGCCATTGTGTCTAAATCAGCATCATAGGATTATTTATGTTGGAAAATCTGTGGTGCTTTTTAGGCTTTTTTCTACTGCAGTAACAATTTAATTTTTTTTTGTTTTATTTTGTTTTTTTCAAAATTTTCGTTATAAAATGTTTGCGGTTTGTTATCCTTTTTGTAAGTCTGCTCTCGTACATTTACAATATTGTGGCTATTGGAGAATTGTATGTTATGAAAGTATTGAACTGCAGACTTCATTTCATTTTATTTCCTTTCTTGCTGCCTTGAGGTTTTCTATTAATTTGTAATGCATGAAAAAAGAAAACTTCGTAAGAAAACTCTTTAAATAAATGAAGCTGTTTCCGTTTTACTTTTGCTATGATTTGTTTCTTTTTTTCTTTTGTATATGCCATCGATTTCATGTGCATGATTATTGATAATATTTTTTGCTTGTATGTGGTTCAATGGGTTGTGTTTAGGCAGACTAGATTTAACACAAGAACTTAGAGTTATTGGCATTCCAAAATGACTAGAATATACAACTGCGCTCATATTATTTCCTAGTAGTAGAAATATCTCTTTGAGTAGTTCATATTTTTGTGAGTCCTGTTATATCCAATAATATCAATGTTTTGGCTACACGTATGAGACTCAGTCAATAGGCTTGTGGTGTGCTGTATCGTCAGATATACAAATAAAAAGTTGTTTATGTTACTGCTGAGTCGTCATAGAAATATCAAATCTCTCTAGCAAAATTTCCTACATTTTTCCGTTTTAGTAACAAAATTATTCGCATTAAAATTTTATATTTTTCAAAAATATCTAAGTTTTGTCAATTAATTTCTTGTTCCTGATTGATGAAACCTGGTCAGTTAGCTTAAGACCTGTGGGCAACCGGTTAATTTTTTAATGTTGAGTTGCAACAATTTTCAAACGATTTAATTTTATTACAAAAAATACAAATTTCTTTTGTGGGTACACTCGTTTAAAACAAGTGTTCGTAGTTTTGTCTTTTCAGCTTATCTACTTTATTTATGAAAAACCTAAATGTTTGAACTATTTTTTCGAAAAAATTGCATAAAAGCATTTAAATCAAATTTTGTACAAAAAAGGAATTAAGCGGTCAGAAATAGTTAGAATATTGGAGAAAAGCATTTCAATTAAATTTTGTACAAAAATGCAATTAAGCGGTCAGAAATAGTTAAAATATTGTTAGTGGCATACGATGATTGTGCTCTGTGCCGGAAAAATATTTACAAGTGGGGCGAGGTATTCACAGAAAAGCCGTAGAATAGAAATAGACCATCATCTTGAACAGCCCCAGCACAGGAACCACCATTCAAAATATTGAAATATTGAAAATATTGAAAAAGTATAGAAAATTATTATGGAGAATATTTGTATCAGTATTAGAGAAATTTCTGAGGATATCGTCAGTTAGAGTCCTTTCAAAAAAACCATGGAATGGCTGTCAAAGAAAACACCCTTCTCATGCTCTAGGCACTTTATTTACCAGATATGATTTTATTTTTCACGACGACTAGGGAGATAAAAACCTTATCACTAAGAGAGTTGAAGGACATACCAAAAAGTTACATCAGAACTACATCGAGGAAGCGTTGGCACGGGGATTCCACAACCCAGGAAGACTACATATTTTGAAGGTTGCATATAAGAATTGATGAGCAAGTCAGCCGCGCATCCAGCTTTACCGTTGGGTAATAACGTTATAGAATTTTCAAAACAAAACCGCATAATTTTGCCAATCGCACTTAATTCAAATAATTTTATTAAAATTTGGGGAAGGATAACTATCTTCTTTTCTCCTCCTGCTTAATCGCCGGCTGCTAAATAAGAATTTTTTTTTTAACTTTCACCTGAAATGCCTTTAGACTGCATATGTGTAATTTTATAATAATCATACGCCTCCCGTTCCTATCACCAGCATTCATAAAAATCATCAAATCAAATATCATAAAAATATTGCATACTTTTAGGATGGACACGGTACGTATGACTGATGTTAAGAACCCCTCACACAGTCGAGTCCGATTTATTGGAAATAACCAAAAACCTAATTTTTTCAAATATCCGATTTTTTCTCTAAAACATATTTGGAATTGCTGAAATTGGTTACAGTTAAGCGTACTGCTTAAAATCAGTAAAACAATATATTTTATTGGATTTATTGGAAATAACCAAAAACCTAATTTTTTTCAGTTATCCGATTTTTTCTCTAAAACGTAGTTGGGTTTACTGAAATTTGTTACAGTTAAGCGTACTGCTTAAAATATATTTTTTTTACGTCAATTTAACGTAAACATTTTATTAAAAAAAAATTATTCATAGAATTATTCATTTTGTTGTTGAAATTTTTCCCGAATTCCTCGAAAATATCTAGCCACTTGCATTGACAATAAAAAATACAATCAAGTACGTAAGAGCGAAAAGGACAAATACATTTTGCCATTTGATTTTTTAACGGACAAAACGTGCACAGTTTTTTCAGCCTTAAGTTATGCAATCGATTCGATGTCACTGTTTATATTTTCACTAAAGCGAAGTAAGTTTCATAAAAAACGTAGTTGTGGCCTTGCTTTTGGTTTTCAGTAATACGATATTTTCAGTAAAGCGATGTTTCGCTAAAGCGAAGTGAATAAGACTAGCTGCGTTTAAAATCAGTGCAGGAATTTGTATCGCTTCCACTAATCCGATGTTTTTCAGTAAAGCGTGTTGCGCTAAAGCGGATTCGACAGTAATTGTATTAGGAATATAAATTTTATCGTATACCAGATTAAAATAATTTTTTAAACAAAACAACAAAATAGTTTGTAGAGAACTTTTACAAATTATACGAGTGTGGGCCAATAAGTCAGAGACTTTTTGAATGAAACACAGTTTTTTTTACAGCAAAACTTATTTTATTTTTTAACGTGGTCTTTTTAGAGTTCTATACACTTAGTCTAACGTTTCTCTAATTTTTTTATTCCCTTTGAAAAATAAAATTTGTCGATGTTATTAAAATATGCAATTATTTGTGATATGATTTTGTCGTTGGAATCAAATATTTTTTGTGGTCGACTGAGCCATTTCTTTAATTTTGGGAACAACAAGAAATAGTCACTCGGTCCTAAATCTGTAGAATAGGGGCGGATGAGGGAGCGATTCGTGGAACAATCCATGGATTTTTTGTCAAGGAAACTGCATATGTGCAAGTGCCGCCTTATACTGCGGGCAAAAATGTGGCACCCATCTTTCAAAAAACTTTTTCATAACCACGTTATCATTTAAAATTGAAACCACCGATCATGCTACAGTTTTTAAAAATTTTCTTTAATGAATTGAATTTACTGCGATATGTTGCATACTTCAGGGACTCAATTGATATTATGGTGAACATTTCAATCACTTTAATAGCAAATTATAATAAAAATATATAAAATAATATAGAGAATTTCTATCAAATTATAAAATTTCATAAATAAGTCAAGTTTAATTCTTGCATTACATCGTAGCCATATTTGGTGCTCATCCCCATACTGAAATCTTTAAGGTATACATTGTCTGCTATTAGAAACTTTACAAACTGCAGTCATATTATATACTAAAGTTTCTAAATTCTTTTTACAATAAAAATCAATAGAAACAAACTCGTGTAATTTATAAAATATAGTTTTTGTTGCAAATATATTTGTACGAAAGAAAGAATTCATACGGCATAGTGAAATAGACAGTTCGTCCCACAGAAATCTATTTTCAAAAATAACAAATATAAATAAAAAACGTACTATAAAAAAATGGAAAAATAAAAAAAACACACAACAAAGTTCAATGTCACTTTAAAGAACTACAAGTAAAGTCTTCAAAGACCATTAGGTAATCCGTTTGACAAACGGCATACAAAATCAACTTTTTAAGCAAATACGCACAACATTATGTGGCAAAGCAGGCTTCCGCCAATAGCAAATAAATGCACAGGCGTACATACTTTTGCAAACGAAATAAAAAATTGTTGTTAGAAAAAAAAAGAAAAAAGTTACATACAGCAATATAAACTAGATATCAAGAACTTGCCAACTAACCATAAAAAGAACTTACTCAGGCTGAAGCCATAATGAAGGATAGAGAAATAAAAATTATGGAAAGAAAAAATAGGCGAAAAAATACAAAAAAATGTATATAAAAATTATAGAAATACCATGTCAGGCCTTACATGGTTTTTGCTGCTCTAAACGGAAACGGAAATAGAATTATAAAGACATATGGATCTTTTTTAGAGAAGCACACAGACACACAGCAAAGACACTGGCAACTTGAAATGGACTACAACGACCAAACCAAAGGAAAAAGAAGCAAACCAAAGGAAAACGAAATGCTATTAACGCTTTAGAGATAATCTAAAAAAAAGATTCATGTATTTGGATAAATTTTGGTTTTATGTATCCTTACTTGAATATGTGTATAAGACAGGGGTGTGCAAACTAGATGGGCAAATATTTTTGCAACTCCTACATTGTGCTGGAAGCTAATAAAGCATATTTCATTAGGGCGTTAAAGTTATAACGCAAAAGATATAATTATATTATAATTGATATTATAAATATGATACGATCTTATTGGAAAAATGTTATCACTGCCGCATCTCGTTTGGACAATATACAGACGTTATATATTAATTTCAAGCAAATATAAATTCTTATTAAAATTTATATTTTTATGGCATTTGTCTTAAGTAAACAAGACAGAAAATTGTTGTAATATGGTCGTTTCCAATGTTTAGGAAGGAGCATGACTGAACCACCTTTGCGTCAGCATAAAAGCAATTCAAGTATTTTTTTTTTATCTTGGACCAGCACTCAGGGGATGCCCCTATATATGCAATGCATTGCGCCGGAACTGAAAACGAAGGGACAGTATTGAGGGGACAGATTAGAAAAAATCAGAATATAGACAGTTTTTTTTTTTGTAGCTATTTCAACCTTTTACTTCGCCGGCTAATTTTTGCTACAGGGCTGACGAGGGTGGGTGCTGTTACCCTGCTGTTTAGGACATGACAATGTCAGTCGCTGCGAATTATGTTCAGTGACCAGTGCCATGCCTTCATCATTGCAACAGGCTGGCAACAACTAACACAACCACGCACTAATGCTGATCAGAAGAATTCAACACAATATTTCATGACTCAGTGCGGGATTGAACCCAGGACCCTCCACTTCATAGTCAGGTGTTCTACTACTTCAGCACCCACATTAATATTTTATATCAACTTGCAACAAAAAAAAAATCAATGAGTGTTCGAACTCACGGGCGATGTGTTAACACCTTTTTGTTTATTTTATATTAAACCCACAAAAAACAAAGAGAATGCAAAGCAACAGACAAATGCACATACATACATTGTTATGTTTGTACATAAGCTACATACGTTGCTGTCTTGCTCTCTCATTTTTATATATGTTCGTATAACCACGTCACTATTCTCTTTGCTATGCATAAGACAAAACCGAAGATCAACATAAAACACTTTTTTACTATTACTCCAAATTAATACTCCGAATTAAAACACTTAAATCTCCGCTCGCCGATATCGGATCGCCTTAATTTTTGCCCTAAACTCTTCGTCGAAACCCGCACTAGCGTTTTAATCCAAAAATTAATAAAATCGGCTATGAATTTCCGGAGAAAATCGCGTGGGAAAATTATATGAAAATCGCCCAATAATCACTTTCAATACCGACTGCCAAGCAACAACAACAAACAAACAAAGTCTTACACTTACACTTGCGTATGTATTGAAACTGATAGTTTACTGCCCCAGAGGCGCGCGTATAGATGTTAACACATCAAAAAGGACTAAGTTAAATTAAAAATGTTTAACCTGCTGGGTCAGAGTTACTTTAAGACATTCCTGTGACCAATTTTAAAACTCTATACAGGATCACGCCGAGAAAGGCCATGGGGGAGACATCTCACCTAAATCTTAAAAACTTACAAACTAAATTTTCGTGGTAGTTAAATTTAGAAACAAATTTTTTTTATAAGGTCACTTAGGTGACAAAGGAGGGTGGAGGGGTAGGACAGAGAACATATTACCTTCGTCGTAAGAGATTATAAATAAAATATTTAAGGAATATAGGCTTAAGGAATACAATTTGTTAAATACATAATTTTTCATATAATAAGTACCGCCCACTATAGGGGCGGGGTTAAAAAAATAGTCAATATCGTGTTTTCCACAGACAGACGTATGGGCATTGTTAGAAGTCATCCGCTGACTCCTCCAGCGTGAACAGCGCACCATGCAGTCACTTTGAACGGGTGTAATGGCTCCTCGTGCATGAAGCGTAGCATTTCGCTGGCCCCGAGGAGATAGTTTTACTTGTTCACGTACCCGCTGAGATGGAAATGAGCCTCATCGCTCATTATGACTTTGGTCGAAAAAACGTCCAATTCGTCTTCGAAATTAAGGATGGGGAGTGTATCGCTCCATGGCTTGTTGACTTGTATTCTACATCTGTCTAGTTCACAAACGTCAAAACAGATTTTACATTGGCCGCCATTTGTATCTGATCTTTCCTAATCTGTCCCCTTAATACTATCCCCTCGTTTTCAGTTCCTGCGCAATGCATTGCATATATAGGGGTCAACCCCTGAGTGCTGGTCCAAGATAACAAAAAAAAAATAAAAATAAGAGCATCTCCTCATAGGGTATAAGTGTTGACCTCTTCTGCTTAAATGATATTTTTAAAAAAATTTACTAAATATTCCAGCCTTAATAAAAATTTCAAATTTTTAAATTAAAAGAAGTGTAGCGGCTTTCGAAAACAACTGTTCTGCTCTGCTGCTTATGTTCAATAATTAAAAACTGATGTCGATATAACAATTATTATATCAATTTTAATTGAATTTAATAAAAAAAAGTTTTTTTTTAAATTCCCAAGTTTGATTGATAATAATTAAAAAATCATTTCAGTTCGAGTAATAAATATTTGAATTTTTTTTTTTTTTTTTTTCAAAAATAATGCTGGTCAAATAGACTATAATGAGTGTAATAAATTTTATTTAACAAGTTATTGCTGAATATAAAAATATTTAAGCCAAAATAGGAAGAATGGCGAAATACACTAAGTGGATTTAAGACTTGCTACTAAAAGTTCTTTAAAAAGATGGGAAGAAAAGAATGGCATAGAGGAGGACATCTGAATTAAACTAAAACTTGTTTAATGAGTTGGTATCATCTACAATAAAAGAATTATTTTATTCACAAATTTTTTCCTCTATAAATTAAAAGCACCCTAATACTTCCCTTTCTGTATATGAATTTATTTCATATGGACTCGAGTGTGTTTTATGGAGTAAAAGGCTGGACCTTTTGTGGAAAGAAGTATTAAGAGTTTTCTAACTGCCAGTACATTTTATGTGCGTATGTGTATGTTTATATTTAAATATGATGCAAATAATATGAATGTTGAAATGGACATGAATTTTTATTTTGTTAAATTTATAAACGGAAACCGCATACAATTTCTGGTTTCTCTCATACAATGAGCCTTTGCTCAAAACTATTTATCCATAGAGCAAAAAATATTATAATGCTGAGAGTGTGTTAAGTAGTTTCTTGTATAAAAGATGTCAAAGTGTTAAACAAGTGAAAAGAATTTAAGTTTCCATGAAACTTAAAAGTGTTAAGAATTGAAAATATCAAAGAATATGAAGATGTGGATTCAATACAAATAGTCACAAAAATTGAGTTTCAATAAAAGTTGTTTTTCCTTAAGGTGATTGTTTCGGTTTTAAACTTTTTAGTGGAAATGAAGATGGACACAAATTTTAGTTGGTCTTGGCAGCTGCTACAAATTCGAAATACTTATATGTATATGAGTATTGATGAAATTTATATAAAAAGCGAAAATATGTGAGAGTAAAAGATTTGTATGTAGTAAGAATTTTTTTTAACGAACAATTTTATATTGCTATATTAAATTGAATTAAGAATCTATAGGATAATGCAGATCTTCAGGGAACCGTTTAATCCAGCATTTCTTAGATTAACTAATTAAGATTCTGTAGGCTAATTGTTCGAAATTTTAATAAAAAATTTCAGAAAGACATGATAAATATTCCAAGGCACAAAGGCAAGTCAACATCAGTTTTTGTTATTCAACTTACACAGCAGAGCAGAACAGCTGTTTTCGAAAGACGCAACCCTTTCATCATCAGTGCTCATGTGTATTGTGTTTGTCACCACTTATTTATTAGGTGGCTTAGTGGAATGTGATAACAGTTCCTATTTACACAAATTTTATTGTGAAAAAGAATACGAGAACTGTATCAACCTGATGTTAACATGTTATTGTTATAATACCCGTGTTACCGTTTGATTATTTTTCTTCATGTCCCATTTTTCTGAATTTTTTGTTCCATCATACCTAAAATTTTTTTTCATGTTTTTCATAAAATTACTTCACTGAACAACGTCTCTGAAATCTCAGCGTTATTTGGTCTCAAAAATTGCTTAACTTTTGCCCGAAGAGAACAAGCAGGAAAAATTATTTTGAAAAACAACACTTTGCTGATGGGATTTACATAATCTAACCCATAATAAGTTTAATTCAAGGCTTCATTAATCTCATGTTATCTGAAAAAGCAATCACCTTAAATTCATATATAATGTATTTGTCCAAACTTTTATCAAAAGTGTATTTTAGTAAAAAAAAAAAATCTTGCAAGTTTAAAAAAATAAATTCATACTTTAATCTCATACCAAAGATTGAAAAAATATTTTGCATATGTAAATATTGGTCCCAATGTACTAGCAAAAAAAAACCATGCAGGAAGCCAACGATAATGTTTTCCTTTAAGCAAAAAGGACAATGTAAAAAGATTCCTTATTCTTTTTTTAACTCCAAATTGTTTTACATATAAAATAAAAATATTATTCCCGTTTTAAATCTACCATGAAACAATATGTTAAGGAAAAAGTTGTAAAAAACAAATATGCAAATCAGCGTTACAAAAAGGAAATTTTAACTATCTAAACAGCTGGCAAGAAAAAGATACATAATAATAGAGAAAAGTAGCCGCAACCTTGTGCAATATGGAGAGCAAAAAAAAAATGAAGCAAACACTAAATAAAGATATCCGTTTGTTGCAAGGGTTAGCAGCCACTCAAAGGATAACATTAAAATAGGAGGGAAAAAATTTTATTTTTAACAAAAGAATTTTTTTTAACGAAAATTGGGAAACCTTTAGCACATACGATTAAAAACAGCTGGGGAAATAAACATATGGCTTTATATTCAATTTGTTTGATTGTACATTAAAGGAAATGCTGCTACTAAATGTTAATTTTTTGCTTAATTTTATATATATTTTTTCTCATTTCAGATCAAATTATTAGCGAACAGGAGGGTAAAACAGTTATTGTGCCATGTCCGGTTAATAAGGACAAATGCGGTGAATTACATTCACTGAATTGGTTTAAAGGTGATAATCGCATAGCAGCCATGCTGCTGGATGACAGCAATGTCACCAGTGTAGCCGAAGAGTACGAAGACAGGTGAGTGCTCTATACAATTATTAACCCTGGAATACCATTCAACGACTCATGTGTACGTTTTGTATATCTCACAAAAATATGAATGAAATATTAAGTGGAGACAAACAAAAATACATTTGAGCTTTGAAGATGAAAGTGTAGCGGCTTTCGAAAGCAGTTGTTCTGCTCTGCCTCGTAATTTGCAGAATCAAAAAACTGCGGTTGACCTTTCTTTGAGCCTTCGAATATTTATTATGTCGTTCTGAATTTTATAAAAAATTTCGAAAAATTTTCAAAAAAAAATTTAAAAAAATTTTCAAAAAAAATTTCAAAAAATTTTCAAAAAAAAATTTAAAAAAATTTTCAAAAAAAAATTAAAAAAAAAAAATTAACAATTTGAAAAAAAAAATTTATATATATATATTTTTTTTTGCAGAGTTTCCGTTGAACAAAATCCATTTAGATTAATTATAAGAAATTTACAAATCGCTGATGAGGATATTTATTTATGTGATACAACATATTTTATACCAATTGAAACATGTGATAATTTCAATGGCCATCGTGTGGAATTGAATGTTTTAGGTAAGTTTTAACAATTTTTATAATTTTAATAAATACATATATTTTTTTTAATTTTCTACTGTTATGTATTTTAAAAAAAAGGAATTATTTTTGTATATAAAATTGCTTTCATTGTTATTTTATGACTTGAATTTGCTTGCTTCCTTATATTCATTCCGTATTATCATGAAATTGAGGCTATAATTTGGTAAATCTGTTTGTGTTAGTGCAATTTTTATGCCAACATAAAATTAATTTATAAAATATGTAAAACTATATGTTTTTGTGTTGCTTCGATTACCTTCAGCGAACAAACGCCTCGCCATTTATACGTTTTGTATGAACAACAAAGGCAAAAAGGATTAAAAGAAACCAAAGAGAGTACCCCTGTCTGTCCCACGATGTTACAAAATATCGTTCTGTGGCAGAATTTCATTAAAATAAAATTGAAACATTTTTTGTTATATATCAATTGCATTGTGCGACTCGGCATAAATTTCTTTATAATTCTTTTTTTTTTTTGAAGATCACAAAGAGATTTGCCTTTTTAAAGCCGTAATCCTTATAAAAATATATCAAGTGTTAATTATGTTTTATGTAAAGAAATCACCCAAAAAACATGTATAAATCCTATGAATTCTATTATTTTTATATAAGAAAATATATAAAATGCGTTGTTTCCATGTCTTGACTGTTTGCATGACTAGAGTAATAATAACTGGTTTGTCTTCTCGTTGCCATCATTAAAATATCAATTGATTTTTTCGTCTGTGTGTTATTTATGTTACTTTTTCACTTCCTTCCTAATTCTTTTAAATTCATCAGCCTGAAAACTAAAATCTTATTGTTGTTAAACGGAAAAAGCTTTTTTGACTATAACATTTTTTTTCTAAAGTACAGCTTTAACTGCGAGAAATTTTTATGGTATTGAAAAACTACGCAAGTTATCGCGTAATTTTTTATTTTTTATACCCTCCAAAAAAGAATTGATATCCATCTGAGACTCCATAAAGTATACATATATATTCTTGATCAGTAAAGAAATCTAAGACGATCTGATCATGTACTTACGTCCGTCCTTCCGTCTGTGGAAATCACAGATTCAGTGCAAACAAAAAAAGCCAAACAAAAAAGCCAGAGGGGAAAAAGTTCCCCTAAGAAGAACTATACCAACCTCTAAAAAACATAATTTTTTAATTTTTTTTATTTCTTTTCTGCTCTGCTGTGTAAGTTGAATAAAAACTGATGTTGACTTTCATTTGTGCCTTGGAATATTTATCATGTCTTTCCGAGATTTAAGAAAAAAATTTCGAACAATTAGCCTATGAATCTTAATTCAATTTAACATAATTTTTAAGGTTTTTTTTTTCACAATTTCGTTAAACAAATTATATATTTTTATGTCAAAGCAGGCCCAACGCGTTAAACTTGGAGTCATAAAATAAAAAATAAAATATCTATGAATTTTTATTAGTCGAACTTTCTTATGTAAATTGTTAATTTTTTCAACGGGCTTAAGTTCGAATCTGCATGACTGCAAATGATTTTTTTATTATTTTATTAATAAATGAATTTGTTCAAATTCTATTTATAATTTTTTTTATATTAAAATTGGAATATTAAGAATAATGGCGTAGCGGCCTCGAAATCAGTACTGATCCGTTCTGCTGGTTTGATGATTATTGAAAATATTCTTAATATTCCAATCTTAATATAAAAATAATAAATAGAATTTGAACAAATTCATTTATTAATAAAATGATAAAAAATGATTTGCAGTCTTGCAGATTCGAACTTAAGCCCGTTGAAAAAATTGACAATAAAAATAAAATAACTTTTGGACCCCGCCCCCTTTAGTGGGCGTTATTATATGTAAAAATAGTGTAAAAATTTAACAAATTGTTTTACTTAAGCCTACACTCCTTAAAAATAAATATTTTAAGCTTCAATGACGAAGCTGAAACGTAACCGGATCCTTCTCTGCCCTACCCTCTCCTCTACTTTGCCACCCAAAATGACTCTTTCAAAAAATATTAAAAATTAATTTATGTGTGGGAAGATAATAAATATGCCGGGTTAAATAGGTTTTGACGTAAGCAGTTACGAAGTGAAGTTAAATATGTTATGACGTAACGAAATGGCAATCGGAGAAATTTTTTTTTTATGAAAATCCATATTTATATACAAAATGATTATGGGAGTATTTTCTGTCCCTTACATCATTTTGTATATAGTGGCAATGTATGCCAACTCCTTATTTGGCCACTGGGGGCAAAATCCCTCCACTATCACATACACTCTCATGGCCTGTAAATTGACCTTTCATGGCCCGTAAATATTTTCACAAAATGCACAAAAAATGTATTAAATATGGATTTTCAAAAAAAAAAAACTTCACTGTTTGCCATTTCGTTACGTCATAACATATTTAACTTCACAGCTAAATACGTTATTTCGTAACTGCTTACGTCAAAACGTGTTTAATTCGGCATATTTATCTTCACTCACATAATAAATTTTACATTTAATTATACCAAATATTTACTTTTAGAGTCTTTTGGCATAGGTGAAATTTCTCCCCCACGGTCCTTTCCAGAGAAACCCCGCCAAAATTCAGTTTAAATACCCTCCAAAGAGAATTGGATCCCATAAAGTATATATATATTCCTGATCAGTGAGGAAGTCTAAGACGATCTAGCAATGGAAGATATGATGTAGTTTATTATGGGACCCCGCCCTCTTCAGTGGGCGTTGACGTACAATATTATATAAAGTAACTCTGTCCCACCCAGTTAAACATTTTAATTTTTCTTACTAAATATTTGGAGGGTATTTAAGATTCGACCCGGTCGAATATAACGTTTTTACTTGTTTTATTTAATATTTTGTTAAACTAAAGGACAATATATTTCTTTCTAAAGTTAAAGCTGTGCTATTGTTATTTCAGGGCATGTGCTTCATATAAATTTTCTCACTTATTGCTGTAATACTTTTGTAAATATCTTTCTTTGCAAAAAAATAAATAACAACTAATTTAAAGAAATTACTTTTATTAAGTGTGGTGCATATTTTATATATGACTTTTGTTTTTCTGCTTAAATCTGTAAAAACTGCAACTGCAACTGAAAACTAATTTTGCTCTGTTTGTTAAATTTTGCATTCATTACCTTTTTACTAATTAAAAACTTAAAAGAAACTCATTATAAAACATTTTTAACTGATTGTTTTCTTAATACAATTCCCCCTCTTTTCCTACCAAAAAAAAAAAAAAAAAACAATATATTACTTTCAAAACTAAAAAAAAAATCGCTCGCTCGTCAACGCATCATCATGGATTTATGCAACTAAAATAATGACAAAAAAAACATTATATTTTATTGTTATAAAAAAACTTAACGCAAACACCACCAAAAAAATATCAAAATATCATCCATTGCCATAAACACATTGAATGTATGAATATTTTAAATTTAATATTAATGAAACTTAAATAAATACAATAAAATGCTTAAAATAAAATTATTAATAAAAAAAACTAAAAAAAAACTATCATAAAAAATACCGTAGAAAACCTGGGTAAATTTATGTTTTCTTCCTTTAAACAAAATATGCAATAAAACATTTATTTTTGGTTTTTTTCTTTTTAACAAAATCAAAAAAAGAGAAACAGTTCTCTATAACACGATTGTTTAAAAAATTATTTAAAATTTAGATTTTATTTTAAGGTTTATTCACTCACTATTACAAAAAGAAAAATTAAATTAAAATATTAATTAATTTTGTTTTAAACCTTTTTTTTATACATATAAAACCAAAAATCCCAACATCATAAACACACCACATTTCTAAAAAAAAAACTATATACACTGAAAAAAAAACACTAAAAAAAATTTACAAAAAAAAAAAAATAAATAAATGGTGTAAAACAAAAACAGTGCCACCCTCGGAGGTTGTGATTTTGGATGAAAAAGGAGATCGTATAGTGAATGGCAGCATAGTTGGTCCCATGCAGGAGCGACAAACCATAAAGGCCACCTGCATAGTGAAAAATACCAGGCCGCAACCACAAGTGGGCTGGTGGCGGGGAAATAAAAGATTAACTACACGTAAGTATATATAAAAAAAAAACTTAGAAAAACCAGTTGAAACATTTACAAATTCAAAAAGTCTTCTATAGCAAAATTCCTTTAAAAAAAATATTTAATTAATTTCTGTTTGCACCCAAAAGGTCAGAGGAAATATTTAATTACATGATTAACATTAAACAGACATGATTTTTAAATTAAAAAAAGGATTAAGCAAAAGTTTTTTTGTGGAAACTCCTTTTTAAGCATAAATAATGAATCCTGTTTAACAATAGCTTTCAGGATATTAAACGCCCTCGCGGCATATAAAGTTCAACATGTTGTTGGCTACACAAACAAATTTAGGCTATTGCAGCTCACACTAAAGAGAGAGAGAGAGAGAGAGAGAGAGTTCAGAAATTATTATTATTTATAATTTATTTTTCTTAATGAATTCATTAAATACTCTTTGTTATTATATTTTAAGCCACAATAATAGTGCCACACAAATTATTAATTATCAATTCAAAGTGTGGCTCATGTACAGTGAAAAAAGATATGAAAAAATATATAATCAAACGGAAGCACGGGAATTAAATGTACGGTTTTGCTACAGTTCTCGTATGCTATTTCCTAATAAAATTTTTATAAATAAAAACTGTTGTCATATTAGGCTAAGTCAACTTATAAGTGGTGACAAAAACAAACATACACATGAGTACTGAAAATGAAAGTGTAGTGGCTTTCGAAAACAGCTGTTTAGCTCTGCTGTGTTATTTTAATAATTAAAATTATTAATTATCAATTCAAAGTATGGCTCATGTACAGTGAAAAAAGAAACGAAAAATATATAATCAAACGGAAGCACGGGAATTAAATGTATGGTTTTGCTACAGTTCTCGTATTCTACTTCCTAATAAAATTTTTATAAATAAAAACTGTTGTCATATTAGGCTAAGTCACCTTATAAGTGGTGACAAAACGAAAATACACATGAGTACTGAAAATGAAAGTGTAGTGGCTTTCGAAAACAGCTGTGTAGCTCTGCTGTGTTATTTTAATAATTAAAATTATTAATTATCAATTCAAAGTGTGGCTCATGTACAGTGAAAAAAGATATGAAAAAATATATAATCAAACGGAAGCACGGGAATTAAATGTACGGTTTTGCTACAGTTCTCGTATGCTATTTCCTAATAAAATTTTTATAAATAAAAACTGTTGTCATATTAGGCTAAGTCAACTTATAAGTGGTGACAAAAACAAAAATACACATGAGTACTGAAAATGAAAGTGTAGTGGCTTTCGAAAACAGCTGTTTAGCTCTGCTGTGTTATTTTAATAATTAAAATTATTAATTATCAATTCAAAGTATGGCTCATGTACAGTGAAAAAAGAAACGAAAAATATATAATCAAACGGAAGCACGGGAATTAAATGTATGGTTTTGCTACAGTTCTCGTATGCTATTTCCTAATAAAATTTTTATAAATAAAAACTGTTATCATATTAGGCTAAGTCAGCTTATAAGTGGTGACAAAAACGAAAATACACATGTGTACTGAAAATGAAAGTGTAGCGGCTTTCGAAAATAGCTGTTCTGCCCTCCGGTGAAATTTGTCAAATTAAAAAAGTAATGTTAATTTTAGCGTATGTTTTGGAATATTTATCATGTTTTAATGAGTTGAAAACAAATTTTCGAACATTTAGTCTATCAATCTTAATTGAATTTAATATGAAATTGATGTTCGTTTTCTCTAGTGCCTGGGAATATTTATCATTTCACTGTGAATTAGTCTTAATTGAATTTATTATAGCAGAAAATTATATACACCGGAATAAATAGATCTATTTCCCAGGTAGCACTACAACAAGCTGTGGCCAAGTCAAGGAGTTGCAAAAAAATATATAAACCCAATTAAAAATTCTTCTGATTTTTCGACCTGTCTTCAATTATTATTATACTCTAATATAAAACGCAATTCCAACATGGGCCTGTTGAAATTTTCAAGACCAAAAATTCAACTAGTCAAATTTTAATATGTGAAAATTATAAAATATAGCCAATCTTCACTTTAATCGTTATAATGAATTTCCAGTTGTAGCATAAACTTAAAGTCGACTTTTATTCATCACCTTGAATACTATATATTCTAATGAATTATGGCCTTTTAAAAGCATTTTGGGCCTGTTATAAAATATAAAGAATTTATTTATATATTATTATTCTTTTAACATTTTCTTTTTGAGTAAAAGTGTAATATAATAGCGTGTTGATGTTTAGCCTTCACTAAAGTGAACCCTTAATGAAAACATTGTCAAGATTTGGGGGGTTGGTGGAAGGTGGATAAGAGTAGTCGATATCAAGTTACTGCGTGAGTTGAAGAAAAACAAAAAAAACTTTTACTAAGACCTATAAATTTTTTAAACCCTTTTGGTAATTAACAACTTGAATAGACAACTTTTAACATTTCCTGTTCATAATTGGCTATAAAAAAAGCTTATACGAGCTGGCAAAAAGAAATTTGTGTTAAACTTTTGTTTTGTTTCATTTTAATTGCCTTAAACAAATTTTTGTATTAAAATTGGAACGCCAGAAGCGGTAATTTTTTTAAAAAAATATATAAAGAAATGATTTGTTTTTAAGGAAACTCTGCTAGAGCAATAAATCAAGGCAAAAGGTGTGGAAGATATTTTTTCTTGCAGCTTTTTCAACACAAATATTTGACTTGTGTGTAAATGGAAATTTTTTTAAATCTTTTTTTTTTTTTTTGCAAACATCTTTATTGTTTTGAAAAAATGTATTCGTTTATTTCCTTTTTTTCATGTCTTTAGATTCACCATCGTATGATGAAAAAGATGGCCTTTTCACGGCAACCTTAGAGCTGTCATTACAATTATCACGTGACGATTTGGGTCACAGCATAGAATGTCGTGCTGAATCGGCAGCCATACAAAACACAATTAGAAATCATTTTAGTGTGGATTTGCAAGGTAAGTTTTGTCATACAATTTGCTGTGAAATGAAAACTCATACAATTAAACAGAAGATTTGATTTTTATATTTAACACTTGGAACAGATTTAAAATTTTATCTTCAAGTTTATTAGCGAAAAGAAATAATATATACATTTTTATGGAAAATATTACATTTTTATTTTTGAATTTTTTAAAACGTTTTTTATATCCACTTTCTGATGAATTCTTTTAATTATAGAAAATTAAAACAAAAATATTTTATGTCCACTTTCTGAAGTCTTTTAAATTCACTTTCTTTTAATTATTAAAAACTTTTTTTAAAAATGTTTTATATCCACTTTCTGATGCATTTTTTTAATTATAGAAATTTTTTTTTTTAAAGAATATTTTATATCCGCTTTCTGATATATATTTTTAATTGTAGAAAATTGTTTTAAAAATACGATACATTTTTTCCAGTAACTAAATTCCTGTTTAGCGCAAAAGATCATTGTAAGCCAGTTTGTATAGCCCTTGAAATCGTTGCGGGATCTATATGGTTTCATAAGCCCGAATGGGTATACTTTTGTACAACTCCTCGGAATATAAGCCGTTGAATCTGACTGAATTCTTCTGTCACATTAGCTTCGAGGGTATTACAATAGGCTTGAGGCTTAAAAAATAAATCACATGAAATTTTATAAAATTCAGAAAGAACGAATTACATAGAGTCACAGACGTTCAATTATTGCTATTAAATCAGCGTATGTTTGAAACACTTTATTCATAACAATACAATTTTAAGAGGAAAGTCTAATAGAAGAGGAAAAATTTGTTGAACGAAGTTCATTATGGGACGATGCGGAGGGGTACCCTAACCGGGAAGAAACGTCTGTAACGTAAAATTTTTAGTTTCTAAATCAATGCTTAAGACGTATGAGTAATACAATTCCATACAAACAAACAAATATTAATCATACGCAGCCGTGCCTTGACAGAACTCAATTTCCTTTGGGAACAAAATTGATTCTGTATTTTCGTTGGTCGTCGAAAAAAAAATTATAATAAAAAATGTATAACCGATTAATTATTTTCCTTATATCTCGACTGGAACTTATAATTAATATTTTTGTAATAAAGTTCCTATCCGTTGTCCCACGACACCACACATCTTTTTTTTAAAACAGGGGAAGGTCAGCAAGTTGTCAAAAACTACTAAATTAAATAAGAAATTTTAGAAAAAAAAATAAACAAAGCAGTGATCTGGTCCCAATTATTTTCTAGTTATCATGGCCACATTTATACTTGTTTTGCCAGAGAATAATCTAAAGTGACCGGAAATAAAACCCGTAACCAGAAGTAAAACTTTCGTTTTGACAAAATTTTAAACAAGGGACTGACGGCAAAATTCTTTAATAAGGGCTGTCCAAAATTTAAGTATCATTTTAATGCCAGTTTTTCTACTAGAGTTTTTATTTTAAATTTTTGTTTTAAATTTTTATTCATGAAATTTAATTTTATTTATCGAACTTAAATATTAATTGTATTATTGAGATTAGAATTTCTTTATTGGACTTAAGTTCAAATCAGCAACATGCAAATAATTTTCTTTTTTAAGAAATTTTGTTAAATCAAGTTATTTTTATTAAGAGTGGAATATTTGGCGTGTTCTATGATTTCTGAATATACCTGCCACTAGTCATGCCTGATTCCCCAGGACTCACCAGATTTGACTTCTGGCTGTGTTTTTGATGTTAGCAAGATTAAAGGGAAGCTTGAAGGTTCAGCGTTTTACGATGGCTGAGGAGAAAATATTGGAATTACTGAGAGAGCTCAGGAAGTTATCAAAAAGCGCATATCAGAATTGCTTCGAAGGTTGGAAATAACGCAGGCTTAAGCGCCATATATCCGAGGGGAAAGGCGAAAAAATTTTAATTTTGTAAAAACTAAAAAGTTTGGCTTAGTTATAATATAACAACAAATTCATAAAACGGGTCATAAAGAAAATGGGCAAACGGTAAAATGGGTATTAATCAAAAGTATGTTGCCATGCGTTTAAAACAGTTCTCGTATGCAATTTTCTAATAAAATTTTTATAAATAAAAACTGTCATCATATTCATCTATCCCTTTCCGGCCCCGCATACACAAGTAAATTTACCGTGTATTGAAAAAACGTTTATTTAAAATTGAGCGGTTGTTATTTTGAGTGGTTGTTATATTTTGTGTTTGTCTTGTTTCAAAGGACATGCAAATCCTACGGATCCAATAAATACATTTTTATGATTCTTAAGTTCTAGTTATCACACGCTGAAAGTTTCACTAAAATCCATCAACTTTGAAATTCCTTGGGCCGGAAAGGGCTATGTCACCTAATAAGTGATAACAAAACAAAAATACATATGAGTACTGATGACGAAAGTATAAAGGCTTTCGAAAACACGTTTTCTGTTCTGTAAGTGGAATAATTGAAAACTGAAGTTGAATTTCGATTAACATCCTGTATCTTAAATATGCGATCTGATGGAGAAAAATGGATATTAAATATGAAATCAGCGACCTGAAATTGGTAAAAAAAAATTGCTATAAAATTCCAGTCAACACAAAGAAAGTCTAATTTTGTTCCCTTGTGTTATTTATAATGTTTTACTGAATTCAAAAGAAATTGGCTATAGAATTTAAAATAGCAATAAAATGGTTCGATAAAAATTCTTATACAGAATTTGGCATAATTTTCATATTAACTGTTATGAAAAGAATTTTTGAGATATATTTTGTATAATCGGACTAGTACATCAAGTACCAGTTCCACAGTACGCTTTTAGTAATATTTTTTTTAATATTTTTCTAAATGTTAAATTTTTGTTTATTAAATATTTAATAGAAATATATTAACTATAAATTCATTAACAGAAATTAACACGTATAATTTATTGATTTTCAATTCGTTTGTATGAATAATTAATATTCAATTTAAGAAAATTGTATGAATAATTAATTGTTAAATCTAATTGATTTTTGGTTTCTTTGTTTTACGTTTTTTTTTCTAATTACAGTGCGACCCACAACAGTAACCATTAATGGTGTAGAACATCATACGGTGCAAGGCAGTAAAGTTGTTTTAACTTGTGATGTAAGTATGAAAATATCAAAGAGCTAAAAAAAAGCAACACCCTATAACTGTACCAAAAGCATTTGAACCCACCGTGCAAGAAATAAAAAATTTTACAGAAAATATTTTTAATAATATATGAAATATATAGCAAGAATCTCTTTAAGAAATATATATATAAAATTTTGTTATATAATTTCTTTAGCATTTCCTTTCCTCCAGCAAAATAGTGTTCAATCGTTTTGTCAGTCCTTTTAAATACATCATTTTGTATAAATTCTTATTAACACATTTCTATAACTCTTTTAACTAACCAATTATATTTGTACTGTGGTGGGCATACATTAACTTTTCCTAGTTACTAAGACTATTAAAAACAAATTGTGAAAATATGATAAAAGAGAAATAGTACTACAATTTACTTGCTAATAAACTAAAGAAAATTACTTCATTGTCGTCACTTGTTAATGTCACAATGTTGTCATGTTAATGACTTGAAAAGAAGACTGCAGCTAACGACGATGATAATGGGAAAGATGTTGTTGAGGACGATAATAACGTTGATGACAATGCCAATGATTTGGTCATCGTACGTGCTAACAACTAATTGACATTAATAAAGTAGCAATTATTTTGTGATTCCCTTTATTTTGCAATTTTATATTTCACTTGAAAATTTACGGCACCAAAGACACTTTTATTTGAAAAGGAAAAGAAAAGAAATTTATAGCACTTGCAAATTATTTATCAATTTAAAGTTGCAAAGAACTGATTCTGTATACATTTTATTTTTTTTTTAAATATGTAAATATTATATATATTTTTTTTGCGGTAGGTTCATGGTGCCCGTCCTGCTGTTAATTTAACCTGGTTTAATGCTTCACAGCCTATGGATCCCGAAGAGAATGATTTAATGGAAATAAGAACACGAGCGGTAAGTTAAACTCTTTAAAAAACGAATACTCTGCATATTGATAAAATGAAATTATTAAGCCATAAAAAATATTCGGCTAAGCGTACGCTGTTTAAAAAGCAAAATTTTGTTTAATTTTAAATATATACTTTTATTTATTTATAGTAATTATGACTATGACACAGGCAACACTCATTCTCCACTTGCCATTTCAAAAATCTGAAAACTTTTCTTATACAAACTGCGACAATAAAAGATATACTACTGTTTTTTAACAGATACAAGAATACAACAGCATTTTTAAGCGGTCCTGCTGAAGTCAATATCTTTTAATCGAATAAAAATATTCGATTATATTCTATTCCTTAAAAAAGCAGAGAAAATATAACTTTTTTTTAGTAGATACAATAGTTCAACAGCATTTTGAAGCTGAAGTAAATTCATTTTAATCGAATAAAAATATTCGATTAATTTTTATTCGATATAAGAGCAGAAAACATAATATTTTTTCAAACAGTTACAATAGGTTCACGGAATTCTAAAGTAAGACGGTTAAAATTAATAAATGTTAATCGAATAAAATTAATCGAATAAAAATAGTCGATTAAATTTTATTTGATATACAGCACAGGATACACATGATATGTAATCTCCTTTAAAGAGAACAATAGGATAACACTATTTTGAAGCACTATGGCCACACTTAATAAATTTTAATCGAATAGAAATTTTCGATTAATATTTATTCGGCATACAAGCAGAAAAAATAACTAATTTTTGAATGGTTACAATAGTTTGAGCAGCAGTGCGGCTGTAGTAAATTTCTTTTTACTCGAAGGAAAATATTCGATTACATTTTATTCCATATAAGAGCAGAAAAAATGCATGCTATACATTTTATAATGGTTACAATAGGTTCACAGAAATCTAAAGTAAGGCGGTTAAAATTAATAAAATAATCGAATACAAAAAATCGATTAAATTTTATTTGATATACAAGCAGAGGATACACATGATATGTAATCGCCTTTAAAGAGAACAATAGGATAATACTATTTTGATGCACTATGGCCACATTTAATAAATTTTAATCGAATAGAAATTTTCGATTAAAATACAAGCAGAATAAATAACTAAATTTTGAATGGTTACAATAGTTTGAGAACATTTTGAAGCAGTGCGGCTGCTTAGTCGAATGAAAATATTCGATTAAATTTTATTCTATATACAAGCCGAGAATATACATGATATACGATTTTTTTAATCGGTACAATAGTGTTAATAGAATTCAACAGCTATGCTGGTATAATTAATATATTTTAATAGAATGAAAATATTCAATAATTTTTTATTCGGTATACAAGCAGAGAATTTTTTATGGGTAGAATATAGTTTGATCGAATAAAAATATTGAATTAAATATTATTGGACTTACAAGCAGATATATGTACATGATATACATGATATACAATTTTTTTAATAAGTCCAATATGTTAATAGGATTCTGAAGTAGTGTTACTAAATTTAATGTGTATTAATCGAATAAAAATAGACGATTAAATAAGAAAAATATGGTTACAATACTTTATCAGCAATGCGGCTAAAGTTAATATAATTGTTTAAACGAATAAATATGGTCGATTATAATTTATTTGGTATACCAGCAAAAAAACTGATTGATATTTTTTTTTATTGGGTACAATAGTTTAACAGTATTTTGAAGCACTGTGGAAAAAAATTATTATATTTAGTCGAATAAAAATATTCGATTAAATTTTATTTAATATGAAAGCAACGAATATACACGATATACAATTTCTTTTAATGGGTACAAAAGGTTAAGAGAATTTTGAAGCAGTGCAACTAAATCTTTTAGTTTTTAATCGAATAAAAATATTCGATTATATTTTATTTACTATACAAACAGGGAATATAAAACTTTTTTTGATGGTAACATAAGTTTAACAGCATTTTGCACCAAGGCGACTAAGGTTAACATAGTCTTTAATCGAATAAAAGTAAAATATTATTAATCTAATATAAATATTCGATTAATTTTTATTCAGTATAAGAGCAGAAAATTTGCATGATATAAGTTTTTTTTTTCAAATGGGTATAATAGCTTTATAGAATTCTGAAGTAATGCGGTTAAAGTCAATAAATTTTAATCGAATAAAAATAATCGATCAAATTAATCGAATAAAAATAATCGATTAAATTTTATTCGGAATACAAGCAGAGAAAGTGAATTATATACAATTTTTCTTTATGCATACGCTAGTTTAACGGCATTTTGTAGCAATTAGGCTGAACTGATAATATTTAGTCAAATAAAAATATTCGATTAAATTTTATGCTGTAAAAAGACAATCAAAAAATATATAAAATTTAGCTAAAATTTTATTAAAATATTATTAAAATAACATAGAGTTCCACTGTTTCGTCATTATGTTTCGGATAATAATTATTCGAACAATGCCATAAAAGAAGTTATTGAAGTTATTTGAGAGGTAATTAAAGGCTTTAAGAGATAATTTATAATTAAATTTATTATTTGGAAATTGTTGTTTAACTTTAAAAATTAATCATTTTAATCGATATGACTCTTTTTTTTCTAAAATATTTGAGAAATTTCTAAAAATTTTTTACAAAAACTAAATGAACTATCGCAAAGTTTTCTTCAACTGAATAAGAATTCTTAAAATATATCATATATAAATATATATGTTTATCTTTTATTAAACAAAAGTACAGATTTTTTGTAATCATTGTTTTTTTATTAATAAAAAAAAGTATTTTTGGTGCTCTTTTGTATATCAGTTGCTTCGTGAAAAATATTATACCTTAAGCAGCTTAAGCATTTCGTTAAAAATTGTAGCGCATGTACATTTTCATATTAAAGAAGATTTCTTTGGTATAAATTGATAACAATTTTTTACCTGCTGTTTTAATCATTTGTATTTTTTTTTGCCAAAAAAATTTCATTTACCATATAAATCCTCTTCGCTCGGCACATTTAAATAAACAATATACATAAAAATTTTTTATTGTCTTGCCGTGTCGCCATAAAAATATATATATAATAAAATAAAATAAAAAATAAATGCTAGGCAACTTTTTACATGAAACATTATTATTCTTTTTGTTCTCTCATCAGTTCGAAAAAGAGGATGGCACCTATCACACACAGTCCGACCTCATCTTTAATGCTTCACGTTTTGAAAATGACGTTAAATTTGTATGTCAAGCTGAAAATATTGTTTTACAAATAAATCGTGAAGCACCCATGCAGTCATTATTGACACTGGAGGTGTTGTGTAAGTATTGAATGTGACACAGAATATTAAAATGGAAACTTTTCGTTTACGAACCTATTTTGCATTAACGACTTTCTCTAGCTGTTTTATGTGCACTTTTTTTTTTTTTTTTTTTTTTTTGCTACAATCTACATGTTTCTCTTTTTTTTTGCTATTTTATAGATCCTCCCGTGGTTAAAGTTAGTCCTCCAGAAATAACTGTGAATACGAGTGATACGGTATTGTTAAATTGTGAATATGTGGCAAATCCAGCGTCGCTGGATCATGTTGTCTGGTAAGTGAGTTAAAGAAATTTAAACATGAAATAAGTATGAAAATAAAATGATGGAAAAAGTTTAATATATAGAAAACAATATTGCACTTTTGATGTTACTCCTTAGGGTAGTAAGAGCAACGTAACAGATTGAAAAGATTTTCGCAGAAAATATGTTATGTAAACTGTACCAAAACGATATAAGTGTCGTTTTAAGCCACAACAAAAAAAAACCCACCGTAATGAGTTTAAAAGTTATTTCTGATCTTTGATATCTCGTAACAAGAATTCATTAGACTCTAGGCTTTAATATATTTATTGTAGTTCCTTATCGAGTTTGTAAACTCTAACTTAATTTTTTATGACGAAAATAAATATTTTAATAATTTATGAGATGCACAAATTTTCGCACTCATTTCTATTTCATATGCATTTTATTCAAAAATTAAAAAATATATAGAAAAAATTTATACTGAAAACATTAAAAACCGCAGCCAACTGTCACATAGTTTTATGTAAAATACAAACTTTATGAAGTTGTATGTGTTGGTTGTTACAAGTTACTGTCGCCTTAAACGTAATCTATCTGCATATACATTGTGCTACAAAAGTATTCGGCAAGTTTAAATTATTGAAGTCAATTCAAAAGAATTTAATTACATTTCATTCACTGGAATTTTTTTCTATACAAATTAATTTCAACTCAATTTAAATATGTTTATATTTTTTTATAATAACGTTGAGCTCTTGGAGCCAAATTTCAATACAATCTAAATACAAATTTTGTTCGATATCGATTAAAGGCTTCATTAGTTTTTACTTTCTGTTGCTGTTCTGTGCTGTGCAGTTCTGTAGAAAATATTTTGTAATTACTTGTTCTGTTAATGAAATCAGCTGTTTTTAAAAGCAAACAAATAAATTGAAATTGTGAAAATAAATAATTTTGTGAAAAATTGTGAAATAAATAAATTAATAGTTCAAAAATGAATATATTGTGTGTACAAACATAAAAAATCTTGAATTAAAACAAAAAAAAAACGTTCAACAACAAATGTGTAATATCCCTGATCGAACTAGTATCAAATTAGTATTGTACTAGTACAAAAATCACCAGTACTAGTTCCCAACTGTGAACTTTCCTATACCATGTTAATGCTCAAATTAACATTGAGTGTGTTTGGAAATTTAATAGTACCATTGGTACTAGATGGAAACTAGTGGAATACTAGTACTATTAGTACTAAATGAGTACTAGTATAATTTCTTCTAGTCGGATACTAGTACAATCAGTTCTGCATTAAGAACTGATTTATATATATAAAAAAAAATCCCTAACTTTTTTGGCAATATTTGGTTCATCAATTCTTAGTTTATAAGAGGAAATGGAAAGTTCCTTCAGGGGACACTCAATCCACTAGCACCTTGTACAACTTGAGTTACGTTTGGTAATCCACCATATACCAAACACTAATGATCATACAATACATATATCACATTTTATTATTTTAAAAAAGATCGCTGATTTTACATATAAACATAAATATTAACAAAAAAAATTTTAATTATTTTTTTTCAAATTTCACTTTTTTAACTCACAAGAAAACTGCGGCTTACTTACATAAATTATCGAATAAATAAACTGATATGCAGGTGGCAAAGTCTTCTAATACTATTTTTTGTTTCAAATTTGAATTGGTTTCAAAATTGTAACAATTAAAAATAAAATAAATGAAAATGCGAATTAACAATTCGCTTTAAAACATGATCAAAAAGTAATATTAAATTCTACAAGTCAAATCAATCTACAAATGAACTACTTGAAGTACTAGTACTTTTCTGTATATTTTCAATCACTTTTTGAACTAGTGCTAGGCATTCCTTCATACCAAAAATTTAAAAACTCCTTTTAAATTTGTTGGCATGAAAGACTGACTGACTGACTTTTGCAGCAATAATCTAATAGGTTTTATGGTTAAGAAATTTTATTAATTTTTTAAATTTAAAAAAAATTAGTTCAGCGTTTTATAAAACAAGTTAAATAATTTTTTAATAAAAAACTGAATTCAGTGCTTAATAATTAACAAAATAAATGGAAATAAAAAGATCGAAATAAAATAGTGATTGTAGTTGATAGTCTGAGCATCAAAATCAATTTTTATATATAACAATTTTGTAGATTTATTTTAGATATTTTAAAAAGAAAATAAAACAATTTAAAAAGTAAAATTTATTTGCATTTGCTAAAGCAATTAAAATCAAAAAGGAGTGCCAGGTCACATGGCACTGATTTGAGCAACGCTGAGCCACCACATAAAACAATTATATAAAAATACCCCATATATATTATTTTGTGGTCCACTTTTAATTATTTAATCGTACACTAATATAAATGAAACTTAAACAGAATAAAAGCTGCTTGTGTTTAGATATGCAGAATATAAATATTGTTACTCATTTCTTACGTCCGGCTTTGTCGGCTCTTGCGAAATAAAGATTCAAAATTCCTTCTCCTGTCAATTTTCTTAATACTATCCCTTACAATCTAGTTCCCATGCAATGCACTGTATTTGGTAGGATTAATCCCCTGAGTGCTGTTTCGAGTTAAAAACATTTCGGCTAAAGGATATACAAATTTCAAATTATTTATTTGCCTCTGGCCGGTAAATTTTGTTGCTGACTAACATTTGAGTGTATAGCAAAATTTTGTTGGACACACCTTCATGCCCGAATACATGCACACATAAAGCAATCACATGGTTGTCCGTAACAATGAATATGCCAGCGTATATGTATGGTTTTATTCCATTAATACGTGAGATGAAGTATTTCCAGCCTAGATGTATGCTAAAGATTTCAATTGTGCAAGTAGAAGCTGTGTGCAGTTGTTTGTATTGTGCCATTTTAATTTAACGTTTCGCTGCGATTGTAAGTGCTTTAAGATGTAACACTATTGTAGACGTCACAAACACAGCATCAAACATATGCAAGGGCTTGTATGTGTGTGTGGGTATTTGTGTATTATTCAATATGCACAGTAAACAGTTGAGCTTACGTGTAACAAACACTCTTAGATAGTGTGTGTGAAGAAATAACTTTCACATAAAAACACCAAATGAAAGGTAGCGAGATGAATGACTTTATATGTGATGTTTTGTTTGCAAAATACACAAACACACACAAATTGTATAAAATATTTATACACACACACACACACATACATACTTTCATAAGAAAACAGGCATATGAAGGTCTTGGATTTTTTTAGAAATATATTATGTAATGCCTCAGTGGCATAAGAATTATCAAATTTTCAATCCCATCAAAGTGCATAAAATTTATCTTGTCTTTAATTAAGTTAATTTTTCAATATATAAAATGGCTCGCCATATATTGATAGATTTTTAAAAGTGTAACTTGAATAAAATCGTATATGTGTGCCAGTGGGGTTTCTTCTTCTGCATCTGCATAAATAATAAAACATGGTTAAGGCTTAACTTAATTTTTCACATGTCTTAACAATAAATTTTAACATTTTCCTCTTCAAGGAGAGCTTTCATCTTCATCAAAGTTGAGCTACAAGTACACAAACACACACAAGCTGGAACTGCATATGGGTTGGATTTTTTTTAATGCTTGAAGGATTTTATTTAATTTCCAAAAAAGTTTACTTGAAAATCATGCTACTGTTTTTACATTAAAATTTTTAGCAGGCTGTAAAAAATCTGTATAAATATTACAAAAAAAAATTTTAAGTATTTTGTATTGAAGTTTTTGATTGCTTATTAAATTCAATTAAGATGTCCATCAATCTTATTATTCGAATTTTTTTTAAATTCAAATTTATTCGAATTTTTTTTTTAATTCAAAAACACATGATATTATTAATAACAAGTCACAAAAGAAAGCCAACATACATATTTCATTATTTAACTAACAGAGCAGAGCAGAACAGCTGTTTTCAAAAACCGCTACACTTTCTTCATCAGTACTCATGTGTAGTTTTGTTTGTCACGAATTATAATTATTAGGTGTTTTAAAAAACTCTGTTAAAAAACTCTGTTACTCTGCTTATGGTTTTAACTAATTACAATAGTTGCTCAGGAAAAATATGATACATATGGTATGAATTTGTAGTAGAATTTGTAAATCGCTGTTACAATTGCTCTATCAACAAAAGAAGGATATTTCTGCCTGACTTCCATAGTATGGCGACCATAAGGCTTACCAGATTATTATCCTTTTTAAGGGCAAAAAGCTGATTTGGTGAGGCGAATAATAACTACTATGATGACCACTGCTCCACTAGAGCATGAAACAACAATCCGATCCAATGGACTCAAGTCTACTGTCTCTAAAAGATGAAAGCCTCTGGTAGCCTTATATCGTTCACATGAATTGTCCTATAGACCCAAAGTTCACCTCGATGAAATGATTATATCCAAATGTTTCAGCAAAATAGGACAAAGTTGTGTGTAGGGCTGCTGGCTGTAAGAAGTTAACACCAGACTATGAAGCATAAAATACTGAGTTCAACTCCGCGTTCAGTCATGCATACTTTTTTTATCAGCAGCAAATTATGATTGCTGTCGGCCAGTGCTAATTACTGGCTAGACTTCGAAAAATCAATCGGAAATTAAATGCATGGTGGGGTTTGGTTGACTGCCTTGGAAGGCCTGAATATCTGTGATCTGCTTTTGTGACAAATTTCTGTTTGATGTCATTAACATGTAACCATGATTCGTCATCAGTTATGGCCCTTTTAAGAAAATCTAGAGATCGGTTGACTGCATATTTTATGATGACTTGCATTTTTTATAATGTCTTGCATTTTTATGATGACTTGCACTTTTTATGATGACTTGCACTTTTTGTAATGACTTGTATTTTTTTATGATGACTTGCACTATTTACAATGACTTGCACTTTTTGTAATGACTTGCATTTTTTGTAATGACTTGCATATTTCATAATGACTTGCACTTTTTACAGTGACTTGCACTTTTTATGATGACTTGCAATTTTTATCATAACTTGCACTTTTTATAATGACTTGCTCTTTTGGTAATGACTTGCATTTTTTATGATGACTTGCACTTTTTACAATGGCTTGCACTTCTTGTAATGACATGCACTTTTTATAATGACTTGCATTTTTTATAATGACTCGCAATTTTTATGATGACTTGCACTTTTTATAATGACTTGCATTTTTATGATGACTTGCAATTTTTATAATGACTTGCACTTTTGGTAATGACTTGCATTTTTTATGATGACTTGAAACTTTTACAATGACTTGCACTTTTTGCAATGACTTTCACCTTTTATCATGACTTGCATTTTTTGTAATGACTTTCACTTTTTATAATGACTTGCATTTTTTATGATGACTTGCACTTTTTATGATGACTTGCATTTTTTATGATGACTTACACTTTTTATGTTGACTTGCACTATTTATAATGACTTACACTTTTTATAATGACTTGCATTTGTATGATGACTTGCACTTTTTATGATGCCTTGCACTTTTCATAACGACTTGCACTTTTTATGATGACTTGCACTTTTCATAATGACTTGCACTTTTTGTAATGACTTGCATTTTTCATGATGACTTGCATTTTTTACAATGACTTGCACTTTTTGGAATGACTTACACTTTTTATAATGACATGCATTTTTTATGATGACTTGCACCTTTTATGATGACTTGCACTTTTTATAATGACTTGCACTTTTTATCATGACTTGCACTCTTTATATTGACTTGCATTTTTTATAGTGATATGCACTTTTTGTAATGACTTGCACTTTTTATGATGACTTGCACTTTTTATAATTACTTGCACTTTTTTCCTTACCAATATAATAAATATGAAAGTAGCTCTATCTATCTGTTACCTTTTCCATGCTCAAACCGTTGAACCGATTTAGATGAAATTTGGCATAGAGTTATTTTAAGATCCGAGGAAAAACATCGAGGGGTTTTTATATTTGGAAACGACCGTATTGAGTGGTCAGGGGTGGTCGAAAATTTGTATCGACATATGAAATTGTTAAACTGGTAACTAAGAACTTTTTAAACTTTGATCCAGTAGAAATACAACACATAATTGACATAAAATACACATGCGCTGAAATTTCACATATTCTTTTCGGACAAAGTAGCGTGTAAAAGCTGGTATGAAATATTGTTGTTAATAAAGTATAAAAATGCTAGCCTAAAATCTGAACTATCAAAAATATAAGTGCAAAATATTTTTAATATTTTGATATAGGAATGCTGAAATAAACCTGCATGACTTTTATCTGCATTTGCGGTAGCAAACGCTGAAAAAAATCCTTGCACACTTCAGTGTTTGTTTTGATGAATATCATTAGTGCTTTACAAAATGCTAAAAATGGATTATAGAGTAAACAAAAAAAGTTAAAAAAAAAAAATGAGAAGGAAACACAAAAGGACATGTGCGGAAAAATTTTGTTTGCTGATGACTTTTGATTACAATGTCGTATAATTAAGACTGATGAATTCTTAAGAGACAAGCTTACAGATTTATTTTTCTTATTATTTTATGACTATTTTTTTTTTCTTTCTTCTTTTAATCCTGTCATCAACCAAGACAGTCAATGTCTGCTCTGTTATTCCCTTTCCCCATTTCTTGTCGTACACCCAAATAGAACAGGGAATGTTGGAAAATGTTTCATCAAAAATGTGTAAATTTGACTTTCTGATTTTTATGCATATGCAGCAGCCAAGGCACCGACAATTATCATCATGTGGAGAACTGTATTTCTGCACTCCTCACCAACCTGCACTTGCTCGCACTGCTCATACTCCTCGTGCTGGTATTTTAAAGATTTTATGGCATTACTTGTCTATAAAGTTTATTTTGTTGAAGAGTCACTCACACTTACTCGTGTGTTTCGGGCGTACTTGTGCCACACTGTTTCTTTGCACTTGAACGAACTTGAGAGTTGTATGCAGCATATATTTAGGGGTTTTTGCTTTACTCGTGTATTCTATATGTATGAAAACCTCGTAGTATTAAGACTATTTTTTTTTTTTTTAATTCAATTTTCTTAAGATTCTCCAAAAATGTTGTCAATTTGAGTTGATATGTGGTTGCTATAAGTGAAGTATTGAAGTCTTGCTTTTTGTTTCTTCTTTTGAATTTTTGCATACATGAGTGAGCTGGTGCATGAGGGTTTCTGTGTGGTTTTTGGTTGTGTGTGTGTGTTAGTGAGGGTGAGGCTGAGGGTGTGTTGCTGATTTTAATTTTTGTAGGTGACTTTTGCAGCACTTTGGCAGTTATTTTCATGCTCTTGCTGTAGTGTTAGTTTTGTTGCATTTGCCACATTTGCTTTTTTGTGGCATTTTCAATTAGTGCATGTGGCTGCTTTTGTTTTTCTCTATTCATTTACTTTAATGTGTCTGTTTCATTTATGGCAGCATGTTTAAGAAAAAAGATAATAATTATTCGCAGAGTTCTTTTCGTATTCTTTGAGCATAAAAAAGTTTTCACAAACATTTTTATCAAAATTATGATTCATGAAATTTTATGAAATTTATATTTCCTGTTAATTTTTGTACTTAAAAGTTCTTTAAAATAACTTTAAAAGTATCACATTCAGCTTGTTTTGTTTGAGTTAAATATTTCTGAAACATCATGATTGCCTCAATAATTTTAATTCCCCCCTCACACTTTATTAAAATACAACCAAATGAATGTCTTTCATATTGTGCCAAAAACCACAGCAGTTGACAGTGCCATATTTAAATGATAATAAATATAAAATTCATTTAAAACGTTGCCATTACCGCAAATTATTTATATCTACAATTTAAACAGGAATACACGAGAGCCAGGGCCCACATTTGTACTGCATGTGCGTGTTCGTTCTTGTCTGCCTTTGTTTACAGCTGTTATTATCAGTTACGCATAGCACATGTTCCATAAGGACTTACAGACATTGTGTTTGTGTAGCTGCTGTTGCTGTTGCATGCATCAGTAAGCAATCCTGGCCGTAGTAGTGATACCACAGCTATTAGTGCTGTAGCATTCCGGCAAATAACTGTTCGTATTGCATTGTCATCTAAACTTTTTTTTTTTGCTTTCTTGTAGTTAGTGTTAGTGCTTGTTGGTGTTTAGGTGTGTACCTTTTTTCCAGGATGTCTGCTTGCCTTCATGTATTGTTTATATTTGCCTCAAATGTTATATTTGTTTTTAATTAGAAAATTTTGTAGTAATTCGTTAGTACATGCCTGCAATTTAAATGCAGCAAATAATTGTCATTTTAGTCTGTAAGTGATGAAAATTAAACAAAACATTTGGGATCCTTCGTAAATGTGATGTATTTGGCAAATGGTATTTAAATCCCGGTTTTGGAAATTTTAATCACAAATAATTTGAATTGAAAAGTTAATACGATCACATGTATTTAATTTTTCTAACGTTACGAGAAACTTTTGCAGCAGAATTCCTGATTTTTCACTGACATGAAAGTGGGCATATCAAATAATAACTAATGAATAAGAATTGTTGCAATGCATACAATTAATGTGTAAAAAATTATATAATTTTCTAAGCAAAATGAATTTTATTAAATTCAATTCAGATTGAGAGGGTAATTGTTGCAAAATTTAGTTTTAAATTCAGAAAGACTTGATAAATATTCCAGGCCATAGAGAAAAGTCAACATTAATTTTAATTATACAATTTACACAGCAGAGCAGAACAGCTGTTTTCGAAAGCCGCTACATTTTCATCATCAGTACTCATGTGTATTCTGGTTGCCACTATTTTCAAAAACTTTTTAAGATCTCTAAAACAAATTAAAAAGAACATGATTTAGTAAAACTTTCGAATGCCATTTTATTTAAATTAATATCATGAAAAATACCGGAAGAGAAAGCAAAAGAGGCAGAAAGAGAGAGAGAGAGAGAGAGCACTTAAAATGCATTTTCTACCTGATTTCAGACTTAACCTGATGTTAGGCTAGATTACTCTCTCCACAAACCACCGAAAATACTCAGGGTCCATAAGGCCTATTGTGATGACCAGAGGTCTACACCCATCACATTCGCAGGAAGTACTGATCTACCAGTTCCTGAGATCTATCCAGTTTTTCTTGCAGAAAGCCCGCTAAAGCAGCCAGAGGTCTATCCCTGACTGAATCCAGATGCCACAGAAGTGCCAGCCTAGAGAATATCTTGCACTGACTGAGAAGACAATTCCTGCAATAGCCATCGTAGGAAAGTCTCCATATTCTGACATTTTCCTAACCACACAGTGTCGCCTGGTAACTCTAATAGGCCATGCTGGCGGCTTTTTTTCAAGCGTTAGGATGTGCTTGGTCCTAACACTGCTACGACGTACTAAAATCAGATTTACTTGATATCTTACCACTTCCTTGGAAGCTCTTTTTTACTGGGTTTCTATTAAAACTTGTATATTCCAAATTAAAAAATGAATTAAAACAAGTATGAACGTTATATTCGACCGTGTAATACCCTACAAAAATTTTTTTAAAAACAGACACATTAAATATGTTTAACCTGCTGGGTCAGAGTTCATTTAAGACTCTTCTGTGCCCAATTTCAAAACTCTGTACAGGGTCGATTCCAGACATCTCACCTAAATCATAAAAACTTAAAAACTAAATTTTCGGTGTAGTTAAGTGTAGGAAAAAAGGTTTTTTTGATAAGGTCATTTAGGGGTCAAAGGAAGTGGAGGGGTTATGTCATAGAATATATTACCTTCGTCGCTCATAAATTACATTTGTAAGGAAAGTAGGCTTAAGGAACACAATTTGTTTAATATTTACACAATATTTTCATATCATATGTAACTTCAACGCCCATCAAAAAGGGAGTGGGGAGTCTAAAAAAAGACTATACCGTGTTTTCCACAGGCGAACGTGTGGGCATTGGGGGAGATATTTCACCTTCGCCATAAAACACTAAAAACAAATGTTTGTGATTTTTTGTGGTTTTTAGTGCCAATTTATTTCTTCCTGAAGTATAAAATGAGTTTAGTTCACTAAAAAACTAAATTAAAAACTGATATGGCCTTTTTCATATAAAAAAATATTTCGATTTTCGAACCCTGGAATACAATATTTAATTTTATTTATTTATTGCATGAATATAATTCTTATTGAGGCATAAAATAGGTTTAATTCACTGAAAAATTCAAAATTATTAACTTATGTATATGGCTGCTTTTATGTACTACAAAAATATAAATTTCCGCACCCTGGAAACGAAATTTTAATTTTTTTTTTGTTTTTTTTTACCAAAGTAACTCTTAATGAGGTAAAAAATAGGTCCAATTAAGAAAACCTCGAAATTTTTAATTTTTTTGGTCACTTCCATGTACTACAAAATATTGCAATTGTCCAACCCTGGAATCAAAATTTAATTTTTTTTTTTGACTGTTTGATACCAATTTTTTTTTAATTAAAAATAGTTTTAATTAGCAAAAAACCACATTAGTTGCTTTTTTGGTTACTTTTATGTATAAAAAAAAAATTTCAATTTCCCAACCCTGGAAGCGCAATTTTAATTTTTAAAATTTTTTTTATCAATGCAAATTTTTATGAGGTATAAAGTTGTTTTGTTTAAGAAAAACTAAACATTTTTAACCATTTTGGTTATTACATGTATGTACTACAAAATATTGCATGTACAAAAAAAAACTTTTCCCAACACTGGAAAAAAAAAATTTTTTTACCAATGCAACTCTTCATGAGGTATAAAGTAGTTTTATTTAAGAAAATATTAAAAATTTTAACCATTTCTGTCACTTTCATGTACTACAAAACCACATTAATATATGGAAAAAACACACGGAGGTATAAACTCCTATAATCTCTTCCATCATTTTTGAAAAGGAAACGATAAGAATCAAATGAAAAATCATTAAGAACATTGCGGGCTGACAGCGTTTTATTTTCTGCTAACCCTCTACCCATCTCTGCCATATACTACCTTCCTGCGTCACTCTCTCATGCTCTCTAACTCTAACACTTTGATATTTTGCTTGTGTGTTCTATTTCCGTTAGAGGCTTCCATGCTACTGGCCTCTTTAGCAGTAAATGTGTTACAATGGCTCAAAATGTTAACAACGATTTTAATTTTAGTGTTATATTACTTTTCTTCTTTGCATTAAATTTCTCTTGTTGTCTTTTACATTCATTATTTTCCATAAAGTCCTTAGTAAATTTTTATATGCTGGCTTTTTATATCTGTTATTACAGATATTGTGGTAATTGCTTTACGAATTTTGTACGAATAAAGTGCAAGTAATGAAGAACAATTAAGCAACAAATTGTTTAGTAGCCATAAACTACGTATAATAAGTTTTAGTTGATGGCAGCTATTAATGTTAACATTGTCAGATGTCCTTGGAGTATAAAATGGTAAGAATAGAAAAAATTATCAAAAGTTTAGCAGTAGTGGCTAAATAGATTCATGATATTAATTAATAAATCAATAATTGCTAAATAATTATTAGTATTAGCAATTGCTGGCTAATTATTATGACGTAATTAAGAATTATAGCTTATAAACTTGGTTATCACACCAGCGAGGGAATTTAAATGTGTTACTGTGTTCCTTCTTAAGAAAGAACTAATGGTTCACCCTTCCGGCGCCATGATGCACTGTATATCCCCTGAGAGCTGGACGTATTGAAAAAAGTACCAAACCTAGTATTTTCTTTTCTTTTTAGCAAAAATTACGTGCGAGTTTTTTTTGTTCTTGATTTCAGTGCTTTTAGAACATAGAAAACTTGACAAAGCCGACAAACAAAAAAAAAACAAAAAAACAAAAACAAAACTTTATCTTTAATATATTTAATGGCAATAGTTAAATAATAGTATTGAAGCAGTAAAACACTTCTTGCGTAAATAATATAAAAATAAAAAATATGGCCATAAAACAAACATGCAAAACTGTACGTTTACATTATCAATTGGTATGGATAAGGAAGAAGAAGAGAGAGAGAGGGAGAGTGGGAGGAATATTCATCAGGCATTAAGAGTCAGAAAACAAATGGTTGAAATATTTTTAATACTTTTTCCTTAAGCTATTAAACATACATCCGTTTATTAAACGAACATACATACATTTATTCGCAAGTGCACACAGTTAAGCAACAATTAAACAACAGTGGGGAACAAAACTGTTTTTGTATCTAGAACCGGTATTAAAAAATATAATAAAAAGCTATTGCGCTTGCAAACAACTACTTATTAACAAGAGGAGAAAATTGTATAAAGAATTTATTGTACACATTTAATTTATGTAATACTATCATTTAGTTTGTCAGCATTATTTTCTTAAAATATCCACAAAAAGGGGGCATTCCCATTTTGTATGCCACAACTGATTATCTGTTTATAGGACTGTCGAGAAAAAAACATTAAATAATATTGATAAAATTCAGATGTTACCTGCCATGGCACTATAGAAAGCTAACATTTGGAATTATAAAAATTAAGTCTGATCTAATTCACAAACGACTTATAACGAGGACGTCTCAGTTCCCCCATATTATGAATGTCAATATCGACGTCATATCAACTGTACAGCAAGGAATTAGCACTTGTCTGCAAATTGTCAATAACAATTAATTGTTATTCACAATAAATTATTATTCTTTAATTGATGTACACGTCAATAATAGTCACTTGCTGTCGACAAAGAGTACAGAGATGTTGCCGTGTCGATATCGTCTTCCATAATAGGGGAGAATATCTTTTAATTTAAAAATTAAATTACAGTTTTATGCAGAAATATTTACAAATTTAAAACAAAATCGTAATCTATTAACTTTCAATTTACTACTCACCTTCAAAGTTATTTATTTTGTAGCTGCCGAAGTTCGCTCAGACACCATAAATATATTTTTGAGCCGCCACTGTAATCAACACATAAATACAACACATTGACTTTTACTATTCGATTGAACATTTCCTGAAAATATATGTAATAAAAAAGAAAAGTGGCACAAAGTTACAAAAAGAAAAGTAGAAACAGAAATAAAAAAGTAAATTAAACACATAAAATATAAGAAAATTACAATAAAATTCGATTGTAATGAGACTGCACGTTGGTTGGCTCACTGGTACAGCCTGGAGTTGTGGAGAAAAGAAGTTTTGTATTTTTTGGTTTCCACTAAAGTCTGATATATAGTTTGCTGGCATGTACTAGTATAAGTGTATGTAAGTGTATGTGTGCAAAAAGAAAAAGTCCGTAGCAGAAGTATGAGGTCATTAACTTACAAACAATTCGGCTTATTGCATTGTAATAATTAAAATTAATTACACTCGCACATACAGACAGCAGAGATTTATGTATGTGTGCGAAAAAAAAATAAATTTGAACCAAAAGTTTTAACACACACACACGCGCATACAACGACAGGGTCTGAACAACGATAAAGCGGAAACATGTGTTTGTATTATTATTATTTAAACTTTAGTGCTTGGTGAGCTTTTAAGTGCGAGCCTTAACTTACACACAAGTGTGGCAGAAAAACAAATAAAAATAAAAAAAAGGAACAAAAAAAAATTATATAGAAAATATTTATATATTTTTACAAGTCTCTGGCACAAAAGTGTTGAGTTGTTGAACAAGAGTATTAAATGAGTTCGTTGGAAATACATATAGGATATTGTTGTGTTGTTGTTGTTATTATATTTATTAATATATTGGAAAAGTTGTGCATGTATATGAGCAACAGCTATAAGCCGAACAATGGAATTGTTATACCATTTGGAAATTTCAATTGAAAGGCAATTAGAAAACAATTTTCATAGTAAAATTTATGCTCCCCGTGTTTTTCGGGAATGCCATATTTGGAAAGAATTTATTATATAATTGAAATAATATTTAACCCATTTCGTCCCAGTGTTCGATTTTTCGAACAGTAAACTTCAAGCATTTACAATTTTTATTCTCTGTTTAGGAAAAACTAAGAACATATCTTTTTTAATGAAAATTAAAATAAAAATTTAAAGAACATTAAAAAAAAAAAATTAATGAAAATATTTAATGAAAATTTTTAAAAAAATTTTAATAAAAATTTTTAATGAAAATATTTAATGAAAATTTTTAAAAAAATTTGTAATAAAAATTTTTAATGAACATTTTTAATGAAAATTTTTAAAAAAAATTTTGATGAAAATTAAAAAAAAAAAAATTTTAATGAAAATTAAAAAAAAAATTTAATGAAAATTTTTAATGAAAATTTTTAAAGAAATTTTTAATGAAAATTAAAAAAAAAATTAATAAAAATTTAAAAAAAAATTTTTAATAAAAATTAAAAAAAAAAACTCGGACATCTGATTTGTATCTTCTGGACCCAAGTTACCATTTCACTACAAAGTTTTATAAACTGACGCGAAAAAAAATCTCTGGGGCGATATGGGTTAATAAATTACTTCAGATAATATATGTATATATTCAATAGACAATAATAAACATAATAATTGCAACAAGTTTTGAATTTATTAAAAGAAAACAAGTAAAAACGTTATATTCGACCGGATCGAATGGTAATACCCTCCAAATATTTATTAAATAAAAACTCTATTTTTATTCTTATTAAAATTTAAATTTTTATGGTATTTGGCTTAAGTAAACAAGAAAAAAATATATTTTAATGCGGTTGTGTCCAATATTTTGGGAGCAGCATACCTCAGACATTCCGTCAGCATAAAAATTTACGTATTAATATTTTATATCAAGGTGCACAAAAGGGACCGAGATAACTTCAAAATATTTAACCCGCCGGGTACCAGTTCCTTTAAGAAATTTCTGTGCCCAATTTTAAAACTCTATACGGGGTCACACCGAGAAAGGCCGTGGAGGAGACTAGTTAAGTGTAGAAAATTTTTTTTTTTGATAATGTCATGTTGATAGGCATAGGGAGTGTAGGGGTAGGTCAGGGGAAAATCAGAGAACATATTACATTCGTGGTAAAATTAAATTTTTATATAATGTAGGCTTAAGGAATACAATATGTTAAAAATGTACCCATTTTTTCGTATAATATGTAACTTTAACGCCCACTAAAATGGGCGGGGTCCAAAAATAGACTATAACATGTTTTCCACAGACGAACGTATGGGCATTGCTAGATCGTTTTAGACTTCATTACTGATCAAGCAAATATATACCTTATGGGGTCCAATTCGTTTTCGAGGATATTAAAACTGTATTTTAACGGTGTCGCTCTGGCAAGGGCCGTGGGGAAGATATTTCACCTTTGCCATAAAACACTACAAATAAGTTTTTGGGATAATTAAGTGTAAAAAAAAAAATTTTTTTACCGGGCCATTTTGCGGGCAAAGGGTGAGGAGGGGGTTAGGGCAGAGGAGGATCAGGTTGTCTCTCAGCTTCGTCATAAAAGCTTAAAAATGTTATTTTTAAGGAATTTAGTCTTAAGTAAAACATTTTGTTAAGTTTTTACACTATTTTTGCTTATAATCACGCCCACTAAAAAGGGTGGGGTCCAAAAATTATTTTATTTTAATTTCTTTTTGGCTCCAAGTTTAATGCGTTGGACTTTTCTGACATAAAAGTATATCGTTTGTTAAAAAAAATTCAGAAAAATGGGACATGAAGAAAAATAATCAAACGGTAACACGGGTATTATAACAATAACATGTTAACATCAGCTTGATACAGTTCTCGTATCCTTTTTCACAATAAAATTTGTGTAAATAGGAACTGTTATCACATTCAACTAAGCCACCTAATAAGTGGTGACAAACACAATACACATGAGCACTGATGATGAAAGGGTTGCGTCTTTCGAAAACAGCTGTTCTGCTCTGCTGTGTAAGTTGAATAACAAAAACTGATGTTGACTTGCCTTTGTGCCTTGGAATATTTATCATGTCTTTCTGAGATTTAAATTAAAATTTCGAACAATTAGCCTATAGAATCTTAATTCAATTTAATATTAAATTGATATTGTTTTTTTTTAGAGGTTGGTTTAGTACTTCTTAGGGGAACTTTTTCCCCCTGGCCCGATTTAGCCTATTTACGTAGTTGACCTGTGCTATTGTTCAAGATATATTTATACCAAAGAGTCTGGCTCCTTTCGTTTGAGATGCATCGCAATTTCCACAGACGGACTGACGGACATGGCTTGGTTGTCTTAGATTTCTTCACTGATCAAGAATTAGTAGTATACTTTATGGGGTCTTAGAGGTATATTTCGCTGTGCTATACATGGAATGACAAAGTGAAAATACCGTCCAATCCTTTTTTTGGAGGGTATAATAAATTTTAATATATTTGAAATTCTTGATTTCTGCATTTAAAAAATTAATTAAATATTAAACATCCTAATCATAATAAATTACCGTACAGTGCAAATTTCGAGGTCCATGCATAGCGCATGAGCCTCTCCCACAACGACTTCTGGTCGTTTCAATGACGAGGAGGAGGAGCAGGACGGCATTGCATATTTACTCTATCTCTGGCCTGCTCTGGAGAAGCAACGTCTACAGTCCCTGGGTAGAACACACTTCACTAGCATATCGCAGATATTGGGAATCAGACTGAAAAACCTGTGTCTGGGTAGGCTGCAGGTTACCTTGAGGCGTGCTTGTATGACCAATTTATTTTTATACCCTCCAAAAAAGAATTTGGAGGGTATATTCACTTTGTCATTCCGTTTGTAACGCATCGAAATATCCATCTCAGACCCCATAAAGTATATATATTCTTGATCAGTGATGAAATCTAAGACGAACTGAGCATGTCCGTCCGTCCGTCCGCCCGTCCGGGAAATCACGATTTAGTCCAAACGAAAAAAGCTAGACTCTTGAAATTTGGCATAAATATATGTTAAAGCTTAGAGCAGGTTAAGTTCGAAGATGGGCTAAATCGGGCAAGAGGGAAAAAAGTTCCCCTAAGAAGAACTAAACCAACCCAGAAAAAACAACATAATTTTTATAGTTTTTTGGTTATTTTGTTAAGCAAATGATATATTTTTATGTCAAATACGGTCCAACGCCTTAAACTTGGAGCCATTAAAAAAATTAAAAATATTTTTTGACCCCGCCCACTTCAGTGGGCGTTAATATAGGCAAAAATAGCATAAAAATTTAACAAATTGTTTTACTTAAGCCTACATTCCTTAAAAATAACACTTTTAAGCTTTAGTGACGAAGCTGAGACGAATCCTGGTACTACTCTGCCCTACCCCCTCCTTCCCCTTCGCCCGGTAAATGACCCTACCAAAAAAATTTTTTTTTTAAATTTTGTATATAATTATCCCAAGCATTTATCTTTAGAGCTTTATGACTGCCTGTTGCTGCCCTACCCCCTCCTCCCCCTTTGCCCGCTAAATGACCCTATTAAAAATAAATATAGTTTTTTTTTATTTTGTGTATAATCATCCCAAGCATTTATTTTTACAGTTTTATGTGTATCTGTTTCTGCGCTACCCACTCTCCCCCTTTGCCCTTTAAATGACCCTATCAAAAAAAAAAGAAATTTTAATTTTGTATATAATTATCCCAAGCATTTATTTTTAGAGTTTTATGACAAATGTTTCCTCCACAGCCCTTGCTAGAGCGACCCCGCCAAAATACAGTTTTTATATCCTCCAAAGAGAATTGGACCCCATAAAGTAAATATATTCTTGATCAGTGATGAAGTCTAAGACGGTCTAGCAATGCCCATACGTTCGTCTGTGGAAAACATGATATTGTATATTTTTGAACCCCGCCCCCTTTAGTAGGCGTTGACGTACGATATTATATAAAGGAACTCTGTCCCACCAAGTTAAACATTTCAAATTCACTTACTAAATATTTGGAGGGTATTTAAAATTCGACCCGGTCGAATATAACGTTTTTACTTGTTTCATTTATTTTATATTTTTTTGGGTTAATATCTTTTAACTCGTAAGATTTTAAGAGGCTTAATTATATTGAAAATTATAAGAAAAAAAAAATTGTTTGCCGGTAGACGTGTGGTTAGCAAAACCTTAAAGGCTGTTTTATTTTATCCCCCATATTCCAAAAAAAAAAAATAATAAAATGTATTTGAATTTTGTATGAAAAAAATTCATTAAAAAATTTTATGAATACCGGGGAATATATTTAAGGATCTGTTGTTTAACACAAAATTTTTTTAAATTTATTTGTACTGATTTTTTTCCCAAATTTAAAAAAAAAAAAGTTCAAAATTATTATATTCTGATATTTTTAAGCTTAAGGTCTCTTTATTTTTATTTAATTCGTAATTTCAATATTTCGTCACTCCTTTGTGTGATTTCTTTAGGAAATTAATTATAATAAAATAATTAATTTCCTGAAGAAGCTTAAAAATATCAGAATATAATAATAATTAAAAAGAGGTCATGAAACCAGAAGAATTTAAAGTTCAAAATTGATTACCCAGGGGTTTTAGCAATTCACTGGGGCTAATGCCGATCATCAGGGGACCTTTACCCAACATTTCTTAGAATAACTAGAGATATTGTTTTAAAATTCGACTCAAGCTGGTCCTATAACTGGCTGCTTAGGGAATATATTTTACAATAAACTGTTAACAATTTGTAAAGTTTTTTTGGCTCCTACATGAATGCATATTTTGCACAAAACAATAACTTCTAGAACTCTTAGTATTCTGTAGGGTATTTTTAACAATATATTAATAAAACTTTAATGCAAAATGCTTTACAAACACATTTAAACTGCCATCATAAGCAGCAGACAGTAACTCACATTAACAAATGTACAGTTACACAGGAGCAAAATCCAACTGAAAGCACTCAGAACAAAAAAAAAAAGGCCTACAACGTAGCAGGTAAAATAAATAAACATGTTACACATATGACAGCCGCCTATATGTATGCCACAAAAAAAATATGTTGTATGTTGCACACTCCATGGTGGGCTGCAACATATACAACATTCATCTGATGTGCGCTAGTACACTTCTTTTTTTTTTCATTATATTAAAACTTGTATTGTAATTCATGGCTGGTTTGTTGCTGCAACTATTATTGCTGCCGTTACTCTGTTGGGAATTGTACGGAAAACAATTGCAAACCAAAGGAAGTTTGCATCCTTCCGTTTACGTACATTTTATATATGCACACATATAAATTTGAGGTTTTTGGTTGGCAGAAAAATAAAAATAAAAAAAAACAAGTAAAAACGTTATATTCGACCGGGTCGAATCTTAAATACCCTCCAAATATTTAGTAAGTGAATTTGAAAAGTTTAACTTGGTGGGACAGAGTTCCTTTATATAATATTGTATGTCAACGCCCACTAAAGGGGGCGGGGTTCAAATATAAACAATACCATGTTTTCCACAGACGAACGTATGGGCATTGCTAGACCGTCTTAGACTTCATCACAATTCTCTTTGGAGGCTATAAAAACTGTATTTTGGCGGGGTCGCTCTGGCAAGGGCTGTGGGGGAAACATTTCACCTTTGTCTTAAAACTCTAAAAATAAATGCTTGGGATAATTATATACAAAATTAAAATTTTTTTTTTTATAGGGTCATTTAGAGGGCAAAGGGGGAGGAGGGGGTAGGGCAGCAACAGGCAGTCATAAAACTCTAAAGATAAATGCTTGGGATGATTATATACAAAATTTAAAAAAAAAAATTTTTTTTTGGTAGGGTCATTTAAGGGGCAAAGAAAGAGGGGGGGGGGGGGGGGGAGGGAAGAAATCGGTAGTCATAAAACTGTAAAGATAAATGCTTGGGATGATTATATACAAAATTTAAAAAAAAAAAAATTTTTTTTTGGTAGGGTCATTTAGGGGGCGAAGGGGAAGGAGGGGGTAGGGCAGAGTAGTACCAGGTTTCGTCTCAGCTTCGTCATTAAAGCTTAAAAGTGTTATTTTTAAGGAATGTAGGCTTAAGTAAAACAATTTGTTAAATTTTTATGCTATTTTTCCCTATAATAACGCCCACTGAAGTGGGCGGGGTCAAAAAATATTTTTATTTTATTTAATGGCTCCAAGCTTAAGGCGTTGGACCGTACTTGACATAAAAATATATCATTTGCTTAACAAAATAACCAAAAAACTTTAAAAATTATGTTATTTTTTCTGGGTTGGTTTAGTTCTTCTTAGGGGAACTTTTTTCCCTCTTGCCCGATTTAGCCCATCTTCGAACTTAACCTGCTCTAAGCTTCAATATATATTTGTGCCAAATTTCAAGAGTATAGCTCTTTTCGTTTGGACTGAATCGTGATTTCCACAGACGGACGGACGGACGGACATGCTCAGTTCGTCTTAGATTTCATCACTGATCAAGAATATATGTATATACTTTATGGGGTCTGAGATGGATATTTCGATGCGTTACAAACGGAATGACAAAGTGAAAATACCCTCCAAATTCTTTTTTGGAGGGTATAAAAACAATTCTTAATTCCACGTACTCTGTACCTTTTCTTCATGTGTATAAAATATTTTCTACAGTTTATTCTGTATTTTTATTAAAGAATTTAAATTATAACTTTTACCATATATTGATGTGAAAAGAAAAATAAAAAGTTAAAAATAAATAAAAAAAAATTATCACAGGAATTTAATTGAAAAACTCCGCAAACAAAGCGGCACTGGCAAAGTAGTAAACAACTGTGTTAATTAGCAGGCAAGCTCATGCACACACATACACAACCGCACACCCGCACACCGGCTAACCCATACGCCTTCATATATATAGGCAGTTACATATTGATATTGCAAAATAACTCAAAAGTATGCAATAAATGTAGCCATAAAGGAAATTACACACGCAAAAGTATGCAATAAAAATTGTTAACTTATTATTGATATTTGCGCAACAACATGAAATTATTTGGAAACACAAAAAAACTTGCTTGACTTTATCATGACATATTATTTTCATATCTTGTTTATCTGTTTGCTCATTTCAGGTATCGCAATGGCGAAGTGGTCAATGTTAATGACACGCAGCGTTATGAAGGCGGCAATTCAGAGAATGTTGCTTTGGTTATACGTTCGACGGATAAACATGATATTGGCAATTATACCTGCCAGTTATCGAATAGCATTGGCAAAGGGGTTTCCGAACAGCAAATCGATTTGGATGTACAATGTAAGTAACAATTTTTTTCTATTAATGAATTAATTTTATAATAAAAAAAAATATACGGATAAATATAAATTAATCTTGTATTTGTTTACAATTAGTTGTGCCTGTCGTAGAAGTTCTGATGATACCCGAGGGGCCTGTCAAAGAGAGTGACGAATCGAATGTGACTTTATTTTGTAATATATTAGATGCCAATCCTGCGGTTTTAACCAAAGTTCGTTGGTATGCCAATGCCACGTTGCTCAAGGAACTGCCAGATTGTGAAGAGACTAGGGTAGGTTTGGTTTCCATTGGTTTTTGTCTTTAAGCAGTTTCGTTAAAGAAATAAAGCCTGCATTTCTTTTTTCAATTTTATTTATGTGTTTTTGTTTATAAAATTAATGTATTTTGTGTGTAATGTATTTCTTGCTATTGTAAATTCAAGGAGGATTTGTGTCACATTGATCCTAGTAAATTGCTATTGGAAAGCATAGGACGTGGCTTTTTCTATAATTATTCCTGTGAGGGTTACAATGCTGCTGGCTGGGGGCCACGCAGTGAAGAAAAGGAATTGTTGGTAAGTAAAGAATGTTTTCTATTTTTTTTTTTTTTTTTGCATATTTTTAAGCATAAAAAACTCATCAGCATATTTTCCAGCTCAAGTTTTTTTAATGAATTTTCTTACATGTTATTATGAGTTTGAAGTTGACTTTAATTTGAGAGATACATAAAGAGTTTACACCATTTAGGACATTATTTTGGAAAAGAAGTTACAAAAACTTTTTTTTATCAAAATGCTAGAAATTAATTTATTGCTTATTTTATGAAATTGAAAGACTTTTTTCAGTAACAAAATAAATTTTTAAAATTTGTTTTGTATTTTCAATCTTATACTGAAATTAAATCATATTAATATTATTTTGTCTATTGTTCGGCTAAAGGTCATGTTTTTGATAAATTAATAAACATTAAACATTTTCAATATTAAATTGAATTAAGATTCTATAGGCTAATTGTTCGAAATTTTTAATTTAAATCTCAGAAAGACATGATAAATATTCCAAGGCACAAAGGCAAGTCAACATCAGTTTTTGTTATTCAACTTACACAGCAGAGCAGAACAGCTGTTTTCGAAAGACGCAACCCTTTCATCATCAGTGCTCATGTGTATTGTGTTTGTCACCACTTATTAGGTGGCTTCTTTGAATTTGATAACAGTTCCTATTTACACAAATTTTATTGTGAAAAAGAATACGAGAACTGTATGAACTGGATGTTAATATGTTATTGTTATAAATTTATCGTTTTTCATTCCAAAGTTACAGCAAAAATAGTCAAATAATACCATTTGCTCCAAAATACAAAAAAGCCCATAAAAGGTTAAAAATTTTTTTTTCAACAATCCTTTTTTTAAATGCTGGTTTTATATGTATTTATTAATACTCATCAATAAAAAATAACAACAATTTAAAATTACGAGTTCTAGGAATTAATCGCCACTTTCTCTACCATTCACCCCACTGTGCATCGGTTAGTTTCTTTAGTTAATTATTTGTTTTAAAACTAAATAATATCAAACAATAATTATTTTAAATTATGTATGAATTTTTATTAGTCGAACTTTCTTATGTAAATTGTTAATTTAGTTTTTCCAATGGGCTTAAGTTCGAATCTGCATGACTGCAAATGATTTTTATTATTTTATTAATAAATTAATTTGTTCAAATTCTATTTATCTTAATATAAAAAATAAGAAATAGAATTTGAACAAATTCATTTATTAATAAAATAAAAAAAAATTATTTGCAGTCATGCAGATTCGAACTTAAGCCCGTTGGAAAAAAAATTAACAATAAACAATTATTATTTAAATAAAATAACCTAAAAGCTTGAATAAATCTATTTACTATTAAAACAATAAAAATAGAGTTTTTATTTGCTAAATATTAGGAGGGCATTTAATATTCGGCCCGCTCAAATACAATGTTCTTACTAAAGCTATAAACACATAGACGTCATCAGACAGCAAGCAGCAATATGTCAAAAATAAAATCCATGTGTTTAAATGAAAATGATTATTTTGAGGGCAGCACAGCAGCAGGACTGCACAACAGCATTTGCTGCTGTTGCCAACTTAGGCTATTTTCTGTTTTGATGGGCAGCATTAAACAAATATAGTGTTGCCATTATATTTATAAATTGGAAAAATAAGAACAACAACGTTTTTTTTTAATATGAAACATAAAAGAACATTACAAATATACAATATAGAAATAAATTTATGTGTTTTTATAGTTTTTCGTGATATTATTACATTTTTTATCAATAACTTTAATTTTGTTCATCATAAAATATATATGCGGCATCCCTGTTGTTATGATGTTGCTGTCTTCAAAATAATTATGAAGCTGACTTCATAGCAGCATTTGAAGTTGGCAGCATCTGAAGCCGTGAAGTTGTGAAGTCTGCTGTCGTCTATGTGTTTAGAACTTAATTCGTTTTTTTTTAACTTTTGCAAAAATATGTTTCTAAAATTTTTTTCAAAATTAATTTCTCTTGTGTTTTTTGCAGGTCCACTACGAGCCCGGTCCCGCCGTTTTAACGCACTTTCCTTTAGTAGCTGTTAAAAAGAAAAGTGTAACATTTTCCTGTGGCGTAGATGATCCCGGTTATCCAGAATCGAATAGGTTTGTACAGGGAACATTACGAAAAAACATGCACACACAAAATCATTTAACGAACAATTATATAAAATACCAAAAATCACAAACACAATATTCATCAATGTTATCAAAATCAAATTTAACCAGCTACAAAGAGCAATCAACATCATTATCATCAGCAACTTCATTGCCACCACCAACACTGCCACAAATTCACTACTATACGATTCAAGCTTTAACTGCTTCTGAAATTGAAGAAGCTTATGAAGCTTTAATTGGCGAACATTTTCAAAAACAACAGCTACAACAAGTACAAATACATGACCACTACTACCAACACCACCACCACCACCACCATCATCGTAATCATCAGCATGCACGTTATACGCCTCAGCACAAAAACAATTCCAATCAATATCAGCCACATCATCGCCATAATCAAAATACCTTTAACAATGACAATGACAATGATGATGATGATGATGAACATGAAAATCATAACGATGATGCTGGGCGTGTGCATGATGAGAATACGCATGATGATGATGATGATGGTGCTGTGCATGGGCATAAAGAAAATCCTGCTGTTAAAGCAAAGCATGTGCTTAAAGAAACGCATGCTCTAATTGATTTAACAAACAATTCCCTTTGCACACTACTCACATTGACCACATTCTCACCACAATCACAAATCTTAACATTGCTTACCCATACGCCAACTGCTCATGGAACTGGAAATGGAATTGGAAATGGAAATAACAATAATATTAATAATAATCATGTTGCCGCCAACATCAACAACATAAAAACCGCCACATCAATCTCAATGTCGTCTTTGCCATCAACCTCATCATCCTCATCATCGTCGTCATCGTCATTATCATCCTCCCACTCCACTGCCACCCTTTCCTTTTATCGCAAAATGGGCAAATTTTCTTATCATTCACGTGCTGTAATGCCTTTACCTAGATACCGTTGGCTGCGTGGTGGTCGCGGACCTCTACAGGATATTGTTACCAAGGATTGGACAGTCGAACCGGTCGGTCTCGACAGTCGCACCAACTACTCCTGCTATGCCTTCAATGAGGGCGGCAAAGGTGTCATGGCCACCGTCAATTTGGAAGTACATGCACCACCATTTTTCATCAAGAATTTGTCACCATACACGGGTGTGTTGCATACATCGCGCAATGCCAATCTAACGTGTCGCATCGAGTGTGTGCCACGTTGTGAGATATCCTGGCTAAAGGACGGTGCTGCTATTGAGAAAAATGATACACGTTACTTTGTCAAAGACAAATACATGGATGCCTCACCGGCAACGGGTGATTTTGAGAGTATGCTGTCAGTGCTGGTAAGTAACACACACACACAGCAAAATAGAATGATAACGAACAAAGAAATGTTTGCAATTTTTCAAATCCAACAAAATTGCTTCAGTCATTTTGTATGCACTTGCATGAACTTGTATGTAAAAAAAGAAAAATTGTGGGGGCACAGTTGCAGAGTTTAAAAACGAGCAGCAATTGAGATTAATTAAAGTAATAAATTTTGTAATACTACAAAGAAGATATAAAGCAAGCAAAAAATAAAAATAAAAAATAAAAAATGTTATCAAATTAAAAATCGTAGTAAGAAAATATTTCCACTGTGTTAAATAAATGCCAAGAATTGATTGAAACGTTAAGGAATTTTTAAATGAAAAGCGAAAACTTTTAATTAGTTGCAACAATTAATTGAAATTGTAAAAGAGGATAAGGATCCTTTTTTTTGAACAATTATTTATTTAAGTAACAAAGAGACAATTATTCTTTCTATTACTAGTTTTTGAGGGTTTTAAAATTCCCTACAAGTTTTAGCAATTTTTTAAGGACTTTATACAGCGAAGAATTTTAATGCTGCATGTGTTTTTAGAGTGTCACAACAGCAGAGCAACGCCTACAAATTGTTGAAATTTTTCATAGAAATAATTTCTTCGAGGTCTGACGTTATAACCAAGCTCCCCAACTGCACCCCCGGGGGAGGGAACTCGAAGAACAATAGATCATTTTCGGACCACATTTACTGTTACTGATAATTTGCATCCCCTGGGACGCCGCTGTACAGGAAAGCATTGAAGATGATCCTAATCAATCAATTCGTTGCCGTTCTCAGTAACTGCAGTTGTGTCCTTCCACTTTATGGAAGATTTTTTTAGTTATTGAAAATTATTGTTCCAGATTGTGCCTTCTACGCGGCCACATGGCAGAAATCATATTTAAACATTAAATTCATAAAATGTTTTTTCCAAAAAAGGCCGTTTTATTGATATTAAAATATATATTTCCTTGTTTTATTATGACTTAAACTTGTGACATTCTATAAAAAACACCCTGAACCTTTAAACAAATTTTATATATTTTATAAAATTTTTTTATTATAATATTTTTAATTTTATGTTTTACATAATTACGAGGGCAGGTGGATAAGTCCGTGATTATTTTGAATTTCCCGTCTCTTAAGAATATATTTCCTTGTTTTATTATGGTTTAAACTTGTGACACTCTATAAAAAAACACCCTATACTTATAAAATCAATAATGAAACCTTTTAAAAATATAAAAATATTTTATAAAATTTTTTTTATTATAATTTTTTTCATTTCATGTTTTACATAGGTACGAGGGTAGCTCAAAAAGTCCGCGATTTTTTTGAATTTCCCGCCTCTTAAATAAAATGCTAACAATTGGTAACTGGTGACAGCAGTCAACAGACAGTTGATTCCTGTGAATCCTTAAACAAGCGGCGCTATTTAGTTTGTGTTTGACAGCACGTTTTTAGGAAGAAAAAATTAAAAACTGAATTTCGTGTGCTCGATTAAGTATTATTTTGCGAAGAAAAATGGTTTCACTCAAACCAGGGCAAATATTGATATAATACAATGGCAACTCTGGCACCAGCCATTTTCTTGGCAAAGAACTGGTTTACTGAATTTCAATGTGACCGTACAATCACAGAAGATGCCGAATAATCTTGACGTCCACTTGAGATCTCTACAGACGAAATAATTACAAAAAATTCAGGACATGTTTTTAGCAAATAAGAGATTGAAAGTGAGAGAGATTGTGGAACCCATAGGCAGCTCACGTGTTTTCAATTTTGAATGGTCACTTGAGTAGGAGAAGAATTTCCGCAGGATGGTAGCCGCCTCTATCTATAAGCAAAAGTGCGCGTATGTGAAAAAATTCATCCCCTCATCCGCGCTATTCTCTAGATTTAACACCGAGTGACTATTTTTTATACCCAAACTTAAAGAAATGGCTCGGCGGAAAGATATTTGACTCCAACGAAGAAATCACCTCACAAACGAATACCTTTTGTGATAAACTCGACAAGTCATATTTTCTAGAAAGGATAATAAAATTGCATTCACGTGGGTCTAAGTGTATAGAACTTCCAGCAAATAATTTTTTATATAAAAACCTGTGTTTCATTCAAGAAATCACGGACTTATTGAGCCACCCTCGTTTTTTATTTATATTTTTTTTTTTTTTTTGAGATTTTAGTTTCCAGTTTTTTGAAGAACGAGTTGTGTTAGTAACAAAATTTTTTTGTACAACTGCTTGAAAGTCTTAGCAAAAGTGTAGGAGTTTTTTTTTTCTAAATATTTCTTTTCTGCAAAGTGAATTTTTTTAAGCCTTAAATCTGCTTAGTGAGAGATAAAAAAATCTCCTTTGCAACTTTACATACAATATAATTTATTTCTTATTTTTATATATAATAATAAATATTTAATCTATATAAATTTTCCACCCCTTTTTTGTAGCATTTCAATATGTCCAACTGGCCAAATAACAAATTTGACATTGAGGGAGATAACGCCAATTATACTTGCGTATCTACGGGCAATACAGTGGGTCCGGGTATTAAAAGTGCCACTTATTTCAGTATTGAGTGTAAGTTTTTTTTCCTCTGTTTTTTGTTGGTTAAACCCTTTTGGTTTACAACGCACATATTAAAAAAAAATATATCAAGATAGAAATATTTTTCTTTTTTGTTGCTAAAAATACACATACAGTTTGTATTGACAAGTCCCTGGCATACATGTCACTTGTAGTTTTGGGAGCTTTCTTTATTTTATATGTATGTCACAAATATGTACACGTTTTTTTATTTATTTATTTATTTACATTGCAAAGCAGAAAAAAGTATATGTTGTTTTCCATTTTATATGACAGATGCACCCGATAATACAACAGTATCAGAAGAAGTTGTTTATGTACAAGAGGAAACAATACCAGGACGTGTCATATGCAAATCAAGAGCTAATCCGGGTAAGGAAATGCGTTCTCTTAAGTCATACAACTTTAGTTTAAACGAATTTTTTTTAAATATTGTTATAATAAAAAGTTTTTCGTAAATTTTATAAAAATTTTAAAAGAGTAAATTGATGGCATGCAACTTTTGAAAAGACAATTTTAAATATGATTGTGTATTTTATTTGTCAAGTTTGGCATTAATATATATAACGATAAAGCTAAGAATTATTATTGAGGCTCAAGTTCAAATCCACGAATTTTCAAAATAAACTTTATTCTTATTTTATGAAATTGTTTAAAGTAAAGCTTTTTTATTAAATGTGAAATATTTAAAAATATTTCCTATAATCATAAGACCAGCATCACAAAGGTCCTTGTGGCGTCCAAGTGTTCTTAGTACTTTGTGGGCTGCACCTTTTAAGCCATAAGCATGCTATCACAATGGATAATCACTTTCGTTAAATATATTTAGTAAATAATTGATATGCCTGCTGACTAATATCAACTATAAAAAAGTGCAACAACTAAGCAAAAATGAGATGACATAACGGCCACGAAATAAGTACTGATCCTTTCTGCTAGAAATATAGCAAATATTCTAAATATTGCAGTCTTATTAACAAGAATTCGTATTTTAAACTAACAAAAAAACAAAAATAAATAAAAGAAAATTTTGTTAATATGCGAATTTAAATTTTCTTACTTCTAACTTAATTATTAAAAAAAACCAGAGGACGTTACGATATTAATATTTATTTTAAAAATTATTTTTCAATCATCAGAAAGTAAAAATAATTTGCTCAGTTTTATGTAGTCCTCAGAAAATAAAAGTTAATTCTCAATTTTTAGTTAAACCTCAGAACTTATATATTTGTTCTTGAATAAATAAATTCCTAAGAAAATGGAAGTTATATCTTGAATTTTATTTGTGCCTTAGAGAAACAATTTTTCTTGACCTTTACAAATAAAAATAACTTATTTTCTGAGGCATAAAAAAAATCAAAATATAGCTTTTATATTGTGAGGAATAACCAAAATTCAAAAAATATCTTTTTTTTGTGAGGAATAAATTAAACTCACAAAATAGCTTTTATGTTGTGAGGTACAAATAAAAATCAGGAAATTATATTTTACTTTGTGAGGAATAAATAAAACTCACAAAATAACTTTTATCTCGTGAGGTATAAATGAAAATCTGGAAAATATCTTTTATTTTGTGGGGAATAAATTAAGCTAACAAAGTAGGCTTTATGTCGTGAGGTATAAATAAAAATCAGGAAAATATCTTTATTTTATGAGGAATAAGTTAAACCCACAAAATAGCTTTTATGTCGAGATGTATAAATAAAAATCAGGAAAATATCTTTTATTCTGTGAGTAATAAATTAAGCTCACAAAATAACTTTAACCTCGTGAGGTATAATTAAAAAGCAGGAAAATATCTTTATTTTGTGAGGAATAAGTTAAACCCACAATATAGCTTTTATGTCGTGAGGTATAAATAGAAATCAGGAAAATATCTTTTATTTTGTGAGGAATAAACTAAACTCACAAAATGGCTTTTATGTCGTGAGGTATATATAAAAATCGGGGAAAAATATATTTTATTTTGTGAGAAATAAATTAAGCTCACAAAGTAGCTTTTATATCGTGAGGTACAAACTAAAGTCAGAAAAATATCTTTTATTTTGTGAGAAATAAGCAAAACTCAGAAAATAATTTTTATCTCGTGAGGTATAAATAAAAATCAGGAAAACATCTTTTATTTTGTGAGGTATACATTAATATCACAAAATAGCTTTTATGTCGTGAGGTATAAATAAAAATCAGAAAAATATCTTTCATTTTGTGACGAATAAATTAAGCTCACAAAATAACTTTAATCTCGTGAGGTATAAATAAAAATCAGGAAAATATATTTTATTTTGGGACGAATAAATTAAGCTCACACAGTAGGTTTTATGTCGTGAGGTATAAATAAAAATCAGGAAAAGATATTTTACTTTGTGAGGAATAAATAAAACTCACTAAATAACTTTTATCTCGTGAGGTATAAATGAAAATCTGGAAAATCTATTTTATTTTGTGGGGAATAAATTAAACTAACAATATAACTTTAATTTCGTGAGGTATAAATAAAAATCAGGAGCATATCTTTTATTCTGTGAGGAATAAATGAAGCTCAAAAATAGCTTTTATGTCGTGAGGTATAAATAGAAATTAGGAAAATATACCTATTTTCTGAGGAATAAATTAAACTCACAAAATAACTTTTATCTCGTGTGGTATAAATAAAAATGAGGAAAATATTTTATATCGTGAGGTATAAATCAAAATCAGAAAATAATTTTAATGTCGTGAGGTATAAATAAAAATCAGGAAATAAATATTATTTTCTGAGGAACGAATGAAAATCAAGAAATAATTTATTTAAATTTGTCTTTGGGGAATAAATAAAACTCAGAAAATAACTTTTATATCTCGAGGAATAAATAGAAATCAAGAAATAACTTTAATTTTCTGAGAAATATATATAAATAAAAAAATAACTCTTATACAGAAAATAATCGGAAACTTTGAGGTTTTTAACTTAAACAAATACAAATTGATGCATCTACAGATAGTCCATGTGAGAACGAATACTTTGGTGTCTTGCTTGATAGTCCATGTGAGAACGTATACTTTGGTGTCTTGCTTGTACACGTAGAGCCCCTCATTTATTTTTTTCACTTTTGAATAAATTTGGAATATTATAGTTATTTGCGGTCCCTGATAAAACTCTTTATACATAATGAAATTATTAGTTAAAAGCCATATTGACTAGTATTTGCGAAAACATTTTTAAATAAATAAAAAGCTTTAACCAACATAATCTAGCAACTAATAAAGAGCTTTTATAAGTTGTATGTGAAAGCTTTTAATACATTAAAAACACTTTTTAAACAACTCACAATATTTTTATTTCTAAACTTTAGTTTATTTTGTAAATTTTTCCCTAAAGTTCTTGGGAGGAATAATAAAATTGAGTAAAAGCTTAGCAAAAAACCGAAATAATTTGTTTATAAAATTATACATACTGAATTTTAGGAATTTCTTTATCAAAATTTTGTCGTGCATTCTAGCATTGCACTGGTTGCTTTAGTTTCTAGACAGAAGCTTTATAGACAAGGAAAATATTATAATTAAGCTTAAAGCTTTATTTAAAAATTTCATTAAACCTAAAGTTTTTTAATAAAATCTTTAAACTTTTATTAAAAATCACTATATATAAAAAGAAAATATATGCTAGTATTCAAAAAGCTTCGCAAGAAAGTCCTATAGCTGGCAAGAAGCTTTCAAGTTCCAAAATTTCTGCTGAACTTAAAGCTTATTAAAAGTTTGCAGAAAATGCATTTCAAAACAAAATTACGCATTATTTTAGTACATTTTTCCTTTTAAAACTCAAACAACCATTACAACATTTATTTTACTTTAAATGCATCAAGTTCCAAGCTAAGGCTTTTAAATAGAAAATAGAACTAAGCTTAAAGCTTTAAGTAAATAATTAGATGTAAAAAAAGCTGTAATCAATTTTAAAAATTGTAAATCAAATGTTTCGGAACTAAAAAAATTAAAATATCTCTTTGTACTAGGATTTTTAACAAAAGCTCTTTATCTCTTTGTATTAGGATTTTAACAAAAGCTCTTTAGTATGCCCAAAGCTTTATATCGATGGCCAAAAGTAGAAAGGCCTTAACTCATATTTTTAAGAAATTAAATTATTCAGTGATTCCAATACGTTTTACACAAATACATTTCGTTACAAAAATTTTATGCAATAGTATCAGAAATACCGATTTTACGAGGAAATGATTATTACAGTTCCTCTTATGTTTTTGCCTTCTCCTATAAAGTTACAATTATATATGTTAGGGCCTTTTTTAAGTTAATATAAAATTCAAATTTAATTTCCAACTTTTTTGCTGTAACTTTTTGACTCAAGTCCCTTGTTATCACATATTTATTAAAAACTTTTTAAATCATATTGTGCTGGCAGAGTTTTTCTACTGGCAAAAGTTTTTATTTATGATTATTGCTGAAATATATATTTATAAGGTTATTTTTTTTTTAATCTTATTATTTTAACTCCTTTTTTTCTCTTCCTTGCAGAGCCCACTTATGAATGGCGTTACAATAATAAAACTGTTATACGTGGAAATGCCCTGATAATAAATACGCCCATGATGCGCAATGATACCGGTCGTTACACTTGTGTGGCTTTTAATAAACACGGCAGCAGTACAGCCGAAACATTCATTGATGTTCAATGTAAGCATTATTAATAAACGAAATAAAAATTTGTTATCAACTTTTTATTTGTGTAGCATTTTCCAGCTTCAGTAATAATTTAGGAAAAAGGGTGTGTGTGTGTGTGTTTCTTAAGTTGCTGCGGTCTTTTGTTGTCATGCATGTGTGACCTGTTAAATTATTGTTAACGATTTACAAAAAGCAAAAAAGAAAGAATGGATATTCTGTTAAAATTTTGATTATGTTCTCGTTACGCTTTCATTTGTTGTTCGTCGTGTTTGCATTTATTCAACTATTGAATTTGAACCTGTTGTTTGTCAACATTTGGTGTTGATGGTAATGATTCTGATAAAGGGTTTTGAAAATACAATTCGTTACACTTTGTGCTCTTTATTTTGGTCCCTTTTTTTGTGGCTGTTTATGTTACTGATAGTCTTTTAAGCCTTTAAACTTTATCATTAAGAAATTGTAGTAAAAGTTTTTGGGGCTTATGGATTTTGTTCTGTGTTTTTGTTGTTCGTATTCATGTTCATGTTGAATTGCAGAATTTGATAAACCCTTAAATTTCAACGGAACATGTTTTCATATAAATGAAAACACTTTATGGCTTAATAATGTCAACGTTTTTGGAAGTAGAGTAAATTATTGTACGCTAAATGATATTAAATTTATTTCTTTGGGAATTGTTTCATGGTGCTGATTCTTTTTTTTTTTTTTGGTGGCAAAATATTAAAAAATAAAACTCTTTGCCCTGATCCCCCAACGAAGTTTTATCTGCCAAATGGCAAATTCTGTAAAGCTATTTAAATAGAAAATTAATTCAGAATTCGTAGAATTCTAAAACTGATTTAAAAATTAAATCAGTTTCAAATTTGGAAAATGTTCTTAACGATCTTTATTCCCCCTCATGGCAGTTAGAGGAGAGTAAACCCATTCCCAATAAATCGGTATTGTGAATATTTTGGGAGCAATAGTCTTATTGTGAATTGCTAAAAGGTAATAGTTTCAGCACAAAACAGCTGTTCTGCTCTGCTGTGTAAGTTGAATAACTAAAAACTGGTGTTGACTTTCCTTTGTGCCTTGGAATATTTATCATGTCTTTCTAAGATTTAAAAACAAATTTCGAACAATTAGCCTATAATCCTTATTCAAGGTAATAGTTTCTATTGTGGTGTACATATTTGCTGCTGACTTTGTGTAAAAAAAAAAAAAAAATAAGAACAATATATTCGACCGGATCGAATCTTGAATACCCTCCAAATAGGAGCAGCATGGCTGGGCCATATCTCTATCAGCATAAAAGCAATTTATGTTATGTTTTATATCAAGGGGCACAAAAAGGGAAGGAGATAAATTAGAAATATTCAACTTGCAGGATCAGGAATCCTTTAAGACATTTCTGTGCGTAATTTTAAAATTCTATTTTGACAGGGTCACTCCGGGAAGGGCTGGTGAGAGAGACAACTCACTTTTATCGTAAAAACTTAAAAAGTAAAATTTTTGGGATAATTAAGTGTAGAAAAAAAATTATAGGGTCATGTAGGGGGCATAGTAGAGGGTAAGGGCAGGGCAAGGGGAGGCCAGAAAACATCTTATCTTCGTCGTAAAAGCTTAAAAATTTAATTTTTAAGAAATATAGGCGTAAGGAATACAATATTTCCATGTAATATTTTACTTCAACACCCACTAAAGGGCGAGTTCCAATAATATATTTTTGATTTTGTGCTTTCACACTTTGCACCTACTTTGACATAAAAATATATCATTTGCTTAACAAAATTATACAAAAAAAACTGGTTAAGTTCTATTAAGGGAAACTATTTTCCCTCTGGGCCGATTCATCCCATTTATCAATTTGACCTGTGATATCCTTTAGAATCTATCTATAGCAAAATTTCAAGGGCCTGCGTCTTTTCATTTGAACTGAATTATAATTTTCAAAGATATTTAAATTTTTTAAAATTTTCTTTATCAATGCAAATCTTCATGAGGTATAGAGTAGTTTTGTTTAAGAAAAACTCGAATTTTGCAAACATTTTGGTTATTACATGTACTACAAAATATTGCAAATACCAAAAAATATCTAATATTTCCAACCCTGGAAACGAAATTTTAATTTTTTTTTGTTTTTTTTTATCATTGCAACGCTTCTTGAGGTATAAAGTAGTTTTATTTAAGAAAAATTGCAAACTTTTTACCATTTTGGTAACTTTCATGTACCATAAAATATTGCACTTGTCCATCCCTGGATTCGAAATTTTATTTTTTATTTGTGATACCAATTTTGTTCTTCCTTAATTATAAGACAGTTTTAGTTAGCAAAAAACAATAAAAAACATCAGTTGCCTGTTTGATTACTTTCATGTATAAAAACAATTCAATTTCCCAACCCTGGAAGCAAAATTTGAATATAAATTTTTTTTTGCCAATGCAAATCTTCATGACGTATAAAATGGTTTTGTTAAAGAAAAACTTGAAATTTGTAACAATTTTAGTTACTACATGTACTACAAAATACGGAATAGGCAGAAAAAAAAACTTAAAATTTCCCATCCCTGAATTTTTTTTTTTTTTAGTTTTTAATAGACCATTGACGCTCCCCAAAGCACGAAATAGGTTTACTTTACATTAAAAAAAATAATAGATTTTTGGTATAAATTTTGCGTCGAGAAATAGGTGTAAGCTTCCCAGCTCTGGAACCATACTTCGGATCTTTCTGAATTTCAATAGCACTCTATTTAAGTTCATTTTCAGTCCAACGGCTCAAGAACGAAGGCTCTTCTGGGGGCTTGGGAAAACCGATTTCACGTACAGACGGACGGACAGACGGACATCGCTCAATCGTCATCGCTATTCATAAGGATCCAGAATATATATACTTTATGGAGTCCCATGTGAATATCGAAGAAATTACACACCGAATAACAAACCTATACATATATACCCTTTCACTTTTTTGTGAAGGGTATAAAAATATACCGTCCAATTCTTTTTTGGAGAAATAAATAAGATTGATGCTGGGCATGCGCAGTAAACAATAATTTCGTATAGTATTTGTTTTAGCAAGGTTGAGTAGAATCAACAGCTGGGTGGGTATTTGCTGCCATATTTTCCATCATAAAATTTTTGCGCAATTTTGTATTGAAAATACGAAAGATGCCGAATGCGGTAATTTGAATCCTTGAATAGCTGATCTATTATAATTAAAACATTTATACGTTTTTAAGGCATAATACCAACAATTTAGAAAAAACTTGTAAAAAAAATTTGGCAAAATTTTTTTTTTGCCACAAACTGTAATGAATTCGTCATACGTTAAAATCAACTCCTTAATAAAACAAAAAAAAAAAACTCAAGGCAATTCCTTCCTCTGCACTTTGGCATTACAAAAATATTATTTTAATTAATTAAAATTTCTTTCTAACATTTACAGTTAAGCCGCGCTGTGATATTGAAAGGCAAGAGATTGAGGATAAGGATACATTAATTTGCACAGCATATGGTAATCCCGAAGAGGTAAGTTAAACATGAGAAACATGAATAAAAACTAAACTAAAAAAAGCGGTGTAACGTAAAACTTTAAATAAATAGTAAATATAAAAAAAAGTAAAGCCATCTAAATAAACAACTTGCGAATAATATATTTTTAACTTTTGTGTAAAAAAAAAATAAACCCCATGTAAAAATAAAAGCAGGCAACAGAAATAAAATAAAAATGTATATCTTTAGGTAAATAAAAACATAAACCGAGAAACAAACAGGCAGGCAGGCAGATAGACAGACAGCTATCGTTTGTCATTTGTTATCTCCATATGAATAGTGTAAATCCTACAGTTTTGCTGTCCTTTAAACTTTTTGCATATTTTCAGGTTTTATTTGCGTTTTTTACCTTTTTATCTTTTGCTACACTGAGATTACAGTATGTAGAATAAGGTGATACCTGTGTAACCCTCCACAGTGGCAATATGCAGTCAGCGTGTGTAAAGATTACGAATAGCACACCTGTTAAGTGGATGGCGAGTATGCAACAAAAATTTAAAACCAAGTCAAACTTATAGTATAGCATATCTGCAGGAGTTAAGAAAAAATATTTTTATGCAATGTTTTACATGAAGTGTTGCGTATTAGTTGAACTGTTAGAGGATGGCCCCGCAAAAAAAAATTGTATATATTGAGTAGAATTTTTTGAGCTCATAAGAAGGTTATAATACATAAGCTGCTGCTGCTTAAAGTTTTTACTTGTGCTGCCAACTGTGCAATTCAGTTTACATATATATTTTTTCTAATATTTTATATGTATAAATGAAGCCATCTCCCCCTTTAGTTCTCACTATTTATGGCAATTTTAGTTTTTGTTAGCAGCAGCTATACGTTTTATATGTTCTACTGTTCACACAAATGTTTATAAGCATGCAGGACGTGTTAGTTTTTTATATTAAAAGTTTTTTTTCTATTTCAATTCAATCCTTTGGCTTACAATTGCGTACAGAGTACTGCAAGCATTTATGTACGAATGCCTTGCTTATAGTGCATACAGTGTTGTGCTCTAAATTAAGAAGAAGAAAAAAAAATAGAGTGGCCACCAAAAACCATAAATCATTTGATTTTTTTTTTTATAAAAAGCTTTAGTTAAAAAATTAAACACGCTTTTTTAATGCTTGGTTTTCAAAATAAAAATTAACTAACTAAGGGAAGGCTATTGAAAAAATCGTGTTAACCATCAACTTCTCTCAAGGACATGTTGGATTTTTCATATGACGCCCAATTGTCAAAACAAGCAACATTTCTTTTTTAATAAAAAAAATGTTTAATTTCAGTGAAATTTCATATATGCAATTTCTAAAAAAAAAAAAAAAAAAAATACAGCACAGGAAAATCACAATACCTGGAAGAATATAGAAGCTTTCAGGTCGTCTCCTGTTATATGACGCACAATAGTCAATACAATAAACAGTTGAAATTTTTAATTTTAAAAAAATTTTAATTTTTTAAGAAACTTCATATTGGCAATTTCACAAAAAAAGGAGGGGGAAATAAAAATGATTTAAACTTTTTAGATCTTGCGCTCCTATATGACATGCAATAGTAAAAGCAATCAACAGTTGAATGTTTAATGAAAAAATATCGTATTTGAAATTTCACAAAAAAAGAAAAATCTCAAGAAAAAACATCACTAGGAAAATCAGTATAATTGAAGTTTGTAGGACTTGTGCTCCTATGTGACGCTAAATATTCAAAACAATCAATAGTGGGATTTTTGAGTCAATAACTTTTATATCGAAATAAATACATATCACATATGGTATTCCAGTTCTATTTGAATTCAAAATTAAATGCCCCTTTTTATATCAATCTGACAGTAAATAATGCTAGACGTGCTCCGGACTTTATAACACCGCGTTTAAATAAATCTTCTGACTTTCAGGCAGTGTGTCTCAGTAACAATGCCCTTTTGCAACTTACTGCGTTTTCTTTGTGAATAATATGCTGCATTTATTCTGCCTTTTCTTTTCCTTCATGTTCTTTTGTGAAATAATATGTGTTATTTCATGTCTAAACCATTTCCATCTGTCCGTCTGCAAAATATCACGATACAGTCCAGACTGTATAAATAAATTTGCTATAAATAAGTTCTAAAAAAATAACTCTGGTCAAGTTCGGAAATGGCCTAGATCGGGCAAGAGGGAAAAAAGCTCCCCTAACAAGAACTATGCCAACCTCTAAAAAAAACAACATAATTTTTATATATTTTTTTTTTCGTAATTTTGTTAAGCAAATGATATATTTTTATGACAAAGCAGGTCCAACGCGTGAAACTTGGAGCCATGAAATAAACAAATAATAATTTTTGAACCCCCCCCCCCCCTTTAGTGGGCGTTCTTATATGCAAAGATAGTGTAAAAATTTAACAAATTGTTTTACTTAAGCCTACATTCCTTAAAAATAACATTTTCAAGCTTTAATGGCGGAGCTGAGACGTAACTTGATCCTGCTCCGCACTAAACCCTCCTCTCCTTTGCCACCTAAATGACCCTTTCAAAAAAAAAAAAATTAAAAATAAATGTATTTGTGTGAAGATACGAGTACATATACCGAGTTAAATATGTTTTGACGTAAGCAGTTACGTAGTGACATTCAATGTGTTATGACGTAACACGTCACAAAACAAAAAGTTAGAAATAAATTTATGTGTGAAGATACTAATAAATATGCCGAGTTAAATATGTTTTGACGTAAGCAGTTACGTTCAATGTGCTATGACGTAACACGTCACAAAAAAAAAGTTAGAAATAAATTTATGTGTGTCAAGATACGAGTAAATATGCCGAGTTAAATATGTTTTGACGTAAGCAGTTACGTAGTGACGTTAAATATGTTATGACGTAACGAAATGTCAATCAGAAAATTTTTGTTTTTTATGAAAATTCATATTTATATACAAAATGATTATGGGAGTGTCTTCTATCCCATACATCATTTTGTATATACTGGCAATGCATGCCAACTCCTTATTTGGCCACTGGGGCAAAATCCCTCCAAGATCACACACACTCTCATGGCCAGTAAATTGACCTTTCATGACCTGTAAATATTTTCACAAAATGCTCAAAAAGTTTATTAAATATGGATTTGCATAAAAAAAAGCTTCACTGTTTGCCATTTCTTTACGTCATAATATATTTAACTTGACAGCTAAATACGTTATTTCGCAACTGCTTACGTCAAAACATGTTTAATTCGGCATATTTATCTTCACTCACATAATAAATTTTACATTTAATTATCCCAAAGATTTACGTTTAGAGTATTATGGCGAAGGTGATATGTCTCCCCCACGGCCCGTGCTAGAGAGATCCCAAAAAATACAAATTTAATGCTCTCCAAAAAGAATTGGACCGTATAAAGTATATATATTCTTGATCATTTATGAAGTCTAAGACGATCTAGTTATGGCCATTCATTCGTCTGTGGAGAATATGATGTAATCTATTTTTGGACCCCGCCCCCTTCACTGGGCGTTGACATACGATATTATATAAAGTAACTCTGTCTCACCCAGTTAAATATTTTAAATTTACTTATTAAATTTTTTGGAGGGTATTTAAGATTCGACCCGATCGAATATATCATTCTGACATGTTTCTTTTACTTAAAACAGATGTCCTGAAATTTGAAATTATATCATATAAAAGTTCTAATTATTGAACAAAAGCAAGAAACGATTTTAAATAAATCACCCTGTAAATGTTTTTTTTTTTAAACCAGTTTTCAAACTAGTGTGTTGTTAGCACTCTAACAACACACTAGTTGCACAAATATAACTCTCGCCATATTTTTATAACATATTTTCAGGTGTATATCCGACTACTTGGACTGTGCTTTTACACGGAATCAAATATTTTAGCACGTTCTCCTACAATGTTTCCTTTTTTTGTTGTTCTGCTTGTAAATTATTACTTTATTGCTTTATTTGAAGAAACACAAATGCAAGTACGGCAATAATAATTTTACGCTAGGAAATAAATATTCTAGGGTTTAGCTTTTAGATTTAATGCGGTAAAGGATAATGTTTTAGAGAGATATTCACATTAAAATCTATATATTAAATAACAAAATCGATATCAAAATATTTTCCTATCGATATATTCGATATTTGAAAACTATTGTAAATTCCAGCACTTGTGCTCTATATACTGCCCGGCTTTTGTGTGCAGTTTTTATGCAAAAATTTTGTTCTTGTTGTTGTAAAAAATTTTTTTGCGCCTCTCTGTTTTGTATTAAGTCCTTTTTTTTAAATATCTCTCTACACATATTGTATCCCTTTTACAAAGTCCTTGAGTAGATATCTGCCCTTAGGCAACACAATGCGACATCTTAATAACTTTAACAAAATGTATTTTCTATTTCCATTGATTATTCCCTACAATTGATATACATTTTTATATTCTGTTTTATATACAGTCTTTTTATTTGTCTGCCTTTAAAGCATTTAATGGTAAATTAAATTGAATTTTATGGTGTTGTTTTTTTTTATATAAGCGAACGTACTGGCATTTGTAATTCATGTTACCCACTCACACAACTTTTTACTTACAGGCCGATTTTTCATGGTCAATTAAGGCTGAAAATGAAACTGTCGAATGGCTGGGCAATGGTGACCGTAAAACATTTAAGGATAAAAGCTATTACGAACTGAAAGAAGATTATGCAATTGCACGTACCTATCGCTGTGTGGCCAATAATACAGCGGGCATTGGCACATTCTGTGAAATCGAAGTTGCCGGTAAGTACAAGTTTATAAAATAGTAAGTGCACCAGTATATTTTTGCAACAAAACAAAAAAAAACGATAATAATGATGGTAGAAGTAGAGCAACTGCTGTTGAAGCTTTAGCAATTGCAGTGACAGTTAATAGTAGTCGATTATATCCTGTGCTGTTAAAATAGACGGAGATGATAAAAAACCTGCATTGATTATCTGCCTAAATGGTTTAAAAAGGTGTGCATGTGCGTGTGCATAAGTGCTTATATACATGTGTATGTATGTACGTGTGAGAGTATGAGTAGATGTGGAGTGAAAACTAAATGTTTAAAAAACCTTTTAAAATTGCATATATATATTCTTGTCTTTCGTTGCATGTGTGTATTGTTGTATAGCTGCTTAAGAACATCTAGTCAACAGGAATAAAATTTAAATTGAAATTAAGTGATGAATGGCCTTTTAAGTGACGAGGATAAATACAAACAATAAGAGAAAATAAGACAAAAAAAATGGTAGAAAATCACTTTAGTAGCTTTTAGCACTATTTCCTTTTCAACAAGACAATACTGACTTGGCTCTGAATATGAGGAAAAAAGAATTGCTAATTGCAGGTTGCGCATATTTAATATACGCCAATGGTCTTTTCATATGTAGTTTAATTAAGCGATAAATGCCCTAAGGACAGCTTGAGCTAGCGATAGATGTCGTTAGGACAGCTTGAGCTAGCGATAGATGTCGTTAGGACAGCTTGAGCTAGCGATAGATGTCGTTAGGACAGCTTGAGCTAGCGATAGATGTCGTTAGGACAGCTTGAGCTAGCGATAGATGTCGTTAGGACAGCTTGAGCTAGCGATAGATGTCGTTAGGACAGCTTGAGCTAGCGATAGATGTCGTTAGGACAGCTTGAGCTAGCGATAGATGTCGTTAGGACAGCTTGAGCTAGCGATAGATGTCGTTAGGACAGCTTGAGCTAGCGATAGATGTCGTTAGGACAGCTTGAGCTAGCGATAGATGTCGTTAGGACAGCTTGAGCTAGCGATAGATGTCGTTAGGACAGCTTGAGCTAGCGATAGATATCGTTAGGATAGCTTGAGCTAGCGATAGATGTCTTTAGGACAGCTTGAGCTAGCGATAGATGTCTTTAGGACAGCTTGAGCTAGCGATAGATGTCTTTAGGACAGCTTGAGCTAGCGATAGATGTCTTTAGGACAGCTTGAGCTAGCGATAGATGTCTTTAGGACAGCTTGAGCTAGCGATAGATGTCGTTAGGATAGCTTGAGCTAGCGATAGATGTCGTTAGGACAGCTTGAGCTAGCGATAGATGTCTTTAGGATAGCTTGAGCTAGCGATAGATGTCTGTAGGACAGCTTGAGCTAGCGATAGATGTCTTTAGGACAGCTTCAGCTAGCGATAGATGTCTTTAGGACAGCTTGAGCTAGCGATAGATGTCTTTAGGACAGCTTCAGCTAGCGATAGATGTCTTTAGGACAGCTTGAGCTAGCGATAGATGTCTTTAGGACAGCTTGAGCTAGCGATAGATGTCTTTAGGACAGCTTGAGCTAGCGATAGATGTCTTTAGGACAGCTTCAGCTAGCGATAGATGTCTTTAGGACAGCTTGAGCTAGCGATAGATTTCATTGTGTATTCCCTATTGAATTTGTGTATTCTCTATTTTCATTTAATATTTATTTAGATTATTTGTAATTGAAATTTTAAAAATATTTTTATTTTATTTAAATCAAACCATTTATCTATTGCATATTCCATGTTGACCTCTTAAATCTCTTTTGAATATATTGAAGAGAATATATTCATAGCAGTTTTCTTCCTAAAACTGTTTTGGAGTAATAAAAAATCACAAAGAAAAAGAAATGTGTGCTAATATTCTTTATTCGCTTCTTAATCAGCTTATTTTTTTAGACAGAATTGAATATATTAAAATATTCTGAGTTCACGGAATAAAAAAAAGCATATCAATATTTAGTTTCAGTGTTGCCAGGTAATATATGGATTACAGTTTTCGTTAAAAAAGAATTTAAGAAATATAATCGGTCTAATATTATTTATTTCAAAAGCTTTTAACGGTCAACGCCCATTTATTTTCTACTAATTTAAATTAATTTCGAAAATTATTCTGCAAGTGTAATTATCATTAGTTCAATAGACTCCTTTAACGTAAATCAATTAAGATATTTTTTAATTTGTAAGTTACTTTTTTTAAAACACAATTTTTTTAATTTTTTCTTAATATCTATTTATAAAATTTTCTTAAATTTTTCTATAAAAATTCTTTAATGATATTTTCAACAAATTCTTTGATAAATGTTTCTGAAAATTCTTTCTAAAAATTCATTAATGAATTTTTTTAAAAACTTCTTTAATGAATTTTTCTAAAAATTTCTTAAATGAGTTTTTCTAAAAAAAAACTCTCTAATGAGTTTTAATAAAAATTCGTTAATGATTTTTTTTCTAAATTCTCTAATTGATTGAATAAGTAACTTTCCCATATATTCTTTAATGAATTTTTCTAAAAACTTCTTTAATGAATTTTTCTAAAAATTTCTTTAATGAATTTTTCTAAAAAATTCTCTAATTTGTTAATGATTTTTTTTTCTAAATTCTCTAATTGATTTTTATAAAACTTCGCTAAAATTTTATAAACATTTTTAATGATGTGAAGAATATTTATGAATTATAATGAATTTTTCTAAAAATTGTTTAATGAATTTTTCTAAAAATTGTTTCATGAATTTCTCTAAAAATTGTTTAATGAATTTTTCCAAAAAAATTTAGCGAATTTTTATAAAAATTGGTTAATGAATTCTTATAAAAATTAATTAATTAATTTTCTAAAAATTCTTTTAAGAATGTTACTAAAAATTTTCAATTGAATTTTTTTAGGTTCTTCAATTAATATTTTTAAAACTTTGTTAAAACTTTCTAAAAATTCTTTAAAGAATTTTTCTCAAAATTGTGGAATGAATTTTTCAAATAAAATTTTTAACGAATTTTGCAAAAATGATTTTTTCTAAAATTGCTTTAAACAATTTTTCTACAAATTTTTTTAAGAATTTTTATAAAAATTGGTTAATGCATTTTTTTTAAATTCTTTAATGAATTTTCTAAAAATTTTTAATTTTTTTATATTCTTAAATGATTTTTTTCAAAAATCTTTTAATGAATTTTTCAAAAAATTATTTAATGAATTTTTCTAAAAATTCCTCAATGAATTCTATTAAAGGTTCTTAAATGAATTTTTCTAAAAATCCTCTAATGTTTTTTTTTAAATCTTCAATAAATATTTCTAAAAATCCTTCAATGAATTTTTCTAAAAATGAATTTTTCTAAAAATTCCTCAATGAATTTTATTAAAAGTTCTTAAATGAATTTTTTTTTTAAATTCTCTGTTTTTTTTAATTCTTCAATAAATTTTTCTAAAAATTCTTCAATGAATTTTTCTAAAAATTCTTGAATGAATTTTTCTAAAAATTCTTCAATGAATTTTTCTAAAAATTCTTCAATGAATTTTTCTAAAAATTCTTCAATGAATTTTTCTAAAAATTCTTCAATGAATTTTTCTAAAAATTCCTCAATGAATTTTATTAAAAGTTCTTAAATGAATTTTTCTAAAAATTCTCTGTTTTTTTAATTCTTCAATAAATTTTTCTAAAAATTCTTCAATGAATTTTTCTAAAAATTCTTCAATGAATTTTTCTAAAAATTCTTCAATGAATTTTTCTAAAAATTCTTTAATGAATTTTTCTAAAAATTCCTCAATGAATTTTATTAAAAGTTCTTAAATGAATTTTTTTAAAAATTCTCTAATGTTTTTTTTTTAATTCTTCAATAAATTTTTCTAAAAATTCCTCAATGAATTTTATTAAAAGTTCTTAAATGAATTTTTCTAAAAATTCTCTGTTTTTTTAATTCTTCAATAAATTTTTCTAAAAATTCTTCAATGAATTTTTCTAAAAATTCTTCAATGAATTTTTCTAAAAATTCTTCAATGAATTTTTCTAAAAATTCATCAATAAATTTATCCTAAGAATTTTTCAATGAATTTTTTTAAAATTCTTCAATGAATTTTTTTAAAATTCTTCAATGAATTTTTCCTAAAAATTCTTCAATGAATTTTTCTAAAAATTCTTCAATGAATTTTTCTAAAAATTCTTCAATGAATTTTTCTAAAAATTCTTCAACGAATTTTTCCAAAAATTCTTCAATGAATTTTTCTAAAAATTATTCAATGAATTTTTCTAAAAATTCTTCAATGAATTTTTCTAAAAATTCTTCAATGAATTTTTCTAAAAATTCTTCAATGAATTTTTCTAAAAAGTCTTCAATGAATTTTTCTAAAAATTCTTTAATGAATTTTTCTAAAAATTCTTCAATGAATTTTTCTAAAAATTCTTCAATGAATTTTTATAAAAATTCTTCAATGAATTTTTCTAAAAATTCTTCAATGAATTTTTCTAAAAATTCTTCAATGAATTTTTCTAAAAATTCTTCAATGAATTTTTCTAAAAATTCTTCAATGAATTTTTCTAAAAATTCTTCAATGAATTTTTCTAAAAATTCTCCAATGAATTTTTCTAAAAATTCTTCAATGAATTTTTCTAAAAATTCTTCAATGAATTTTTCTAAAAATTCTTCAATGAATTTTTCTAAAAATTCTTTAATATTTATTTCTGAGTGATTAGTGTTTTTTTAATCCGTTTAAAATTTTACTTTAATGAATTTTCATAACTTCGGGTTTTTTTTATATTCGAAATTCCTAGTACAATTATAGTTATTGAAATAAATAATGATGCATTACAATTGAAACAATTCATTTCATAAAAAAAATTGTCAAATGAATTTTTCTTAAATATAAATTTCAAAACCAAAAAGGAAGATCCAAAAAATAAATACGATATTTAGAATATCTTAACAAAACTAATAGAGCATATCCCAGGCTAAAGTGGTAACACTGTTTACCTTGAACAACAACGATGGAGACTCCAAAAAAGCTCCAATTTATATCCAAACGACAAAAAAGGAATATATAACAAACTGAATTTGTTGAACCAGAAAAACGCGATGAAACAACCACAATCAACTGAAAATTGCAAGCAAAAAAAAGTATAATAAGAATAGCGAAGAAGAATAATGTCAATACTGAAACAAAATTTTAATTCAAGCCAACATTCCCATACACTAACACACACACACATACTCGTACATCCATATACTGTATGTGTATTCCAACTAATTCCAGCTCTATCAGTGATAAAATGAATAAACGGAAGCTGATTACTGTCAATATTTGCAACGACTGTATTGCTATTCAATACAACGTTAAGGCGTGCCCATGAGTTGGTGTATATGTGTGCATTGTGCAAGTGTTTATTAGCTGTGTGCTAGCTTAGAGAAGAGAAATTTGTTGATTGTCTTTTACGTTGATGTTTTTGTTATTGTTGCGCTATTGTTAGTTTTGGCCAGTTTTCTCGCAACAGAAAATCCCTTTAGTTCGTTTGCTTTACGGGTGTGTGTGTGATTATAAGCGCTTATAAAGGATATTTGTGAAGGCGTCAAACGGAAACAGCAACAAGATATGAAACAGTGTTGCATTTTCTATATTTTTGTTGTTGTTGTTGTTATTAAATGCCGCACTGACTTTGATGCAAGAGCCAGCAAGCACGTGTTTGTTGTTTGAATTCTAACCGCGCGATAGCTCTTTGCATTTTCGTCTTTAATTCCGTTTCCTTTAAAGGCAGCTTATGTTTAGGAGTTTTTTGTATATTATCTTTTTAAGTTGATTTTTTTTTAGTTGACTGCAGCTGACACTTTCAAGTTTTTTTTTATAATAAATTGATCATGTATTGGTGTATCTAGAAAAATTATTTCCAATTTTGTGAGTTTATTATTCTCTCTTTTGTTATTTTCCTTATATTTTTTTCTTAGTATTTTCAAATTTAGTGCATTTTTTTTTTTCATTATAATATTTTATTTATTTTTTTTTGGGTTAACCCTGATTGCTTGGTTTGGCAATGCTACAGATTTCATTTATGTGTTTGCATTAGGAAAAGGGAAATTGATTTTACTGTGTTATTGCACTTCCTTTTTAACTAAATTGCTTTTTTTGCGCTTATAGAGATTTTAGAGGTTCTAGTGTGGAAAAGAAAATATATCTTTCTGAAGAAACCTATTTAAAATGTTAACAAAAAAAATATATATTAAATATGCATTTAATTTAATTTTAAGTTTTAGAATTATTAATAAGTTTTAAAACCAGACCCTCGAATTCACATATCGGTTTTTATTAAAGATAATTTCTTTGAATTCGATTTTTTTTTATAAAGAGTGGAATATTTATAATATTTCTTATGGTCATCCTCTTAGCAAAATATCTGTTAAATAGTTAATATTCCTGCTGACTGGTAGAAAAATTGAACAAAGACCTCTGATGGCATAGCGACCTCGAGATGGCAATTGACCGTTTCTTATAGTATAATGATTATAAGAAATAATATATTAGAATATAAAACAAATTCTTAAATAGAAAAAAGATTAATTATTAAGCTAAAACTTCTTATTCAGGCTCAAGTTCAAATCCATGAATCTACAAATAATTTGTATTAATTTGAATTTCTATTAAAGGTGACATGTATTTAAAAACTTGAGCCTAGATAATAATTGTTGGGGCTTAATTTTTAAATTGCTGCTCAAACTCGAATTTTAAAATATAAAGTCATGTATAAAAATAAATTAAAATATAAAAAATAATATCTAAACTTTTCAATTCTCAGCTTGAAAATAAAGTAAATATTTTTTGCCCTAATAAAATGAAAATATTTTGCATATATTTCACAGCCAGTTCGCTTTTCATCATTTGGTGGAAAGGTAAAAAAAATGTAAAGTTATTACCCCCGATTATATCAAAAGAATGTGAGGCATGATTCTAATATATTTCGAAAAAAATCCCCTGAGTTTTACCTTTAAAATAAACAACACAAAACATGTTCCTTTTAATTTACAATCCTTCGAAAATAATAAAGCTCTAAACAGGCTACAGCGAAAACCTTTTGTAAATTTATTTACTCTCACCAGCAAGTCAAAAAGTGCTTTTTACTACAACCCAGCAGTTGTTTTACTTGTGCTTTACAATCATAATTATTAACTTAAAAGGCCATTTTTATCATCTTGGATCATTTTAAATACTGGATTAATAAATCATCAACTTTTTTTCATAATTTATATTATGAAACAGAAATGGTTGCCATTTTCACTTTAATTTTAAGTATTTCCATAAATTTTGCTATTAATTAAAAATTGTATAGATAAATATTTAAAAATTATAACTCTACTTTTTTCAATCCAAACTGCTTATTGAAATTGCTATCACTAAAATGAAAATATGCTAAATTGATTGCTTATTGCTTGAACCAAAATAAAATTAAACTACAGTGCGCCTTAGAAGTAAGTAGACAACTAACAATTTTTTGTACTAAATTTACTCTAGGCAAGTTTTTATTCGAAAAATAAAATTATGATTTAGTGGACAAGTGTTGAAAGAGAAATACACAGGGTGTTTTTTTTTTAGTACTTGATTGAATTCTAAATTGGGGAAAATAACACAAACAATTTTAGTGACTATTTATGTAAATCACTTTTTGTTGGTGCCATGTTTTTATGTACAAATAAAATCAATGAGTGTTCGAACTCACGGGCGATGTGTTTAACACCTTTTTGTTTATTTATTTTATATTAAACCCACAAAAAACAAAGAGAATGCAAAGCACCAGACAAATGTACATACATACATTGTTATGTTTGTACATAAGCTACATACGTTGCTGTCTTGCTATCTCATTTTTATATATGTACGTATAACCACGTCACTATTCTCTTTGCTATGCATAAGACAAAACCGAAGATCAACATAAAACACTTTTTTAATATTACTCCAAATTAATACTCCGAATTAAAACACTTAAATCTCCGCTCGCCGATATCGGATCGCCTTAATTTTTGGCCTAAACTCTTCGTCGAAACCCGCACTAGCGTTTAATCCAAAAATTAATAAAATCGGCTATGAATTTCCGGAGAAAATCGCGTGGGAAAATTATATGAAAATCGCCCAATAATCACTTTCAATACCGACTGCCAAGCAACAACAACAAACAAACAAACTCTTACACTTACACTTGCGTATGTATTGAAACTGATAGTTTACTGCCCTAGAGACGCGCGTATAGATGTTAACACATCAAAAAAAAAAAGATTGGTTGGTTGGTTGGCTTACGTGGCTGCCTGTATCCCACAAGCATTCAAGTAGGATCTCTGAGATCCCGTTTTGAAAGACCACTCCACTCGTCAGTGTCAACCTGTGTAGAACCGAGTCCAGCTCTCGGATACGGTGATGGATGCTAGGTCCAACATGTCGCATCGAGGATTCTAATAAGGTCAGCTAGACCTATACCTGATAGTTCCAAAAGGTCGGATATTATATTGTTGCCTAAGATTCTGTGTCTCGTATTGTGCAATGCCGGGCATTCACAAAGGAAGTGATAAACTGTCTCCTCCTTGCCCTGATTCCGGCTGCTGCGACAGAATGCATTAATGTTTGAAACAAAAAACAATATTTTAATTAGTTTTACTCTCTATGCTGTCTTTTACTCTAGCTACTGCCTTGAAGCATTTAAGCCTTTCGTAAATCCTATCGATCTTACCAGACTTCTTATAAATATTTTGTATTTCTCTTTATCACTAATAAAATTATATTTCTATTACTAAAACTTGTCCGGTGTGGATTTAGTGTAACTAAAAATTATATTTCATCGTAAGAAATCATATAATTTCTCATCATATTTATTATCTTTAATTCATAAAAGATTTTTTTGTTTTTAATATTTTCTTTGTTGAATAATTTGTTGTTTCATTTTTTTTACAAAATTTTGTCTCTATGTTTGCCAAAGAGACAGGCACATTTAACTCTTGACTTTTCCTTTAGCATAAATCCTCAGATTTCGCGTAAGAAACTGAAATTTGTTTTCAAATAGTTTCGCATAAGAATATGACGGAAATGTATATGTAGCAGAAATGACTAGACACTTCATGTGCAGGTAATGGGAATAGAAAAAAATATGCTTTATTGAAATGACAAAACGAGTTATTGTTCTCTTGGGGTATTTAACAGAAAAACAAATATTTAAATACATACGAGTGCACAAGAGTTGTAGGAAATAATATGCATTTCATTTCTTGTCCTGATATAAATTTGAATATTTGAATAACGAGTAAGAAAAGCTGTCATATTTGATAAATTATTATGAATAGAACTATTTACAAAAGTACAAAAAATAATAATAAATAGAAAATAAACAAACAGAGAAGCAGAAAAACGCTTTAAAGAAATATTTTTACAATAAATAATAAAAAAAAAAAAACAAAATTATTTCACTTGTCGTAGAAAAATATGTATAGACCAGACGTAGACTGTATGTAGACTAGACGTGGATTAGATGTAGACATAAAGGTTAAAGACAAAAATGCCCTAGTACTAAATTCTTTACAAATTTGACAACTGCTGCAAGTTTCCATTAAACAATTGCAACAGATGCTGACATGTCAGACTACATACAATAGAGACAGAATTCCAAAAACTTCTACAATTCATTAGTAAAGAGTGTTTCCTAAATGTTTTTTGTATGTCATTTAATTTTTAATTTAATTTGTTAAAAGTTTATTTCCCCTCGTACAATTTTACTTTACAGTAAATTATTGCAATTTAACTTTCCACATTTCTAGTTTAAATTTTCACCCCACCACTAAATGAATATATTTTCTTTATTGGCAATTGGCATGTAATGCAAAGTATTACAATTCATATTTGAAGACCACAATTGTTTCTATCATTTCGTTGTTTGTGTTTTCAATTTATTTTGTAAACTTGTTTTAATCTAAAATTAATTATCTCTTCTAAATGCCGTTTAATTTTCTTTAGAACAACTCGGCTGGTGGCAGCGTTGGGATAAAACAACATTAATCATCTTGGTGGCCAGTATATTGCTGCTTTTGTTGGCTGTCATTATTATTTGTTGTATTATTATTTGCATTTGTCGTCGTCGAAGGCGTCAGGATAAATGTAAGTACCTTGTATTAAGTTATATTAAAATATGTAAAATCTTTTTGGAAGCAAATGCTTTTAAAGCATATGGCTAAGATTTATTTATATATAAAATTATTTAGGGTATATAAAATGGTTTAGGGTTATATTAATTATATTTACTTTTATATATTTTTTTAATTAGTTAAGATTTTCTTTGGTTAATTGTGTTTATTTTTAAACCCTTTGTTTCATCTTTATATGGTTTTGGTATTATTTGGTATTAATTTTTTTAAACTAAATTAGATACACTTTTTTTTTATAGCGAATTTGTTTCATTATCAGCTTTTGCATGGCTTTTGTATATCATGATGGCATGCTGTTAGAATAAAATGCGTAGTCAAACTTTTGATTACTTAATAAAAAAATATTATGAATGCCTTTTTTTGTTGGCAACACTGTTTTTAGCAGCTCAGCTGTTTTTAGCAGCTCAGCTGTTTTTAGCAGCTCAGCTGTTTTTAGCAGCTCAGCTGTTTTTAGCAGCTCAGCTGTTTTTAGCAGCTCAGCTGTTTTTAGCAGCTCAGCTGTTTTTAGCAGCTCAGCTGTTTTTAGCAGCTCAGCTGTTTTTAGCAGCTCAGCTGTTTTTAGCAGCTCAGCTGTTTTTAGCAGCTCAGCTGTTTTTAGCAGCTCAGCTGTTTTTAGCAGCTCAGCTGTTTTTAGCAGCTCAGCTGTTTTTAGCAGCTCAGCTGTTTTTAGCAGCTCGGCTGTTTTTAGCAACTCAGCTGTTTTTAGCAGCTCAGCTGTTTTTAGCAGCTCAGCTGTTTTTAGCAGCTCAGCTGTTTTTAGCAGCTCAGCTGTTTTTAGCAGCTCAGCTGTTTTTAGCAGCTCAGCTGTTTTTAGCAGCTCAGCTGTTTTTAGCTGCTCAGCTGTTTTTAGCAGCTCAGCTGTTATTAGCAGCTCAGCTGTTATTAGCAGGTCAGCTGTTATTAGCAGCTCAGCTGTTATTAGCAGCTCAGCTGTTTTTAGAAGCTCAGCTGTTTTCAGCAGCTTAGCTTTTTTCGCAGCTTAGCTGTTTTTAGCAGCTCAGCTCTTTTTAGCAGCTCAGCTGTTTTTAGCAGCTCAGCTGTTTTTAGCAGCTCAGCTGTTTTTAGCAGCTCAGCTGTTCTTAGCAGCTCAGCTGTTTTTAGCAGTTCAGCTGTTATTAGCAGCTCAGCTGTTTTTAGCAGCTCAGCTGTTTTTAGCAGCTTAGCTTTTTTCGCAGCTTAGCTGTTATTACCAGCTCAGCTGATTTAGCAGCTCAGCTGTTATTAGCAGCTCAGCTGTTATTAGCAGCTCAGCTGTTTTTAGCAGCTCTGCTGTTTCTAGCAGCTCAACTGTTTTTAGCAGCTCAGCTGTTTTTAGCAGCTCAACTGTAACCTGTTGCTGTTAAACATGTTCAGTTTGATCAATAATTTAACCATGAAACGTATAACAAACGATCAACGCATGCAGATTATTAAATTTTATTAAAAAAAATTTAAATAAATAAAAAGTTGTCATGAAATCCTTCTCAAAGGATATATGTCGAGGACCCACTTTAAATAACTGGCATGAACCAAACAGACAGTTGCTTAGAAGAGGTTAAAACTTATTTCTTTCAATATAAAAAACTGGACCAAAAGTGAGTTTTTCTTCCTGATCTTTGTTTCAGGGATGTAGACCTCGACACCAAATAGTTTTCAAGAAAAAAGTATTTTACAACGACAGAAATTATTATATTAAACTCAAAATGTCCTTAATATTTAATTTCAAAATGCGAACCAAGGGCTATAGTAATACATAAGGGAGGAGAAGGTTAAGGGAAAAAGCCTTGCGGAACCGAAAAATAGTATAAAAACAAGAGATAACAAAAATTTCCAATAAGAAAAACCACACTGACGATCATATAGAAGTTCAACTGGGCCAAAAATTACCGCATTCGAATTGAACGAAATTTCAATGCAATTTAAATGGAATTTAATAGAATGCCATAATTTGCTTCCTCCCCCCCTCCAGGTTCCTAATTTAGTCCAAAAAATTAATTTTATCAAAAACTCTTTAAATAAACTCACCATTATTTGTTGTTGTTGCAATGTTTCCACTTCGATGTATTCTAATATATTATTAACTGACCGCACCGACAACCGTTTTAAATTATTATATACATACATACATATAGTATATGCTTATTATGTACTCGTATGTACGAGTATGTACTTTATATATTGAAAATTCTTTTAATCCAGTTTGGATCATTTTCTATTCACAATTCACTGATATTACAATTTTTTGTCTTATGAAATGTGTGCATTCTTTTTAGACGCACAAACATACAAATGTACGTATACATGAATCTATGTGTGTTTGTATGTCTTATATTGGCAACTCTTGTACTCTTCTTATTCCCAAATTCCAGTTTTTTTTTGTTTCAATTAAATTATATTTCTTCTCTTGTTTGGCTTTGCTTCTCACTCTCCAAATATATGTAGCAACAACAAATTGTAATGCACTCATGGGCACAACTACAAAACAATAACAAAAACTGCCGCTAATTCCACCAACAAAACAATTGAATTTTCTGCTACAGACTTAATATTTATGAAGGAGACTTTAATGCACAATTAATTATTACACAAAGAATTTTCTGAAATTTTAAATTTCACATTTTTATAAAAACTTTCTACTAATTTATAATTACTAAATACAATTTAAAAAATTTCTTTAAGATACTTTAACACGGACGACGTCTAGCAACGACTGATTAGTTTAGAGGCTCCGTAAGAACTAACATTTTTAACCGCATAGAGTTGCCAGTTTATTCAGAATTTTTTTTTATCAAATGAAGGCATTTTTTTTTAATTGGTATTTTGGACACATGGATATATTTGAGTGAATTGTATGTCCTATGTACATATAAGTAAGACCCAATTCACAATAAAAATTTAAGCTCTAATTCATAAACATTTTTTATAATATAACTTTCTTATTTGGCAATTTTCGTACAGAAATAAGTAAAGTAATGATGTTATAAGCATAAAATATTTTTGAATTCCCAGTAAAAAAATTTGAAAGTTTTCAAAAGAGTGAAAAATTACTGTTTTTAACCCGTTTTGAGAAAATCGAGTTCTCACCAGGGGGCGAATTACGGCACTCGATATCGAACGAAATTTGTATTTAAATTGTATGGAAATTTGGCTCGATATCGAATGCCGTAATTTGACCCCAGATATTGATGCTTTCCTGACTACTCCTGACATGCCGTCACTATGTCTGTATGTATGTGTGTGTGTATCTGTGAGTGTGTGTCTGACTCAGTTGAACGACTAAATCGAATCCGACCAAACTGGTCGCGTTTCAAAGGATTCCTTCAAACTTAGATTTGCTGTAAATTGGATTCGGTTCGGGCTGGTATATTTTCGGAAAGAACAAGAGAACTGGAATTTTTTTCAAACCTGTTTTTTTAGGATAACTTTTGAACGGCTCCTTTGAACGATTTAAAAAACTAACCGGTTCTTAACAATCCGAAACTAAGCACTACCAACCGTTTTAAAATCGGGCGTTAGTCTCGCTGGATATCGTAAACGAAAAAAAGTGAATTTTTCAAAACATACCGAAGTTATATATGCGATCAATTATTGTTCTTGATTCTTTGCCACAGCCACCGCCTGCCACGTGAGAATCGGCTGATCCTTTAAGAAAGTTATAGCAGTTTTAAAATTAAAATAATACCAGTTCTAGCGGTTCAAATTAGCAAGAAGTTGCAGGGATGGCCTTTAAGGTCAACCGTTTTCCATATTTGTTACTAATTACACTTTATGTTTCTTAAACCAAATTGCCAGAATGTTAATCAAAAGGTTTAAAATGGTTGTTTACGATATTTTTTATTTATAAAAAAAAATCCTTTTGTTGTACAGTGTTATTAATAAACTTTTTCCCTATTGACATAGTAAATAATAATCCCTTTAAAACTAATTTAACATGCATGAATTACGGTCGGGTAATAATATATCCCAAAACAAAAACAAACGCTAAAATTATACTAATTTTAATTAAAAATTATTTAATTTAGTCAAATCAACAAAACATAAAACCATAATTATTTAACATTTATTTGATAATTATATATATTTTGTGTAATAAATTTTTAAACTAAAAATTAAAAAAACAGGAAAAAAACTAACAATGACACGGTGTTGGAAAATCTTACCGAGAGATTTAATAATATATTTGAAAAGTGTTGTAGCGCATAATATGAAAGCACGCAATCGTTTTTATTTTATGGCATTTAAATCATATTCCTTGATTGCGGTTACAATTTTTCGTGTGAAAACATTTTACTGCATTTACAATCAAGGTACGTGCGTTCTCTGGTCACACTTGCAATAAATAGTTTATTTTATGTTTTAACAAAATATAAAATAAAAAAAAGAATTTTATTAATTACTAAAATAATTTAAGCACCTTTTTTGTGCGGGATGGGAAACAGTAAATAACGATTTAATGAAATATTTGTAATGAAAAGGATTTCATTTAATCACTCAATTAATGAGCAATTTATTCAATTGATTGTCATTAATTTTAATTAAAGTGTGCTTCAGTATAAAAAAAATGTGCTTAAAAATTCAACGAACACGTAACGGCAGCTACAATTATTTGAAGTGATTATTTTTTAAATACACAAAAAAAAAAAGAAATATTAAGCGCATGTATGAAATGTAAGACTATGAAAATATGTTTCTTTATTGCACAATGGGGGTCAATGTAAATTTTGTTGCATAAACGTTTATGTGCTATGACAAAGATGAGAGAGGAGAAGGAGGCGCCGCTTCTAAATTTATTTACAAATCTGATATTGATTTCAAAGGAAAATAAGCCATCAGATTTTTCTTTTTACACCCTCCAAAAGAGAATTGAAGGGTAATTCCCCCTAAGACCCCCTAAAGTATACTACATATTCTTGATCAGTAATGAAATCTAAGACATTCTAGCCATGTCAGTACGTCGTGGAAGTCGCCATTCAGTGCAAAACGAAAAGAGCCAGACCCTTGAAATTTAGTAAATTTATTTTTAAAGATATTTTGTGAAGCAAATGATATATTTGTATGTCAAAGAAGGTCCAAAGCGTTTGTAACGCATCGAAATATCCATCTCAGACCCCATAAAGTATATATATTCTTGATCAGTGATGAAATCTAAGACGATCTGAGCATGTCCGTCCGTCCGTCCGTCTGTGGAAATCACGATTCAGTCCGAACAAAAACAGCTACACTCTTGAAATTTGGTATAAATATATTTTGCAAGTTAGAGCAGGTTAAGTTCGGAGATGGGCTGGATCGGGCGAGAGGGAAAAAAGTTCCCCTAAGAAGAACTAAACCAACTCAGAAAAAACAACATAATTTTTAAAGTTTTTTGGTTATTTTGTTAAGCAAATGATATATTTTTATGTCAAATACGGTCCAACGCCTTAAACTTGGAGCCATAAAATAATAAAAAAATATTTTTGGACCCCGCCCCCTTAAGTGGGCGTTATTATATGCAAAAATAGTGTAAAAATTTAACAAATTGTTTACCTAAGCCTGCATTCTTTAAAAATAACATTTTTAAGTTTTAACGACGACGCTGAGACGTAACCTGGTACTACTCTGCCCTACTCCCTCCTCTCCTTTGCCTCCTAAATGACCCTATAAAAAAAAAAAATTTAAAATAAATTTATGTGTGTAAAGATAAATATGCCGAGTTAAATATTTTTTGACGTAAGCAGTTACGAAGTGAAATTAAATATGTTTTGACGTAAGCAGTTACGTAGTGAAGTTAAATATGTTATGACGTAACGAAATTGCGATCAGTGAAATTTTTTTTGTATAAAAATCCATAATTATATACAAAATGATTATGGGAGTGTCTTCTATGCCATTAATCATTTTTTATATACTGGCGATGCATGACAACTTCTAATTTGGCCACTGTGTGCAAAATCCCTCCAAGATCACACAAACTCTCATGGCCTGTAAATTGACCTCTCATGGCCTGTAAATATTTTCACAAAATGCTCGAAAAATTTATAAAATATGGATTTTCTTAAAAAAAAACTTCACGGTTTGCCATTTCATTACGTCAAAACTTATTTACTTTCACAGCCAAATACGTTGTTTCGTAACTGCTTACGTCAAAACATGTTTAACTCGGCATATTTATCTTCACTCACATAAAAAAATTTACATTTAATTATCCCAAGTATTTACTTTTAGAGTCTTATGGCAAGAGTGAAATGTCTCCCCCACCGCCCTTGCCAGAGCGACCAAGACAAAATATAGTCTTAATACAGTCCCAATAAAGAATTAGACCACATAAAGTATTCTTGATCAGTGATGAAGTCTATGACGGTCGAGGAATGCCCATACGTTCGTCTGTGGAAAACATGATAAAGTCTATTTTTTGACCCTGCCCCCTTCAGTGGGCGTTGGCGTACGATATTATAAGCAAAAGTAGTGTAAATATTGAACAAGTTTTATTCCTTAAAGCCTACAAGAAGCTGAGGTATTCTCTAATCTTGCAGAGGTGAAACGTCTCTCCCACGTCCCTTCCCGATGACTCTCTCAAAATAGAGATTTAAAATTGGGTACAGAGATGTCTTAAAAGAATTCTGTCCCAGCAAGTTAAAAATTTTAAATTCACTTACTAAATATTTGGAGGGTATTTAAGATTCGACCCGGTCGAATATAACGTTTTTACTTGTTTTGCTTCTTCGCAAGTGTTAGCTGAATATCCTCAAGTTTAGGCTTCAAGTTAAGTTTTCCTAGAAAAGGGAATGGTTGTTTTTTTATCTCGGAGCAGCACTCATGGGATGACCCCTACATATTCTTTGCATTGCGCCGGAACTAGAAAGGAGGGGATAGTGTTGAGGAGACAGATGAAGAAAGATGAGGAGATAGAGAATTTTTTGTAACTATTTTAACCTTTTACTTCGCCGGCTAGTTCTTTCCTACAGGACCGACGAAGGAAAGTGCTGCTGTTACATACTCTGCTTTTTACTACATGATCGCATCAGTCGCTGCCAATTATCTTCAATGACCAGTGCTATGCCTTCATAACTGAAAACAGGCTGGCACAACTAACACAATCATGCACTAATGCTGATCAGAAGAATTCCAGGTAACGAAAGGATAGAGGAGCCATGCCGAATCGCTAGTCACACCTTTTGATATATTTGAAAATTTCATCTTAAAGGATTATTTTCAAAAGTGTAAAGACAAACATAATAGCAAAATTTGTTCTTGCTAAAACGACAGCAAGATAGAAAAAGTAGAAAATAGCGTTGCCTTAGGCGTTCCTGTCCTACAATGAGTTCTGCAAAAGTAAAGAAAACCTATAGGAGTTAGGGTCCCATTTTCTCTCGAGACATAAATTTTCAAAAGACCTGATAAGACATCTGAATGCGAGGGCAGTACTAATAATCTGCTCCGTTGCTGGATGAAGCCCAGCGACGAGCTAGAAGTCTGTAAAAAAAGGGGTTGGTTAGTCCACGAAATATAAAATTAAAAGTGAATAAAAATTAAATTGATTTACTAGTATCTCGACCACGTACAGTAGAAGGCAATGAAGCTCAATCTATCATTTTTGCCAGCTACACATTCCTCACAGCATAAACATTTGTGTTTGATGTGCGCGCCTTAAACCTCAACACGTATTACACAAACAAATTCTTCTTTATGCTAGGAACACAACTGCGACGAACGAGGAATTTTTGGTCACGAATATTTGCCGCCAAAACTGTGTATATGAAAATGCACACAATCGTGGTATTGGTCAAAAATTTTCATCCTCAGCGAAAGTTGAAATAGATTTATTTCTGTTGCGTCAGCGAACGACGAACAAAACATTATCAGGTGACCAGGTTTCTTATACTCAAACTGGTTCTTTGTGGAAAAAACATAGTTCACTACTGTATTGTTGCATGCAGCACGAACATTTTCAATTCACAAAAATTTTATTATCTATTCGGATAAATTTTTATTAATTTCGAAAACTTTTTTGTTATATAGTGTTTCTTCCTAATTCCTACTTTTTTATATGGTCACTTCATCAGCTGTAAAATGAAGAGAATAATTTATTTACAGAAAAAATTTTTTGTTGAAAATAGTTATAAAAAGGAATTTGTTCTGGAAGAAATGGACACCATCGAGGTAATTATTGAATATGAACAATTTGGCATCAGAGGATCACAAAGATTTTTAAAAAAATTTACAATATATAGGGTCCGCCATCTAACGTTTTTTTTAAATAGTGCTTATTTCGTGAATGGTAACACTTAGCTCATGTCTGATTTGACAGATAATTAGTTTTATCCCTCCGCTGAACGAATATGGTTGATCATCCAATGCGTATTCGCTTCGCTAAGTGGGCCTGCCATCGACTTACAGCAGATGCCGATTTTGCCAAAATAAAATCATTTTTTCAGATGAAGCTCATTTTGATCTTGGCGCGTATGTAAACAAGCAAAATTGTCGCATTTGGGGCAAAGAAAACCCGCACGCATACATTGAAAAGCCGACGCACCCAAAACGAGTCACTGTTTGGTGCGTATTTTGGTCCAGAGGCATAATTGGGCCATTTTTCTTCGAAAATGAACAAGGAGTGGCCGTTACAGTCAATGGCGATCGTTATAGGGCCATGTTGAACGAATTTTTGTTCACAAAAATTGAAGAAGAGGACATTGGCAACATTTGGTTTCAACAGGACGGCACTATGTGCCACACAATCGAAGCTACACTCAATGTTTTGCGCCCTGTTTTTGAAGATCGCATTATCAGCCGCAGAGCTGATGTGTCGTTTGGTCACCTCGGAACTGCGATTTGACACCGTTGGACTATTATTTGCGGGGTGCCGTCAAAGATAAGTGTTACGCCGACAAGCCAGAGACAATTGATGCTTTAAAGGACAATATACGTGAACCCATTGGTGAACTACAGCTGCACACAATCGATAATGTGCTTAAAAATTGGACCGATCGTGTAGGCTACTGCATGGCCAGCTGAGGCAGCCATTTGAATGAAATTATTTTCCATTATTAACCGCAAGGATTGTACTTTTCAATAAAAAAGGAAATTTGAGAATATATTCAGTAGTTTTTTTGATGTGTTAACATCTATACGCGCGCCTCTAGGGCAGTAAACTATCAGTTTCAATACATACGCAAGTGTAAGTGTAAGAGTTTGTTTGTTCGTTGCTTAGCAGTAGGTATTGAAAGTGATTATTGGGCGATTTTCATATAATTTTCCCACGCGATTTTCTCCGGAAATTCATAGCCGACTTTATTAATTTTTGGATTAAAACGCTAGTGCGGGTTTCGACGAAGAGTTTAGGCCAAAAATTAAGGCGATCCGATATCGTCGAGCGGAGATTTAAGTGTTTTAATTCGGAGTATTAATTTGGAGTCATATTAAAAAAGTGTTTTATGTTGATCTTCGGTTTTGTCTTATGCATAGCAAAGAGAATAGTGACGTGGTTATACGTACATATATAAAAATGAAATAGCAACACAGCAACGTATGTAGCTTATGTACAAACATAACAATGTATGTACATTTGTCTGTTGCTTTGCATTCTCTTTGTTTTTTGTGGATTTAATATAAAATAAATAAACAAAAAGGTGTTAAACACATCGCCCGTGAGTTCGAACACTCATTGATTTTTTTCTATAGCATTTAAAAAAAAAATTATTTGGCGGACCCTGTATTTGTTTATTATTTTAATACATTCGTCGTTATTGTGTTTCATATGACGAATTTATAGAGCGAATTTTTACCAACGAATTCGTTGTACTGAACGAAATTCCTTGTTCGTCCCAGTTGTGTTCCTACCACTAGTCGAATGGTTCGTATAGGAGATAAATTCCCTACCGGCGACTTTTATGTCACTGTCAACTAGGGGAAGTTACAAATGAATGTGAAAAAGCACTATTTTGTTTTATTCTTTCTTACAAAATGAATTTTTTTAGTTCTGGCTTAATGAATCGCGTATTTATAGATCATTCAGTGAGTGCTGGTCCAAGATATAAAAATATATTGTGTAGAAAAATATTACCAAGAGAACTACAACACATTTCGGGTTATTATGAATTGAAAACTATATTATCGGACATAATTTTTGCACTATAATGATTGTGGCTTTTAGTTTGTTCAGTTTGATGTAGATATATTTTTTACATTCAAAATTGTATCAAAACATATTTTTACAGCCATAAATGGCATATTGCTATGAAGTGATATATGCATATATAATTTTCTTTAAAGCATGTAAATATTATTTTTTTATATAAATTTCATTTGAGAATATAGATTTTAATAAATTAAATGTCTTTGTGTTACTTTCCCTTTAGCATTTACATATTTTATATATAAATTTTATTTACTAACATTTTAACTTATTTTTAACAATTATTGTAATAAAAAAAAATTCAATTTGTTTTCAACAATTAATTAAATATAAAAATTTATACTCTTTCTCTTTTTCAAATGCTTTTTGTGTTATGTTCTGCTTATATGTTGCAACTGTAAATAATAACTTGAAAAAAAAAATAAAACAAAATATGTATTTTGAACTTTTTTCAAACCAAATAACGCTTTTTTGTGTGTGTGCGACGGTTCATCAAATTAATTTTTGTTTAATGCAACTACAAAAAAAAACTTAAAACAACAAAACTCTTCACAAAAAAAAAAAAAAATACCGACAACAATAACTACAAAATTTTAATATCAAACAATAAATATCATTATCATCAACAACTGCAACAACAAAACTAAAACAACTATTGGCAACACTCGCAAAAAAAATAAATTAAATATTTACACTTTCATGCAAAACTTTAAAAAAATTCCTTTAATTTGCTTGTAATAAAATGCAAACAATTAAAACCAATAAACACACTTACACACACACATACACAAACACACACACATACACACACAAACACACACACACACACATACACACACAAACACACACTAAACTTAAAATAATACACATCAACAACAAATGCAAATACAAATAAACTAACAATAAATATAATTAACAAATAATGAAATGAATTTGAAAACTAATTAAAAAAAAACAAACAAACAAACAAACATATACAACTATTATTTAAAAAAAAAACAACAACACGAATATTACATATGGCTACAAAATTACAACAAAACTAAAAATAATACACTAAAACTTGACAACAAAAAAATATTAAACAAACACTTACGCCACTTACACCGTTTCCATATGAAACCAACAACGATCTCTCCTACTCTTGCAAATCGTTTTAATTAAATCAACCACCACTAATTTGTGTGCTTGTGTGTAAAACATGAAATGGCTGTTATTTCTTGCACTTTTGCATTCATGTGTATGTGTGTGTTCATTTCATTTATATCACCAAATAAACATTTTTATTACATTTAATTATGATTTTGATTTTTTTTGTCGAATTTCGCTGTTTTGTTTTCAAACAAAAAAAATAATAATAACACAAAATTTAATAATTAACCACTACAAAAACAAACTGTTATTATTGAAAACTCTCTGATAACAAAAACATATTCAATCGAAAAAAAAAATATTTACAAAAAAACTTTAAAAATTATACAAAAAATCGACACCATTATCACTTACGTTTGAAAATGTATTTATTTAAATACTTTAAAAAACAAATCCACCAAAAAACAAAATATCATATTGATTTTGTTGAAATGCTCAAGATCGCACTGATGCATCAATGAGTGCTACACACAGGTAAGCGACTTTTTTTCCCTATAACTTTTCATTGAATAAATCTTTTGAACTAGAAGTAAATGTTATACAAATTGTTTTATAAGCTAAAATGAGAAGTAAAAAGCTTGAAATTTTATGGTTGTTATAAATGAAAAGAAAACAGATTCAGTATAATATTCCAAAGGAAAGGGGGGATTTCCAAGCAAAACGCCTGATGTGGAGTGTAAATGAAATAAAAAGTTTTCAGAACAATTTTTTTATTACGATACGAAAAATATATGAGAATTATTTGTGAAATAAAATATCGGCCAAATGCTTGCAATGGCTTCGGTGGCATATCTCTATACGAGGGTTTATATTTCCAATGACTGTGAGAAATAATTGAGCTTTAATGTCGTTAATGTGCCGAATTATTGCTTCCTTTGGCTCTTGAATTGTTCTCGGCTTATTGGCGTGCACATTTTTATTTTATATGTCCCCAAAGAAAGAAATCCATCGGTGTCAATTCACATAATCGTGGCTGTCAATTAACATCGCCACGACATGAGACAACTCAGCCATTAACTTTTTCACGCAAAAATGTTATTGTTTCCTACAGCATCATCCTATTGCAGCCACATATCGTCCAGGTCCGTAGCCTCAATTTCTGACATCAAGAAGTCGCAATTTACAGAAACTTTTTGGCCGACTTCAAAAAATCGCCAGGCTATTAATGGCACTAAACAGCCACTCGTTTTGTGGATCCATTGGCTTTTTAACAATCACTCAGGGTTAGATTAGGTTAAAAGGGCACTCGGAGGCCCATTGTGATGTCCAGAAGACTACACCCTACACAATCGTTTGTGGGTGCTGTTGGCTGAAGTATTAGAACACGAGACTATGAAGCGGAGGTTCCTGAGTTCGAGCCCGCGCTGAGTCATGAAATATTGTGTTGAATTCGTCTGATCAGCATTAGTGCGTGGTTGTGTTAGTTGTTGCCAGCCTGTTTCAATGGTGAAGGCATAATCACTGGTCACTGAACATAATTGGCAGCGACTGACACTATCATGTACTAAAAAGCAGAGCAACAGCACCCTGTAGCCAAAAATTAGCCGGCGACGTAGAAGGCTGAAATAGCTACAAAAAAAAACTGTCTATCTTCTCAGCTTTCCTAATCTGTCCCCTCAATACTATCCCCTCGTTTTCAGTTCCGGTGCAATGTATTGCATATATAGGGGTCATCCCCTGAATGCTGGTCCAAGATAAAAAAAAAAAAAAAACGAAGTACTGGTTCCTAAGAACCACCTAGAGCTTCCCACAAAACCCAACAGGGCAGCCTTGAGGCAGTCCATATCTCGCAGGAAACGAGAGTATAGATGTCGAAACCTACGCTCCAGTAGGGCCGGCTAGTCACAAAAGAAATGCTGTACTGACTCTTCCACTTCTTCATCGAAACACCTCCTGCAGCGACCATCATGGGGAAAGTCCAAACGCTCTGACATATGACCAATTGCACAGTGGCCCGTCAAGACCCCTACCAGGAGTGCCAAACGACTTCTTCCCAAAAGTTAGAAGCCGGCTAGTCCTAACTCGGCTAAGTGAGGGCCGTAGAGTTGTGGAGACCCTACAAGGGGTAATTGCTGACCACCTGCTGGTCACCTTCCTCTCTGCCCTCTCCTGAATTTCGTTCAGCAGCTTAACTGAGCGATCCCTACGTGAGACTGCTTTATCCAAGTCCGAACCTGCTATTGCACATTCGTCCGTCATTTCATTTTTCTGAATGCCTTCATGCCCTGCCACCCCAAGCGATATTGACGTCATGTCTTTTAAGTCCAGCCAGAGATTGAATGCATGCCAGTACACATTTCGACTTTATTATGCCCGAGTCCAGGGCCCTAATTGCTGCCAGACTATCTACAAAAAAGTCAATAGTAGTTGCCTCTTAACTGAGCTTATTAATCCCTAAAACTGCCTCGGTAATGGCATAAATCTCTACGTGGAAATAAATCTCTACGTTGAGGTATCGGGTAGCCTGAGTAATACCGAAATGCCGAGATCCTCGGAAAATACCCCCGAACCAGTGCCAGTGTTCATTTTTGAGCCGTCCGTAAAACCAAGATTGATCAGGGATTCATTGCTCACGATTCTTTCGACTGTGGTCGATTATGCCGACAAAAAAAAATTTCTTCGAAATGCATTTTAATTTGAATGCCCATTTTGCTAAAACCAAAATTAATAAAGGGTGTTTTTATAAGAGCTTGCTGATTTGAAATTTAAATAAAACACATGCCAAATTATGAAATGGCAAGATAAAAATTTTTATTTGGTGGATAATTTCTTGTCATTTAACATTTAAATATAATTTCGGGCATATGGCCACCACGACTATTTTGCACAAAGGTCATTCTGGAGGTCCAATTTTCGACCACCTTTTCAAGCATTTGAGGGCGTATTTCAGCAATGACACGTTGAATACTGGTTTCCAAAGCATCAATCGTTGCTGGTTTATCCACGTAAACCAATGATTTCAGATATCCCCACAAAATAGTCGAGTGCCGTCAAATCACACGAACGCGGAGGCCAATTCACCGGTCCATTTCTCGAAATAATGTTGTCGTTGAAATGTTCTTTCAATAAGTCCATTGTTTCGCCCGCAGTATGACAAGTTTCACCATCCTGTTGAAACCACATTTCGTTTACATCCATATCTTGAAGTTTTGGCACAAAAATTTCATTGATCATGATTCTGTATCGATTTCCATTCACGGTAACGCGTCGTCCTTCCTCATTTTTAAAGAAATAAGGACCGATGATTCCACCAGCCCATAGACCGCAACAAACAGTACATTTATCGGGATGCATTGGTAATTCTTGAACTCCAAATACGGCAATTTTGCTTGTTGACACACACATCCATTCAACCAAAAATGCGCCTCATCACTGAAGAGAATTTTGCGGTAAAAAAGCGGATAACCATTTTTAATTGAACACTGTTTTTGAAAATAAATTTCCACGATTTGAAAGCGTTGTTCTGGACTTAACCTGTTCATGATGGTTTGCCAAACTATACTGAGTAGAGACGTCACTTTAAACTGTCAAAACAGCTGTCAGACAACAGAGTGATTCGTATAAAAAAAAAAACTTCATAAAAAACACCCTTTACTGCCACAGTTATGTGTCATGGCGTAGAGGCTTCGAAATCAGTTCTGAAGCGTTCTGCTAGTTTGATGATTATAAAAATATTCTAAATATTTTTATTTCCTGAAAATGTTAACAAGCTGTTAACGAAATATTGAATAAAAATTATAAGAACTTAAATTTTATAAAAAACCGACCACTAGCTTGATTAATATTACAATAATTTCACTCTTAATAAAATAATTTGAGTTAAATAAATTTCCTAACAAAATAATTTGTAGATGGCAGATTTCGGCTTGAGGCTGAATAAAAAGATTTTGAGTTAATCTGCTGTTGGCTGAAGTAGTTAACACGAGACTATGATGCCGAAAGTCCCAAAGACGACACCGCACTCAGTCATGAATATTGTGTCGAATTCTTCTGATCAATATTAGGGCGTGAATGTGTTAGATGTTGTCGGCTTGTTTCAACCACGAAATCATAGCACTGGTCACTGAACAATTAGTGCCAGTGATGGACACCATCAGGTACTACTAAAGAGAGGAGCAGCAGCCTCCTTTGTCACTCCTGTAGCAAAAAATAAGCAGCCGGTGAAGTAAAAAGGTTGAACAGCTACAAAAAATTCTCTACCCTCTCATCTTTCATCAGTTTAGTGCCACAAAAAATTATATTTAAAAAAATGAATTTTTGTATGCTATTTAATTCCGGATTCTTAATTGGAAATAAATACAATTTTGTACTACAAACATAATTTATGGACAAAAGAGAATAGGGTTTCATTTTGAATGCAACTTCCACTGTTCTTAATTCTTCTCATTTTCGATATTTAATTGTGCAGCAATTTTCTTAAAATTGCTGGCCGTGAGCAATCAAGGTGTCAAATTATTGATAAATCATATTTTTCGGAAAGGATAAAAAATTTTTTGAAACGTTGGACTAAGTGTTTAGAAAACTCAAAGTCGATTATGTTGAAAAATTAAATAACTTTTTATATAAAAAACCTTTAATTCATTAAAAAAAACTCACGGACTTATTGAGCCACCCTCGTATAGTTTCTAAAAGTTCTCAGCAAACTACTTAATCGTTTTTGAGAAAAAAATTATTTTGCTTCTAATTAAATTCTGAGAAGTATCGAATATCACTCATACGTAACGTGGCCATCCTAAAATTAGGCAATATTTTATGATGACATGTTAGAAATAGGAAACTGGGGCGTATGATTATTATAAAATTATACAAACGCAGTCCAAAGGGACTTGAGTGAAATTTTATTTATTTGAAAAATTTTTGCGCATAAAATGCAAGTTTTTTTTTATAAAATTTGCAAGACAATAAATAATATTATAAAAAATTATAAAAATTTTGTTCCTAATTCAATTGTGGGAGTTATCAAATATCACTTATATGTAACGCAGCCATCCTAAAATTAGGCAATATTTTATGAAGAAATGTTAGAGATAGGAAACTGGGGCGTATGATTATTATAAAATTGTACAAATGCAGTCTAAAGGGACTTGAGTGAAATTTTATTTATTTGAAAAATTTTTTTGCATAAAAAGCAAATTTTTTTTATAAAATTTACAAGACAATAGCTAAATAAAATTATAAAAAATTATAAAAATGTTGTTCCTAATTCAATTGAGGGAGTTATCAAATATCACTCATACGTAACGCAGCCATCCTAAAATTAGGCAATATTTTATGATGAATTGTTAGAGATGGGAAACTGGGGCGTATGATTATTATAAAATTATACAAATGTAGTTTAAAGGCACTTAAGTGGAATTTTATTATATATTTTTTAAGAATTTTTTCGCATAAAATGCAAAGTTTTCTTTTAGAAAATTTACAAGAAAATAAATATAATTACAAAAATGTAATAAAACATAATTGACACGTCATATATTTTTATTTTTATTTTTTTTTTGCTTGGACCGGCTTTCAGGGTTAGAACCCTGCTGCAATAAATTGTGCTGAAACTATTAGAGTAGGCGATAGTGTTCAGAGGTTAGATAAAGAAAGATGAGAATATAGAGAATAAGTGGAAGTTATTGGAATATTTACTTCGCCAGTACTTCAGTATACAGGAATGAGGGTTCTATGATATGCTGATCTTTCCTTCATTTTCAAGCAACTAAATGAAAATTATATAAAATTGTTTTTCTTTGTAATTAAAATTCTGTGGAATTTCTTTATTATCTATCCAGGGCTGTGCCTTGAAATGAAATTACTATTTGCAGGAATTTCTTTTATGACAACCTTTAAAATTTCAAGTTTTTTCTTTAGCTTTTTGTTTAATAACCAATTTTTTTTTACTGTTTTAATAAAACTTATTTTTATAATATGCTTTTTAACTTAAATTTTAATTTAACTTATAATTATATATGTATGTTTTTTCATTTCGTTTCATTTATTTTCAATACAATGTAATTGCACATGCAAATAAAAAACAAAATTAATTTTTGGCTTATGTAACCTGTATGTTGTTTGTGTTGCAAAAAAAAAACGTTAATAAAATGTTGTGGCTTGTTGTAAATGCATTTTTAAAAAAATTTTTATTTTTTTAACATTAAATCATTACCACAAACTGAATAAAAATATAAACTACATCATCATCCACATTCACCATTAAATTGCCATTGTTTAAATATCGAAAAAAAAACAAAAAAAAAAAAAACAACTGACGATATATAATAAACATTAAGTGTGTTATCGTATCAGCCTCATTTACCACAAGTGTTATCAGCCAATACGGTATTGCCCGATACACTTAAGGTGCCCATTATTAGCAACATGTTATTGCCGGCTATGGCCGACCAGAACAAACAAACGGCCAACTTACAAGCAACACCGACCACGAATGATATTCAAACATCTACAACAACAACACCCATAACAACGCCCATGCTTGCAAAACATTTCACTGCCACAGACACAAAAGTAGCAGGTAGCAATAATAGCGGTAGTAGCACTTGCAAAAATAATAATAATAATGCAAATGATACTGAAATACACAATATAATAAATAGCACAACAACTACAACTACAACTGCATCTACAGCAACTGACACTTCGACTGGCAAAACACAAACCATGTTGGCAATAATATCGCCAACACCACCCACAACACCATCTATCACAACAACAGCAACCACAATAACTAAACATATCGTTAGCACACCCCCTTTAAGTGTACGTTGCGCACAGGTGCCCAAATCTCCGCCACGCTGGCCATTGAGACCCGGTGTTATGGTGCATGTCAGCAGTGATACTAAAGAAAATTTAGCCGTTAATCGCATGACTTTGAAACCGACTGCCACGTTACCGGCTAATTTGACAGCCTCGACAGTAAATGACAGTTTGTTGTCTTCATCAACACTTAATAACAGTGCGGCCAACAGCACACAGACAACATTACTCAATGTCAGCAGCTCGACTCTGGGACGTATAAATCGCCCAGTGCGACTACAACAAAATGACCAGCACGATTTAGCTTTTAAGGTGGAGGCGGCTAATGAGCACAACCATCAACAACAGCAATTATCATTCTGTCAAACTTTGCCTCTTAGAGGAAAGCAAACAACAACAAATTTGACTGCTACAACTAAAACACATGAAATAAATATGCCCACATCTACAGATATGCCAGCAGAGCAGGTAAATTGTATGGAGCTGGCTGCCACAAATAGCAACAACAGCAACAACAATGAATTGGAGATTGTAGCAGCCACAAGAGAAGAGGATATCATACAAGTGGCACAAGCACAAGCGGAAGTTGCTGGCGCGGTAACGGAAATCTTAAACTCAAATAAAAAACTTTCGCATATGAAAAAAGTGGAACAATTTTTTAGCAAAATATTCTTTAAACGCACTGATAAATCCGATGGCTGTCGCGATAGCCAACGAAGTCATGTTGGCCTGTTGGGAGGCAAATTTTGGAAACGTTCAGAAGCGACTGCAACGCAAACCAGCAAATCGCCTTTCAGCACAGAACATAGACTCAAAGGCATACGCAGCAGTGGCAGTGGTAATAAAAATGATTTTTTTTTATATTTTAATTTTTCAATTATTATTTAAGCTTAAGCTAAATTTTTAATTTGCATTTTATTTTTCTTTTGACAAAAAAAAAAAAAAACACTCACTTAGTTACTTACAAAAAATGTGCTAAAACAACAACAACTAGCGCATGTAGTACAAATACAATCACAACCACTACTACTACTACTACTAGCGCCACTGAAAGTAGTAATATTTCTAACAACAACAACAACAACAACTATGACTTACAAATCTCAAATAATACAGGAACGCCGACAATCCCCACAGCAGCGGCTCAACAGCAAACACCAACACAGAACACAACACAAACACTGCAACAACACCCATTACCAGCATCAATGACCTCAATGTCGCCTTCCTTAAATACCAGTCGCCCTGTACAAATCGCACGAAACGAACAAGACCCTGTCAGCGCCACAGCGGCCGGCGCCAAGTCCATAACAACGGTTATACAATCTATACCATCGACTATAGTGTCGAGTCGAGAGCTAAAGCGCAATGCGATGCAAGGCTCGCAGCGCAAGGGTATACTGAAGCCGCCAACACCGCCACCCAGGCCACCGCCCATAACTCGAGCGCTGGTCACAACTCTGCAACGTTCGACGAGTCAAGTAAATGCACACAAAATCGAACGAATTCAAAGTAAGATTTATTTTTTTGGTTTTTAACAAACATTTTTCATTTTATTTATAAATAATATTTTATAATTTTATTTTATTTTTTTGTTCTTATTACTCTTGCTGATCACTCATCAGGCAATCATTAAATCATGTCATTGAAAGCATAAAATAATTATATTATTAATTAAAAAAAATAACTTAATTGCTTGAGTCTAGGTGCAAAAAAGTGTTAGACTCTGATAACTTAGACAACAACCTATTTATAAACTAATGCTTTAAACACATTCACGACAGCAGGCTATCGACTACATGGCTGCAAGGGCCGCTAACAGTAATTGTCGCCGTGTAGTCAGGTTATGTGGCATTTAGACATGAATTTTTAATTCAGTCAATAATAAGTTAATTGAAAAGTGTTCACTTAAGGCTGGTTGTCGCATACAGCTGAAACTGAAACTAAAACTGAAACTGAATTTTTTTAAGTTTCAGTTCTTACTTTTTCAGTTCTAAAACAGCAACTGAATGTTGCGTGGGTTGCAACATACAGCTGAAACTGAATCAAAGCAAATGTAATTTGTCGGCTTTGTTTACGTTTTTTTTTTCAACTATTTATACGCGCTATTTAAATTTTACAAAAAAATGCAAGGTGAATATTCATTCAAACAAAATAAAGTGATAGTTTTCAAATTTGACATGTCAAAAATGACATTTCAGTCGGACAGCGAATGAAAATAAGTCAAAAGTACTTTTTTTCAGTTCGGTTGCTAATGTATAGAATTCAGTTCCTGTCAACAGCAACTGAAAAATCGGATTCAGCTGCTAAATTCAGTTGCTATTACTTTTCAGTCGCAAACGTATGGAATTCAGTTTGAGTTTCAGTTTCAGCTGTATGCGACAACCAGCCTTTATACTCAATATAACTAATTCAGTTAGTGTTTGACAGCGGCTGACAAAAGGTGTTGTTTACATTGTTGCTTCACTGGCGTCGTTCTATAAAATGCGTTTTCATTTTGCCTTTGGACCTGTTGTTGTACGAAATAAATTTTTTATTTTTCATTTGTTTTAATTGTTAATTAAAAATTTTTATTTTAAAAACTCACCCTCAACTTGAGTCGCTATTTTTTTCGGTGAATTTGTTCACACGCGAATTGTCAAATTTCATAAAGTTTGTTCAGTGTGCATTATGGTGCTCACTAAACAAACTTTTACAGTGCTGCATTTTGGACCTTGCTCAATTTTATAGACAATTAAGCGTTAATTGTGCAATTAGCTAATTAAAATTTTGTATGGGTAATTGAGCTCAATAATGCTGTTAATTGCGATAAACTCAATTAACGTGTGTGTGTGTGAATACCATATTACTTAATTATTTTGAATGCAGCAGCTACAACGTAAACATTTAATTTCAGTGATGCCACTTTCATATATAAAAATAAAAGCGCTTATTCTAAATCTACTTATTGTTTTTGCTCTTAAAAAATAGTTGTACATTATAATGCCCTTTTTTGTTATGGAACTATAAAAATCTGTTTATTTATTTCTTGTATCTCATTTTCAAAGGGCCCTAACCCACGTCTTTTATCGATAAGGAGTATTTTTAAAGTAATGGCATTTTTACTTGATAAGTCAGATACATCCGCCTTAATTTTGAAAGACCTATTTCCTTATGCACTTTATATTTTCAACAATTTTCATGTTCAAGATAAAAAAAAATTTAAACGTTTGTTTACTTAAGACTTTTCATTGTATTGGCAGCACTAATCTGGTTATTGGCACCTATGAAAATAGAAATCAGTTTAATTTGACTTCAACCACAAAAGTAGCACGGACAACAACCTGTCGTGTAGTCGTGAATATATTCACTACCATATAAACACATGTATTCTATTTTTGACAGGTTGTTGTCGGTAGCCTGCTGTCTTGAATGTGTTTAATGCGTTACCTGTAATAAAAGAGATTTTCTTTTTTGTAAACTCGGCCTTCTGTATTTTAACAAAGAAATAAATTAGTATTAAATTAGTGCTTTTTTGTTTGTTATGTGGTCAGGTATGTCTATATGCCTGCATTTCATTAGTTCTTACACCAAATCATCAGCAGACTTTAACCTAATTCCAAATTAAAAAAACCTCTCAGCTTATACATAAACTCCTACAAATGAATTGAGAATTACACAAGCAAAACCATAGGATTCGAAATTCAAGAAAACACAACAAACAAATTTTATTCGATATAAATCTATTTTGTTTTTCCACCTTCAAAAACATAAAATCGCTAATGTAATTGAGACAATAGCTCCAATTATGAATGACGACATGGACGTCGCCTCAAGACGGCAGCAAAAAATTTTTTCCTACTCTTTATCGACAGCAACTGACTACTATTGACGTGCTTTATCAATATTACATGCCTTATAGAATACTAAAAGATTATCAACAATAATTAATTGTTATCGGCAACTAGTAGACAATGGAGAATTTTTTGCTGTTGAGTTGATGTGAAGTCGACGTCGTCATTCATAATAAGGGCTAATATGTCGAATAAACGATTTTAAAAAGGTTTAGTATTGAAAATTATAAAAATGGTTGCGGGCTTGGAATGAATATATTTACTTCAGAATATGGGAAAATAGCAGGGACCACAACCTGCCGGGTAGCCGTAAAGCTAATCATTCCCATATAAACACATGTAATTATTCCATTTTTGTAGTCCTGTAGTCGGTAGCCTGCTGTCGTGGATGTATGGGCGATCTAGCTACAGAAGTTTTTTTTTCAAAAAGATATAATTAAATAGGACTGTTTGATAGCACCATGACTATAGGGTCCGCCAAATAATTTTTTTTTTAAATAAAAAATTTTTTGCTATAAAAAAAGCTACTGAATATTTTCCCAAATTCCTTTTTTTATTTGAAAGTACAATCCTTCCGGTTAATAATGGAAAATAATTTCATTCAAATGGCTGCATGGCCCGTTAACGATCGCCATTGACTGTAACGGCCACTCCCTGCTCATTTTCGAAGAAAAATGGCCCAATTATGCCTCTGGACCAAAATTCGCACCAAAATCCGCAGTGACTCGTTTTGGGTGCGTCGGCTTTTCAATGTATGCGTGCGGGTTTTCTGTGCCCCAAATGCGACAAATTTGCTTGTTTACACATCCGCCGAGATCAAAAGGAGCTTCTTCTGAAGAGATGATTTTTTTGGCAAAATCGGCATCTTCTGTAAGTCGATCGCAGACCCACTTAGCGAAGCGAAAACGCATTGGATACACAACCATATTCGGAAGGATAAAACTAATTATCTGTCGAATCAGACATGAGTTAAGTGTTACCATTCACGAAATAAGTACTAGTTGAAGAAAAAAACGTTAGATGGCGGACCCTATATTTAAATAAATATTTTCTTTTTCGGCATATAAGTGTTTTCTTTTGAACATTATCTAACTTTTCAATTTAGTTCTTCCTTCCAAATGAAAGGTTTCTTCAGGCTCTCAAAAGATGCATTTGTTTCGGTGTCAAAGCTACCGAAATGCAGGCTCAATGCCAGATGTACTGGTAGATAGTGAAAAATTTTATATAAAAATTACTTTTTACCATTTTTTAAATACATAATTTTACCTGGACTTTTTATTAAAATTTTACCATTATCTTTAAGCATTTTGAAACAATTTTCCAGTGTTAAATCTTTTTCCTCTTTTAAACACTAATACAAACAAGCTTTCAATTTTGACTCAAAGCTTTAACAAAGAAATTTTTTTTGCTGTTCCAAAATTTATTCGTTAATGCTTTTGTTTTCTATTCTTTTACCATTTTATAAATGTTGTATTTCCTTGTTACTTTTCTTGGTTTGTTAATTATAAATTAATTGTTGCATATGTATTTCGTGTAAGTAATTTTGAATTCCTCATCATGTGAAATACTCATTTAATGTCTAAATCGAAATGTATTAAAAGATATTTTAAACAAACAAAACTATACAACAACAACAACAACAACAACAAAAACAAGTAAGCTGTTCTTTTACATAAATTATAGAAATTAAATAATTATATTTATTAACAAACGCCAAATTATTTTAAAAAGCACTTAAAAAGAAATAACCTCCTTTACTGACTTGGCCAAGTTATTTTTCATTTTGTCTCTATATATATTTTATATATCAGTGTGTTGTTGTCACAAAAAAATTGGCTTGATTTATGTTAAAATCAAAATAATATGCACATTTTTATTTAAACCGAATTCCGCATCAAGCTTGATTTAATGAATGTTAACAAGTTTTATAGAAAATAAAATAAAAACACTTTTCAATTAAAAACTGACTTTTAGCAATAAAAACACATCGAATGGAGTACTTTTTTTTTTTAATATAAAAAAAAATTGGCTTTTGCACACTGATGCAAAAAGCATGTGATAAAAAAGAACTATTTCTAAAATATTGAAATATACAGGACAGCTTTTAATATTGTGGAACAGAAAATGTGTGTTTGCAAGAACTTAATTAATATATAATATTGATTTTGTACACTCGATCAGTACAAGCAATTTCTCTGTCAATAAATCATGTAATAAAAATAAATCAAACGGTAATACGGGTATTATAACAATAGCATGATAACATCAGGTTGATACAGTTCTCGGATTCTTTTTCACAATAAAATTTGTGTAAATAGAAACTGTTATCACATTCAACTAAGCCACCTAAGTGGTGACAAACACAATACACATGAGCACTGATGATGAAAGGGTTGCGTCTTTCGAAAACAGCTGTTCTGCTCTGCTGTGTAAGTTGAATAACAAAAACTGATGTTGACTTGCCTTTGTATGTACCTTGGCATATTTATCATGTCTTTCTGAGATTTAAATTAAAAATTTCGAACAATTAGCCTATAGAATCTTAAATCAATTTAATATAAAAATAAATCTTTTTGTAGAATTATTTTCAATTCAATTTTTTCTAAACATGGCTCCTTTATTGCAACATAGTCTTATGTAAAAAAAGCAAAATTTTTCTTACTTAGAACTAGAAATGCTGTTTCCTACCATGTGAGTATTTGAAACAAAAATTCAGCATCATATCTGATGCAGCAGCGAATTTAAAAAAATTTAATTGCATTTTTCTCAGTTTGGTGTTTTCTGAGTTATAACTATGTTGCAATAAACGAGCGATAAGAACTAAACCAACCTCTAAAAACAACATGATTCTTAAAGTTTTCTTCGTAATTTTGTTAAGCAAATGATATATTTTTATGTCAAAGCAGGTCCAAGGCGTTAAACTTGGAGCCATATAATAAAAAAAAATGATTTTTTGACCCCACCCCCTTTAGTGGGCTCTATTATATGCAAAAATAGTGTAAATATTTAACAAATTGTTTTACTTAAGCCTAGATTCCTTAAATACAACATTTTTAAGCTTTAATGACAAAGCGGAGACGTAACCTGATCCTCCTCTGCCCTACCCCCACCACACCTTTGACACCTAAATGACACTTCAAAAAAAAAAAAAAGAATTAAAATAAATGTCTGTGTATGAAGATAAATATGGCGAGTTAAATATGTTTTGACGTAAGCAGTTACGAAGTGAAGTTAAATATATTATGACGTAACGAAATGGCAATCAGTAAAATTTTTTTTTTTATGAAAATCCATATTTATATACAAAATGATTATGGGAGTGTCCTCTATGCCATACATCATTTGGTATATACTCGCAATGCATGCCAACTCCTTATTTAGCCACTGGGGAGCGCAAAATCCCTCCTAGATCACACACACTCTCATGGCTTGTAAATATTTTCACAAAATTTTCAAAAAATTTACTAAATATGGATTTTCATAAAAGAAAAAATTTCACTGTTTGCCATTTCGATACGTCATAACGTATTTAACTTCACAGCTAAATACGTTGTTTCGTAACTGCTTACGTCAAAACATGTTTAATTCGGCATAATAAATTTTATATTTCATTATGACTAAATATATTTTTAGATTCTTATGGCAAAGGTGAAATGTCTCCTCAACGGCCCTTGCCAAGGAGACCCCAAAAAATATAGTTTTAATGCTCTCCAAAAGGAATTAGACCACATAAAGTATATATATTCTTGATCAGTGATGAAATCTAAGACGGTGTGGCAATGCCTATACTCTCGTCTGTGGAAAACATAATGTAGTCTATTTTTGGACCCCGCCCCCTTTAGTGGGCGTTGAAGTACGATATTTTATAAAGAAACTCTGTCCCACCCAGTTAAACATTTTAAATTCACTTACTAAATATTTGGAGAATATTTAAGATTCGACCCGGTCGAATATATCGATTTTAGTTGTTTTTTTTTAAATGGTTCTTTTCTTAAACTCAACCGGTGTTTTGGATCTGGCTAATGCTTTAGACATATGTGGGATAATTTGTACATAATATATATATTTATATATATATATATATATATATATATATATATACATATATATATATATATATATATATATATATATATATATATATATATTATTTATTTATTTATTTTTTTCAAATTTTATTATGGCAATTTAAATTGCCATAATAAAAAATAAAACAAAATCAAAATTAATGCCAATTTTTACTATGCCATAACCCTTATGTGTTCCATAGCTTACAGTTAAAAAAAATCCTTTTGTTACTCTGTGTTTCTTATGTTGTGCAAAATACATTTTGTCCATTTCTTCCAGCCTTTAACCCATTAACTTAAGTGTCTATTGCATTTTATTATAAGGAAAATAAATGTTGCTCTATATTATTTAATACGTTTGCTTGAAAAAATTAACTAGTTAATTTTGCAATTAAGTCAGTTTGTTAAAAAGTGTTTTAATATAAAGGATAGAAATATCTCACTTTGAATTGTTGTGCCCTAGCAAAGAATATATAAAGCATGATTATTTATTTCTTATGACCAGGGGCCAAATTACCGCATTCGATACCGAGCGAAATTTCCATACAATTTATATACAAATTCCGTTCGATATCGAGTGCCGTAATTTGCCCCCTGATGATTTAACAGACTTATATTATATATAAAATTATTTTATTATATTTATTAAGCACGAGGTGTTTTTATGAAATTATTAAATATTTTATATATTAACCCTGGTATTCATAAAATTTAAAATGGGTTTGAAATGTATTTTAATCAAATTTTTTCAAACAAAATTTTCTTAAAACAGATTTCAAATACGTTTTATTTTTTTATGAATACCGGGGTAAAAATTTTATTTAATAAAATTCATTTTCTCTTACTTATAATATACGTTGTTAACAAACTGTTGAAGAAATATTAAATTTTAATAAAGAAAATTTTTTATATTTTTTTAATGATAAAAACACCTCCAGTTTAATAAATCTAATAAAATAAAGTTCAATAAAAGTTAATAGAAATTATAGTATAGAAATAATTTAATTAAAACTATTATTTTTATAAATTATTTTATATTAATTTTAATTCATTTAAGGTTTAAAATTGTTTATGTACCTATGGAAATTATGTTAAAATGCTTTGGGAGGGAAAAGGCAAACAAAACCCTTAAAAACAAAAAAAAAATCAATGAGTGTTCGAATTCAAGGGCGATGTGTTAACACCTTTTTGTTTATTTATTTTATATTAAACCCACAAAAAACAAAGAGGATGCAAAGCTACAGACAAATGTACATACATACATTGTTATGTTTGTACATAAGCTACATACGTTGCTGTCTTGCTATCTCTTTTTTATATATGTACGTATAACCACGTCACTATTCTCTTTGCTATGCATAAGACAAAACCGAAGATCAACATAAAACACTTTTTTAATATCACTCCAAATTAATACTCCGAATAAAAACACTTAAATCTCCGCTCGCCGATATCGGATCGCCTTAATTTTAGGCCTAAACTCTTCGTCAAAACCCGCACTAGCGTTTTAATCCAAAAATTAATAAAATCGGCTATGAATTTCCGGAGAAAATTGCGTGGGAAAATTATATGAAAATCGCCCAATAATCACCTTCAATACCGACTGCCAAGCAACGAACAAACAAAGTCTTACACTTACACTCGCGTATGTATTGAAACTGATAGTTTACTGCCCTAGAGGCGCGTGTATAGATGTTAACACATCAAAAAAAAAAAAAACAAAATATGTTTAATAATTATTTTTCAAATCCTTTAAAAGCCAAAAATATTAGGGAAATATTTGCCCCAAATTATTTTTTATTTAAGCACTAGGTTGTACATTTTCTGGTCCAAGAAAATATATAAAAAAAAGAAGAAAATTGAACTCATCGAATGAAGGCTGCCAGAAATTAGATTTAAAATATAAATGTCATTAAATGCCATGAATAGTCAGATTATAATAAAAACAAATTCGTTGCAACAATATTTCTGTCTTTTATGATCTCATGCTGCGCCTAAAAGCATACTCTATGTATTTAAAATAAGCTGCACAGCTTCGTAACAGCATCCTCTTTCGTCGCTCCTGTAGCAAAAAAAAAATTAGCTGCCGAAGTAAAAAGGTTGAAAAAGCTACAAAAAAATTATTCTCATCTTTCATCTGTCCCTTCAATACCATCCCCTCATTTCTAGTTCCGGCGCAATGCTTTGCATATGTGTAGGGGTCATCCCCTAACTGCTGGTCCAAGATAAAAAACTAATAAAAAATCAATTGAATGGCTGCAAAAATACTAAATTTATATATTAATTTCAATGAAAGAATTTTGAATTTGAAAACACCAAAAGTACCCGGTTACCCTAAGGCGTGCCCCTAAGGGTTAAACATTTTACAAATAACAAAAAAATTTCCTTTAATTACAATCCCTTAAAGCATTTTAATAGATTTTTTTAAGTATTTTAATAATATTAAGTTACTTTTAAATTAATTACTTAAATTTTGTTTTCTTTAAATTGTTTTCCTCAAGAAAAAAAATATATAAATATTAATAATTTATTTCTTATTTTTTCCACCTATTTTCTTTTTATTTTTATTATCCTCATATATATAAAAAAAACATGTCGCTGTTGTTAAAAACAAAAAAATATATATAATTACAACTCTGTGCTATACAACAACAACAATAACAACAAATTTGGCCTTCCCCTATTGCATATTTGTAAACTACTGTGATCTGCGCTGTTCTACTCTTGTTACTATTGTGCCTATAAAATTTGGATTGATTCTACGATTTTCTATAGCAGTACAAGAGAAGTCGTCTTCTATGGCGGATCCATTAACGGAACCTGGAGAGTATGAGAATTTGCCCTTCCATGGTCTGCAAACGGCTCCTAACAAGGTACTTGGCAAAATTTTATTTTATGTTCTTCTCTTCTCATTTAGTTCCACACTTTATTTTTTATTTTATTTTATTTAATTTATTTATTTACTTTTTTTTGTTATTAAGTGTCTGAAAATTTAACACACTTTATATATAATTTTTGTTTAAAAACGAAAGCTTTAACACACATTTTATGTATCAGTTTCATCAAAAAATTTACCAATCACACGACATACATATCTTACTGGCTCAATTCAATACTATCTCATGGCTTAATGTCTATATATATTTATATATACATATGTAAAATATCATACATGCTGTCTTTGTCTCTCTATTATCATTTCATTACAAAAAATATATATATTAGCATTTTAGCATTTGTTTAACTCGTTTATGTAAAAATACGCGTTCTTTTATATTTTTCTCAATGTATGTTTAGCAACTGTAAGAGTCTCTTTCAGTTATTTAGTTTTAATAATTCTCATTCGGTTTGAAAAAGAAATATTATATATATATTTTGGTTTAACCTACTCCTATTATATTCGATGTTGGTGTATTTGTTTGATTATTTATTTATGGAATTACATTTTGAAATTTTCCTAGGAAAATGTATTCATTTTTTGCTGGATTTAGTATTCTTTGATTATAATTTTATATCAAGAATTTGATTTTTTTTTTTTTTTGATAAGTGGTGACTATATTTGATTTTTTTTTCCTTTTCACTTTTAAAAGAAGTTATTGTTTTTGGTTTCTATAATTTATTTTATTATAGCATAACTTGTATTAAATATTTAATTATTATTAATTTTATTAAGAACTTTATATCGTGTGTATATTAAATTTAATTTATTTTAATTTTATTCTTATCAGTTATGTAATATTGTTTTTTATTAAATTCTTTTTTTTTTTATTTCCTGTATTTAGTTAAAAAGAATTATTGTTGTTTTTAATTTAAGATATATTTAAAAAGAAATATTTGAAAAGTATTTAAAATCGTTTATTTGACAGATTGTCTCAAAAAAAAAAATTAAAAAAATATATATATATATTATAAGAAAATTCTAAATATTTTGTAATAACTATATAAAATAGTCCCTGCTATGCTCGATATAATTACGTTCTGACTATAAATTGTTAATATATTTACATATCCATAACATCTGCTTGATATGATGGTATAGCTTTTTATAGAAAAATGTTATTGTTGCTTTTTCGCTATTATCATGTTTAAAGCAATTTTACATTTTTCTATATATAATCATAATATGGTAAAAATATTATCATAATAATTAAAAAAAAATTTAAAATAAAAATAATAATAATAATAAATTTTTTGTATCTGCAAGGAGGTTTAGTTTCTAAGGAATTGATAAACTAACATGAGTAAACTGTCAGTAATTATAAAAAATTTAACTTCAACCTAATGAGAAGTCTATTAGTTACTATTATACAAAACATTAATAAAGCTTAGGGAAGCAATGACATCACAATAGATTCTCATGTTAGACGATTTTTAATTAAAATAAAAATAGTCAAACGGTAACACGGGTATTATAACAATAACATGTTAACATCAGGTTGATACAGTTCTCGTATTCTTTTTTACAATAAAATTTGTGTAAATAGGAACTGTTATCTCATTCAACTAAGCCACCTAATAAGTGGTGACAAACACAATACACATGAGCACTGATGATGAAAGGGTTGCGTCTTTCGAAAACAGCTGTTCTGCTCTGCTGTGTCAGTTGAATAAAAAAAAGTGATGTTGACTTGCCTTTGTGCCTTGGAATATTTATGATGTCTTTCTGAGATTTAAATTAAAATTTCGAACAATTAGCCTATAGAATCTTAATTCAATTTAATCATGCTAGAATATTTGATAAGCATATAATGCTTAAATGCTTATATGCTTTCATATTGGCCAAAAATAATTCCTAAGGCATCCCATTATTTTATTTTTTTAAATTCAACAATTTCGGAATGGACTTCGCTGGCACATGGATCATGTCCAAAAGCTTATAAAATGAAATAATGTGAAAAGAAATGCCGACATCCCCATCAATTTTTATAATTGTATTTCTAAGACTCTCCATGGCAATTTTTTTCACTTCTACAATATTTTCATTTGTTGCTGATATCATACACATCTATTCGACCTTCTTTCGTAAACCCCCAAAAATATGCACAAGTTTTTTTACAACTATTTAAGCTAAAAATAAATTTTGAACCACATTTTGCATCGAAGCTTCGTTTATCTCGTCAATGTAGAATCGAATTTCATCTATCAGACCATCAGTTGGTTGCGTTTTGTTGACGTAAGTCCGGGTCCTTTCCAATGGCCCCTAGTGAAAATAATCCAGTGGCGTTAAATCACAAAACCGAGGCGGTCCATTGGCATCGCCAAATCGAGAAATTAAATTGGACAGGGAAATTTATAATGCAATAACAGAATTGTTTGGACGGCTGTATGGCAGCAGCCAAAGGGCACTGCTGTCCTTATTAGACAATTGTGGACACAAAAAATCGATTAGCATGGTTTTACAGCGCAAAGAATTCAAGGAGACGTTATTTCCACGCTCATTTAAAAAAAAAATGGGCGATGATGCCAACTGACCACAAAATTCGTCATGCGCTCACTTTCATGCGATGTAAACATTTTTCGTGGCCTCTTTGTGGATTTTGTGAACCCCATAGGCCATAATTTTGTTTGTTTACACAATCCCCTAATTGGAAATGGATCTCATCACTCAAGATGATTTTACTAGAAAAATGCCTCATTATCGTTCATAGTAAATTTTAACAATTAAAATTCTTTGTTTAACAGTGTAACGTTACATAGTTAAAATTTCCCAACCTTTTTACTTAATAAATGTCTCTGGATGACAGTCCAATTCTGGATATTTCATTATTTATTTCCAGTTTACTTCCTAACCTCAAATTTGCCTACCCTGTGCATTTTGGATTTTTTTGCGAGAATGGGAAAATATCCCATATCGTATGCTTGCCACCTTTCGAAAAAATTGCAGGTGAATAATTAAGTTTTCTTTTTCTTCTCTCAGTCTGGAAAGTTCAAGTTCCGCAAATCTCGCAATCGCATCGTTTTTCTCACTAATAATACAGAGAGCTTTTTTAAGACATGTTCAATCATGATCAGCGAAAGCTCATTATATTGAGCTAGAGTATTGTAACAAAAATATGTTGGTAGCAATTAATTGGTAGTAATTAAATTAATATATCAGTTAAATAAAATTCTATCGAGTTTCTACTCTGACATTAATTTCACTTAAACAATTTTCGTTAAAAGCTTTCTTAAAAGCTCATGAACAAAGCAAAGAGCAAAGCTAAAGAAATTATACACTTATTAAGTGAGACTCAAATAAGTTGACTTCTTAATATAAAACAAGAAAGAAATATTGAAAAATATTTCTACGATATTCCATAAATCCAAATATAAAGAAATCTAAATATTATTTTATTATAAATATTGTGATTTTAATTATCCGGAATGATTTTGAGTGTGTTTGGCATTAAATAATATATAAAAATATTATTAAAAACATAAGGCGAATTTTAAAATTTCGTATCTCAAACGTACTCATCTGTTTACAGTTTTAGCTATTTAACATGATTAGTTTGGTTTGCCAGAGTCACAAAAATTTTCGTAGATGCTCGCACCTACTATTTCGATTTCCTTGTCTATTTCGACAGATATTTGTAATCTATTGGTGTGTTGTCTTGACGTGACATTGCCAAATAGTTTCAGAATAGGGGGGAATATAAGAAATAAGATACTCTTGTACTCCATTCTTTTTGCAATTGGCAATTTCTAATAGCCACTAGCTATATTGGAGGCCTTAGAGAGTAGCCACAGAATGTCAGAAGTTATTAATTTTTTTCCACAAAAATTGGTGTAAGTGTCCCATTTTGGCCACTACCTTGACGTGACGTTAACAATTAGTTTAAGGGTTAAAGGGGTTTTTGTCTTTTCAAAATGCTTTTTATTCAATGGCAAAGAGGTCATTGGCACTTTTTTAACGGAGTGCTCTGAAGGATCTGAAATAGTACTGGGAAGATATAGAATTTTTTTTTGGAACAGTAAAAAAAAGTATGGAAAACGGTTGACCACAAAGGCCATTCCTGCAACTTCCCGCTAATCTCAACCGCTAAAAATGGTTTTATTTTTTAACTACTTTAACTTTCGAATGGATCAGCGGTGATTGAGTTAGTTCTTCGAAACCTATTAAAAGAATCGAGAACAGTAATTAATCACATATATAATTTCGGAGTGTTTTGAAAAGTACACTTTTTTCGAATTTTTGGGCTCACGATATCTCACGAACGCGTAAACCGATTTTAACCATTCGATTGCCAAAAGCTGAGTCAGTTTTGAAATTGATCAGCAAAGCCGTTTAAAAGTTATTCTTAAAAAACATTTTTTGAAAAATAACTTTAAATATATCCGATAATTTTGATATGGTCCAAACCGGTTCCAAATCACAGGAAATTTAAGTTCGAAGGAACCCTTTGAAGTGCAACTGGTTTGGGTGGATTCGGTTCAGACGTTCAAAAGTTATTAGAGAATCACTTACTTACACACACACCCATACAAGCCTGCACACACATACTTACAAACACTTACACCCACCCATACATACACACACACATACTTACACACACACATACTTACACACCCTTATACACACACACACATACTCACACACACTCATACTTACACACACACCTACATACACACACACCCACATACACACACACCCACATACACACACACCCACATACACACACACATACTTACAAAACACAAACACACACACATAAATACTTACAAACACCAATAACTACACACACATCCTTACACACACTTACATACACACACACACATACATGAAGCGCTGCTAGTTCCAGCGCAATGCACTGCATATGTAGGGGTTATCCCCTGAGTGCTGGTCCTACTCCTAAAAAAAAAAGCATACACACACACACGCATACATACAAACATAGTGACAGCTTCTCAGGAGTAGTCAGGAAAGCTTCCTAGAAACTCAAAACGTCGCGATCTGGTGACAAATCGATTTTTTTTTCAAAACGCGATGAAACCAGCAATATCCCACTTTTTTGAAAATTTTAAATTTTCTTAGCGGGAAGCTAAAAATGACACACGCCAACTAATTCATTTCGGATGCAAGGACTTGGCAGTAGTTTCTATGTCCTTAACTGTAAGTGAAAAAATAAAAATAATGACAATATGATGGGAATATTAGGGCCATTGAAAGAAGAATAAAAATTTTGTCAACACATTTCGCAAGGATATCTGTTAGATTGACTTTAAAATTTTAATCCGTGTGCGCCGTTTAAATTTAAGATTACGATCTGAATTTGATCGGTAGGAGTGAGTAGGAATTTTAAAAATAATTTTGTTGTTCAAAAGTTTTCGATTTTTGCAATATTTAAAATTGAAATGATTTTCCAAGGATTTTAGTTTAACTGGAAGTGCTCACCTTCTATTTAAAAGGTCATAGTCAAGGTGAAGTTGTTATCATAAAATTAGAAATATTTGGAATTGAATTATTTAAAAAAGATGTGATAAGAAAATGCACTTTGGCATATTATTGTGAATTTATTTATAAGTTTAATAAAATATTGCTGCTGAGTCCAACTGCTTTATTATAAATTTCAAAGAATTGTTTTTGCCTTATAAATTCTAAAGCTTTTCAAATATATTTCTTAAGTTTTATTATTAGTTTGTGTAATGGTTTTATAATTTAACTCACCCCAAATCACTGTATTTTGTTAACACTTTTTTAAAAATCCCAATTATTTGCGTAATTAACCCTAAAACCATAAATTAACCTAGACTTAATATGACAAAAAAATAATAATAATCCATTTCTTTGTATCTTTTTATGTTTAATTATTGTGCATTTGTAACCCGCTCCCAACTATAAAACAATATTAATAATTAATATCAAACAACTAATGCTTGAATGCTTGTGCTACAAAAAAAAAAAAAATCTAATCAAATTAAAATGCGCGCCTAAAAATTATCCCCTTTGAAATAAACACACTCTTGATAAAACACTGGAAAATATTAAAAAACAAAACAACACAAAAACGACAAAAAAACAATAAAAAAAAATCGCAAATAAACAGTTTACTACTCCTACGACTCCTACAAATTTTAATAACAACACAAATGTGGTGCGCAGTGTACCACGACCCAAGAGACTCAATGGAAATATCAGCCAAAATGCACCAGGAACAGCAGCAACAACACAACCAACTTATTACGATGAACATGAAACGGAAGTAGAGCAGCAACAACAACAACAACAGTATTATCATCAGCAGCACCAACAACAATACAGCACCATGCCACACAATCGACACACACAGCACGCCGCACCAACAACAAATGCCACGGCCACATTGACTGGCATGCAAACTTTAATACCCAATTCATCAGCACCAGCCTCCTCGATAAGTGGCAGAAATGAAGGTGGCATTATAGTTCACAATAGCAATAACTCAGCCGTACTACAGCAACAACAACAGCAACAACAAAATGGCTTAACGACAAACTCTAGTCCCCATCAAATGGCATATAATCTTAATAATTGCTTTCCCAAAAGCTACACCGAGTACTACCAGCAACAACAACAGCAGCAACAACAGCACCAACAAAATCCTCAGTTTTCTCAAAAATTCAACAACTCCGGAATAGCAGCTGCTGGCCCATCGCACATGATAAATGCCATTGAACATGATTTCAACACATACGCCGTAGTTGAACGTCAACAGAGTCAACACAATCCCCATGCCACAATAAAGATGACAGCTAATGCCTCGGCAGCAGCAGCAGCAGGAGCAGCAACAACGAATCCCTTTCTGGCCGTTAGCAATTTTAAGAAGTTCGATACATCCGCTGATGAAGATCTACAAACAGGCAATTATCAGTCAAATTCTATGAAGCGGCAAGGAAAACGCAAAACATTTGCTGATAAATTGGAAGATAAACGTTTCTACTCGCTTAAATTCTCCAGTAGCAACAACAACAGCAAACAAAAGGCTGGCAGTAAAAGTACAGCAACTGCAGCTGCAGCTGCTGCCTTAAATCTAAATCACTCATTCAGTGGCAGTCCAGCAGGAAACGATGGCGGCGGAATTTTAGGCTCTTTGTTGTCCTCATCAAACAAATGCAAACGACATCATTCTTTCGCTGGTGGTAGCCTTGGCGATATTGATCCCAAGGGCCCTGCAAGAAATCCCCACATGAATTTCTATGATCCTCCTGCTTATGAAAATATTAATGATGCCGTGCAAGTCCATAGTGCAGCTGTTAATGACATGGAATTGCCAGATGGTATAACTGGTTCCGCTCAAACAGCTACCGTTCTGCTACATCCCTTGCCGTATGGCATTGCGGGAGGATCACAGGGACCTAAGAAAAAACATCACCAACGCCAACACCAGCCCAAAGAAGACTTGAATCTTATAGAGCCCGAACGTTTAAGCATTTACCGCAGCGACTCGGGCATATCGAATTCGTCGTATGAATGTGTAACTCCATTGCCGTGTACACAAACGCCGGGATCGACACCACCGCCCGGCAAAATGCCCCGAACACCCAAAACACCCAAAACGCCCAAGGCCCATAAGAATCAGACCTTGGCTCATACAGCTGTCACCGCCCATTTCAATACATCGCACAAAAAGGCGGCCGCCCCCCGGGTGCCACCCACTACTCCACTCTATATGAATGTCAGTGATCAGCAGCAGGCCACAAATAATATTGCAAACTTAGAAAGGCCTACATCACCCACTTCGACCATGGCCACCTCGGCCTATGAATCTGCCTCTTCGTCGCAAAATGACAACACCTGCAATGACCCCATTTCACTGTCCTCCACAACTTCGTTGTACAGTGCAGGCGGTGGGGGCAACAAATCTTCGCTGACAGCCATTAATCAGCGTTGCAGTCGTCACCAGCAGCCGCCCGAAATAACCACTCCCGAGGAATTTGAACAATATCAGTTGGGCCATCATGCTCATGCTCACTCTTCGTCTTCGCTATCGGTGGCCAGCAGTGTAAGTGCCAGCGGCAGTAATGCCGGTGCGGGTGTTAGAGTCAAATGCAAAAAGCAGCAGCAGCAACAACAGCAGAGACTTAACAGTCAGGGGAATATAATCAATCACATGGAGGTAAGTTTAAATTAAAAAAAAGAAAACAACGACGACAAATTACCCAAAAACAAAACAAAACAATCAAAAATGATTAACAAACAGAAAGAGTGTGTCAAGCTTAATACTAATATGTGCTTAAAAGCTTTTGCTATTTTGCTTTTTCGGTTCCCTTTTTTTATTAATTTTAAGTTTAAGTTGCAAGCGTAACAGTTCGAGTAGAGGGGAGCAGTGGAAGCCATACAGCCTGAAACATAACTTAGCTTAATGTTGTTTACTTTAAAGTGCCTTATAAAAAAAAATCAAAGAGCTTTTAGTTATTTTCTGTTAATATCATTTAGATGACAAGTTGTATTTGTCATTTTCAGTTCTTTTATGCTCTAAGGAAATATCGTAGAAACTCCTTTTATAAATTCCTTTCATAAAATATTACAATACATACAGCTTTTTGAAGACCTGTTCAATCATGCTCAGTGAAAGCTCATAATATTAAGTTAGAGTATTGTAATAAAAATATGTTGGTAGCAATTGATTGGTAGTAATTAAATTAATATATCAGTTAAATAAAATTCTATCATCCTAGAAGCTTTGACATTAATTTCACTTAAACAATTTTCGCTAAAAGCTTTCTTAAAAGCTCGTGAACATAGCAAAGAGCAAAGCTAAAGATATCATACACTTATTAAGTGAGACTCAAATTAGTTGACTTTTCACTATAAAACAAGAAAGAAATATTGAAAAATATTTCTATGATATTCCATAACTCCAAAAATAAAGGACCTTAAATTTTATTTGATTCTAAATGTTATATTTTTTTTTATTATTGGGAATGATTTTGAGTGTGTTTTGCATTAAATAATATATAAAAATATTATTAAAAACATAAGGCGAATTTTAAAATTTCGTGTCTCAAACGTACCCGTCTGTTTACAGTTTCACCTATTTGACATGATTAGTTTGGTTTGTCAGAGTCATTAAAGTTAAAGCTGTTTCCCATAAAAAATTTATCCAAGAATTTTTTAAAATTTTATATAAAAATTTAAATTAAGTACCCAAAAACCAGCTGGACATTCAATACCGTTTCAAATTTGGGTTTAAGTTGCATTGAAATTTCGATCGATATCGAGTGCGGTAATTTGTCGCCCTAGTTGTATTTTGAGTTAGAAAAGCTTTTCAAGGAACACACATGGAGGTAAGAAAATCAAAAACTCATGAACATATGTTTTCCACTACTTCATCGTGTGACTTGTGGCGACTTTAATTTACTGCGCCGGTGGCAGACTGTTGCACACTGTGTTGAACACTTTCATTCGTTTACTGAACCATAGGCTTCATTCCATTTATAATTATCAGATACAGTGCGGTAACAGATGTCCCCTTAGAAGAGTGTGTTTAGTCTCTATTGTCTTTGTCCAAACTTCACTATTATATAAATGGTCCTCCAATTAACGTTTTTTTGATGTGTTAACATCTATACGCGCGCCTCTAGGGCAGTAAACTATCAGTTTCAATACATACGCAAGTGTAAGTGTAAGAGTTTGTTTGTTTGTTGTTGTTGCTTGGCAGTCGGTATTGAAAATGATTATTGGGCGATTTTCATATAATTTTCCCACGCGATTTTCTCCGGAAATTCATAGCCGATTTTATTAATTTTTGGATTAAAACGCTAGTGCGGGTTTCGACGAAGAGTTTAGGCCAAAAATTAAGGCGATCCGATATCGGCGAGCGGAGATTTAAGTGTTTTAATTCGGAGTATTAATTTGGAGTGATATTAAAACAGTGTTTTATGTTGATCTTCGGTTTTGTCTTATGCATAGCAAAGAGAATAGTGACGTGGTTATACGTACATATATAAAAATGAGATAGCAAGACAGCAACGTATGTAGCTTATGTACAAACATAACAATGTATGTATGTACATTTGTCTGTTGCTTTGCATTCTCCTTGTTTTTTGTGGGTTTAATATAAAATAAATAAACAAAAAGGTGTTAACACATCGCCCCTGAGTTCGAACACTCATTGATTTTTTTTTCAACTATGTAGTGCTTATTTCGTGAATGGTAACACTTAGCTCATGTCTGATTTGACAGATAATTAGTTTTATCCTTCCGCTGAACGAATATGGTTGTGTATACGTTACGTTTTTGCTTCGGGATCGACTTACAGAAGATGCCGATCTTGCCAAAAAAAATCATCTTTTCAGTTGAAGCTCATTTTGATCTTGGCGGGTATGTAAACAAGCCAAATTGTCGCATTTGGGGCACAGAAAACCCGCACGCATACATTGAAAAGCCGACGCACCCAAAACGAGTTACTGTTTGGTGCGGTTTTTTGGTCCAGAGGCATAATGGGGCCATTTTTCTTCGAATATGAGCTAGAAGTGGCCGTTACAGTCAATGGCGATCGTTATCGGGCCATGTTGAATGAATTTTTGTTCACAAAAATTGAAGAGGAGGATATTGGCAACATTTGGTTTCAACAGGACGGCACTACGTGCCACACAGCCGAAGCTACACTCGATGTTTTGCGCCCTGTTTTTGAAGATCGCATTATCAGCCGCAGAGCTGATGTTGTTTGGCCACCTCGGAGCTGCGATTTGACATCGTTGGACTATTATTTGTGGGGTGCCATCAAAGATAAGTGTTACGCCGACATGCCACAGACAATTGACGCTTTAAAGGACAATATTCGTGAAGCCTTTGGTGAAATACAGCTGCACACAATCGATAATGTGCTTAAAAATTGGACCGATCGTGTAGGCTACTGCATATCCAGCCGAGGCAGCCATTTGCATGAAATTATTTTCCAATATTAACCGCAAGGATTACACCTTCAAATAAAAAAAGGAATTTGAGAAAATATTCAGTAGTTTTTTTTATAGCATTTTCAAAAAAAAAAAAAGTTATTTGGCGGACCCTTTAGTATAATGCTGCAGCATGTCTCCATTAGTAGCTTCCATTTACTTCAAAGTGGTTCTGTGAGCTGCGCCTTTATATTTGTGTCCCACTGTATTGCATATTCGACCGGACGTGAAAATGTCAGCTTCGTGTCTAATCTTAATCTGAAATAATTCACCAAAATTTTCATAGATCCTCGTATCTATTTCGACTTCCAGTTCTATTTCGTTAGATATTTGTCATGTATTGGTGTAGAGCCTGCACAGACATGTCCTTTTTTTTTTTTTTTAGGAGTAGGACCAGCACTCAGGGGATAACACCTACATATGCAGTGCATTGCGCTGGAACTAGGAAATAAATTTTTATATCTTAATGACAATCCTGGGGCCAAATTACGGCATTCGATATCGAACGAAAATTTCATACAATTTAAATACAAATTTCGTTCAATATCGAGTGCCGTAATTTGCCCCCTGCCCTTTTCTTGTATTTCTTATATTCTTTTTAAGTCTTAATGACAGTCATATTCCTTTTAATACCAGGTGACTTGTATGGGTACAGGGATTGGCTACGAACAAAATCTTCTAGAAGTTATCTTCTTGTGGCCACTATTGAAATTGAATTAATTTGTTAGCAACAGCGAGGAAAGAGTCCTCCTTATTCTCTAACTATTTGTCAACTGCATGTCAAAATAATTTCCTTTATTCTGTAACTCAGCGTCAACGTCACTTTAAGTTAATATCAGAGATAAGACACAAAATGGCATCAATTGACTACTTCTGACTGCCTGTGACTACTCTTTAAAGCCTTGGGTGCGGAAAAAAAGTTGTGAGAAAATTTGAATTGCTAAAGAAAAGGAGAAAAAGAAAAGAAGACAGAACAGTTCCTTATGATGTTGTCTTGTGGGTGCTGTTGGCTGAAGTAGTAGAACACGAGACTATGAAGCCGAGGGTCGTGAGTTCGACCCGCGCTGAGTCATGAAATATTGTGTTGAATTCTTCTGAACAGCATTAGTGCGTGGTTGTGTTAGTTGTTGCCAGCCTGTTTCAATGATGAAGGCATAGTCACTGGTCACTGAACATAATTGGCAGCGACTGACACTATCATGTACTAAAAAGCAGAGTAACAGCACCCACCTTCGTCGGCCCTGTAGCAAAAATTAGCCGGCGAAGTAAAAAAGGTTGAAATAGCTCAAAAAAAAAAACTGTCTATCTTCTCATCTTTTCTAATCTGTCCCCTCAATAATATCACCTCGTTTTGAGTTCCGGCGCAATGCATTGCATATATGGGGGTCATCCCCTGAGTGCTGGTCCAAGATAAAAAAAGACATTCATTGCGTGTGTTTTTTTTTTGCCAAAAATTACACTTTTCCTTTCCCGAACGATGTATTTATCAAATTTGAGCCTCTGCGACCTTTTACTGTTCCCATGATGGAAGAAACTCGTAAAAGGACGCCATGTCGTTCTGCGACGATTGAGGAGATTTTTAATTGTTAAGAAAGCTCAAGGCTACATCTTTGAAGGCTCTTTGTAATAATTTTCATCACTTTCTCAACATTTTGATTGGTTCCTGTTCTGCTGGTACATCCAGGACGAGGGCCGTTAGTCACATTTTTTGTCACAATAAGCTTAATTTTTGAACACAATTTCTTACATTAAAAAACCAAACGCTCTTTGTAGTTTAACTCAAACTATGCAAGAAATTTCAATGAAATATTTCTATACAGAGATTAGAAGAATTAAAAATCAATGAGTGTTCGAACTCACGGGCGATGTGTTTATTTATTTTATATTAAACCCACAAAAAACAAAGAGAATGCAAAGCAACAGACAAATGTACATACATACATTGTTATGTTTGTACATAAGCTACATACGTTGTTGTCTTGCTATCTCATTTTTATATATGTACGTGTAACCACGTCACTATTCTCTTTGCTATGCATAAGACAAAACCGAAGATCAACATAAAACACTTTTTTAATATTACTCCAAATTAATACTCCGAATTAAAACACTTAAATCTCCGCTCGCCGATATTGGATTGCCTTAATTTTTGGCCTAAACTCTTCGTTGAAACTCGCACTAGCGTTTTAATCCAAAAATTAATAAAATCGGCTATGAATTTCTGGAGAAAATCGCGTGGGAAAATTATATGAAAATCGACCAATAATCACTTTCAATACCGACTGCCAAGCAACAACAACAAACAAACAAACTCTTACACTTACACTTGCGTATGTATTGAAACTGATAGTTTACTGCCCTAGAGGCGCGCGTATAGATGTTAACACATCAAAAATATTGAGTTCGTTCGTTGTATCCAGACGCCTCAATTCGGTATTAAATTTATATGAATTTGCCTTAGTGTTTTCAAGGAATAGGGAGGTCCATTGTTAAATTGTTGAGCTATTTGAAATTTCCTTTACAGCTTCTATATTAACCTCAAGATCACCATAGTGTCATGTACAGATAAGAAAATTCTTAATAGTTATTTTTAAATATTTCCCCTTGCTTTGTATCTATTTGTCGACGTCAATTTAACACAATATCAAAAATAGAGCAACTGTGCAATCATTTTCTTCAGCAATAGACAATTTAGAACAGCATCTCGGTGAATCCGGGGCGCTAGAGCATATTCACGGCCTGACAAAATTAATTAATTATTGTCCACAAGGAGTAGGCAAGTGTCGTGTTTTTTATATTGTCGTGACGTGACGTGACGTTGACAATTAGTTACAGAATAAGGAGGATTATTTCGGTTTTTTTAAAAAAATTTTTAGTTGTAGTTCCAATTACATACTCGCATAATACCTGTTTTAAATTTATATTGATTTGATTATATTTTTAAATTAAATTTTACTAATTTAACTCTATTTTAATTTCTTTTTTATTTTCATATACGGATATTGTTAAAATAAAAATATGTGTTTTACCCATTTGCCAAAAAAAATATATATAAAAAAATCCTCTGTGCATGTTAACACTAAATTAATTAAACGGATTTTACGTTTTTTTTTTGTTCATGTTGCTTTTGTAAAATATTGTTTTGGTTTTATAAAATCTAACCGCAACACTAAATTGAAATGACAAAACTAAAAAACGAAAACCAACATACAAAAACACACACGCACACACCAATTAAAAATGCCAACTAACCAACCAGCTAAACAAACGAAAATCCCTTGCACATAATCCATTTTTAGCAGCAAATACTGCCGCCGCCTCCGCCACCACCTGTCATAAGAAATTACATCGACGACAGACTATCAGCGACCCCTACGCACATATCAAGCACATCAACGAATGTCGACGACAATCTAATAATGGCAGCATCTATAACAGCGGCAGCGCCACCAGCAACCATAAAATCCACAATTATAGCGCCAAATCCCCGAACGCGTTCAAGGCAACAGCAGCACCAGCAGCAACAACCGATGACGCCCAATCATCTGCAGCAACAGCAGCAGCAGCAGCATGCAGCCCATATAAATCCAAGCAGCAGCAGCAGCAACAACAACAACAGCAAGCTGGCTTACAACAATACAACAAAGCTAAACAGTCATCATCATCATCATTATCATACAGCCCAGCAACAGCATCATGCCCCCAATATGCCGCACATCATCAACAAATGCTAATGCACAAAAATGTTGTCAACAATTGCAAAATTACTATTGACGACAATAGCCGACCATATAATGAAGTCGTCATACATGTTGTTGATAATGAGAACAATGTTGCCGCTACCAGCCATGACTATTACGATAAGGGTGACCAATCATTTAACATGCCACAGCGGAGCTTATATTGTGATGTAGCCAATAATGACACAAAACAACAACAACAACAAAGACATGCTAATCAAGTGGTTGCAACTGGCCACAATAGAAGTTTGTCGTTTACCAACAATCCAGTATATCCAACATCAGAAGATGCCACAAATACTCAAACAACATTAGCAACTGCCGCACTGGGTTACATGGAACGTCCAGTTAAATTGCCTTTACGCAAATATCATAGTTTTCACTTCCAGCCAACGCAGACGGTGGCTGGCCATCAGACCTGTAAATTACAACAATTGCAACAAAATTACTTGCAAAATAACTTAGAAAGTCAACTTACAGCAGCTGCAGATGCAGCTGCAGTAGCAGCAGATAGTACACATACACATCCTTATGCCAAGCAGGGTCCTTTAGTGTTTCGTCCTTATAAAGTAGATGAAAATGTTACCTTCAAGCCCATACAGCCTTCGGAGGAAAGTGAAGATTCGTTAGATTATGTTAGGGAATATGTAGGAACTGTAGAGAAATTTCTGAAAGATGAAGAAAAGTATATGGACTCGGGAGACTTTACAAACTTGACAAAACGTCTAAAGCAGCAACAGAATTTTCTTAACAGCAATAATTGGCCACTTACTAGAGAAACAAAAGCTGCGAATTGCCTACTTTCAGGAGACTTAAATAAAGCTAGTAGTCAGACGGCAGAAGAATATAATTCTTTATATGAAGACTTAGAATTCCACAGCACAGAGGTGACAGTAGCAGGCAAAGAAACCCCAGAGTCGAATAAAAATACCCCAAATACAGTTGGAGAGATTAAAGACAAGCCTCCACAATTTGTGCACTCTACTAGGGCCCTCAATTTACTAAAAACTGTAATTGAGAGCGGCAGTTTTCAAAGCGAAGAAGAACTACTAGATGTAAGAACCCAGGACTCTCTAGCTTTTGCTAAACACAACTCTCCAAAATTTAAATCTACTGAAAATAATAATTTCATAGAAACTGAAGAAAATGCTAAAGAAAGAATTGATGGTACTAGGGATACATGCCCTACACCAAAAGTCTCCAAACTGTCTAGTAATTTATATAATAACGCTGACAGCGAAGCTAGTGTTAGTGTAGTAAACTCTCCAAAAGCAGAAATGCCCCCTGCACGTTCAAAATTTGCATCATTACAAGAAAACTACAGTAATATGATGAAAAATACTTCTCCAAAGCTAGATACAACTAAGTCTCCAAAGTCTCCAAATTCTCCAAAAATTTTATATGGCTACAAATGGCCTAAGGCAACGGAGAATAGTATAGCTGCAACCAGCAACTATGATATAGCCGATTTCCACAACTCTACAAAGTCTCCACAACTCTCCACTTTAAGCAAAAATAGCGAAAATTATAAAAATCATAATACTAGAAGCAATACAAAGACAACTCAGCAATTTACAAACCATGAGGAAGATATTTACAAGTCTCCAAAAGCTTTAGACCCACAGAACTCTCTTACAGGCTTAAATAATAATTCCACACAACAACAATTTCACGACAAATCATTAAAAACTTTAGATAGAAAAAATGCCAGCGTTGTGGATAATAAAGATGTTAAAACAAAACATGAGCAGGCTTTGCCGCCAATGCAGACATTTTTGTCCAGGAAAACTTTAACATTTTCTTTAGATAAAAGTAAAGCCAAAGATAATATTAATAATAATAATAATAATAATAATGAAACTAAAAAGGTCGAGCATGTACCTGCTGCTACAGTTTTAAATGCAAAAGATTTAGAAAAACTTTTTAGTTCTTCCTACGAACTTGAAGCTCCGCGTATAGTGTCCACGGCTCTCAATCCTGCTGCTTCCCTGGAAGCCTTAGAAATATTAACCAAATCCAATCCGGAATTGTGGACCAGCAATCAGGCTGGCAGCAGACATAATTTGCATCAACTAGAATTATTCCATACTTTACAAGAACAAAACAAAACTGAAATCACCAACGAGGCGGCAGAAGATCTAGGCTATTCATTTTGTGAAGATGACAATGATGAAGAAGAGGAAGAAAAACCCCCTGCTTCGCCTCATGTTACCTTATTAATGTCACCCAGTAGTCAGTTAGCCAGCCAAGCAAAATATATGTTGACCCAAAATCATGGCGAGGTACACATATAATTTATATTTGTTATTAATTGTAAATAGACTTTCATACTTCAACTTGAAACCAAAATCCAAATAAGCCGTCTTGGCTTGAAAAAAAAGAACTCAAACCAAATTCCCTTTTTTTTTGTCTTAATATAAAAAAGTGCAACAACATATTTTTTCCTGTTTATACACCACAAAGAAAAAAAAAACAAATAAGAGAGTAAATTAAATGACTGTAAGTTTTTTTTTTTTTTGTTAAATATGAAACTGATATTAAAAGAATTTTGAAAGCAAAATTAGTAAAACACACTAATATATTAAATAAAATATATATAAAAAAAATTATATTTAGTAAGAAAACTATAAATAGTTTTTCTTTTTCTAAGTATTAGCCTTAAGATTTAGCCAGTAGTTGAATAAAAATCACAAAAAAAAACGTTTATTATTAAAATTATTACAAAAAAGGAATGAAAAAAAAAGTATTAAAAAAATTTAAGCAACAACAAAAATACGAAACAAAGAAAGTTTATGTGTATGTTATAAACATTTTCCTTATGTCTGTGTATTATATGTGTATATTTCCCAACAAATGAGCTGATAATTTTAATATAATTTAACAAAAATTTTTGTTTTTTATAACTTATATATTGAGTTAAAACCATAATTAAGTGGGCTTTAGCTTTGTTTGTATGAAAAAAAGTTAAAAAGTTATACAAGTTTAATTTAAGCCCAGGAAATCTTACAATAAATATCCCAAACGCAAACACAGCATTCAAGAAAGAGAGTGAGAGCCGTTTGTTGAGTGTGAGTGTGGTGAGTAGCCACATGCAATTTTGCTGTTGTATGTAATTAAACACTCGTTATTATTTAACAAATATTGCTTTGAAATTTAAATTTTTTTTATAAAAAAAAATCCTAATTTTTAGTACAAGACAAAGACTTATTTAGTTTTACTATTTATAAAAAAAAAATTTATTTATATATTTATTTATTTATTATCATATTTATTTCCAAGTTTAAGTATTTCATATATTGTATGTATATTATTTATAATGTCTGTATGTATACCTTTGTGTTTGTAGTTTTAAGTATTAGATTAAATTTCTAGAAACCAAAAACAAAAACCATTTAAAAAAAAACATCAAATAAAGGCTTATAAATCCTTAACAAACAAAAAAAACCATAACAATGATTAAAACAAGGCAAAAATACAACTTGTCGTTTGATTTGTTTTTAAAAGTGAAAAGATTGAATTGCTGGAAACATGAAAAAGTAAGATTTTTTAGTATTTAAATACACACCAGATCTGGGTAAGTGATATGAATAAAAACAAAGTGGTTGATTGCCAGAAAGACATAATAAATTTTTAGTTAAATTTATAGATTTGGTAATTTTGGTTTAACACTTCAATTTAATTTTAATAGAGCAGATGTTTAATTTTCTCTCAAAATTTAAAAAGAATTTAAAATTATTATATTGTGATATATATAAGCTTAAGGTCTCTTCATTTTAATTTTATTCTTAATTTCAATATCTCGTCACTCCTTTGTGTGACTTCTTTAGGAAATAAATTATTTTATGGAATTGCTGAAAACATAATTAATAAAATAAAATAATTAATTTCCTAAACAAGTCACACAAAGTAGTGACGAAATATTGAAATTATGAATAAAATTAAAATAAAGAGAGCTTAACCCATTTAATGAAAATTTAAAAAAAAATTTAATGAACATTTTTAATGAAAATTTTTAAAAAAATTTTTAATGAACATTTTAAAAAAAATTTTTAACGAACATTTTTAAAAAAAAAAATTTAATGAACGTTTTTAAAAAAATTTTTAATGAAAATTTTTAAAAAAATTTTAAATAAAAATTTGTAAAAAAAATTTTAATGAAAATTTAAAAAAAAAATTAAAAAAAATTCGGACATCTGATTCGTATCTTCTGGACCCAAATTAACATTTAACTACAAAAAAGTCTCTGGGACAATATGGGTTAAGCTTAAAAATATCAGAATATTGGGTGTTTTTTATTGAGGTATAGAAATTTAAGTTGGCATCACTTTTTTAACTGGCGGCCATTTTGTCAGCTTTCAAGTGATTAATATTTAGTTTGGTTTGCCATTTCATCATGAACAGGTTGACAAAAGAACAATGCTTGCAAATCGTGCAAATTTATTTCGAAAGTAATGGTTCAGTTCGCGAAGTTTACCGCAAAATTTTGTTCAATGATGAGGCTCATTTTTGGTTGAATGGCTACGTCAACTAGCAAAATTGCCGCATTTGGAGTGAAGAGAATCCACATGAGACCCTTGAGACGCCATTACATCCACAAAAACTGACTGTTTGGTGTGCTCTATGGGCTGGTGGAGTCATTGGGCCATACTTCTTCCAAAATAATACTGGAGAGTCAGTTACCTTTAATGGAGACCGGTATAGAGCCATGATAACCGACTATTTTGTTCCCGAATTGGATGGCATGAATGTGGATGAGTTGTGGTTCCAACAAGACGGCGCTACATGCCACACAGCGCACGTCACAATCGATTTATTGAAGGAAACATTCGATGAGCGCATAATTTCGCGGAATGGACCTGTCAATTGGCCACCAAGATCGTGTGATTTGACACCATTGGATTATTTTCTTTGGGGATATGTGAAGTCGCTCGTCTACGCCAACAAACCAGAAACGTTAGGGGACTTGGAAGCCAACATTCGTGGCGCTATTGCCAACATACGGCCCCATATGCTCGAAAAAGTGGTTGAAAATTGGACCTGTAGAATTGGCTTTATTCGAGCCAGCCGCGGAGGCCACATGCCCGAAATCATATTTAAACATTAATGGCATAAAATTATCCTTCCAATAAAGCCAAATTGATGGACATTAAAACGACTTTCTTGTGTTTTATTTCAATTCGAAGTTCTATACCTTAATAAAAAACACCCTGTATAATAATAATTAAAAAGAGGTCAAGAAACCAGAAGAATTTAAGAATTCAAAATGTTTTTTTCTTGCTTACGGCTCTTAAACTTTGAGCCGGAAAATCCAAAAAATTAATTTAATGCGTTGTACCTTCTTTGACATAAAAATATATCATAAGCTTAACAAAATTACGAAAAAAAACTTGAAAAAGTATTCTGTTTTTTAGAGTTTGGTTTAGTTCTTCTTAGGGGAACTTTTTCCCCTCTAGCTCAATTTAGCCCATTTACGAACATGACCTGTGCTATCTTTCAAAATACCAAATTTCAAGAGTCTGGCTCTTTCGTTTGGACGGACGGACAAGGCTAGACGTTCTAGCTATGTCCGTCCGTCATCACTGATCAGGAATATGTAGTATACTTTAGGGGGGGGGTCTTAGAGGAATATTTCGCTGCTTTATGAAAAAGTGATTATCCCCCCATTTTTGTTTTTTTTTTTGACGGTATAAAATTATTAAAAGTAAAAAATTTTAGTGTAGAAGAATTGAATTTGTTATTGCTTATAAATTTATTGTAAATAAATTTTAAAACAAACCTGTTGCATTTACATGCGATACACTGCTGCTGTGGAAATATTTGCAATCGAGTGTGAACTTACCTAAAATTAGAAAGAAAGAAAATATTTGTGAAAATATCAGCGTTTATATGTAAGTTTAAAATTTAAAAACAAAATAAAGATAAATAGATTTCCCATCATAACATGGTTATCAAAGATTAATTTAGGGGTTTCCCCTAAGTTTCCTACAGCAAAAGAGCTCGTACTACATTTTATTTTTTTAAAGAATTTAAATAATTTTTCTTTTTTTTCTATGCTTTTAAGCTTCTTGACCTGAACTGACGAGCAAAACCTTGACAAAACACTATAGGCTTTGCTCATATAAAATATCTTTGATTTATAAAAGATTTATAACGAAGATTTTCATACAAAATTTTGTTCTATAAAAATCCTTTATAAAGCAGAAATAGTTTTTTGTTGAATTAGGCAATATTATAGCAATTTTCATACTCCTTTAACTTTTGGAGGACACGCCCTTGTTTTTACTAGTAATTCATGTAGCTTTTCTTCGGGTACTATATGTGAATGGGGAAAACTAATTGTTTAGATATATAATTTTGGAGTTTTTTTTTATAATTTTTTTCGAATTTTTTCATTGACAATATCTCACAAATACTTTGTGCCGATGGACATGATTTCTCAACGTTAAGAACTCTTTAGTTTGTGCAATCGATCGGTAAAGGCTATTATTGCTGTCCAAAGTGTAGCAATCGTTTCACATCCCTGGATACCATTTAACACACATATATATTTGTATATTGAGGCGTGTACTTAATTTAAATTGCAAGATTGTTACATGCAACTGACAGTAACTTATGCTACTTTAAAATGCTGGCAATTTATTAACTACAAATCCAACCACTTATTTTATTCATAACCCTTGACCTTTAACAACACTTTGCAACACTAGTTTTTATCTTCTTAACTTGAAAATATCACAAACGAAAGAAAAAAATCTCTTAATATGAATCTTTTTTTTTTCAATTTTTCTTAGCAAGATTTTGTGGATCCGTACAAGGGCAGCAATACCTACATATTTTAATTCCTATTACTTTTAAAACTAGAACACAAAATATAAAACACAAATTCTTTTTAAATAAAATTGATTAAAAAAAACAAAACCTAAACAAAAGCCAAGCAAAAAGGTAATTTTTCAAAGTATCTATTCAATTTATCTTTTTGCACTTTTGATGTAAACTTAAGCATTCAATGAAAGTTAATAATTTATAAACTGTCGAAAATCAAGTTCTTGTGCCGGGTTTTGCTACGAATTTCTTTTATAGATTTTTAAAGAAAAAAAAAAGAAGTCAATATTGAAATATTTCGCTGTTCATTTCATGTCATTTCTAGCAAAAAACATATTTTTAGTGTCAATGTTTGTTGTTCATGTTGTTGTTGTTGTTGTTATAAAATTGTTATATTGTGTTGTCTGCTAATTATTATTTAATAAAAAAAAACTTGTTTGTGTTTTTCATGACGCACGACAGTTAAATAAATTATTAACTTTTGCATGTTATTAGTGTTTTTTAAACCGGAAACAAGAAAGTTTTCTTCATGTAAATTTGTCTTAAACCATTCAATTAACATTTAAATAAAATTTAATTTTAATATAATTTATTAAGGCACGTAAGTATTACTAATTACAAAAAAAAAAAAAAAAGTTGTCACACTTTGATTTAAGATGCTGCACAATGGCCCGGAAATCTAATGAAAGTGTTGTGACTAATGGAATTTTCGACTACATTTGACAATTGCTAACAACTAAAAAAATCACATTTCAAATCTCACTTTAGATGTCAATATTATTGATCTACAATTAGAAACTGTTATTTAATTACACTGTGCAACAAAAATCATGTCTATATATATTGATATTTCATGGATGCTACTTTAACTGTGGCAACAATAAAACCTTAAAAGAAAACAGTAGCCTTAATGCCAGCAAATTTGGTTTCTAAATGCTGCGGTTATCTGGCGTCAAATTACCACATTCGATATGGAGCGAAATTTCCATACAATTTCTATACAAATTTCAGTCGATAGCGAGTGCCATAATTTGTCACCTGATATCCTCAGTGTTCCCTTTGTACTATATTTCTAATTCCCACCGATATATTTTTTTAAACAAAATATTAATTCCAATTAAATGGAAATATTAGGGAATCTAAAATTGCTCTTCGATTTATATATTTCCATGCATCACTTACATTATTTAATAAGATCTTTAGGCCGAGTTTTAGAGATGTGGATTAAGTTTAAACCTAGTTTAAAGTAGTCTGAAAGTCTAGTTTTGATTTTTTTTAACATTTAAAAATAAACTAACCTGTTCCTTCAATTTTGTATACAATTTTCTTAATGTGAACAAAAATTTGTTTTCAGTTTAACTAAACCCAGTTTAACTGCGATCTGAGAAACCCATCCTTAGTGTTGGAAAAAAAATCTGTAGAGAATCTAATTTAATAAAAATTTTCTGTACATCAAGGAATTTGTAGGATCTGTTGTTTTGGAAGTAGAACTCAAGAAAGTCAGAGTAATATAGCATACGAGGTCTGTTCAAAGAATGAAATGCATTTTCAAACGTTATACAAATTAAAAGTATTCTGCGTGTTCGTCGAACTGAATTTTCAAACGTTATACGAATTAAAATATTCAGCGTATTTGGCGATTGTCGGCTGTGGTGTGAGAAATACATCAAAATAAATTACGGATTGCAGATTTGAACTTGAGTCCAAATAAAAATGGTTTCTATTAATGGAAAATGCATCAAAGAATTGACATTAAATTTTTTGTAAAAATAGAACATGAGAGAGCTCTTGACAGGCCCATATGGCGATTGTACTGGGGGTCAGAAAAATGTTTACACAAGGCCGGGAATATGATAATAACGACAGTCGTCCTAAATGCCACAATCCATCAGCAACCGATAAAAATGTTAAGAAATTGCAGAAAATTATTACGAAGATTCGCTAAATCGCTATAAGAGAAATTGCTGAGAATGCGGCCTACTACTGGATTCATTTTTTAAATATTGAGCATATAACAGCGAAGTAAAGGTAACATTTGGGCAAGATAAAAAACAGCACCGTAATCATGCCTCAGCTTTCGTATTTACCAGATTTGGCGCTCTGTAGCTTCTGGCGGTTCTTAAGATTGTAGAAACTAATGCAAGGACGGCGCTTTGTCATGATTATGACGATAGAAATTACTGCGCTGAAGGAATTCAAGGACACACCAAAAAATAAATAAATAAATCTATTCTAGAAATAAGCGCTGTCCCAAGTGTATTATACGAGAGTGGTTCAATAAGGTTTTTTATTAATTCGCTGAAGGAATTCAAGGACACACCAAAAAAGAAAAAAAATATATCTATTCTAGGAATAAGAGCTGTCCCAAGTGTATTATACGAGAGTGGTTCAATAAGGTTTTTTATTAATTCGCTGAAGGAATTCAAGGACACACCAAAAAAGAAAAAAAATATATCTATTCTAGGAATAAGAGCTGTCCCAAGTGTATTATACGAGAGTGGTTCAATAAGGTTTTTTATTAATTCGCTGAAGGAATTCAAGGACACACAACAACAAAATAAATCTATTCTAGGAATAAGCGCTGTCCCAAGTGTATTATACGAGAGTGGTTCAATAAGGTTTTTCATTAATTCGCAGAAGGAATTCAAGGATACACCAAAAAAACTAAATAAATCTATTCTAGAAATAAGCGCTATCCCAAGTGTATTATACGAGAGTGGTTCAATAAGGTTTTTTATTAATTCGCTGAAGGAATTCAAAGATACACAAAAAAATCTATTCTAGGAATAAGCGCTGTCCCAAGTGTATTATACGAGAGTGGTTCAATAAGGTTTTTTAAACCGATATGTTTTTTAAATTGTTATTGCAGTCAAAACATTTTTCGCCCAGGCACTTCATCAAGTTTGCTAACATGAAATACTCACTAGGTGCTAAGTCTGAGTCCAAATTAACGCAGTCGGAATCGATCAAAATTTCAATGCAATTTAGATACAAATTTCAAACGATATCGACTGCCGTAATTTGGCCTCTGGAGAATGAGGGAGCGATTTATAACCCAATTTATAGATTTTTGCCATGGAAACTGCACATGGCAAACTCAAAAATTTTGGCTTAATGGAACAAAAAAAATTCAGTAAAATGGGTTATGAGGAAAATAATTAAACGCCAACACGGACATGAAATTAAATTGTGTTACCTACACAATTGTGTTGTGCTACAATTCTCGTATGCAATTTCCTAATAAAATTTTTCTAAATAAAAACTGCTATCATATTCAACTAAGCCACCTAATAAACGATGACAAACACATCACATATAAGTACTGATGATGAAAATGTAGCGGCCTTCGAAAACAGCTGTTCTGCTCTGCTATGTAAATTGAATTATTTAAAGCTGATGCTGACTTTCCTTTATGTCCTTGGTATTAATATGATGTCTTTCTGAATTTTGAAACAAAAATTTCGAACAATTAGCCCATAAATTTTAATTGAATCTAATATAATTTTGAATATGATTTTACCTTAAACTTGAGTGCATGAGAGCTAGGCATTTTTTGTCATGAAGGCACAGTTAGAATGTAAAGTAGCAATTATTTAGAGGATTATGGATCATTAAAAAAAACCTAAAGCTGTTGCACAGTGTAATAAAATATTTTATAATTTTTTTACCATAAAATTTATTTATTTTATCTCAACTTTATTGAAACTTTAGCCTCTTAATGCTTTGCAATTCGATGATGAGCTAATTTATGCCGATTTGGAAAGTCAACATTATGGTCCTATTGATTACAAGGCTGCTTCCATATATGCTCAGGTGAAAAAGAATAAACAAGGAGCTTTAAAAGAAGTCAAGAAGCCCTGAATAAGGACAACAGGCCGTCATATATTATAAAGAAAAAAATAATAAAAATAATAATAACAAACGAAGAAAAGTAAACTAATATAAAATTTAATAAGTGCATTTTTAATATTTATAATCAATTTATAATTATTATTGTTTTTGTAAGCTGATTTAAGCAAAAAAAAAATTTTTTTTAATAAAAACTAATCTCCCTTATTCTATTACTAATTGTCGACGCCAACGTGAAGACAATATCAAAAATAGAATAATTATTGACACTTTTTCTTCAGCAATTGTCTGTTTTTAACAGTCTCTTGCCAGAATAGTTTGGGGACCTCAGCAGAATTCAGTTCTTCACCACAACGAGTATCTAAGCATGCCATTTTTGTTATTGTCTTGAGTTTCACGTCGACAAATAGTTACAGAATAAGGGGAAATATTTATTTATTATATAAAGAAAGTTGTTACAATGAATGTTTTGTACACAAGAGTTTAAAGTGACACATTCTTTAGTTAATGTTATGAAAAGAATATATAAAAAATTAAATTATAAAAAAATATTATAGTGATACCGGCAGGCGCTAGAGCAAATGGAAAACAATAATATTTTTTTTTTATATAAAAAAACTCTTTTTACAAAATTTCAAATTCATTATATTCTTGTGTGCTAAACATGCCCCTTTTGAAGATTTCTCTGTTTAATTTTTTTTTTATTTATTTATATAAAATTATAAAAATATTAAAGTGACAGAATTTAAAAAAAAAACAATATGTATTTAAATTTACCAGCAATTATGCTGCAATTTTAATCCAATTGTGTGTTTTTCATTTATATTTTTGTATATTATATGTATTATATATATTTGTGTGTATGTACATGTTGTTTTATGTAAATTTATTTCTATTACTATTATTTTGTTAATTTAATTCAATTTTAATTAATTTATAGTTTTTGTTTTCTAATGCTAATTCTAATTAATGTTTTGTTTAGTTTTGTATTTAAAATTTTTTCATTCTTTTTCAAGCAAAAATAAGTTTTTGCAATAACTTTTGTATTTACTTTAAATTAAATATATAAATTAATATTAGTCAAAATGGAATTAATAAAATCCTATAAAATTTATTTAGAAAAACTTGTTTTATTAGCAACAGAAAAAAATAAATATTTTGAATATGTAATAGAAAAGGTAATTGTTATCTACTTCTTCAAACTAATTCATATAATTTGAACGCTACTATTCTTGCATCGCCTTCGTTCGTACCAACAATTTGAATGTATTTCATTTTATAGTTCATTCTGCTTTTTTTTATATATATATTTTATATAAAAAAATCAATGAGTGTTCGAACTCACGGGCGATGTGTTAACACCTTTTTGTTTATTTATTTTATATTAAACCCACAAAAAACAAAGAGAATGCAAAGCAACAGACAAATGCACATACATACATTGTTATGTTTGTACATAAGCTACATACGTTGCTGTCTTGCTAACTCATTTTTATATATGTACGTATAACCACGTCACTATTCTCTTTGCTATGCATAAGACAAAACCGAAGATCAACATAAAACACTTTTTTAATATTACTCCAAATTAATACTCCGAATTAAAACACTTAAATCTCCGCTCGCCGATATCGGATCGCCTTAATTTTTGGCCTAAACTCTTCGTCGAAACCCGCACTAGCGTTTTAATCCAAATATTTATAAAATCGGCTATGAATTTCCGGAGAAAATCGCGTGAGAAAATTATATGAAAATCGCCCAATAATCACTTTCAATACCGACTGCCAAGCAACAACAACAAACAAACAAACTCTTACAGTTACACTTGCGTATGTATTGAAACTGATAGTTTACTGCACTAGAGGCGCGCGTATAGATTAGAGCTGTGCCAAATCGTTCGTTCAAGTGACCGGTCATTTTCGTTCATTCTTTAAGAAAGAACTCGTTCGTTCATTTCGTTCGTTCGCTCTTTTTATGAAATACGAAATGAAAACAAAGAAACATATGATTCGGTCAATAAAAAGGAAAATAATCAAAACAAACAACACCAAATGCAAAAAATTAATAAGTGATAATTTTTATAAAATAAAAGTATTTAATTGCATATAAACAAAAATAGAATGTGAGAAAGTTTAAAAAGTTTTTAAGATTTCTTATTTCGATGGTGTGCAGTTCGGGACATACATATTTAAAGAAATCCGTGACCAATAAATAAAAAAAGTGAAATGAGCGAACCCAAGTGAATTGAACTTGTTATCAGTACTGCTGAGCCAAAACGGCTCAGTAAAGTAACCGGCTCACTTCGTTCAGTGTACTGATTCGTTCAAATTGACCCGTTCGTTCACGAACGACACAGCTCTAGTATAGATGTTAACACATCAAAAATAATTCATTTACAAGTGTTGCCTCAGCGCCTAAGAGGCATTGTTGAGGCCAGTTGGCAAAATTTTAGTTTCTTTAAAATTTATATAGCATAATACACATCAATCAAGAGAGAAATAAAAGAAAACTATTTTTTTTTGTATAATATAAAACACTATGTACATATTAGATTTTAGAGAATATTACGTAAAAAGGTCATTGATATGTTGGAAAATATGTTGTTTTAGAAGTCTTTTAAATACTGAAATTCTATTTTCATTTTTTAAGAGATGAGGCAAGTTATTAAACTCACGACTACCCATGAATTCTATACGCTGTTTAGTTGTCTCCAGCCTACAAAAGGCTTCCAACACTTCTCGTATTTATTTCATGATTATTCCTCCTGAAATGTATCGTATGGTGGCCAATATTGTGCAGGCACTTGAACACATATAATAAAAGTTGCATTTTATAGATCCCGTAAATAGGCAAAATAGTTTGACAATGATCAGCATATAACGATTTTGTTGGATGTGTAATTGGAAGGTTGTGTACGACTTTTAGTGCTTTGTTTTCCATTCGTTGAAGTGCTTTAAATTCATTTGTTTTCTTATAACCGTATAAGATTGTTAAATAGCTTAAATGGCTCTGAAATAGGGCATGATAAATCGACTGCTTGTTATCTTTATCAAGTTTATTTCTAAATTTAAATAAAATACCGAGTGTTTGTGCAGCTCTAACTTTTAGGGAACGTATGTGTTCATTCCAAAGTAGATTATTCTGTAAAATTATACCCAAGTATTTTATAGAGCTGATTTTAAAAATTTATTTACCATCAACAATTATTGAAAAATCGTTGTCGTAGGTGCTAGGCTTAAATCGCAACAATTTCGTTTTGTTAGCATTTCAAATAAGTTTGTTTAATCTAGCATACTCAGATATCAAAGCTGCATCGCGTTGCATATAAGCTTTAACAACCGTTTCATGTTTATATGGATAAAACAGAGAGATATCATCTGCATACATGAATATTTTTCCAGAAAGATCAAGATTATTAATATCATTAAGAAAAATAGTAAATGTTGTTTTGCTTATGTTGTTTTCTTTTCTAAAAAAGAATGCTAAATTTTTTGCACTTTTCAATGGAAAATGGTAACATTATGACATTTAAAAATAGCGAAATGTTACATATTTTTCAGAAAAAAATGCCATTAGACTGGCACACAGGGGATGAAGCCTACTCATTAGAGCATGACGAAAAAAAATGGTGCCAGTCATCCCCTAGAATGTAAGATTAGTCAATAAAAATTCTAAAAGTGGGAAATTTTTTGTTTGCCACGCCCCCAAGTACAGCACTTCTAATTTTTTTTTTATATAGCGTCGCCATTCATATTCTGATATTAACATATGATATATCACTGTTCATGGCTAGAGTATGGCTTCATTTTGTTCTTAGGTGAATTTTTGATATGACGTCAAATTAAAGATTTCATATATGATACATGGGATACCTTCCCCCTTCAATATATTATACATGGGTATCCTTCCCCACTTCCACGTCTTTTTGCATAACAACTCTTAATTTGGTCACTGGGGGCAAAATCCCTTCAAGATCATACACACACACTCATGACCTGTAAATTGACTTTTCATGACCGGTAAATTGACCTTTCATGACCTCTAAATATTTTCACAAAATGCTCAAAAAATTTATTAAATATGGATTTTCATAAAAAAAACTTCACTGTTTGCCATTTTTTTACGTCATACCGGATTTAACTTCACAGCTAAATACGTTGTTTCGTAACTGCTTACGTCAAAACATGTTTAATCCGGCATATTTATTTTCACTCACATAATAAATTTTACATTTAATTATCCCAAATATTTACTTTTAGAGTAATATGGTAAAGGAAAAATTTCTCCTCCCCAAACGGCCCTTTCCAGATAGACTCCAAAAAATATAGACCCAGAAAAATTTCTCCTCCCCAACGGCCCTTTCCAGATGGACACCAAAAAAATAAGAATTAGAAAAGTATACATAATCTTGATCAGTGATGAAGTCTAAGACGGTCCAGCAATGCCCATACGTTCGTCTGTGGAAAACATGATGTAGTCTATTTTTGCACCCCGCCCCCTTCAGTGGACGTTAACGTACGATATTATATAAAGGAACTCTGTCCCACCCAGTTGAACGTTTTAATTTTACCTACAAAATATTTGTAGGGTATTTAAGATTCGACCCGGTCGAATATAACGTTTTTACTTGTTTAGAGGTTGGTTTAGCTATTCTTAGGGGAACTTTTTTCCCTCTGACCCGATTTAGCCCATTAAAGAACTTGACCTGTGCTACCCTACAAAATTTACCATCACAAAATTTGAAGTATCTGGCTTTTTTCGTCTGGACTGTACTACTGACGGACAGACGGACATGGCTAGATCGTCTTAGATTTTATCACTGATCAAGAATATGTAGTATACTTTGTGGGATCTTAGGGGGATATTTCACTGAGTTACACAGGGAAAGACAAAGTGAATATACCCTTCAATTTTATTTAATTTTTTTTTTTTTTGGAGGGTATAAAAAAATAAAAAGTGCTGTATTTGGGGGTATGGCAAAAAAAGTTTCCCACTTTAAGAAACTTTATAGGCTAATCTTTTATATTAGGGGGTGAGTGTTACAACTCTTCTTTTTTTTGTATGGCGCCCGACCCCCCTTACTACTACATGCATTGTGCCACAACTATAAACGTAAAATCCGTATTCCAGCCGACATCATAATTATTGCTATTCGCACTCAACCTATATTTGAATTACCAGTAATTCAAGCACTTCTGATAGGCCATACAAAAAAATATGCTTAAAACTTTGTAATTCAATTTGCACTTAAAAAAGTTTTATGGTAAAAAAAACATGTTTATATATAAATTATTATTAAATCATTGCACTATCATGCTTTTGGTTTAATTATTAAAATACTCATAAATAAAGATTATGATGCTGAATAAAAATTAACAACTAAAATGCTGCAACATGGAAACCAAAAACACTTGAAACTTATAACAAAATTGTGGGGGGGGGGGGGGCAGAGAAACAAAGCTAACAATAAACAATATAAGAGAATTAAATCTATACAAATAATTATTTGCTTAAAATGAAAAAAATAAAGTTAATAAATAAATAAACAAACAGATATAAATAGATTTAGGGGTAAAAAACAAAACGAAGTAGAATTTGAAAATAATAATAATTAAATTAATAGGGAAACTTTAATAAGATAAGGGTGAAGAAAAGTGGCTTAAAAACTGCCATTCAGAACACTGACAACTCAGCTAGTGACTAAGGCAGAATTTAGATTTCAGAAGTAATAGCCGGCTTTATAGTTCAAGCCGAATCTCTTCAGATGATTTCAAAATACGTTTCTTTTGCTATGAAACAACGATTAAAAATGTCTCCGTTTAATTGAGAGTCCTTGAATTATTGCAACTTCATTATTCCCAGATAGTTCAATGGAAATAAAGGAATTATTTATTATTAGCGGAATTGAATTTTTCGCCTATTAGTCGTTTAACTAAAGCTGGTGCCCAAAGTTATTAACACATCAACTATGGCGATCAGCCGTGAAATAACTGTTTTCTGCTCTGTTTTAGTGCTTCATTTTATTAAACGTGAATTATTTATTATATCCTTCAAAAAGTAATTATAGGATCTATTCACTTTGTCATTCCGTGTACAACGCAGTGAAATATCTCCCTAAGACCCCTTAAAATATACTACATATTTTTTATCAGTGAAGAAATCTAAGACAATCTAGTCACGTCGTGTGCAAATCACGATTCATTCCAAACGAAAACAGACAGACCCTCGAAATTTCGCGTAGAAACTTTCTGAAGGATATCACAGGTCAAGTTTATAAATGGACTGAATCGGGATAGGGGGAAAAAAGTTTCCGTAAGAAGAACTCAACCAACCTTGAGAAAAACAAAGTAGATTTTTTAAATTTCTTTTGCAATTTTGCTAAGCAAATGAAATATTTTTATGTTAAAGAAGGTCCAGTGCGTTAAACTTGGAGCCATAAAATAAAAATAAAATTAATTTTTTAACCCCGCCCTCAATAATGGGCGTTAACGTGAGATATTATATGCAAAAATAGTGTAAATATTTAACTAGTTGTTTCACTTCAGCATACACTCCTTAAAAATTAAATTTGTTTAAGCTTTTGTGAGGATGGCTAGATGTTATATAATCGTCCTTTGCTCTTTCCGTCCTATATCCCTAAAGTTTTCCTAAAACATGCGAATTGGCCTCAGAGCTGTCCACTTAAAATTTTGCTATCCTCGCTATTGTTGTAAATGAGATATTAATAGATCCGTGAAAAAATAACATTTAACCCCACTGTGCGACATTTTGAGTTCCTAGGAAGCTTTCCTGACTACTTCTGAGAGTGAGAGGCCGTCACAATGTCTGTATGTTCGTGTGTGTGGCTGTGTTTGCACGTGTGTGTGTGTCTCTATGTGTGTGGGTGTTTGAGTGTGTGTGTGTGTTTGTGTATATGTGACCCGCTTATTATTTTTGAACGTCTGCACCTAATCCGATCAATTTGATCGCGTTTTAAAGGATTCTTTCAAACTTGAATTTTCTGCGAATAAATTTAGAATAAATTTTATACCGTTTTACTGATAAATTCCAAAAACTAATCAGTTTTTGACAGACAAAAATCACCTTCAGCGTCTCCAATCAGTTGATGCGTTCATAAAATTTCATAAACGAAAAAATTTGCATAAAGTGATTTTTAAAGAAAACTCTAAAATAATATATCTGATCAATTAGTGGTCCCCGATTCTCTCAAGGAATCTGCTGGTACATTCAAAAGTTTTAGCAGTTTGAAAATTAAAATATGTAATAGCATTTTTTAGCAGTTAAAATTAGCAGGAAGTTGCAGCATTTGGCCAAGAATAGGCAATTTGGGGGCGTGGCACCTAGCAGTTTTCTTAACACTAAATTGGATCAGCAAAGTAACTTGCGGTAAGTGAAAAATTGTAGTATAAATAAAATATATATTATATAGGCGTGGCACTGCCCACTTTTTAAACAAAAAAATTAGAATTGTCTCCCAGCCTCGTTTAGTGATTAAATTGTATTGTCGCTGAATTTTTAAAAATATATTCCTAAAGAAAACTTCCACCGCTTGTCCTTAAACACTTTTAATTTGATTTGTTAATAAATCTCATTAGTATTAAATTTCAATGCTGCATGATTTTATCTCCATAAGAGTTATTTTAGTGTCCATAAGACTTCATGTCCTTGAAAAATCGTAGAAAATGAAACTTTTGCTTAACACAATTTTTAACTATAGCAAAAATCAAGAAAATTATATAAATCGATAAATTTCTCGCACAAAAAACTGCAATAAATGATTATACAATTTTTCAAAATATGTATGCCATTGTTTTTAATTAATTAATTATTAACATTTTAATGGCAGCAATAAAATAAACTGCAAAAAAAGCAAACATAAATCAATGAATACTAAAGCATTTAATCATTTATAAAGTGCTCGCCCCAAACTAAAAAAAATTTTTAACAATTAACAATCAAATTCGTGCTTATAAAACTCATAAATATTTTAAAACAAACAAATGAATAACAATTTTAAACTCATTTGCAAGTTAGAAGTGCGACAATTAAAACACAAACAAACAAACAAACGAAAAAAAAACATAAAATAACAATTTAAAATTATTTGTAAATATAAATATTTATTTATTAATAAATTAAAGCGGATAAAGTCGATATAATAGAATTATATATGAAGGCAGATTACACTGTCGGCTAGTTTTATTTATTTATTAATAATATTTTAATTCTGTTTTTTTTTATTTATTTTACTATTTTTCGAGGTATTTTAATGCTTTGTTTTCATATAAAGAGTGGGTTTTCATGTAATAAAACTTGTCACAATTTTAAAAAAACTGTTATAGTTTCAGTTTCGTTTTAAGATCTAAGCCAAAAGAATATCGTAGAAATAATAACCCTTAATACGAGTGTACCTCTCATATCCTTTCTAATATCAGAGCATGAAGAAATTTTTTTATAAATATAATACAAAATCTATTGGAATTTGTTGTACTTTTTTTTATACCCCCCAAAAAAGAATTGGTGGGTATAGTCACTTTTTGTGGGTATATTCACTTTCCGTGTATAAAGCAGAGAAATAAATCTCTTAGATCCCATAAAGTATACTACATATTCTTAATCAGTGATTAAGAAAATATTATTATTACTATATGAGGCCATAAGCACCGCGACCCAAAGGATCTTTTGTGCAGCCCAAGTGTTCACTGATGTAGATTGAGGCTGCGAATAAAGCCAATTACTCTACCCGGTGAGATATCGTACACCTCCCCTGGAGTCATGAAATTGACTCCGAGGAAACTCCTCCTGCACGACGCCACAGCCGGACAGTCGCAGAGAACGTGCTGCGGTGTCTCCTCCTCTGCTCCGCAGAGTCTACATACTTTAGTCTCAGAATTGCCCATGGTAAACTGGTGTCGTCTGAGACCGCAGTGTCCGGTAAACCAACCCGTTAATAATCTGAGGTCATTCTTGTCCATCAGAATTAATTTTTGGGATTTGTTCCGAGATAACGTAATGAAACGTTTTGCCTGTCTTAGGCCGTGAAGGGCTTTCCAGTGGCGGTTAAACTCCACTCGAGGCCAGGAGTCATTCTGTTCTTTGACATATCCTCCTGAGATGCCAAAGAAGGGTTCCGGTCCTATGAATCTACGATGGGTTCCTCTGTTCGCCAGACAGTCAGCCCGTTCGTTCCCAGCGTGGCCCTTATGGCCAAGCACCCAGCATAACGTCAGCCTGTTCTGAGCGCCCAATTCTATCAGCGATGTAACACAGTCCATAACAACCCCTGACCTGATCTCATACGAGGTTATGGCCTTGAGCGCTGCCTGGCTATCACACATCAGATAGATACGAATATTCTTACATCTTCTCCTCAAGCATTCCCTAGCACATATGAATATGACATCGACCTCCGCTTGGAAGATCGTAGGGTATTTACCCATGGGAATTGCCCTTTGAAAGTTAGGGCCATATATCCCTGCCCCCGTATCCCCATTTTCCTGTTTGGAGCCGTCAGTGAACCAGACCTGGTCAGCATCTTCGTGCCATGAAATTAAAAAAATAAAAAAACATTTATTTTTTATATTATCGCTTGCAAAAACAGAAATGAGTTTAATTTGACAGCACGGACAACAACCCACAATGTTACCGTGAAAATAAAATTTTACTCTCTTATTGTCGCTCGCAAAAAATTTAAATGAGTTTAATTTGACTACAACCGTAAACTCAGCACGGACAACAACCCGCCATGTGGCCGCGAAAATAAAATTTTACTCTCTTATTGTCGCTCATGGAAAATAGAAATTAGTTTAATTTGACTACAATCGGAAAAGTAGCACGGACAACTACCGGCCATGTTGCCCTGAAAATAAAATTTTACTCTGTTATTGTCGCTCGCAAAAAACTTAAATGAGTTTAATTTGACTACAACCGTAAATTCAGCACGGACAACAACCCGCCATGTGGCCGATAAAATACAATTTTACTCTCTTATTGTCGCTCATGAAAAATAGAAATTAGTTTAATTTGACTACAATCGGAAAAGTAGCACGGACAACTACCGGCCATGTTACCCTGAAAATAAAATTTTACTCTGTTATTGTCGCTCGCAAAAAATTTAAATGAGTTTAATTTGACTACAACCGTAAACTCAGCACGGACAACAACCCGTCATGTGGCCGAGATAATAAAATTTTACTCTCTTATTATTGCTTGCAAAAAATAGATTAATTAGTTTAATGTGACTACAATCGGAAAAGTAGCACGGACAACAACCCACCATGTTACCGTGAAAATAAAATTTTACTCTCTTATTGTCGCTCGCAAAAAATTGAAATGAGTTTAATTTTACTCTCTTATTGTCGCTCATGAAAAATAGAAATTAGTTTAATGTGATTACAATCGGAAAAGTAGCACGGACAACAACCCACGATGTTGCCGTGAAAATAAAATTTTACTCTCTTATTGTCGCTCGCAAAAAGTTGAAATGAGTTTAATTTTACTCTCTTATTGTCGCTCATGAAAAATAGAAACTAGTTTAATATGACTATAACAGTGAAAACAGCACGGACAACAACCCACCATGTTGCCGTGAAAATAAAATATTTTACAAGCTTAAATGCAGCACGGACAACAACCCCCTAGTTTCCGTGAAAATAAAATTTGACTCTCTTATTATCACTTGCAATAAAATTTAAATTAGTTTAATTTGACTACAACCATGAAAGCAGCACGGACAACAACCAATAATATTGCAATGAAAATAATCAAAGTCATGTAAATAGATTTATTCTATTTCTAACAAAAGCAGCACGGACAACAACCCCCTAGTTTCCGTGAAAATAAAATTTTACTCTCTTATTATCGCTTGCAAAAAATTGAAATTAGTTAAATTTGACTACAACCGTAAAAGTAGCACGGACAACAACCAATCATTTTGCATTGAAAATAATCAAAGTCATGTAAATAGATGTATTCTATTTCTAACAATATTTTCAATGTGCCAGTGTTGCTAAGGCCTCAGTCTACCTTTTCATTAATAAATCTTACAGCCAATAAGTATTTCCTTTTTGTATATTCCTTAACTTTAAAGCTAAACCTCTCGATTAGTGTGCGTGCTGGAGTGTGTGTCCTTATTACATCCTGCGTGTTGTCTCTCCATGGGGAATATTAATTAATGCCAACAAATCCCTGTAATTCCAGGCGCTGTTTTTACACTTCAAACGTTGAAAACAAAATATAATTTCAAGTTTATAAAATCAAAATTTGTTTTTGTATTAAACTAATCGCTTAAATTACCCAGAAATAATTATAATTAAACTCCGACTCACGCATGTGGCCCGCAACGGCAAAGCAAAGCACACCTGCAAAATCTTTATTAGTTACTAATGGCTGTGGGTGGGTTTGTGTGAGTGAGTGTACGTTAAGATTAAGACATATTTACACTTGTTGTGCCTGTAAGCCACAGTTGGCACAAAAACCAAATGACATTGTCTGCCATTTTCACCAGCCTTGGCACATTTGGCAGCACGTACGAGCGAGTCGACGGTGTAATTACTATTTCTGGAGGTTTCCCAGCAAATCCCCTACCACATTTCCACCATACGAGTATGCAATTGTGTGATTTTCTTGACTACTACTCGTATTATTGCGTATGTCCTTGCGTGCTTATCTGGCCAAGTTGTTCAACAGCTGTTGCTTTTAGAATATATATACTTACATATTGTTTTTGTTTTTGTTTATTTGTTGTATTTTTGCTTGATATCTTTTTACCCTGGTTGGCCATTGTCCTGGCCATGGTTAATAGACCAGGCCATTCAATTTCACTTAAATGTTTTTCAAGATATATCTGTGTAGCACTGTGTAGTGCTGTGTGCTAGTGCTGCTCTTATGCTTAGGCTGCGGGAGTTGTAAGTACAGTTAATGTTCAGCACTTATTTCAATTTACTGTTGAATTTTGTTATTAAGTTTGGGTCCTTTTTCCAACTCGTACTGATGCAGCCTTGCTACTTAATGACTTAACTTGAAATTGTTGTTGCACATACACACACACACACACACATACATACGCACACTTTTTACTATTGTTTTGGCCTTAAAAATTTTGCTGTACTAATTTTTGGTTTTTAGTTGTTGGGCTTCGTCTTTTTTTTTTTTTTTTGATAGAGAAAAACTGTGTTAATGGTTCACAAGGTTTCACAAAATGGGCTACTCTCAAGGCTTTAAATGGTTGGTAACATATTACTTCGCTTTTTTTTTGAGAGCTGATTTTTAATCACTATTAAAGTAGTTGCGTACAGCAAGTACTGGATGCTTTAAAATAGATTAAAATGCTGCAAAATATTTATATATTTCAACTAAAGCAAGAAATTTCTTTATTTCAAATAAAATTTTCTAATTAGTTAATTATTTATGGAAAATAAGAAAGAAATATTAAGAAAAATGGGACATGAAAAAAAATAATCAAACGGTAACACGGGTATTATAACAATAACATGTTAACATCAGCTTGATACAGTTCTCGTATTCTTTTTCACAATAAAATTTGTGTAAATAGGAACTGTTGTCACATTCAACTAAGTCACCTAATAAGTGGTGACAAACACAATACACATGAGCACTGATGATGAAAGGGTTGCGTCTTTCGAAAACAGCTGTTCTGCTCTGCTGTGTAAGTTGAATAACTAAAAACTGATGTTGACTTGCCTTTGTGCCTTGGAATATTTATCATGTCTTTCTGAGATTTAAATTAAAAATTTCGAACAATTAGCCTATAGAATCTTAATTCAATTTAATAAGAAAGAAAGAAATTTCCCTACAATCTAATTAATGGTTTTCCCAGCACATTTTTCTTTCCTGCGTTAATAATTTTTATGTTTTATTTTTATTTTTTATTTTTTTTGCTAATGGCTGTTCTTTGACATTGATGTACCAAACAATCATTAAGTAAGCAAAATTCTAGGTGTCAAAATCATTTACAAAATCCATTCATCATTGAGTTGATTGGTATTGTTATATCACTATATGAAGGAAAAACAAGTAATATTCGACCGGTTCGAATCTTACATACCCTACAAATATTTAGTATAAAAAACTCTATTTTTATTCTTATTAAAATTTACATTTTTATGGTTTTTGGCTTAAGTGAATGAGAAAAAAAATTACTTTTAATCCAATGTGTTGGGAGGAGCATGACTCAGACACCTTTCCATCAGCATAAAAGCAATTTTCGCTTTAATATTTTATGCCAATGAAGAGATACTGAGATAATTTAAAAAAGTTTGACCTGCTGGGTCACAGTTCCTTTAAGATATTTCTGTGCCCAATTTTAAAGTACTATACACTCCGAGAAATGCCATGGGAAAGACATCTCACCTAAATCGTAAAAACTTAAAAAATAAATTTTCAGGGTAGTTAAGTGTAGAAAAAAGTTTTTTTTTTCGAAAAGGTCATTTAGGAGGGCACAGGAGGGTGGAGGGTCATAAAAGCTTATATATTAAATGTTTAGGGAATATAGGCTTAAAAAATACAATTTTTCTAATATTTACACATTTTTATACCCTCCAAAAAAGAATTTGGAGGGTATATTCACTTTGTCTTTCCGTTTGTAACGCATCGAAATATCCATCTCAGACCCCATAAAGTATATATATTCTTGATCAGTGATGAAATATAAGACGAACTGAGCATGTCCGTCCGTCCGTCCGTCCGTCTGTTGAAATCACGATTCAGTCCAAACGAAAGGAGCTAGACTCTTGAAATTTGGCATAAATATATTTTGAAGCTTAGAGCAGGTTAAGTTCGAAGATGGGCTAAATCGGACTAGAGGGAAAAAAGTTCTCCTAAGAAGAACTAAACCAACCCAGAAAAAACAACATAATTTTTAAAGTTTTTTGGTTATATTGTTAAGCAAATGATATATTTTTATGTCAAATACGGTCCAACGCCTTAAACTTGGAGCCATAAAATAAAAAATAAAAAATTGTGGACCCCGCCCACTTTAGTGGGCGTTATTATATGCAAAAATAGCATAAAAATTTAACAAATTGTTTTACTTAAACCTACATTCTTTAAAAATAACATTTTTAAGCCTTAATGACTAAGCTGAGACGTAACCTGGTACTACTCTGCCCTACCCCCTCCTCCCCCGTCACCCACTACATGACCCTACCAAAAAAATAAAAAATCATCCCAAGCATTTATTTTAAGAGCTTTATGACTGCCGATTTCTGCCCTACCCCCTCCTCCCCCTTTGCCCCTTAAATGAATCTGTAAAATTTTTTTTTAATTTTGTATATAATCATCCCAAGCATTTATTTTTAGAGTTTTATGACTACCTGTATCTGCCCTACCTCCTCTTCCCCCTTTGCCCTTTATATGACCCTATAAAAAATAAATAAACTTTTTTTTTAAATTTTGTATATAATCATCTCAAGCGTTTATTTTTAGAGTTTTATGACTACCTGTTTCTGCCGTACCCCGTCCTCCCCCTTTGCCCCCTAAATGACCCTATAAAAAAAAAAGAAATTTTAATTTGGATATATGTAATCATCCCAGGCATTTATTTTTAGAATTTTATGACTGCCGGTTTCTGACCTACCCCCTCCTCCCCCTTTGCCCGCTATATGACTCTATAAAAAATTTTGTTTTTTTTAATTTTGTATATAATCATCCCAAGCATCTATTTTTAGTTTTATGACTACTTGTTTCTGTCCTACCCCCTTCCCCCCTTTGCCCCGTAAATGACCCTATAAAAAATATATATAAAATTTTATTTTGTATATAATTATCCCAAGCATTTATTTTTAGAGTTTTATGACAAAGGTGAAATGTTTCCCCCACAGCCCTTGCCAGAGCGACCCCGCCAAAATACAGTTTTTATAGCCTCCAAAGAGAATTGTGATGAAGTTTAAGACGGTCTAGAAATGCCCATACGTTCGTCTGTGGAAAACATGATATTGTCTATTTTTGAACCCCGCCCCTTTAGTGGGCGTTGACGTACGATATCATATAAAGGAACTCTGTCCCACCAAGTTAAACATTTTAAGTTCACTTACTAAATATTTGGAGGGTATTTAAGATTCGACCCGGTCGAATATAACGTTTTTACTTGTTTTTTTTTTATTTTGTTTGTAAATTAAACATAATTAATATTTTTGTAAGACGTTATTTGGTATTAGATATAAGAAAAACCAAAAATACAGCTTTCGAGCTGAAAAATTTAAAAGTTTTCTTTAATATGAAAGTAACTGAATAACAATCTTTTGCTTTTTAGCTGATTGTTTCCAAAAAATATTGTTGTAACTACACCCTTGTATTTGTATATATGATTGCAGCCTGACCTAATGACTTCATTTTATTATTTATATTCTTCTGTGAACAGCAAAGTTTTCCAAATCAATAATAAAATTGCATAAATGCATGCCATGCCACAATTAAACTTGCAACTATATAACGCATTGCAAGCAAACGAATAGACGATTAAGTATTTTCAAAATTTATGTTATTCTATTATTTGATAATATTTTTGCCTTGATGTTGTAGACAAGTTGCTCATAATATTATTGTTTGTATTATTTGTAAATGATTAAATGGCATATGACAAAAACACATGTTTATAAAACCAAATAAAATGATAAATTAATTAGCAGCAACCCTTTTAAGCTGTTGCATGTTGTATAACATGCAACAATTTTTAAATTAATATTTTGTTGTGTTCTTATTATGAACATTTCAGTCAGCTGTAAAATAAGTTTTGTTTTTTGTTATTTCCTTTAATATATAGACTTTCGTGGGAAAATTCTAAACAATAAATAAATAAATGCATAAAATGCGATATTTCAATTTCACAGTTGTCATAATTTGTGAGGATTAGTTGTGATAATTTGGCCATTAAAAAAACTATGCGCAAATTGTGGCTGAGGAAGTCCTCTTTCTTGCACAAAAAGTCTCATGTCTGAAATACTTTTGGAACTCGAATAATATAAATTTTACGGAGGAATAGTTGTCATAACTTGTTCATTATGAGGGAACAAGACTTTTTGTTTTTTGGCTTGCAAATAATTATAAAAAGTGCAAGACATTGTAAAAAATGCAAGTCCTTATAAAAAGTGCCAGTCATTGTAAAAAGTGCAAGTCATTATAAAAAGTGCAAGTCATTGTAAAAAGTGCAAGTCATTATAAAAAATGCAAGTCATCATAAAAAGTGCAAGTCATTGTAAAAAAAGCAAGTCATCATAAAAAAAGCAAGTCATCATAAAAAATGCAAGTCATTATAAAAAATGCAAGTCATCATAAAAATTGCAAGTCATTATAAGTGCAAGTCATTATAAAAAGTACTAATCATTGTAAAAAGTGCAAGTCATTATAAAAAGTGCAAATCATTGTAAAAACTGCAAGTCATTGTAAAAAAAAGCAAGTCATCATAGAAAATCCAAGTCATCATAAAAAGTGCAAGTCATTATAAAAAATGCAAGTCATCATAAAAAGTGCAAGTCATTGTAAAAAGTGCAAGTCATTGTAAAAAGTGCAAGTCATTGTAAAAAAAGCAAGTCATCATAAAAAATGCAAGTCATCATAAAAAATGCAAGTCATCATAAAAAGTGCAAATCGTCATAAAATATGCAAGTCATAGTGAAAAGTTCAAGTCATTATAGAAAGTGCAAGTCATCATAAAAAGTGCAAGTCATAATAAAAAATGCAAGTCATTATGAAAAGTGTAAGTCATCATAAAAAGTGCAAGTCATTATAAAATGTGCAAGTCATCATAAAAAGTGAAAGGCATTTTAAAAAGTGCAAGTCATTGTAAAAAGTGGAAGTCGTCATAAAAAATGCAAGTCATTATGAAAAGTGTAAGTCATTGTAAAAAGTGCAAGTCATTGTAAAAAGTGCAAGTCATTATAAAATGTTGAAGTCATTATGGAAAGTGCAAATAATTATAAAAAGTGCAAGTCATCATAAAAAGTTCAGGTCATTCTGAAAAGTGCAAGTCAGTATGAAAAGTGCAAGTCATTGTAAAAAGTGATAGTCATGTTGAAGAGTGCAAGTCATTATAAAAAGTGCAAGTCATAAAGTGAAGGTTATAATAAAAAGCGCAAGTCATTATAAAAAGTGCAAGCCATCATAAAAAGTTCAAGTCATTATAAAAAGTGCAAGTACAAAAAATATTGCATATTTTGTAGAAAAGAGCACAGCATTAATAATTTTAAATAAAATAAAATTTGCAAATATAATTTCTATTTACCAGTTTGGATGCAACTGGCTCCCGTCCCTAGACTTTGGCTTCCAAATGAATTTAACCAAATTGTTTTCCAAATGTTAAGAGCTCTGTTAACTGCAGAATAGCTTTGGTACAACTTACGGTTTGCGTCTTCGCTACATTAATTTATAATTTCGCTATAAAAGTTTATCTTTACACACATGAAATTGGGAGGCTACAAAGTCATTGTGAAAAACTGAATTTGGCATGGAAGGGGCTATGAAATATCTTCTCAAGGCCGTTGGAACACCCATCTATACGTTATAGAGTGCAATTGTGCTGGAACGAATGACTTCATCAGTTTTTGACAATGATTTATATCGCTGCTGGCGTCTATGATATTTCAAAGAAATTGTATGATAAAAAGAATCATCAATGCATTCACAACTGATTGTGCTAGAGTCGGTCAATATAATTAATATGTATGTATTTCGGGATATTCGGAAGGTTTTCGTCTGGGATAAAATTAAGGAAATAAAACTCTTAGAAGTTAGACACTCCCAGGGATGAATTTGTAACGATACGCTATTATTCAAGGTTACTGTTTAGCCTTCAGTATTTTTATAACAAAGAAAAATTTTGAATTTAATAACTAAAATAAATGACAGAAAACGTCCTTCCGATGTGCGACAATCATCAACATCAACTACAGATTCAGGCACAAGAAAACTTAGCTAATTAATATGAATGATCCAGTTCATGAACGAGTATAGCAGTAACACGTTATTAAAAAGCTATTACAATTCCATCATCTTATATGAATGCCTCCCATTGTTTAACAGTTTGGATTATTTGGCGAAATGCATGATCTAAAATTTTTAATTCACTAATTAGGTCACCCGCTAATATGGCCATGCATTTCACTTGCATTTCAATATTTTCTTTTCAGTATTTTCAGCTTGTGCATCTAATTAAGATTGTCTTTTGTTACGTGCACGACTTTCCAATCTAATTAATTTGAAATGTCTATCTGATGCAACTGATTTTGCTCTTTCGTGTACAAACAATGACAGAAAGCGCCTATTACTCATACATGGCAATTTCCTTTGGTATTCTCATATCTGTTTTGCCGATGTAGAGTTCATAAGGCGCTCAGGTATAAGGGCTCTCAAAGATTCAACTCTAGCTTTAGCCAAACGGTTGATATGTGAATTTAATTAGGATTGATAGGCTAATTATTCGAAAAGTATAATTCGAAAGACATGACAAATATCCTATTATCACTTTCATCTTGAGAAGTTCAAATCGAATGTTCACAAGGTCTATTCCCTGTATCATCCCTCCTACAAATAATTCGTCCACGTCTGACACAAAGCTTTTTTCAGAATTTTTAAATAAAAAGTTCAATACATATACAAATCATTAATAAATCTGGCACAGTAAATATAGGAAAATGCATAACAATATCAACAATTCCACCAGCTAGTAAAAATATTTAAATGCTTGTTGGCTTAGACTTGGGAAAATATTCCCCCCGATTATCTTCCATTTGGGGAATTCATTGCAAAAGTACATGAAAATTAAATATATTAATGTGACTGCTGTTAGCTGAAGTTGTCATTATAAAAAGTGCAAGTCATTGCAAAAAGTGCAAGTCATCATAAAGAGTGCAAGTGTTTTGATTACAAAAAGTGGGACTTGACTTGGGAAAACTTAAAATGTGCAAGTCATTATAAAAAGTGGTAGTCATTATAAAAAGTGCAAGCCATAGTAAAAAGTGCATTTCATTATAAAAAAAGCAAATAATTATAAAAAGTGCTAGTCATTATAAAAAGTGGAAGTCATTGTAAGAAGTGCAAGTCATCATAAAAAAGACAAGTCATTATAAAAAGTGCAAGTCATTATAAAAAGTGCAAGTCCATATTAAAAGTGTAAGCCATAGTAAAAAGTGCAGTTTATTATAAAAAGTGCAGGTCATCATAAAAAGTGCAGTTTATTATGAAAAAAAGTGTAAGAAATAGTAAAAAGTGCAAGTCATTATAAAAAGTGAAAATCATTTTGAAGAGAGCAAGTCATTACAAAAAGTGGGACTTGACTTGGGAAAACGTAAAAAGTGCAAGTCATTATAAAAAGTGGAACTCATTGTAAGAATTGCAGGTCATCATAAAAAGTGAAAGTCATTATAAAAAGTGCAAGTCATTATAAAAAGTGCAAGTTATTATAAAATGTGCCAGCAATAGCAAAAAGTGTAAGCCATATTAAAAAGTGCAGGTTATTATAAAAAGTGCAAATAATTATAAAAGTCATCATAAAAAGTGCAGGTCATTATGAAAAGTGCAAGTCATTATAAAAAGTGCAAGTCATTATAAAAAGTGGAAGTCATTATAAAAAGTGCAAGTCATTATAAAAAGTGCAGTTCATTATGAAAAGTGCAAGTCATTATAAAAAGTGCAAGTCATCATAAAAAGTGCAGGTCATTATAAAAAGTGCAAAAACTGTAAGCCATATTAAAAAGTGCTGGTTATTATAAAAATTACAAGCCATAGCAAAAAGTGTGAGCCATATTAAAAAGTGCAGGTTATTATAAAAAGTGCAAATAATTATAAAAGTCATCATAAAAAGTGCAGGTCATTATGAAAAGTGCAAGTCATTATAAAAAGAGCAAGTTATTATAAAAAGTGCAAGCCATAGCAAAAAGTGCAAGTTATTACAAAAAGTGAAAATAATTATAAAAAGTACAAGTCATCATAAAAATTTCAAGTCATCATAAAAATGCAAGTACAAAAAATATTGCACATCATTTAGAAAAGAACATCTACTCTTCAAGACTATCCCATACTTTCTAGTTCCGGCGCAATGCACTGACTTCTGGTCCAATATAAAAGAAAAGTAATACAATTTGTTAATTGTTAATTTGTTAATATTTTACACTATTTTTCAATGTGATATGTTACTTCAACACGCCCACTAAAGACGCGTGGTCCAAGAGTGGATTTTTCTGATTTTCTGACTACAAGTTCAACGCTTTGAATCTTCAGGCACATAAAAACTTAACAAAATTATAAAAAAAATGCTCAAAAATTATGTTGGTTTTTAGAGGTTCGTGTAGTTCTTCTTAGGGGAACTTTTTTACCCCTGGTCCTATTCATCTTATTTATGAACTTGGCCTGTTCTATCTATTCTTTGAAATTTATCTGTACCAAATTTCAAGGGTCTGGGCCTTTTTGTTTACACTGAATCTTGATTCCACAGACGGACGGAGGAATATGGCTAGATCGCCTTAGATTTCATCACTGATCAAGAATATGTAGTATACTTTAGGGGGTATTAAAGGGATATTTTGCTGCGATACACACGGAATAAGAAATTGAATGAATTCTTTATTGGAGGGTTCAAAAAAACCATTGATATGCTCAAAAGTCCAGGGGGCAAATTACGGCATTCGATACCGATCGAAATTTGTATTTAAAATGTATTGAAATTTCGATCGATATCGAATGCGGTAATTTGGCCCCTGTTCGGAAGAAACTCTAGTATTTTTATGAGATGTTAAACTTTTGATGCACATAAAAGTTGGTATAAAATAGTCACTTAATAAGAAACAGGAAATATGACAGACGTTGCCCTTTTCCAAAGGCCTTTTGACACTCGAATCTTATTATTACCTCATAATGCTTGCAATCCGGGTGAAAATATAAAATGTTAAACAGGAAAAAAATTTATATGAAATATGAACACTTTAAATCACAGCCAGTCAGTTAGACTATCATCAACATAAAAATACAATGAACAATGAGATATATATTTTTTTTTACAACTACAGCAACGATAATTCATAATTTATACATTCATTCATAAAATGTTTGCATGCTGTTGAGTGTAAATAAGTATTCATGCATCATGAAGATTGTACACAACATTTTGCCATTCAAGGAAATTTATTTGTATGGCTGCCAGGAATATTAATTTGTCGCGTGTAAGAAATTAAAATGAAATTGACAGCGTAAATGAAAGGAGCATGGGAACTTTATGGCAATCGATAATTAAATAGAAACCAAATCAATGAGATCAGAAATATTTAGTGAATATTTTTTTTTAATATCCAAAAGCCAATTTTGGCATTTGAAAAATTAATAATTTTGCATTTTCAAAACCGCTATAAATAAAGATAACGAAATGATTAATTGTATTTTCTATTTGTTAATTACACAACTCTTAAGGTGTCCCTAGGGGCCAACAATAAAAAAAAAAAAAAAAAAGCAACCATCATAAAAAAACCTATTAATTTCAACTGAAATACTCTAGTTGAAAAATATTTCAAAAATGTTCTATTCTTGTTTCTAGTCCACAAATTACTTATATAATGAACAAATCCAAATAATGACTAAGGCAAATGCTGGATAACCTTACAGCAGAGATCTATAGATATAGAGGCTACATGAAAAAGTTTTAGAGTAGATTAAACAACACTTAATAGCTTTTGCATAACCTGAAACAAGTTACAAGTTCTTGAGAATTCGTAGTAATAAAAAGTTACATGAATGCAGGACAATGTTGTCCAGGTAGAAGAAGTGCACACACAAACACTTTTGACATACAAAGCAACAACACTAAATACTTACGCATACAATGAAATAACAATTTAGAGCACAAACCCGCACATACACTACAACGACACATGGACACTTGACGGTACAACACTTTAAAATACATTTACAGGCGCATTCATACGCACAGGAAAAACTAAAATGTCACTAACATTCATAGGAATTCCCAGCGAACATTTTCTATTGTTGCAAAATCTTCGGCGTTTCGAACGACCTAAGTGGTCGTTCGAATTGGCAACGATGTCGTATTCTATCAACATATTTAATTAAGCCACCTAATAAGTGGTAACAAACAAAATACACATGAGTACTGATGATGAAAGTGTAGCGGCTTTTGAAAACAGTTGTTCTGTCCTTTTATGTAATTTAAAGAATTAAAACTGGAAAAACTGTATCCTATACTGGTGACTCTCTCATATTAGTCGATTAGTATGTTTTTTTTTAGTGTCTGCTTTAAGCAGGCCTTGAAAAAATACCCTGCGAGAAAAGTTGTACCGATTGACCTGAACGCACTTGCACCATTTTCTCAGACGGACGGACGGACGGAAATGGCTAGATTGTCTTAGATTTCCGTCCATCCGTCTGTGGAACCAAGATTCAGTCCAAACGAAAAGAACCAGAGCTTTAAAATTTAATACACACAAATTATAAAGAATAACAGGGATCAAGGTCAAAAATGGGCGAAATCGGACTAGGGGTAAAAAAGTTCCCTTAAGAAAAACTTTACCAACCTCTAAAAATCAGTATAATTTTTAAAGTTTTTTATACCCTTCACAAAAAAGTGAAGGGGTATATATAGGTCTGTCGTTCCGTGTGTAATTTCTTCGATATTCACATGCGACCCCATAAAGTATATACATTCTGGATCCTTATGAATAGCCATGACGATTGAGCGATGTCCGTCTGTCCGTCCGTCTGTGCGTGAAATCGATTTTCCCAAGCCCCCAGACCAGCTAGAGACTTGGACCGTTGGATTGGAAATGAACTTAAATAGAGTGGTATTGAAATTCGAAGTACGGTTCCAGAGCTGGAAACCTTACACCTATTTCTCGAAGCAAAATTTATACCAAAAATCAATTATTTGTTTTAATGTTTCTAAATTAAACCTATTTCGTGCTTTGGGAATCCTCAATGGTCTATTAAAAACTAAAATATTAAAATTTTTTTTTCCAGGGATGGAAAATTAAAAACTTTTTTTCGGCCCATTCCGTATTTTGTAGTACATGTAGTAACTAAAATTGTTAAAAACTTCAAGTTTTTCTTTAACAAAACCACTTTATACGTCATGAAGATTTGCATTGGCAAAAAAAAAAATAAAAAATAAATTTAAATTTTGCTTCCAGGGGCGGGAAATTGAATTGTTTTTATACATGAAAGTAATCAAACAGGCAACTGATGTTGTTTTTTTTTTGTTTTTTGCTAACTAAAACTGTCTTATAATTTACGAAGAACAAAATTGGTATCAAAAATTTAAAAATAAAATTTCGAATCAGGGATGGACAAGTGCAATATTTTATGGTACATGAAAGTTACCAAAATGGTAAAAAAATTTCAATTTTTTTTAAATAAAACTACTTTATACCTGAAGAAGCATTGCACTGATAAAAAAAACCAAAAAAATTTAAATTTCGTTCCAGGGTTGGAAAAATTAAATTTTATGGTTATAAATATTAAGTTTTTCTTAAATAAAACTATTTCATGCCTCATTAAAGGTTGCATTGGTAAAAAAAAATTTAAATTTCGTTGCCAGGGTTGGGAAATTGAAATATTTTTTCTGCTTAAAAGTAACCAAAAAGGCAATTGACGTTTTTTTTTTTTTTTTGCAAATTAAAACTGTTTTATAATTCAGGAAGAACAAAATTGGTATTAAAATCTTAAAAAAAAAAACAAAATTTCGACTCCAGGGTTGGACAAATGAAATATCTTATGGTACATGAAAGTGACCAAAAAGTTTAAAAATTTTAATTTTTTTGTCAAGTAAAACTATGATACACCTCGCTAAGAATTGCATTGGTAAAAAAATAAAAATTCGCTTCCAGAGTTGGAAAATCGAAATATTTTTCGTACATAAAAGTAACCATATATGTTCCCAATTTTGGTTTTTTTCAGTTACTTAAACATATTTTATACTTCGCTAAGAATTAAATTGGTATTAAAAATTTTAAAAACTAAAAATTCGGTTCCAGGGTTGGAAAATCAAAATATTTTTGGTACATAAAAGTACATTTATAAATTCCAAAAATTTTGTGTTTTTAGTGAATTAAACCTATTTTATATATCAGAAAAAATTAAATTAGTATTAAAAAATTAAAAATTCGGTTCCAGGGTTGGAAAATCGACATTTTCCGATTCATAAAAGCAGCCATTTTATTTGTTATTTTTGATTTTTATGATGAATTAAACCTACTTTATATATCAGAAAGAAGTAAACTGGTATTAAAAACCAACAAAATCTAAAAGACGATTCTACGGTTGGACAATTAGAACTTTTTGGGGTACATGAAACGGATTTTTTCTTTTGTTTGTAAATTAAATATATGTATATAATATTTTTGAAAGACGTTCATAGGTATTAGATATAAGAAAAGCCAAACATTTAGCTTCCTAGCCGAAAAATTTAAACGTTTTCTTAAATATAAAAGTAACTGATAACATCATTTTGATTTTTTAATTAAACCTACTTTCTGTTTTGGCAAGAAAGAAGTAAAGAAGAATTACATCTGTGAAGGGTATTTAAGATTCGGCACAGCCGAATATAGCACTTCTACTTGTTTTTTTTTTTTGTAATTTTGTTAAGCAAATGATATATTTTTATCTCAAAGATCCGCAGCATTAAACTTGTAGCCCGAAAATCAGAAAAATTAATTTTTGGACCCCGTCCCCTTTAGTGGGTGTTATTATGTGCAAAAATATTACAAAAAGTAATCGCAAAATGATCACCCTCATCAAATAATCTTCTAAATTGTAGCTGGGAATACATGAACACACGGCAGCATCAAACTTCAACTGAACACACACACACGCATGCAGCCATATCGTGTCACACACTACAAGCGACTGCTTTTCTGCTCATTGAAATCCAGAAAACGTTTACCGTCCTTTTATTCAAGTTCTGTTTGATATGAACTGTATATGCATACATGTAGCGTGTGTTTGTGCGTGTGTCTGAGTATGATTGTGTTTATTTCTGTGTGGACCTAAAACTGATGGTTGTGATTCTTTAGCTACCCAAAATTTATAATTCATACAGGCATATGAATATATGCATGGGTTTTAAATAGTGCAGTTAAAAAGTTATGAAATGCCAAAAATAATTGCAATTAACTTGATTTCGCCACGCCGTGCAATTAATTGAAAAGAAAAAACATATAAAAAGGTTATATTCGACCGGGTCGAATCTTAAATACCCTCCAAATATTTAACAAGTAAAATTAAAATGCTTAACTGGGTGGGACAGAGTTCCTTTATAAAATATCGTATTTCTAACGCCCACTAAAGGGGGCGGGGTCCAAAAATAGACTACATTATGTTTTCCACAGACGAACGTATGGGCATTGCCAGACCGTCTTAGACTTCATCACTGATCAAGAATATAAATACTTTATGGGGTCCAATTCTTTTTGGAGGGTATCAAAACTGTATTTTGTCGAGGTCTCTCTGGCAAGGGCCGTGGGGGAGACATTTCACCTTTGCCATAAAACTCTAAAAGTAAATTATTGGGATAATTAAATGTAAAATTTATTATGCGAGTGAAGATAAATATGCCGAGTTAAACATGTTTTGACGTAAGCAGTTACGAAACAACGTATTTGGCTGTGAAAGTAAATACGTTATGACGTAACGAAATGGCAAACAGTGAATTTTTTTTATGAAAATCTATATTTAATAAATTTTTAAGCACTTTGTGAAACTATTTACAGGCCATGAAAGGTCAATTTACAGGCCATGAGAGTGTGTGTGATCTTGGAGGGATTTAGCCCCCAGTGGCCAAATAAGGAGTTGGCATGCATTGCCATTGTATACAAAATGATGTGTGGGATAGAAGACACCCCCATAATCATTTTGCATATAAATACGGATCTTCATATAAAACAAAATTTTTCTGACTGTCATTTCGTTACGTCATAACATATTTAACCTCACTTCGTTACAGCTTACGTCAAAACATGTTTAACTCGGCATATGTATCTTCAAACACATAAATTAATTTTTAATTTTTTTATATATTTTTTTTTTGTAAGGCGAAGAAGAGGAGCGGAGGAACGCGTTGGACTTGCTTTGACATAAAAATATATCATTAGCTTAATAAAATTACAAAAAAAAAGTTTTAAAAATTATATTATTGTTTAGAGGTTGGTTTAGTTCTTCTTAGGGGAACTTTTCTCCCTCTAGCCCTATTCGACCCATTTTCGAACTTGACCTGTGCAATCCCTTAAGATATATTTATATAAAGTTTCAAGTGTTTGGTTCTTTTCGTTTGGACTGAATCGGGATTTTCTCAGATGGATGGACGGACTGATCAAGAATATGTAGTATACTTTATGGGGTCTTAGAGGAATATTTCACCCACGGAATGACAAAGTGAATATACCGTCCAATTCTATTTTTTGGAGAGTTTAAAAATCATTGAAAATCGGTTCTTAAATTATTCACATCTGAAGTGTTTTAGTTGGAAAAGTTCTCTTCTAGTCACCCTCCCATCACTAGTTGACATAATGATGGTAATGCAATATGACATTTTTTTTTACCAATAACATGCATTAAACTAGAAGCAAGTAACTAAAGTTGTTCTATAGATATTGCACAGTTAATTATTATTTTAAAAGGGGGGTATCTGACTTCCCCCCTCCTATATGCCTAAGATTTTACAAACATATGCGGTTTAATTTCAGAGCTATCCAGGTAGAATTTTGCTATCCTCGCTACTGTTGTTGATATCATACTTCCTCAGACTTGCAGGCTGTGTTGACGGGGCGTAGTATAGCCTGTAGGAGTTCCTCTGCTCCGGGATATCACAAACACATAGAGTCCAAGGATCTCGTAAAGGCTCTAGATCTTAAACCCTACAAATCTGGTCAGCAAAATGAAATTTATGTGGAAAATAATAGGTCTCAATTGCATAGCTTCGTAATATTCCTAAGCACACGTTTACTGCTGCCACGCACTGTACTTTTTTAGCATAAAACTTTAAACATTTCGCTTATATCCTTCGAACATAGAATTACTGTGTATGCATTTCATATATTAGTTCGGCACAATTGCAGGTTCATTTGCATTTAGATTTTTACGTAGAGATTTGCGAAATTTTCCATTTTTAAACTCAAACATCAACTGCATGCTCAAACGTGCAGAAAAGAGATTTTTGTCGATACCTTTGCTCAGCTAGAAGATTCTACAAAATCTGAAACGCCTAGAGAGCTGCTTTTGTTTTTTTTTTGTCGGCGACCCCTTTTTTCTACTTGCAACTAAATGTACGAGTGCAACAAAATGTTTTAAGGTGTATAGGTGTTGTTGCATAAGTGTGTGTGTGTGTGTGTGTGTGTGTGTGTGTGTGTAGGTGTGCTTTTATTATGAAATGTTTGTGATAAGTATGCAATGAAATGTTTATAGACTTTCTACTTGCAATGCGATTTCTATTAAAGTTTTTCATTGTTGTTATTTCGCCTGCCGTATAGTTTCGTGTTTAAAATGGTTGAAAGTATCGAGTTGTTGTTGCTATTATTATTGCAAGTGCTGTTTTGTTATTATGAAACATGTTGACTCTAATAACTGCAGCATTCAGCTGCCTGCCTGCCTGCCTGCACATCAATGCAAACTTTCACATGCCGAACAAATAGCGTTATGGAAGCAATTTTATTCTTTTTTTTTCTTTTCTTTCTGTATTTTTGCACAAAGTGGGCACACACTTCACACATACATGAAATACTTGGAGGCCGATTCAGTTTAAAGTTGCATGCAACGGATTTAGCGGCACACGTTGGCAAACATGGCTCGGGTGCATGCATCTTTTGGGCACTTTTATTAACAAGTGAGCACGGCTTTTGTGTGTATGTGTTGTTGTTCCCAATACAAGTTCAGAGTTGCTGTCGTTCTGCAGGCATCTAAGGCATTCAGAGGGTTCTGCATGCAGTTGAAACTGTGGGAGACTGTGAACTTGTGAGTAGTTTGCAACAGTTTGGCAGATGTGCAACACTATTTTAAAGTTTTGAAATATTTGCAACGGCCAGAGTTAAAGGTTGAGAAATAATTCATTTAATTTAGTATTTGGCAAATAATTATTAAAGTGTTGCTGATTTCTTTTACAGGGTGTTGCATTAAGTTTTTCCTGGTTTTTATACCCTACAAAAAATATTATGGAGGGTATATTCACTTTGTCAGTCCGTTTGTAATGCAGCGAAATATTCATGTGAGACCCCATAAAGTATATATATTCTTGATCAGTAATGAAATCTAAGACGATCTGAGCATGTCCGTCCGTCTATCAGGATTCAGTCCAAACGAAAAACGCCAGACTCTTGAAATTGGGTATAAATATATCTAAAATGACAGCACAGGTTAAGTTCGAAAATGAGCTAAATCGGTCCAGAGAGAAAAAAGTTCCCCTAAGAAGAACTAAAACAACCTCTAAAAAACAATATAATTTTTAATTTTTTTTGTAATTTTTTTAAACAAGTGACATATTTTTAGGTCAAATAGGGTCCGACTTGGAGTCATAAAACAATAAAAAATAATATAGTAAGAATTTTAACGAACATTTTATATTGCTATATTAAATTGAATTAAAATTCTATAGGCTAATTGTTCGAAATTTTAATTTAAATTTCAGAAAGACATGGTAAATATTCCAAGGCACAAAGGCAAGGTTATTATAACAATAACATGTTAACATCAGGTTGATACAGTTCTCGTATCCTTTTTCACAATAAAATTTGTGTAAATAGGAACTGTTATCACATTCAACTAAGCCACCTAATAAGTGGTGACAAACACAATACACATGAGCACTGATGATGAAAGCGTTGCGTCTTTCGAAAACAGCTGTTCTGCTCTGCTCTGTAAGTTGAATAACAAAAACTGATGTTGACTTGCCTTTGTGCCTTGGCTTATTTATCATGTCTTTCTGAGATTTAAATTAAAAATTTCGAGCAATTAGCCTATAGAATGTTAATTCAATAAAAAATAATTTTGGACCCCTCCTCCTTTAGTGGGCGTTATTATATGCAAAAATAGTGTAAAAATTTAAAAAAAATGTTTTACTTAAGACTACATTCCTTGAAAATAATATTTTTAAGTTTTAATGACGAAGCTGAGACGTAACCTGGTACATCTCTGCCCTACTCCCTCCTCTCCTTTGCCTCCTAAATGACCCTTTCAAAAAAAAAAATTATACTATAATAAATTTATGTGTGTGAAAATAAAAATGCCGACTTAACCATGTTTTGACGTAAGCAGTTACGTAGTGAAGTTAAATATGTTATGACGTAATGAAATGGCAATCAGAAATATTTTTTTTTATGAAAATCCATATTTATATACAAAACGATTTTGGGAGTGTCTTCAATCTCATACATCATGTAGTATATGCTGGCAATGCCTGGCAACTCCTTATTTGGCCACTGGGAGCAAAATCCATCCCAGATCACACACACTCTCATGGCCTGTAAATTGACCTTTCATGGCCTGTAAATATTTTCACACAATGCTCGAAAAATTTATAAAATATGGATTTTCATAAAAAAAAATCACTGTTTGCCATTTCATTACGTCATAACGTATTTACTTTCACAGCCAAATACGTTGTTTCGTAACTGCTTACGTCAAAACATGTTTAATCCGGCATATTTATCTTCACTCACATAATAAATTTTACATTTAATTATCCCAAATATTTTTTTTTAGATTTTTATGGTAAAGGTGAAATGTCTCCCCCACGGCCCCTGCCAGAGAGACCCCCGACAAAATATAGTCTTAATACAGTCCCAAAAAAGAATTAGACCACATAAAGTATTCTTGATCAGTGATGAAGTCTATGACGGTCGAGGAATGCCCATACGTTCGTCTGTGGCAAACATGATAAAGTCTATTTTTGGACCCTGCCCCCTTCAGTGGGCGTTGACGTACGATATTATAAGCAAAAGTAGTGTAAATATTGAACAAGTTTTATTCCTTAAAGCCTACAAGAAGCTGAGATATTCCCTAATCTTGCAGAGGTGAAACGTCTCTCCCACGTCCCTTCCCGGAATGACTCTCTCAAAATAGAGATTTCAAATTAGGTACAGAGATGTCTTAAAAGAACTCTGTCCCAGCAAGTTAAAAATTTTAAATTCACTTACTAAATATTTGTAGGGTATTTTAGATTCGACCCGTTCGAATATAACGTTTTTACTTGCTTATTTATTGTTTTTTTGTTTTGTTTTTTTTTTTTTTTTTTTGTTTTAGAGCATAAAAACAGTGTCTAATTCTATGATATGGGCGTCTATTTAACGTCACCTCCCAGTGATCTGAAATCGTTCATACAGAATATTCATTATGACATGAGGAGTGTGTCACATAACTTTGTCCTGTTAGAACAACATGCCCCTGGTGTCCAAATCGTTTAATTAAGGGAGAAACAATGCCAAAATTAATACCAGCGTATGAGCGATATAAGTTCATGAAATCATCTTTCAATATTGAATTTTATAGATAATTCTATCGACTTAATTAAACATTTCATATATTTTTTTTTTTCTAAAAATTTTTAAGTCCGTAAACTCTTGAAAAATTTTCCATTATTTTAGTATCAAACCGATTTTATAAAACAAATAATTTAAACTACACAACTATTTCGGACCTGATACGTGCAAAATTATGTATAAAAAAGTTTTAATAAGCATTGAAATTATTTGTATTATTTTCTTAAATCTAATACAAAAATAGTTCTATTCCACAATACAAACAAAAACAAAAAATGGTAACAAAATCATCGGTCTCTTATCAAACCAGAAATCAATCATTTATAAATCTAATAATAATGGGGAGAAATTGTAAAATAGTCAGACCTGTAAAAGCCCTTAAATTCACGAGCCAACAAATAAAGAAGTAAAAAGAAAAAAGTATTTCAATGTGACATTTTTTGATAAGAAGCAAAAAAACCAGGCCTTTATAAATTTGGCATGTGACATATTGATAATTTGACCAGAAAACTTAAAAGCAAAAGAAAGTTTGTGATTTAATTGACACTTTTCTGCTTGACAGGCAAATAAAGAAGAAGAAAAAAAATGCAGCAACAACAAATAATAATAATAAAATAAAGAAATTCAATGACAGAAGGACTTATTTTGGGTTCATTGTTAAAAATTGATTATTGTTGTTTTTGGAATAAATGATTCCACGTGATTTGTATTTGATAAATTGAAAAAAGGAGAAAGTCATTGAATTAGAAAACGGAAAGCATTGAACAAAAAGGATAAAAAGCAAAGGATATGATTCAATGTATTTTCGAAATAACTTTTTGTTTTTTAACGAATGATTTAACTTCTGAAAAGGTTAAACATATTTTATATAAATGGAATTTAAATAAAAATATGTATATTTTATAATTGTACTTTGACATTCGAGAAAATATGCTGAGCCCGCTTTTACATTCCAAAAAAACAATTTGGCTAAGGTTCTTAACATTCCCTTAAGAAAATGAAAACAATTTTTTTGGTTGCCTACTTTTAGGTACCAAAAAAAAAAAAAGTTTCAACTATCCCACCCTGGAATCGCTGTTTTGATTTTGTTTGATTTTTAATACCAATTAAATTCTTCTTGGAGTATAAAAAAGATTTAATTAACAAAAAAAAAAAAAAAACAGTTTTAGCTGGTTACTTTTCTATTCGAAAAATAAATTTAAATATTCCAGCTCTGGAACCATATTTTATTGATTTTCTGTAGCCATCTATAGGGTGTTTTTTATAGTGTCACAAGTTTAAATCATGATAAAACAAGGATATATATTTTTAATATCAATGAAGCGGGTTTTTATGGAAATAAAATTTTATGAAACTAATAAAGGATCCGCCATCTAACGTTTTTTTTTTCAAATGATGCTTATTTCGCGAATGGTTACACTTATCTTATGTCTGATTTGACAGATAATTAGTTTTATCCTTCCGCTGAACGAATATGGTTGTGTATACGCTTGAAAAACGCTGCGAAATATAGGCCTACGATCGACTTACAGAAGATGCCGATTTTGCCAAAAAAAATCATCTTTTCAGATGAAGCTCATTTTGATCTTGGCGCGTATGTAAACAATCAAAAGTGTCCCATTTAGGGCACAGAAAACCCGCACGCATACATTGAAAAGCCGACGCACCCAAAACAAGTCACTGTTTGGTGCGGATTTTGGTCCAGAGGCATAATTGGGCCATTTTTCTTCGAAAATGAGCAAGGAGTGGCCGTTACAGTCAATCGCGATCGTTATCGGGCCATGTTGAACGAATTTTGGTTCACAAAAATTGAAAAGGAAGATATTGGCAACATTTGGTTTCAACAGGACGGCGCTACGTGCCACACAGCCGAAGCTACACACGATGTTTTGCACCCTGTTTTTGAAGATCGCATTATCAGCCGCAGAGCTGATGTCGTTTGGCCACCTCGAAGCTGTGATTTGACACCCTTGGACTATTATTTGTGGGGTGACGTCAAAGATAAATGTTACGCCGACAAGCCAGAGACAATTGACGCTTTAAAGGACAATATTCGTGAAGCCATTGGTGAAATACAGCTGCACACAATCGAGAATGTGCTTAAAAATTGGACCGATCGTGTAGGCTACTGCATGGACAGCCGAGGCAGCCACTTGAAAGAAATTATTTTCCATTATTAACCGGAAGGATTGCACTTTCAAATCAAAAAAAAAAAATTGAGAAAATATTCAGTAGTTTTTTTTCTAGCATTTTCAAAAAAAAAAAGTTATTTGGCGGACCCTGTATTTAAATATGATTTCTGTCATGTGGCCGCCACGGCTGGCGTGTAGAAGTCGCAATCTGGAGCACCAATTTTTAACAACTAAAAAAATCTTCCATAAAGTGGAAGGACACAACCCCAGTCGCTGAGACAGTCTAAAAAAGACACTTTATTTAGAACTATTTCCCATACATCAATTCAAGTCCGAAGTCTCGAGTTTATCTGGAGGCATCGAAAACTCGATTTCAGGTACAAACAGATGGACATCGCTTAGCCGACTTTCCTATTCATAAGGACCTATGAATACACTAGGTCACAAATAACAAACTTTTGTCTGTTATTTGTTTCTAGCATACTTTTTCTCATGGATTTGGACCTACTGAACACGAAAATGAATTTTAAAAATTTTTCTGTCGATTGGTTTGCGAGATACAAATTTTTTAATTTTTTTTTTTTAATTTTTGGAGGTACATTTACTATTTTGAGCGTATCTTTAGTCTTCTTTGACCTATTTTATCCTACTACTACTCAAATTAAAGACAATTGAGCCGTCTACAACTTATTCTCAGAAAATTTTCAAATCGGGTTAGTAGTTTTGATGTTGGCGGCTTAAAAAGGTTAAAAAACTGCGTTTTTTTTAGTAAAAATGTGGCTGAAAAATTCATATAAAAATTCATATAAAATATAAAACGCGATGTTAACAGCGATTTTAATTTTTTTACGTATAGCTAACACTTTTGCAAAGAAAATAAGCCCTTACTTAACAAAATCTGATGACAAATGGCCGACTTATTATTTTTTTGGTAAACGACCGAAATTCCGCTATTTCACGATTTTTTGATTTTCATTATTTGCACAGCTTACCTACCCAACGCAAACGAATAAATACATTTGAACTTAATTTAAAATAAACAAATTAGTCTTCGTATATTATTTTTTAATTTATTTACAGCACTACATGCTCATACATATTTAAACATAAGGAGACACGGTTATCAATTGCATTTCAAAAGTGTCTGTGAAAGTGTAAAGAAGTTAATATTTAGAAAACGCAAGGAAGACAATGAGACAATGATGTGTGGACTCCAAGGAGGCTATACGCGACATTGCTGTTTTCTGTGCCTTTGGAATAGCCGCGCTGATGATCAGCATTATATAAAAAAAAAATGGCCAGTACGAACGAAACCTGTAGTTGGAGAAGCGAATGTTCAGCGCAAACCACTAATAGAGAACCGTGAAAATATAATACTTCCGCCGTTGCACATAAAATTGGGTTTGATTAAAAATTTTGCCAAAAAATTAGACAAAGAAGGTGAAGCTTTTGCCTATTTACGGTCAATTTTCCCTTACCTTTCGCTGGCAAAAATTAAAGAAGGAGTCTTCGCAGGACCCGAGATAAAAAAATGTTGAAAGATGAAAAATTCCCAAAGCTGTTATCACCCATCGAAGCCGCAGCATGGAATTCCTTCAGGCTTGTTGTGGAAAACTTTTTAGGAAACAACAAAAGCCCGAATTATAAGGACATAGTTGAGGATCTGGTAAAGAACTATGAAGCCATGGGAGTGCACATGTCACTTAAAATACACTTTCTGCATTCTCATTTGGATTTTTTCCCTGAGAATTTAGGAGACGTGAGCGACGAACACGGCGAGCGCTTTCATCAGGAATTGAAGGCTATGGAACGACGCTATCAGGGCATCTATGACACGGCTATGATGGGTGACTATATTTGGACCCTAATACGTGAGACCGATTGCAGCGAATACAAAAAACAAAGAAGAAGTCAGCAGTTTTTCCACATGGCATAAAATGTACACTTATATCTTTGTTTTTACTCATTTTTTTTGTGCGTTGATTTGCTTAATTTAATTAGTTAGTTTAATTTCGTTAGTTTAGCTAATTGTGCGATACATTGAGCATGTAGTGCTGTAAATAAATTAAAAAATAATATACGAAGACTAATTTGTTTATTTTAAATTAAGTTCAAATGTATTTATTCGTTTGCGTTGGGTAGGTAAGCTGTGCAAATAATGAAAATCAAAAAATCGTGAAATAGCGGAATTTCGGTCGTTTACCAAAAAAATAATAAGTCGGCCATTTGTCATCAGATTTTGTTAAGTAAGGGCTTATTTTCTTTGCAAAAGTGTTAGCTATACGTAAAAAAATTAAAATCGCTGTTAACATCGCGTTTTATATTTTATATGAATTTTTATATGAATTTTTCAGCCACATTTTTACTAAAAAAAACGCAGTTTTTTAACCTTTTTAAGCCGCCAACATCAAAACTACTAACCCGATTTGAAAATTTTCTGAGAATAAGTTGTAGACGGCTCAATTGTCTTTAATTTGAGTAGTAGTAGGATAAAATAGGTCAAAGAAGACTAAAGATACGCTCAAAATAGTAAATGTACCTCCAAAAATTAAAAAAAAAAAATTAAAAAATTTGTATCTCGCAAACCAATCGACAGAAAAATTTTTAAAATTCATTTTCGTGTTCAGAAGGTCCAAATCCATGAGAAAAAGTATGCTAGAAACAAATAACAAAATGGCTGTTGCCTAGTGATATTAATACTGTTGATGTTACAAAAATATGCCTTTTCTAACAAATTCAGTTTTAATTATAAAAAAAGTAAATTAGAAATATGGGAATTAATAACGAAATATGACGCCGGCAAAATATTGAACTTTAGCAGACTTCCGCTTTTTTTCACAAAATTATTATAATGTTTTTTTTTTTTGGAACAGCTTAGGGGATGACCCTATATATGCAATGCATTGCGACGGAACTGAAAACGAGTGGATAGTATTAAGGGGACAGATTAGGAAAGATGAGATTAGAGCGCTTCAGTTGTTTGTGGTTTGTTCACGTAAATTCAGGTCCTCTCAAATGGACCCAGAGAAAATATTCCAGAGGCGTTAAATCACAAAAACGAGGTGGCCAATTCATATCGCCAAAACGAGAAATTACGCGATCGGAAATTTTCTTTTGCAATAACTGAATTGTTTCGCATGCCTTGTGGGAGTTTTTGCTGACACCAAAAGTTATTGGAGCCATTTTCAGCCAATTCTGGCCGCAAAAAAAATCGTTTATCATGGTTTGGTTAAAGTAGAGAGTTTACGGTGACGTCATTTCCTCGCTCATTTAAAAAAAAATAAAAATACGGGGCGATGATGCCGCCTGGCCACAAACTGCAGCATGCGGTCACTTTCTCGCGATGTAAAGGTTTTTCGTGGTCTCTTTGTGGTTTTTGTGAGCCCCGTATGCGAAAATTTTTTTTATTTGCATAATCGCCTAATTGAAAATTACCCTCTTCACTACAGATTATTTTTCTTTCAGTTTTTCAAACAGCCAATTCACATACATACGAGTACGTTCGATGCAAACCAGGACCGGCTGGCTTTAATTCTTGAACGATTTGAACTTTATAAATGTGAAGATGCAGATCTTTATGGAAAATGTTGATCAAAATGCCTCTGGTATTGCCCAATTGTTGCGCAATTTATGTTATAGGCTCATTCTCAACACTTTGCTGAACAGCGTTTTACTACGAGCGTATTATTTTGGTCTATTGTCAGCAACAATACTGTGAATCTCGAATTTAGCAATTAAATTATGCACAGCGGTCTTAGAAGCAGCCTGATTATGAGGAAAAGCTGCTCGAATTTTATGAATTGATACAGTAAAATTTTCACCATTTTGATAGTAAATTTTTACTACTAAAATTCTTTGTTGGAAAGTGTAACGTTCCATTATTAAATTTTCCCAACCTTTTCCTAATTAAATGTCAAATAAATGGCAGCTCAATTATTAACATTTTATCAGTTGACAGCCAATTTACTTTCTAACCTCAAATTTGTCCACTCTGTATGTACGCTTTTTCCATTTTTGGTATAGGGCATACAAATAATTTCATGCCAAGAGAAAAATATCTCTAATACCTTCAAAATAAATAAGTTTTTTCTCTTCTCCGATTTTAAATTAATTAAAAATATTTTAAACCAAACTCGCAGTAAAACCGAATAAACGAGTGAATGCGTTCTTAATATTTAATTAAAATATACCCATTATGGGCTGTCCTGGCCACAAAAAGATGCTTAAAATTTATGCTCTTCAATATTAAAAATGGCATATTGTTACTCGTAAATTCTCAACTAGTGGCAGGCAGGCAGGCAGGCACCTCTATTGTTTAGAAAAGCCATTAAATGCGTTTTATTATTGCCTTAAGTTTTCTTAAACCAAATTAATTAAACCCTTTTCCAGAGACACTGTCAACCGTTTAATAGCCCCGAATAAAACTTATTTTTCCAAATAATTCTTTTCATAACAAAAACTTTAAAATACATAAAACACTGTGAATAAAATGCACATAAACTATAAGCCAGCTAAGAATAAGGCTGCAGAGACTTGAGCAAAAGTCAAAGAACAATAACAACAACAACAATAAAACAGGCGGGTTTTTACAGAAAGTTTCTTATAATTTTTAATACTAATTATCACGCAGAAAGGATTTCACAAGTGTTGACAGTGAATTCAAAATAACAGCAAAAGTTAATATTTGAGCAGAACGAAAAATGAATGCTGGCGAGAATGAGGGAACAGCAGCTGCAGTCAAAGGAAGTGATGCATTTAAATGCAACGTTATGGTACAACAATTTATGGGGCGAAAAAACAGTAGATTACACTGTACAACAAAGGAATGAAATTTCCATTCTAATTAGTGTTTCAAGTAAAAGGAACAGCAAAAAAAATTAAATGACGACATCGACGCGTTATCAAGACGACAGCAAAAGATTGTCGCTTGTCCACTCTTTTCCGACAGCAACTGACTACTATTGACATGTTCTATCGATATTATATGCCCTAGAGAATGATAAGAAATTGTCAAGAGTAAGTTATTGTTATCGGAAACCTGCAAACAAGTGATAATTTTTTCCTGTCGAGTTGATGTGACGTCGACGTCGCTATTCATAATAGGGGCGAATATAAAATTATACAACAAAATCAATATCTAATGCTGTGTTCTTTTCTAAAAATAAGTGCAGTATATTTTACACTTTTTTTAGAACTTTTAGAAAAAGTACTTTTAAAAAAAGAACTTTTAAAATAAAGTACTTTTAAAAAAAATACTTTTAAAACAAGTACTTTTAAACAAGGTACTTTTAAAACAAGTACTTTTCAAACAAGTACTTTAAAAAAAGAATACTTTTTAAAAAAAGTACTTATTAAAAAAGTACGTTTAAAATAAGTACTTTTAAAAAAAGTACTTTTAAAACAAGTACTTTTAAAAAAAGTACTTTTTAAAAAAAGTACTTTTAAAAAAAATGCTTTTAAAAAAGTACTTTCAAAATAAGTACTTTTTAAAAAAAAGTATTTATTAAAAAAATACTTTTAAAAAAAGTACTTTTAAAATAAATTACTTTTAAAAAAAGTACTTTTAAAATAAAGTACTTTTAAAAAAAGTACTTTTAAAAAAAGTACTTTTAGAAAAAGTATTTTTAAAACAAGTACTTTTAAAAAAAAAAATACTTTTTAAAAAAGTACTTTAAAAAAAATACTTTTAAAAAAAGTACTTTTAAAAAAAGTACTTTTAAAAAAAGTACTTTTAAAATACGTACTTTTTAAAAAAGTACTTAAAAAAAAAACACTTAAAAAAAGTACTTTTAAAAAAATGTTTTTAAAAAAAGTACTTTTAAAATAGGTACTTTTTAAAAAAAGTATTTATTAAAATAGTACTTTTAAAAAAAGTACTTCTAAAAGAGTACTTTTAAAAAAAGTACTTTTAAAATAAGTACTTTTAAAATAATTACTTTTAAGATAAGTACTTTTTAAAAAAGTACTTTTTAAAAAAGTACTTTTAAAAATAATTATTTTTAAAAAATTACTTTTTAAAAATATACTTTTAAAAGAAGTACTTTTTAAAAAAGTACTTTAAAAAAAAGTACTTTTTAAAAAAGCAATTTTAAAAAAACTACTTTAAAAAGTTATGTTAATTTTTGAAACTAATGTTAGCAATCTGTTTTTAATTGCATGGCATGAAATAGTATAATTTTTTTTTATAAAAAAGTCATAATGCAAATTGTTAATATAAAACCAGTTTACGTGTTATTGTCTACTTTATGAAATAATTTCCATTCACTTTATTTTGCCCCATAAACACCACTTAAGTAAAATATTAAAAAGAAAATTGCTTAAATAAAAATATCACAAGAAATTTATCTAAAGAAATGAAAAACATTTACACTTGGCAATATAAAGGATATTAGTCGTAAATCCTTATATCTTATTAGCCTTAGCACCTGTCTCACTAAACTTTATGAGCTTGTCATAAAAATATCAGTAAAAAAAGGAAAAGCAAATGCTCTTAAATGTTTAATAAATTTAACACACAGCCTGCAAAATGATACCAAGTGTCAACACAATAGTCCGTCTGTCTGTCTGTCTAGTCTTAGATCAACTGCCGCCAGTTATATAGGGGTTTCATATTATTTGTCGTCACTGCCCTCGGCTGCTTATGAACTTAATAACACCTCAGAAATAATGAGAAACTCCTATAAAATATCTACAAAATATCTAAAGAAAAGAAATAAATTACAAGTAAGAACGTTATATTCGACCGGGTCGAATATTAAATACCCTACAAATATTTAGTAAGTACAATAAACATTTTTAACTGGGAGGGTCAGAGTTCCTTTATATAATATCGCACGTCAACGCCCATTGAAGGAGGCGGGGTCCAAATATAGACATTATGTTTTCCACAGACGAACGTATGGGCATTGCTAGACCGTCTTAGACTTCTTCACTGATCAAGAGTATGTATACTTTATCTAGTCCAATTTTTTTTGGAGAGCATTAAATCTATTTTTTTTGGGTCCCTCTGGCAACGGCCGTGGGGGAAACATTTCACCTTTACCATAAGACTCTAAAAGTAAATATTTGGGATAATTAAATGTAAAATTTATTATGAGAGTGAAGATAAATATGCCGAGCTAAACATGTTTTGACGTAAGCAGTTACGCAACAACGTATTTAGCTGTGAAGTTAGATATGTTATGACGTAACGAAATGGCAAACAGTGAAGTTTTTTTTTATGAAAATATATATTTAATACATTTTTGGAAAATTTTGTGAAAATATTTACAGGCCATGAGATTGTCTGTGATCTGGGATGGATTTTGCCCCCAGTGGCCAAATAAGGAGTTGGCATGCATTGCCAGTATGTACAAAATGATGTATGGGATAGAAGACACACCCATAATCATTTTGTATATAAATATTGATTTTCATACAAAAAAAAATTTCACTGCTTGCCATTTCGTTACGTCATAACATATATAACTTCACTTCGTAACTGGTTACGTCAAAACATGTTTAACTCGGCATATTTATCTTCGCACACATAAATTTATCTCTAATATATTTTTTTAGGGTCATTTAGGTGGCAAAGGAGAGGAGGGCATCATTAAAACTTAATAATTTTATTTTTAAGGAATACATGCTTAAGTAAAATAATTTGTCTAATTTTTACACTATTTTAGCATATAATAAAGCCCACTAAAGTGGGCGGGGTCCAAACTTTTTTTATTTATTTTCATTTTATGGCTCCAAGTTTAATGCGTTGGACCTGCTTTGACATACAAATATATCATTTGCTTAACAAAATTACGAAAAAAAACTTTAAAAATGATATTAGCCCAATTCACAATCCTGTGCAAATGGTCTTGCATTATAGCATTTGCAAATTGAGAGAGTATTTGAAAGCATTTTCAATGTATTTTGTTGGTGTAGAGTACAATTATTTTGCTCATGCTACGATGCTAGACTATTTGCTCGAGATTGTGAACTGGGCTATTGTTTTTTATAGTTTGGTTTATTTCTTCTTAGGGCAACTTTTTTCCCTCTGGCCTGATTCAGCCCATTTACATACCTTGGCTGTCCTTAAAATTTTATCTACACAAAATTTCAAGGGTCTGGCTCTTTTTGTTTGATTTCCAGACGAACGGACGAACTAACGGACGGTCGAACGTACGCACATGTTTTCATTTCATCACTGATGAAGAATATCTATACCTTATGAGGTCTTAGAGGAATATTCCTTTGCGTTACATATGGAATGAAAAATTTATTATACCCTCCAATTCTTTTTTGAAGGGTATAAAAAGAAGCAAAACAGTAGGAGAGAAAACAAACCTTTTTTGTAACAGAATTTATGAGAGAATTTATTAGGCGCTCACTGCCGCCTACAAACCACTTAATGTTGAATGACAAGGATATTAAAGCAACTGAATAATAAGAAAACTGGCGGCAGGTAGACGATGCATAGTGCAATGGATTTACCGCAAAAAGAATATAAATAACTCTTAATATAAATTGCAATTGCATTTGTTGCTTTTTTTTAACCCTTATCAAATTTATAAGCCTAGACACAAACCAAGTACGTTAACAGACCTCTGTTTGTATGTTAACTTAGCGCTGTTAAGCATGAAAATTCTAAGTGTATTTATTCCAAATGGAATAATGCCCACATTTCTGAACCATTTAAAAGAACAGAGAATCGGAACCAGACAAATATTTTAAAATGCTGGAGAGGATAGAAAAGGATCCAGGGAAAACGGGAATATGGGGGTGACTAAATTTTACTTTATTTTGCAGCTCTTATGGTTCTCTATAACGTTCAAAAGCCATAATCCTTAACAGTTGGAATTTTAATAAAAAAAAATTGAATTTTTTATAAAATTGCATATTTGAAATTTCTCTAAAGGATGAATTTCTGGAAAATGAAAAAATGTGGTTGTGTAAATTTCATTTTATTTTGTAGCTCTTATGGCCCGCCAATACGTCCAATCTTCAGTAAAAAAATGTTTGCTTTTGGTGAAATTTCATATTTAGAATTTTGCAATATGTTTGCGAAAGTGTTGGTTTAAGTTGTATATGTGACTGCCAGGGGAAACATTTCATTCAGAGCAACTTTTGTAGAGAATTCATTTAGTAGATGTAGATGAGGGGCCTAATTTTTTAACTACTAACATTATTTTTTACCAAAAAAAATATCAAACACGTGTCGGGCTATTTTTTTTATACCCTTCGCAAAAAAGTGAAAGGGTATATATAGGTTTGACATTCCGTATGTAATTTCTTCGATATTCACATGGGACCCCATAAAGTATATATATTCTGGATCCTTATGAATAGCGATGACGATTGAGCGATATCCGTCTGTCCGTCCGTCTGGGTTTCCCAAGGCCCCAGAAGAGCTAGAGACTTCGCTATTGAACCGTTGGATTGGAAATGAACTTTAATAGAAATCAACTGAAATTCAGAAAGATCCGAAGTACGGTTCCAGAGCTGGGAAGCTTACACCTACTTCTCGACGCAAAATTTATACCAAAAATCAATTATTTTTTTTAATGTTTGTAAATTAAACCTATTTCGTGCTTTGGGAAGCCTCAATGGTCTATTAAAAACTAAAAAAAAAAAAAATTTCCAGGGATGGGAAATTAAAAATTTTTTTTCGGCCCATTCCGTATTTTGTAGTACATGTAGTAACTAAAATTGTTAAAAATGTTAAGTTTTTCTTTAACAAAACCTCTTTATAGGTTATGAAGATTTGCATTGGCAAAAAGAAAATAAAATTTTAAATTCAAATTTTGCTTCCAAGGGTGGGAAATTGATTTTTTTTTATACGTGAAAGTAATCAAACAGGCAACTGATGTTTGTTTTCTTTTTTTTGCTATCTAAAACTGTCTTATAATTTAGGAAGAACAAAATTGGTATATAAAATTTCCAAAATAATCTAAATTTCGAATCCAGGGTTGGGCATATGCAATATTTTATAGTTCATGAAGGTGACCAAAATGGTTCAAAATTGTAAATTTTCTTAAATAATACTACTTTAGACCTCATATAGAGTTGCGTTGGTAAAACAAAACAAAAAAAAACTAAAATTTCACTTGCAGGGTTGGGAAGTTTAAAGTTTTTTTTTGGTACATGCAATATTTTGTAGTACATGAAAGTGACAAAATGGTTACAAATTTTAAGTTTTTCTTAAATAAAACGAGGTTATACCTAATGGAGACTAGGATTGGAAAAAAAATTTAAATTTCGCTTCCAGGGTTGGGAAATTGATATGATTTTTCTACATAAAAGTAACCAAAAAGGCAGTTGACGTTGTTTTTTTTTTTTTTTTTTTTGCTAATTAAAACTGTTTTATAATTCAGGAACAACAAAATTGGTATTAAAATCTTGAAAAAATTAAAAATTTCGACTCCTGGGTTGGACAAATGAAACATTTTTGGGGCATAAAAGTACCCACATAAATTCCAAATTTTGTTTTTTAGTGAATTATACCTATTTTATACTTCAGGTAAAATTAAATTGGTATTAAAAATTCGGTTCCAGGTTTGGAAAATCGAAATTTTCTGTTACATAAAAGAAACTTTTATCCCAATTTTGATTTTATTCAGTAAATTAAACTTATTTTATACTTCGCTAAGAATTTAATCGATATTAAAAGTTTTTAAATTAAAAATTCGGTTCCAGGATTGGAAAATAGATTTTTTTTACATATTATTAACCACATAAGTTCTTAATTTTGGTTTTCTGTGTATGAAATCTTTTTTATAGAATAATATAAGAAGCGGGAAGAATCCTACCGCTTTTGACTTTATTTTGTTCCTTTTTTACATTTCTTGCATTAGAATTTTCAAAAGCACATTTTTTGGTGTCTCTATACATGAAAAAGGGTAACCACATCAACCAAATATTAGCTCTCCCGCTATGGTCAAATGGCATGGGCGATGATATGCCTGTCCGCCACTAACTTATTTCATTTATATTATAAAACTTTCTTAATAATTCTTTTTTAAAAGCAATTAATTAAATTAATTAATTTTGTTTTGAATTCAAATCACTCAAACGTTTGTTTAATAATTTGAAGGAGGAGACTTTTAGCTAGAGGGAGCATTAAACTTGTTTATTTAAATAATAATTTTATTTGGGTTTAAATTTAATATAGAAAAGATCTTATTTCATCCTCCCAGAACACTTATGTTTAATTTATGAGCTTTATGACTTTTTATCTATTGTAAAGTCAATTTAAAATTTTTCCTTACAAATCTGCATAAGTTAGTTTGCCTTTATTGTTGAGCAAACAAAACAAAAGCAACAAACTCGAGTCTAATCTCTAAAACTATGTAAATTTTCTTTATAAAATTGTTCAAAAAAAAAAAAAATAATAATAATAATAAAATAAACCAAAAATACACAAAAACAGCAGCTACAAAAACAATAAAAAAATACTACATTAAGAGTAAGAGAATGGAAAACAAACTTAACAAAACACTTTATTCCATTTAGTTTAACCACAAAACAATAGTGTTGATGATATTTAAATAAACTTTCGAAAGCTGGCAGCTCCCGAAACCGTCAGAAGAAAAACAAGTAAAAACGTTATATTCGACCGGGTCGAATCTTAAATACCCTCCAAATATTTAGTAAGTGAATTTGAAATGTTTAACTTGGTGGGACAGAGTTCCTTTATATAATATCGTACGTCAACGCCGACTAAAGGGGGCGGGGTTCAAAAATATACAATATCATGTTTTCCACAAACGAACGTATGGGCATTGCTAGACCGTCTTAGACTTCATCACAATTCTCTTTGGAGGGCATAAAAACTGTATTTTGGCGGGGTCGCTCTGGCAAGGGCTGTGGGGGAAACATTTCACCTTTGTCATAAAACTCTAAAAATAAATGCTTGGGATGACTATATACAAAATTTAAAAAACATTTTTTTTTGGCAGGGTCATTTAGAGGGCAAAGGAAGAGGGGAGGGGGGGGGGGGTTAGGGCAGAAATCGGCAGTCATAAAACTCTAAAGATAAATGCTGGGGATGATTATATACAAAATTAAAAAAAAAAAAATTTTATTTGGTAGGGTCATTTTGGGGGCAAAGGAAGAGGGGTGGGGGTTAGGGCAGAAATCGGCAGTCATAAAACTCTAAAGATAAATGCTTGGGATGATTATATACAAAATTTAAAAAAACATTTTTTTTTGGTAGGGTCATTTTGGGGGCAAAGAAAGAGGGGGGGGGGGGGTAGGGCAGAAATCGGCAGTCATAAAACTCTAAAGATAAATGCTTGGGATGATTATATACAAAATTTAAAGAAAAACTTTTTTTTTTGGTAGGGTCATTTAGGGGGCGAAGGGGAAGGAGGGGGTTGGGCAGTGTAGTACCAGGTTTCGTCTCAGCTTCGTCATTAAAGCTTAAAAGTGTTATTTTTAAGGAATGTAGGCTTAAGTAAAACAATTTGTTAAATTTTTATGCTATTTTTGCCTATAATAACGCCGGGCGGGGTCAAAAAATATTTTTATTTTATTTAATGGCTCCAAGTTTAAGGCGTTGGACCGTATTTGACATAAAAATATATCATTTGCTTAACAAAATAACCAAAAAAATTTAAAAATTATGTTGTTTTTTCTGGGTTGGTTTAGTTCTTCTTAGGGGAACTTTTTTCCCTCTTGCCCGATTTAGCCCATCTTCGAACTTAACCTGCTCTAAGCTTCAAAATATATTTATGCAAAATTTCAAAAGTCAAGCTCTTTTCGTTTGGACTGAATCGTGATTTCCACAGACGAACGGACGGACGGACCGACATGCTCAGTTCGTCTTAGATTTCATCACTGATCAAGAATATATATACTTTATGGGGTCTGAGATGGATATTTTGATGCGTTACAAACGGAATGACAAAGTGAATATACCCTCCAAATTCTTTTTTGGAGGGTATAAAAATATATAACAATTTGGAATAAAAAAATACTTGAAAAATACAGGAGGGCAGTAGCTAAATTTCTTGGGCTATTTAACTCTTCATGAGGCTGCTGTTTGGCTGCAGCAATTACTTGCATTAAGCAAAACATCAATCAATTATTTAATAGTTTTCAAAGCCCCCATTTGCTCCATAGCTTGAAAGAAATAATCAACATTTTCTACCCGCCTCGTAGCAGCTTTTTCTATCTAATACAAAAAAAAAATATTTCAAAACTGTGGAACATAAAAAATTAAATTCCTGCAGTTTAAAGTAAAAGTAAAGCGCTGTAAAGGGAGAAAAAACAAATACTACTTGCAAGGAAACAAATTTAAATATAAAAATAAATGGAAATTCAAGAGAAGAAGCTCCTGCTTTGATAGTTGCCATAAAAGCAGTGCTTCTAGTTTATTTAAGGGCACAAGTAGCCAGCAGTATTGTGTTATTATTTTAGGGCCACAGCCAAAGCAGTTGTAGTGGTGGCAGTGCCATTGTTTACCCAAGGGCTAAAAACATGTCAAAACAATGCAAAAATTAAAGAAACATAGGAAACAGCTGTATAAACTACTTTCCGTTTTCGACTCTTTTTCTTTTTCCTTTTTTTTTTTTAATTCGTTATTTTAAGCAGGACTTTACAGCAGCCGAAATGTTTAGTTTTGCAAATAAATGCAAAGAACTAAATACAAAAAAAATTATGCACAAAACACCAACGAGCAGAACAATAAAGTTTAAGTTTAACAGCTAAAAACTAGAAGTGCAGAGGAAAGAAAAAAAACACAACTTGGAAATTCTATAGCATAAACTGATTATATATGTAGAAAATGCGGCGTTTCCTTAACAGTGGCCCACTGCTACGGAGGCCCGATTCGCCTTGTCTTTGTAACTAAAAGCATTTATAGAAATTCAATGTTTTGGAGCGAAAGATGTTTTTGCTCTTTGTTGCATTTGTTTATATTTTTTATTTTTTTTTTTAATTAACACCCTACAGTCAAACATTTACTATCGGCTGGAGATAAAGTCAGAAACACTGCACAGTGGGCCAGCATACTATAGATACATTAATTTGAGAATTTTCGTTATACATATTCAGTGTTACACATGAAGGTAAATATCACCACTTATCCCAAATTACAATTTTTCTACTCCACGTAGAGTTGCCTGGTATTTTGCTGGACATGCTCAGATCGTCTTAGATTTCCTAAGTCCCGGTTTACACTACACAATTTTTGTCGCAGCAATTCATGATATTTAGTGAGGAAAAGCGAGAAAGGAATACAAATGGTATATATTCCTAAATTCAGGACTATCACACAATATAAGAATTGCTGCAACAAAAGTTGCATAGTGTAAACCGGGACATACTGATCAAGCATATATATACTTTATGGATATGGATATCAGATGGATATTTCACTGCGTTACAAACAGAATGACAAACTGAATATATCCTCCAATTCTTTTTTGGAGGGTATAAAAAAGTAATTGTTGGACCCCTCCCCCTTTAGCGGGCGTTATTATATGCAAAAATGGCGTAAAAATTTAACAAATTGTTTTACTTAAGCCTACAATCCTTAAAAATAACATGTTTAAGTTTTAATGACGAAGCTAACACGTAACCTGCTAGTCCTCTGCCTTACCCCTCCTCACCCCTTTGACTACTAAATTACCCTTTAAAAAAAAAAAAGAAAAAATTTAAAATATATTTATGTGTGTGAAGATAAATATGCCGAGTTAAATATGTTTTGACGTAAGCAGTTACGAAGTGAAGTTAAATATGTTATGACGTAAGCAGTTACGTAGTGAAGTTAAATATGTTATGACGTAAGCAGTTACGTAGTGAAGTTAAATATGTTATGACGTAAGCAGTTACGTAGTGAAGTTATATATGTTGTGACGTAACGAAATGGCCATCAGTGAAATTTTTTTATGAAAATCCATATTTATACACAAAATTATTATAGAAGTTTCTTCTATCCCATACATCATTTTGTATATACTGGCAATGCCTGGCAACTCCTTATTTGGTCACTGGGGGCAAAATCAGACACACACTCTCATGGCCTGTAAATTGACCTTTCATGGCCTCTAAATATTTTCACAAAGTGCTGAAAAATTTATTATATATAGATTTTCATAAAAAAAACTTCACTGTTTGCCATTTCGTTACGTCATAACGTATATAACTTCACAGCTAAATACGTTGTTTCGTAATTGCTTACGTCAAAACATGTTTAATTCGGCATATTTATCTTCACTCACATAATAAATTTTACATTTAATTATGCCAAATATATATTTTTAAATTCTTATGGCAAGGGTAAAATGCCTCCTCCCCAACGGCCCTTGCCGAGAGAGACCCCAAGAAATACAGATTGAATGCTCTCCAAAAAGAATTATTGAATATATCAATAATACCATACGATGATTGTGCTTTTAGTAAGAAATATTTTAAATATTTTTGTTGAAAAACAACACCGTGATCATTCTTTAGAAACCGCAATTTTCAGATTTTTTGCTCTACGATATTTTTCTATTTTAAAGAATTGCTCGTAAAAATTGTGTAGAGATTTTATCAAACCGACCAGATCGCCTTTACTAATGGAACTGCTTCCCTCTTGCATAATTTTATATTTGACAATTGAAAATTGCTTCTGCATTTGGTTGTTGTTTTATTTGAAAGAGTTAAGCAAATGCCCGTGTAAACCCATACCCAAGAGTGTTAAGAATTCCTACACTCACATACTGCTTGACATTCGTCCTGCTTTTTGTTAGCGTTTGCCTTTTGTTCGTTTTCAGCACCAGCTGGCACTGCAACTCTGCTGTTGTTGTTCAGCGAATATAAAAGGTTGCTTAATACAGTTTTTGTTCTTTTTGCTATTTTTATTGTCTGTTCCGTATTAATTTTGTTCATACATTCATTGTTTATTTATTAATATTAAGAAATAAAAATTAAAAAAAGAAATATTATATTTTCCTTAAAACAAAAGCTCGATTTTGTTGAACAACAAAAGACTGGAATAGCGGAGTTCCTCAACACAAAAAAAGTATTAAAAGTAAATTAAAATATATTGTAGAAAAAAAGATTTATAACAACAACAAAATTGAGAGAAAATAGTTGTAACAGGAAGGCTTAAAAACAGTTGCTTGCAATGCAAAAGGACTTTACAGAAATTTGTCAACCGTTGGAAACAAAGAAAGTTAATGACAACAAAAAAAAGGAAGACACTGTTAGGAGATATAATACAAGAGTGCAAATACATTTAAAGAATTTAAATTTTCATTTGCAGATTTCATATATTAAAATTTTGTAGGTTTTTACAAGGACTTGCACTTTTTACAAGGACTTGCACTTTTCATAATGACCTACACTTTTTATAATGACTTGAACTTTTTAAAATGACCTGCATTTTTTACAAGGAATTGCACTTTTTATATCGATTTGCACTTTTTATAATGACTTGCACTTTTTATAGTGACCTGCACTTTTTATAGTGAGTTGCACTTTTCATAATGACTTGCACTTTTCTTAATAACTTGCACTTTTTACAAGGACTTGCACTTTTTTTTATATACTTGCACATTTTATAATGACCTGCACTTTTCATAACGACTTGCACTTTTTATAAGGACCTGCACTTTTCATAATGACTTGCATTTTTATAGTGACCTGCACTTTTCATAATTACTATCACTTTTCATAATGACTTGCACTTTTCTCAATAACTTGCACTTTATAAAAGGACTTGCACTTTTTATATTGACTTGCACTTTTTATACTGATTTGCAATTGTTATAATGACTTGCATTTTTTATAGTGACCTGCACATTTCATAATTGCTAGCACTTTTCATAATTACTTGCACTTTTCTTAATAACTTGCACTTTTTGCAAGGACTTGCACTTTTTATATTGACTTGCACTTTTTATACTGATTTGCACTTTTTATAATGACTTGCACTTTTTATAGTGACCTGCACTTCTCATAATTACTAGCACTTTTCATAATGACTTGCACTTTTCATAATGATTTGCACTTTTTATAATGACTTGCACTTTTTATAGTGACCTGCACTTCCCATAATTACTAGCACTTTTCATAATGACTTGCACTTTTCATAATGATTTGCATTTTTTACAAGGCCTTGCACTTTTTATATTGACTTGCACTTTTTATAATGACTTGCATTTTTTAAAATGACCTGCATTTCTTACAAGGAATTGCACTTTTTATATTGACTTGCACTTTTCATATTGACTTGAACTTTTTATAATGACTTGCAGTTTTCATAATGATTTGCACTTTTCTAAATAACTTGCACTGTTTACAAGGACTTGCACTTTTTTTATATACTTGCACTTTTTATAATGACCGGCACTTTTCATAACGACTTGCACTTTTTATAAGGACTTGCACTTGTCATAATTTCTAGCACTTTTCATAATGACTTGCATTTTTTAAAATGACCTGCATTTCTTACAAGGAATTGCACTTTTTATATTGACTTGCACTTTTCATATTGACTTGAACTTTTTATAATGACTTGCAGTTTTCATAATGATTTGCACTTTTCTAAATAACTTGCACTGTTTACAAGGACTTGCACTTTTTTTATATACTTGCACTTTTTATAATGACCGGCACTTTTCATAACGACTTGCACTTTTTATAAGGACTTGCACTTGTCATAATTTCTAGCACTTTTCATAATGACTTGCACTTTTCATAATGACTTGCACTTTTTACAATGACTTGCGCTTTTTAATGACTTTCACTTTTAAAATGATTTGCATTTTTCATAATGATTTGCACTTTTCTAAATAACTTGCACTGTTTACAAGGACTTGCACTTTTTTTATATACTTGCACTTTTTATAATGACCTGCACTTTTTATAATGACTTGCACTTTTTGGGATGACATGCACTTTTTGAGATGACGTGCACTTTTCATAATGACTTGCACATTTTATAATGACTTGCACTCTTTATAATGATTTGCAACTTTTTAAAATGAATTGCACTTTTTATAATGACTTGCACCTTTTATGATGTCTAGCTTTTTTCATAATGACTTCCAACTTTTTATAGTGAATTGAACTTTTTATAGTGAGCTGCACTTTTTAAAATGAATTGCAAATTTTGAAAAGAGTCCTGGCGCAAAATTACAGCATGCGATATCGAGTAAATTGTCCATTTAATTTATGTACAAAATTTCGATCGATATCGAATGTCGTAATTTGGCCCCAGGACTCTTATTGCTGTCCGACTATAAATTTTTTCGACATCTGTTGCAAACAACTTAAGCGGACTAAATTTATGAAAATTTGAGCATAAAAGCCCTAATCGAATGCACTTAGCCCGCCAAATATAAATATTCAAATTATATGTTAAACAGACTTTATTATTACGTTTTCAGGTTAATCGAATGGCTTTAATACATTCTTCAAATGCTTTAGCAATTAAAGGAAAGTGACGTACTTTAAACTTATTAGTTGCGTTCGTCATAGCGGTTCAACATAAAATGTTTTTGCAGCCATTATTTAAAACGAGGGACTATAAAGCTACTAGTATATAAATTCCCTTATATATATTCTTTTTAAATAAAACAAAATTTATCAATAGCGTAATTTCTGCCTCCGTGTTGATGTGCCTAAGAAATCATTTGGCTTCAGACAAAGCATGGATGGGTATTTTATATTCTGATTGAGAATAGCTGTTTTAGTGACCCTTCAGTGCAAAGATATCAGCAGTGGATGTTCCCATTTCACAATAAAAAGCTGCCAACAACTTATTCCATTTGTTAGCTGTGCTTTCATCTACAGTGCATTATGATGAAAGCTCCAAAGAACTGTGGCATTATGAATGCATTATGAAATTATTACTTTGTAAGCATTCAGCAAACAGGACCTTAGAAACTCACTATTATTATTTTTTATTTTTTTTCATATCTAATTTTCTTTTATATTGTGTTGTTTTTAGTTTTGTGTTTTATTTTCATGTCAGTTGCTATAATTCATCATTTATACGGTACTGTTTACTGTGCACACTCAACCGTGAGAGTGCAACAGCACGTTTGTTGCTGCAAACGGGAAGAAAAGGGCTGAAGTTGGAGTAATTGTATTAAAGTTTGTGCTTATACGTGCCAGCATATGTGTTTGTTTAGCGATGAAATTAAATTCATTTACTTTTCTTTCTATATACTTATACGCTATTGTGCAGCAAGTATTATTGCATACGCTATGGCTGTGCATAAAAGGTATGCAGCAATTATAATATTGCTGCATATGCTTAAGGTGTCTGCTGCATTGAAACATTTTCAAAGCTGACAACATTCTCTAGTTTCATGAGTATGTTTTTCTTTGCATTTTTGTTTCTTTAATTTTTTTTATAAATATATGTATGTTTTTTTTTTCTTTTGCAGAAAATATATACAACTACGTGTACGTGTAGCTGTAGTGGTAGCAAACTAATACAGTAAATATGCTTTTTAAATTATTTTCTTTTAGCTGTTGTTGTTGTTGTTGCTAGTTTTTCTCTTATATATTAATTTATACTGCTAGTATATTATAACTAAGTAGCTTTTTGATGATGGAACCTGTCTTTTTTTTCTGCATTTCATCTTAAGAGCAGAAAAATATTATAAAATAACTTGTAGCAAATTTATAGTAAAATATGCACAAAAAGGTAAACATTTTTAAGCATATTATAATAATATTAAAATGATGCATTATGAATAAAATTAGAAAAAAGAAAAATTTTTTTATTGAAGTTGAAAATATTGCAAAAGCTGTTTTATTTTCTACTATAAAAAAATCAACAAAATCATGATATAAAAAGCTTATCAAAGCAAAGACTATTTAGTTGTTAAAAGATTATTCATACACAAACATATTTTTTTTATTCAAAAGTATTATGAACAAGGCCTTTGGATGATCTTAAAATTAAATTATTTAATTAAAAAAATATATCGGAACTAATAAATATCATACATTAGGTTATTGCTCACAAGTCGAGTTTCATATTTTGCGGCTTTTATGAAATTTATAGGAGTACTTAGATATTATTTTAGCTAAAATTGTTCCAAAAATGTTAAAATTAAATTTCACCAAAAGCATTATAAATTTTATTTCATGGCATATATTTTAGTTTTAAAGTTATCATATTTAGCAGTCTTGTTGGAAGATAAGTAAAGCTCAATATTATTGAGCTCAATTCACCATATAAAATTTTAATTAATTAATTGCTCAATTAAGACATAAGTGTTATAATATTGAGCGAAATTTCAAATGCAGCACTGCTAAAAAGTTAGTCGAGATTTTGCACCTAAAATGTGGACGAAGCAAAAAAAAAAAACCATAAACAAAATATGTCGTACAGTAGAATCCGCTTTAGAGCAACATGCTTTACTGGAAAAAATGGGATACAAATTCCCGCACTGATTTTAAACGCAGCTAGTGTTATTCACTTCGCTTTAGCGAAACATCGCTTTATTGAAAATATCGTATTACTGAAAACCAAAAGCAAGCCCACAACTACAACTACGTTTTATATGAAACTTACTTCGCATTAGTGAAAAAATAAACAATGACATCGAATCGATTGCATAACTTAAGGCTGAAAAAATTATGCATGTTTTGTCCGTTAAAAAATTAAATTAACTTTTAGAGATCACATATCATACACCGTTAATAAATGTAACGTACTTATAAGAACCCTTTATCCTTTAATAAACAGAAACTCAGTTTTAATCGTTAGCAATAAAATGCTAATATTTAAATTAATATTTCAAGCAATAATATTTTATGCAGTTCCCGTTTGGGCAAAAAGTGCTAAATGCCACATAAGAAGGCTACAGATTCTTCAAAATAAACTTCTAAAGTTAATTCATAATCTTCCCAGGCACTACTCCACAGAGAGACTTCACCAAATCGCGAATGTCGATTTGATTGCTGCTAAAATATACAGATTGTATGAAAATTTCAACACTAAGTGTTCATATTCCGAATATAATCATATAGCTGAGCTAGCCCAGCTTTAGATTAGTAATTTAAGTAGGTTTTAAGTTTTTATCGTAACACAAAATGTCAAAAGGTTTTTTCAAATTTTCTCCTTAACTTAAATACTATGTAATTAATTCACATACCATGAAACAAATTTGTATAATTAAGTAGAAAAAGGAAAAATCCTTAAACTCATTGTAAATATGTACCATATACTTTTGTAAGTAAACTTTGTAAATATCATCTTACGCAATAAATTGAATTGAATTGAAAATTAAATGGCAAAATGCATTTGTCCTTTTCGCTCTTACGTTCGTTATTGTATTTTTCTTTTAAATTGTCAATGCAAGTGGCTAGATATTTTCGAGGAATTATGAAATAGACAGATTTGATGTAAAAAATATTGTTTTACTGATTTTAAGCAGTACGCTTAACTGTAACAAATTTCAGTAATCCGAACTATGTTTTAGAGAAAAAATTCGGATAAGTGAAAAAATGGGTTTTTGTTATATTGGCTAAATTTTTCATATGTGAACAGGCAGATAATTATGTCAATAAAGTGAATATTGACTCAATTAGAAATGCATCAATTAGAAATGCATATCAGACTAGTTACGGTAGATGAGAGCATCCATTACGAAAAAGTTCGGGATATACACTTAAGCCATTAAAGGCTTTTTATGTGCTCTCAGTTGACAGTAAGAAAAATTAATAATATAACAAAATCAGTAATATTTTTTTTACTGAATACTCGCACCATTGAGGAGATTAATGTCTGCTAAAGTCTCATCCTCAAAATATCTGAACCTCCGCTGGGTGAAAGCTTTTAGGTGACATAGAAAATTATTGTACAGACTAGTACTACCTTGAAAAGTGAAAAAAAAACCGGAAGGAAATATGTTGATGAGATGGCCTATTGGTCTTAAAATCAGTGCTGACTGATCGGTAGTGCTGACAATAAGAAATATCCTTATGATTCCACTCTTAAAAGATTTGACTTGACAAAAAAATTCTGCAACATATAAGAAAGTTATATTTGGCCGGGTGGAATCTTAAATACTTTCCAAATAGTTAGTAAGCAAAAACTTTATTTTTAATTTATTTTACATATTTGGGAATCTGATGCTTAATATTAAATTTTGTTTTATTGTTATTTGAATATTTTAATTTATTTTTTATTGTCTTATAAACGGACTGATGTAAAGGATTTCATCACTGATCAAGAATATAAAGGGTCCGCCATCTAACATTTGTTTTTTCAACTAGTGCTTATATCGTGAATGGTAACATTTAGCTCATGTCTGATTTGACAGATAATCAGTTTTATCCTTCCGCTGAACGAATATGGTTGTGTATCCAATGCGTTTTCGATTCGCTAAGTGGGCCTGCGATCGACTTACAGAAGATGCCGATTTTGCCAAAACAAATCATCTTTTCAGATGAAGCTCATTTTGATCTTGACGGGTCTGTAAACAAGCAAAATTGTCGCATTTGGGGCACAGAAAACCCGCACGCATACATTGAAAAGCCGACGCACCCAAAACGAGTCACTGTTTGGTGCGGATTTTGGTCCAGAGGTATAATTGGGCCATGTTTTTGAAGATCGCATTATCAGCCGCAGTGCTGATGTCGTTTGGCCACCTCGGAGCTGCGCTTTGGCACCGTTGGACTATTATATGTGGGGTGCCGTCAAAGATAAGTGTTACGCCGACAAGCCAGAGACAATTGACGCTTTAAAGGACAATATTCGTGAAGCCATTGGTGAAATACAGCTGCACACAATCGAGAATGTGCTTAAAAATTGGACCGATCGTGTAGGCTACTGCATGGCCAGCCGAGGCAGCCATTTGAATGAAATTATTTTCCATTATTAACCGGAAGGATTGTACTTTCAAATAAAAAAAGATATTTGAGAAAATATTCAGTAGTTTTTTTTATAGCATTATCAAAAAAAAAAAGTTATTTGGCGGACCCTGTATATACTTCATGAAGTCTAAGAGGGCGCGGCAAAGTCAATGTATCCTCTAGTTTTTTTTCGGTGGTTATAAAAATACTACCTAAAAGTAGGCAATAGTTTTGCACAATTCAAGCATTACGAATGATTAATAAATTTATACATACAAATATTAATCATACGTACTGTATCCCTACATTATTTTCAGTGTTTCAAAAAGTATGTAGCTATTTTCTAGACACAACGTCAATATTCTTGACAATCATATTTATAAAGGATTTTTCAGCTAGATCTTTGTTTTTCAATTGTAACAACACCAACAACATGATGGGGAATACATTGCAAAAGTACATGAAAATTAAAATTATTAAAGTAGGCTTAAGGAATACAATTTGGCAAATTTGGCACTATCTTTGCATATAATATCTTGAGTTACGCCCACTAAAGGGGCGGTACCCCAAATGGATTTATGTAAATTTCTGGTTCCAAGTTCAACGCATTGGACAAGTTCTGCGACATAAAAGTATGTCATTTGCTTCATAAAATTACAAACAAAAAAATTAAAAATTATGTTGGCTTAGTTTTTCTTAGGGGTACCTTTTACTCTCTGGGCTATCCTTCAAAATTTATCTGTAACAAGTTTTAAGAGTCTGACTCTTTTCTTTAGGCCTGTATAGTGTTTTTCACAGACGAACGTGACTAGATGGTCCTAGATTTCATCACTGATCAAGAATATATGTACCTTATGGGGTCTTAGAAGGGATATTTTGCTGCGTTACAAACGAAATGATAAATTCAATATAACCTATAGATCTTTCTTGGAGGGTATAATAGAAATTGCAATGTAATTTATAAATTTTGTGAATTTGAACTTGAGACTAAAAAAATATTTTAGCTTAATAATTATTTTATACAAAGTGTGCCCTTTATTCCTGACTTCCCTGTGTAGGGGATCGAATACATGAACTTCGGCGTTGTAGTCAGTGCGCTACTCTCTCTTGACATAACAAAAATAATTCCAATATTTTTTATCTCTTGTTTTTTACTGTGTCGCTGTGTTTACCTCTATAAAAAGTCACTAACGACTGACAAAATTTTTTGCTGGGTTACTTTGTATATTATTCTCCAAAATGCATTTAATGCCTAAGACTTTTACTCATATGAATGTCACGTCTTCTAATAAAATCAAATTGTAAAACAATTCCATGTGTACTCGAGTACATTTTAATAGGATTTTGTATTTATAACAAATATTTGCCAATAAAAGTGTGCTCTTAACAAGTATTTTAATTAACTGCTAAGCTTTTTGTAATTTTTGCTAAATATTATAAAATTTACATAAAAAAAACAATTGATTCAAGCAAATAGATTCCAAATTAGTTAACTCTAGTTATTGCTACTTCTTCTTAAACAGTTTTCCTTTTTTTTAAATTTCCTGTCAGTTTGCGGCTTATTTTCCCCTTGCAATAATGTGGCAACATTTGTTTTAAAAGTAGGTCTTTTTTTCCCGGCTCCTCATTTAGGTGTATAGAATATTTTACATGTGCGTACAAGAAGTTGTTCATAAATAAATACTGCTGCTACCGATTGTTAAATAACTTTTAATGGCAAACATTTTTACAGTTTGTATATAGAAGTTTCGCAAGTTGTTGCTGCAGCAACTGATGCAATTTCTTAAAAAATAGAACTTTGCACCAAAGTAACAACAATATATATTTTTATAATATATATTATTTTTTGTTTTTTTTTTGCAGTCTATAACAATAAATCACTGAGAGTAAAGGGAGCTGTAAAAATACTATGAACTTCAACATTGTTGTAAATAAAATTGGAAGTTTATTTATAAATCGAAGTTCATATATTTCCAACAAGTAGACAAGTGATGAAGACAAATAAGACTTGTGAGATGGGATTAAACTTTTTAATATTTTTTTTTAAATTAAATACTTGAAACTTATTAAAATTATTAGTAAAGCAGATTTATAAAAATGTTCGAGGGAATATAATAAGTTTGCGGTTACGTTATATGTTGGAGATGTTCATAATATTACAAACAACTAGCACATTAGCTGGTACTTTAGGACCAACCCACTGTGCACAATGGGAACTTTGAAGGAAATTGTTGACAGATATATACTAATTTTAATTCAACAGCCTTTGGAATTAAGACCACAATAATTTCTTATATTCATACACCTTGATACAGTTTTTTGAAAAATCACTTGTTTTTAAAAACACTGTTTTTTAAAAAAAGTTCTTTTTTTTAAGCGTACTTTTTTGAAAAAAGTACTTTCTACATAATTTTTTAAAAAAGGACTTATATCAAATAGTACTTATTTTAAAAATGCTTTTTTCAAAAGTACTTTTTTACAAAAGTACTTTTTTCAAAAAGTACTTTTACAAAAGTACTTTTTTCAAAAAGTACTTTTGTACTTTTTTCAATGTACTTTATTTACAAGTACTTTTTTAGAACGTACTTTTTCTAACAAGTGTTTTTTTAAAGTACTATTTTAAAAGGCGCTTTTTTCAAGTACTTTTTTAGAAACGTACTTTTTTAAATGTACTTTATTTAAAAGTACTTCTTTTAGAACGTACTTTTTTAAAAAATGTTTTTTTAAACGTGCTTTTTTTGCAAAAATAGTTTTTTTAAATGTACATTCTTTAAAACTACTTTTTTTTAGAAAGCACTTTTTTAAAAAGTGCTTTTTTTAAGTACTTATGTAAAAAGTGCTTTTTAAAATTACTTTTTTTAACAAGTGCTATTTTTTAGTACTTTTTTAAATAAATTACTTTAAAAAAAGTACTTTTTTAAAAAAGTACTTTTTTCCAAAGTATGCTTTTGAAGAAAAATTGCTTGCCGAAAAGCATTTTTTGGAAAAGGTTGTCAACAAAAAAAAACTGTTTTAAAAAGCTGCTAGTTTTAATATGTACTTTGTTTAAAAAGTTTTTTGAAAAAGGTACTTTTATGAAAATAAAATCATTAGTTGTTTCCGGAAAGAGTACTTTCTGTAAAATGTTTTAAAAAAATGTACCTTTTGAAAAAGTACTTTTTTGTAAGTACTTTTTCCAAAAAATACTTTTTTTCAAAAGTGTTTTTTTAAAGTACTTTTTTTAAGTAAATTATTTAAAAAAAAGTACTTTTTCAAAAAGTACTTTTTTCAAAAAGTATTTTTTCAAAGGTATGCTTTTCAAGAAAGATTGTTTGTCAAAAGGCATTTTTTGAAAAAGGTTCTCTAATAAAATTGTTTTAAAAAGCTACTCGTTGTAATACATATGTACTTTGTTTAAAAAGTTTTTTTGAAAAAGGTACGTTTTTCAAAATAAAATCATTAGTGGTTTTTGGAAAGTCTACTTTTTGTAAAATGTATTAAAAAAATTACTTTTGGAAAAAGCACTTCTTCAAAAGGTATTTTTTGAAAAAGTACTTTTTGAAAAGGTACTTTTTGAAAAGGTACTTTTTGAAAAGGTACTTTTTGAAAGGGTACTTTTTGAAAAAGTACTTTTTGAAGAGGTACTTTTTGAAAAAGTACTTTTTGAAGAGGTACTTTTTGAAAAAGTACTTTTTAAAAAAGTACCTTTTGAAAAAGTACTTTTTGAAAAAGTACTTTTGTAAAAAGTACTCTTTGAAATAGTACTTTCTGAAAAACTATTTTTAAAAAAAAGTTTTTCGAGAAACTTTTCCAAAAATTGCCTTTTGCCAAACAATCTACCTTAAGAAGCATATACATATTCTTGAAAGTACTTTTTTTATGTTAATACTCTTTTCGTAAAATACCTTTCTCCAAGAGTACATCATTCCAAGCCTACTTTAGCAAAAAATTTACATCCGCATACCATATTTTCTTACATATTCAAAAATTGCATTCCCAATATGTACCATTTCCAAAAATTCCTAAAAGTACCATTTGCAAAATGTACTGAATCCCAAAAAAAGGTCCAAAAACATACTGGAGTTTCTCTATAAAAGGATAGAATGAGCTGTAAAACTCTATTTTGTGTTCATTGATTTGATTCCGTACTATTTATTTCTTGGAGAAACTCTAACTCCATATGTTTGATAATTTTTTTCGCTGTTACTTTCAAATGAAATCAATAATCTATAGAATCTAGTTCGAGAGTATTTAATCGAGAATTTTATGAGTTTTTTTTTATGTAAGATTTTGTTTGTTCAGTGCCCTGCAGTTCTTAAGCCACTGCCTTATATAAATATATCAAATCAATGCTTTGTTTTCGGAAAAGTTGATGTGTTTTTCTTTATATAAAATATTTAATATTTCATTCAGCGAACTGGCGGGTATTCGAATTGATTTTTTTTTAAGATTAGATTTTATTAACTTTTTCCCAACAGTGTTAGTATGCTGTTGACGACTGTAATAAAAGTTCAGCATTGATTTACAATACAACATCGCCATGGAACTTGTAAATGTTGCTCAATAAAAAAAGAAGTATTAACAAAATGAAGTACATCTAATGCCATGCAATGTTTTACAATTCCATTTTGTCTTTATCTATGAAGCACTTAAAGGTTATAGAAAACATAAATTGTGCACAGACTTAAGTTTCGAGTTTACTTGGGTAAAAGCAAATGCCTTATAAAAAATTTAAAATAGAAATAAACTTGAATAAATATATAAAAGAATTTTACTTTAAAAATGGAAGTTAAGATTTAAAAATACAAGAAATAATAATAATAATGAAAAAGGTAATAAGCTGGCCGTGAATAGGTATTTAAAATACATTTTAAAAAATTTTGAACTCGAATACATTTCAAGAATATAAAGGTAAGAGTACATGCTGAATAATACATGAGGAGGTATTTAAAAACTGTTGCCTACTTTTTTGGGTTATTAAACTGTGTTTTGTATTAGGAAGCAAATAAGGATATACATATAATTGATTTTACAGATAATGGAATAAGTAAAAATAAAATAAAGCCAAGCCGTTAGATCTATAAACTTAGTGTAATGAAGGACAAAGATTTATATTTTCTTTTTATAATTCTGTAAAATTGATTCTCAATAAGCTAAACTAGTAGACAGTCATTTAGAATATACATTCAGTATTTTTTGGGAAGATCATAAAAGAATGCTATATAGAAAACGTGAGACTTAGTATCCATGAAAATTATTAAAAAAGATTTACCCTTTCCTTAACAGCATAAAGGAATTATTTTAGCACCCGCAATTAAATAAACTAGGGATAAAATTGGACGTAGATCCTAAACTTTGACTGCATTTATAAAATAACTAATTTGTCTTAAGTTCTAGTCAGTCACATCACGCAGTTCTATTACATTTAAAACAGAATTTATGGAGTATTTTACTTTTTCAGCAAACGAATTACAAAAACATGTATCCAAAGTGATTTAATTTTTACATTGATTAGCCGATTATGTTCATGATGTAAAGTATAAATTCATACCGAAAAATTGTAGAGTTTTTTATGGTCTCAGAAACCAAAATATGAAACTAGTTTGAATACCTTTTCGAATCTTTAATATGTTCATATATCTTCACAAAAGACCCCGAAGTTGAATTGGGTACCCAGACTAAGTATTGAAAATTTTTCACATAGTGACTTATTTACACCCTCACAAAAAAGAACTGTCATTCCCTGTGTAACGCAGCGAAATATGCCTCTAACACCCCATAAAGTATACTACGTATTCTTGATCAGTGATGAAATCTAAGACGATGTAGCAAAGTAGGTTCGTCCGCTTGTGGAAAACACGATTCATTCCAACCAAAAAGAGTTAGAACGTTGAAATTTGGTATACATAAATTTTGGAGAATAGCACAGGTCAAGTTCGTAAAAGGGCTGGATCGGGGCCAGTGGTAAACAAGTTCCCCTAAGAAGAACTAAACCAACCTCTAAAAAACAATATAATTTTTAAAGTTTTTTTTTTGTAATTTTGTTAAGCAAATGATATATTTTTATGTCAAAGAGGGTCCAACGCGTTAAATTTGGACACTTAAAATAAAAATAAAATAAAATTGTTTTAAGCCGCCCCCCTTAGCGGGCGTTGAAGTAACATATTACATGAAAAAACAGTGTAAATATTTAACAAATTGTATTACTTTAGCCTAAATTGTTTATGGCGTGTTCTCAGATCTTACTCAGCCCTACCCTTCCCCCACCATTGTCCTATATGTCAAAATAAAATTTTAATACCCTAAATTGTTAAGTTTTTTTTTCCAACGGGCTTAAGTTCGAATCTGCATGATTATTATTTTAATACCCTGCAAAAAGAATTGGACTCCATAAAGTGTATATATATATATATATATATATATATATATATATATATATATATATATATATATTCTGGATCAGTGATGAAGCCTAAGACGATGTAGCCATGCCCATACGTCCGTTTGTGGAAAACACGATATAGTCTATTTTTGGACCCCGTCCCCTTTTGTGGGTATTGAAGTTACATATTATATGAAAAGATATTATAGTCTATATATATATATAGCCTACGTTCCTTAAAAACTCCATTTATAAGCAATATGTTATCTGATCTTCCCCTGCCTCTTCAACCTCTCTGGCCTCTAAATGACCTCATCAAAAAAACATTTGTTTCCAATACCCCAAAAGTTAGTTTCTAAGCTTTTACCATTTAGGTGAGATGTCTGCCCCACGGCCTTTTTTGGAGTGACCCTGTATAGAGCTTTAAAATGGGGCACAGAAATGTCGTAAAGGAACTGTGACCCAGCAGGTTAAGCAATTTTAACTTATCTCAATCCCTGTTTAGTACGTTGATATAAAATATTAATACGTAAGTTTTTATGCTGACGGAAAGGTGTCTCAGTCACGCTCCTCCCAACTTATTGGAAACGACCGTATTAAAATAATTATAAATGTAAATTTTAATACGACATATCACGACTGCTTTCAGGTTTTGAAAATAAGCTGGCACTAGTGTATTTTTTCTAAGGACGTGAAATAAAAATTGCCGCCTAAATAAATATATATTTTAAAAAAAATGAAAATTCAAGCAAACTTCTGTGAACAGACCTCGTACAAAAATTTATAAATATTAACAAGTTACACATTGCCATCTTAAAGAAATAATATGCTCTAAAACAAACTTTGTAAAATATTTGCAGAAAAAAGTTTTTTGCCATTCCATCAAGTTTGTCAAACACAAATTTATATTATCGTTTTTATGTGGAGTTGCTTGTTTGAAAAAAATATCTATAAATTATGAGGGTCTATAAATATAAATAAGCATATTTGCTTTAAAAATATATATAAAAAACAAGGAACCTTACAAGTAGCACATTATTAACCACCACATAGACGTATTTGTGGTAAAGATTCGTTGCAACTTTGTGAAACCACATGCTGCCAGTCGCAGAGGAAACATAAAAATAAGTTTTATTTATTTTTCATTACATTTTATTAACGACGACTGCTAACTTGTCGTTTAAAGTTATTTACAATCAATCATAAAAAATAATCATACATGCGATATTCAGCCGGAGATGTTTGAAGTGGCGGGGTTATTTGCTGCATATTGACGATTTTGTCATATTTATCCCCACCAAAAAAAGAATTGGGCGATATATTCACTTTGTCATTCCGTGTGTAACGCAGCGAAATATCCATCTGAGACCCCATAAAGTATACTACATATTTTTAATCAGTGATGAAATGTAAGACAATTTAACCCAGTCCCTCCGTCCGTCTGTGGAAATCACGATTCAGTCCAAACTAAAAGAGCCAGACCCGTGAAATTTTGTACAAATATATCTTGAAGGATAGCACAGGTCTAGTTTGTAAATGGGCTGAATCGGGCAAGAGAGAAAAAAGTTCCCCTAAGAAGAACTAAACCAACCTGTAAAACACAATATAATTTTTAACGTTTTTTTTTGTTTTGTATTTGTATGTCAAAGAAGTTCCAACGGGTTAATTTTGGAGCCATGAAATCGAAAAATTATTTTTGGGCCCCGCCCCTTTAGTGGGCGTTAAAATAGTGTAAAAATTTAACAAATAAATATCTTAATATCAATAAATAGAATTTGATGAAATTCATTTGTGAATAAAAATAAAAAAATTATTAGCAGTTTCGCAGATTTGAACTAAAGCCCGTTGAAAAAAATTAACATCTTGTAATACAATTTACATAAGAAAGTTCGACTAATAAAATAGAGGAGATTCATAAAATAACATTTTAAAGCCTTAACCCGAATTGTCCCCGTGTGTCCATATGGACACTTAAATAAGCTATTGGTAAATGTGGCAGAAAATGTAAACAAATTTCTTTAGAATAACGGTACAACCTGTTTTTGCTTTGCAAAGCATCAATGTTTATTGTCACTAAGATTCAGTTCAATTGGTGAATGTTTGTGAACAGCATCGCGACACCAAAAGTGTGTAAATTAAAAAAATAAAAAAAGTGGGATATTTTGAGATGAAAAAGTAAGTATTGCGTTATATATGTTTATATGTTATTTTTAATCACGTAAGTTTTGATGAATAGTACAGTTGAATGCTTGTTGAATAAAACACTGTTGACACTTTTAAAAATTTTTCTTGATATGGTGTGTATTTTTGAAGAATTTTGTAGGTGTATCCATATGGAAACACGGGGACAAGAGCAATATACAATTTTTCTTTTAAATATTTTTTCGACACAATTTAATTTTTTGTTTTATGTTACTTTTTTAAACGATTTAAAAGAAAATTGACGCTAAAAGAGGTTTTGGACTATATCGAAGAGTTAGATAGTGAAGATGAAGGCGGCGGAAATAATTTGCAGAAAATTTTTATTGAACCTCCTGAAAATGAGGGATATTTTAGTGGAGAAGATGACGCTGAAAATGATCTAGAAGGTGTCCCAGATGATTTATGCCCAAAACAACTTAAAGCTGGCTGTGAAATCGTACTCAAAAATGGACGTAGGCCATCCACAATAGAAGAGCTGGAAAGTTGCCAAACTAAAGAAAAATTTAATGATATAATAAAAGATGTTCTGGACAATTCTGCGTCAAATATATCTGTAGATCTACTGGAGTCAAAGTCCCCAATTATCGAAGAAGAAACTAGCGAGCCTATTGCTAAGAAAAGAAGAGTATTGCCATCTAAAAGACAGGCTAGTAATGAGTATGTTTGGAAAGTAAACGAGAGCACAGATGGCATGATCCAGATGTTTCCCGAACCCAACTATGAAGATTGTCGTGGACTTAAGCCCCACGAAATTTTTGAAAAATTTTTTGATGATGAGATTTTTCGTCTTATAATTGACCAATCAACTAAATACGCACATTTTCGATATCAAGCAAATCCATCTATTACTGTAGCCGAAATAAAAACTTTTTTTGGAATTCTCCTAATAAGCGGATACAACTACCATACAAGCATGCGAAATATGTGGTCAAATGATGACGATTTGCGAAACAATTTAGTATGCAACAGCATGCGCAAAAATCGTTTCATGGAAATATTGAAATACATACATTTCGCCGATAACGATACACCCAGCACAACACAAAATCCAAATCCAGACAAAATGTGGAAACTACGACCTCTAACCGATCGATTGAAAGCAAATATGGCAAAAAATTTTCATCCTGAGCAAAACTTGTCATATGATGAAAGCATGATTGGTTATTTTGGAAAGCATGGATGCAAACAATTTATCAAGGGAAAGCCATTGCGTTTTGGCTACAAGGTTTGGTCATTATGCACCCCGTCGGGTTATCTAATAAATTTTGAACTATATCAAGGAAAAAATCCCCGTTCAGTACCTGAATATCAAATAAAATATGGCAAATGTGCAGAGCCACTTATCACCATGATTGATGACTTTTCCGAAGAGACTCGGCAGCTTCCATTTTCTTTTTTCTTCGATAATCTTTTTACGAGCCTTCCACTGCTTTCGTATCTAAAATCACATGGTTATAACGGAACTGGCACCATAAGAGAGAATCGTATTCCAAACAATTCTCCATTAGCAAAGAAACATGTACTCAAGAAAGAAAAGCGTGGATTTTGTGTAGCAGCCACTGAAGAAAGAAGTGGCATACACGTTGTAAAATGGGTTGACAATAGTGTAGTAAGCGTTGCTTCCTCTATTTTTGGCAAATTACCTATGTCCAATACTTCGCGGTATTGCCGCGAGAAGAGAATGAAAATTAGTGTTCCACGTCCGTCTTCAATAACTAACTACAACAAATTCATGTGCGGTGTAGATCGAATGGATCAAAATGTATCCCTTTATAGAATAGCGTACAAAGGAAAAAAGTGGTGGCAATCAATTTTTACGTGGCTGATTGATACTAGCGTTCAAAACGCTTGGCAGCTATCCCGAAAAGAGCACCCAAATATGTCACAACTTGAGTTCAGAAGGCAAATAGCCATATTTTATTGCAAGCATTTTGGAGAAAAGCCACAACGTCCAGGTCCATCAGTGAACAGAAAAAGGAAAGAGAACCCCATTACAGTACAGGCGACTTTACGCTTTGATGGATGTGGTCACTACGTTGTACCAATTGAAAATAAAAGACGCTGTGCTTGGGAATACTGCAAATCAGTTGGTCGAACAGCATGTATTAAATGTGATGTCGGTCTATGCGTTAAGTGTTTTATATCATACCATACAGAACGTACAAAATGAGCTCTAAACTCAATATTATTCATAAAATATCTCTAAAATTCCTTACATTGTATTAAAATGCAATAAAAATAATAATTTTAATACAAATTGTTTCTATTTAAAATTATTCGTGTCTGTACCCGTGTAGCCATATGGATACGTCACTTTTTGCTCCACTTTGTGTATCAAACTTTGAAAAAAATTTTTTTTTACACTAAATTGAACCTAATTATTCTATTATTGTCAAAGAAATCAAAATTATCTGCAAAAAAAGTTCTGGGACAATTCGGGTTAATGGCGAAACTGAGACGTAACCTGATACTCCTCTGCCCTGCCCTCCTCCTCCACCTTTGCCCAATAAATGACCCTATAAAAAATTTTTTTTTTTAATTTTGTATTTAAATCCCAAACATTTTATTTTTAGTGTTTCAGGGCAAAGGTGAAGTATCTCCCCCACGGCCCTGGCCACAGTGACCCCGACAAAATACAGTTTTAATACCCTCTAAAAAATATTGAACCCCATAAAGAATGTAAAATCTTGATCAGTGCTGAAGTCTAAGACGATCAGGCAATTCCCATAAGTGCGTCTGTGGAAAACACGATATAGTGTAATTTTGGACCCCGCCCTCTTAAGTGGGCGTTGAAGTTACATATTATGTGAAAAGACAAACAAATTATATTCCTTAAGCCCACATGCCTTAACGATTTAATTTATAAGCTTTTACGACGAAAGTAAATTGTTCTCCGCTCTCCACCCCTTTAAATGATCTTATCAAAAAAAAACTTTTTTTCTACACTTAACCACTCCAAAGTTTTTAAGTTTTTACGATTTAGGTGAGATGTCTTCCCCACGGCCTTTCTCGGAGTAATCCTGTATAGAGTTTTCAAATTGGGCACAGAAATGTCTTAAAGGAACTGTGACCCAGCAGGTCAAACATTTTTAAATTATTTCTGTCCCTTTTCTTGGACATAAAATATTAATACGAAAATTGCTTTCATGCTGACGGAAAGGTGTCTCAGTCATGCTCCTCCCAACACATTGAAAACGACCGTATTGATACAATTTTTTTTCTTTGTTTACTTCAGCCAAATACAATAAAAATGTAAATTTTTATAACAATAAAAATATAATTTTTATATATTAAATATTTTTATTTTTTTATCTTGGACCAGCACTTAGGGGATGACCCCTATATATGCCATGCATTGCGCCGGAACAGATTAGGAAAGATGAGAAGATAGACAGTTTTTTTTTTTTAGCTATTTCAACCTTTACTTCACCGGCTAATTTTTGCTACAGGGCCGACGAAGGAGGGTATTTAAAATTCGACCCTGTCGAATATAACATTTTTATTTTATTTTTATTTATTTTTTCCAGCGACTTTGTTGCTTCTTGTCTTAGTAACAGCGGCTGATTTGTGCTATTATTTTATGAGTTTGCTTTTTATTTATTTCTGACACATTTGAAGGCAGGATAAAGGTCGTAAAAGACATAGTTGCAACAAAAATACCCATCCAGCTGTAAAAGCAACCGCCGCCATGACATCAACAACACATGCATGTGCCTCTGTCTCTTAGGTTCGTGTTTCAAAGGGATGGTGTGACTTTTAAAGTATTAATAAAATAAATCGAGGCATTTGAAAAATATGCCACCTTAAAAGAAAAATTTTAGTACGATTTTATTCGTTTCTTATAAAAGACTTCAGCTTAAGCTCGAAATTCTTAGTAAATTTTTCCATAAATAATCAACAGCCAACCTTCCCTCTGGCTTAACTTCCATTGTGCTATAAAGCAAACAAACTAACACTTGTATGTAAATTCAAAAGTAATTGTTGTTGTTGTTCATCATACATTGTTGTAAATGTCATCAAGTAAATGTAATAAAATTTTGTGGTAATGCGAAATGTTTATAAAAATTCCTAAAAAGAATGCAATGTTTGAACTCTTTCCTGTGTTACGTGCCATTACAGCTGAGCCAGATGTGTCTCTTTGTAGCTGGAACAAAAAAAAAACAGCAGACTAGAAAATAACTAAACCCTAAAGTGTAGCTAGTGAATGAGTGCTAAATTAGTTTACAAAAAATTATCATGGCTTGCTGAGGCCTGAGTGATACCGAAAGGACGACATCCTCGGAAAATACCCCCGAACCAGTGCCAGTGTCCATTTTCGAGCCGTCCGTAAAAACCAAGGCACATGAGAAAGTCATCAATTTTTATACCCTTCACAAAAAAGTGAAAGGATATATATAGGTTTGTCATTCCGTGTGTAATTTCTTCGATATGCACATGGGACCCCATAAAATATATATATTCTGGATCCTTATGAATAGCGATCACGATTGAGCGATGTCCGTCTGTCCGTCCGTCTGTACGTGAAGGCGGTTTTCCCAAGCCCCCAGAGGAGCTAGAGACTTCGTTCTTCGACCGTTGGATTGGAAATGAACTCAAATAGGCTGCTATTGAAATTCAGAAAAATCCGAAGTACGGTTCCAGAGCTGGGAAGTTTACACCTATTTCTCGACGCAAAATTTACACCAAAAATCAATTATTTTTTTTAATGTTTGTAAATTAAACCTATTTCGTGCTTTGGGAAGCCTCAATAGTCTATTAAAAACTAAAAATATTAAAATTTTTTTCCAGGGATGGGAAATAAATTTTTTTTTCGGCCCATTCCGTATTTTGTAGTACATGTAGTAACTAAAATTGTTAAAAAATTTAAGCTTTTCTTTTATACGTCATGAAGATTTGCAATGGCCAAAAAAAAAAATGTTTTTAACTCAAATTTTGCTTTCAGGGTTGGGAAATTTAAATTTTTTTATACGTGCAAGTAATCAAACAAGCAACTGATATTGTTTTTTGTTGCTAACTAAGCCTGTCTTATAATTTAGAAAGAACAAAATTAGTATCAAAAATTCAAAGATAAAAAATTAAATATCGGATCCAGGGATGGACAAGTGCAATATTTAATAGTACATGAAAGTGATCAAAATGGTTAAAAATTTGAAATTTTACTTTAAAAGAAATTACTTTATACCTCATGAAAAGTTGCACTGATGAAATAAAAAAAATTAAAAGTTCGCTTCCAGGGTTGGGAAAATGAAATTTTTTTTTTGGTACATGCAATATTTGGTAGTACATGTAATAACCAAATTGGTTAAAAAATTATAGTTTTTCTTAAAAAAAACTACTTTATACCTTATGAAGATTTGCATTGATAAAAAAATGTAAAAATTAAAATTTCGCTTTCAGGGTTGGGAAATTTAAATTTTTTTATACAGAACAGTAACCAAAACGGCAATTGACGTTGTCTTTTGTTATTCTTTTTGCTTTCTAAAACTATTTTATATATTAGGAAGAACAAACTTGGTATCAACAATTTCCAAAAAAAAATCAAAATTTCGAATCCAGGGATGGAAAAGTGCAATATTTTATAGTTCATGAAGGTGACCAAAATGGTTGAAAATTGTAAATTTTTCTTAAATAGTTTTACTTTATTCCTCGTGAAGAGTTGCATTCGTTAAAAATAAAACAAACAAAATTAAAATTTCATTTCCAGGGTTGGGAAGTTTAAAGTTTTTTTTTGTAAATGCAATATATTGTTGTACATGAAAGTGACCAAAATGGTTGCAAATCATAAGTTTTTCTTAAATAAAACGTCTTTATACCTAATGAAGACTAGAATTGGTAAAAAAAAATTAATTTCGCTTCCAGGGATGGGAAACTGAAATTTTTTTATTCACAAAAGTAACCAAAAAGCAACTAACGTCGGTTTTTTACTAATTAAAACTAGTTTTTAGTTCAGGAAAAACATAATTGGTATCGAAAATTAAAAAAAAAATCAAAATTTAGATTCCAGAGTTGAATAACTGCAATATTTTGTAGTACATGAAAGTGACCAAAAAGTTTAAAAATTTAATTTTTTTTTTGTCAAGTAAAACTATGTTATATCTTTTAATTAAACCTACTTCCTTTTTTAGCAAGAAAGAAAGAAGAATTACATCTGTGAAGGGTATTTAAGATCCACCACAGCCGAATATAGCACTTTTACTTGTTTTCTATTATAGACTATATTTTGTGTGTTTTTTTTTTAGTTTAATTGTTGATTAAGGATTTTCCGTTTTGAAAAATCGGGCCAACGACAGCTCAAGGGTTTTCTTTTTTGTAGTATGCTTAGAACTTTGGAGATGGAACTAGAAAGAAAAGGATAGTATTGCGACGACATCTAATATTTTGCTTCAGAGCCGATAGCCAACAAGCATTAATCTCTTTTATATATAAAAAATTTATTGTTCATTTAATATATAAGTATATTATTAATAATTAATTTTTCTATATATAAATTTTTTAAAGATGAACATAAGAAGGGGCTCAGGTGTATTAATATACAATCCTGCTGCAACAGTGTATTATGTATTAACGTTTATTTTCTTGCTGGCACTTTCAAGATATTAAATGAATAAAAGAGAATACTGTGGCCAGTAAAGCCATAAGAAGAAAAAGAAAGAAAATAATTAATAGTAAGTAAAATGCATTTAAATGAAAATAGAGTTTTATGTTCAAACACTTTAAAACTTTTATATAATTTTTCGTTAATTAAATTAACACTAGATAGATGTCAATGATTACATTCTAATTTCTTTAGTTGATCAAACCTTTTTGGTTTTCCTTGCACAAATAGAATTGAAATGTATCACAATATGTTAATAGGGAAAAATTAAGTTAATAACTGATTCAGTGTAATTTGCATAAATTACTAGAAAAAAATTAATTAAAAAAATCCTTTACCGAGTTTAAGCAGTCTCTTCCTAGAAACGCAAAACCATTTCTTATTAAAAAGGCAAGCCGACTAATTATTTTTATACACATTCAAATTTGAAAGCAACAATAATTCTTTGCTGTTTTTTTTTTTCAAATCACAAAACAATATATTTAGAAAAATTAGCATAATTGCATAAACACACAAAGCGAATAAGTGTAAGGAAAAAGTGTTTGCAATCTTAAACAATGCAATCAAAAATCATAAAACTCTGTCATAATAAAAACACACATACACACAACAACATACTTGTGCTTTACCGGCAACAGCACGTGTGCAAGTATTTCTCGGTTAATTGTTAAAGATGGCAATAACAACTGCCACAAAAATGAAAAAAAAACTATACATTAAGAGAAAAAGAAAAACAACGCATATCCTTAAACAGGAGCAGCTCAGGCATACATGCAACAAAATGAACTCATGCATAAGCGTTCATATGGCTCAAGTTTAAGTAGCAGAAATATAGTTTTTAAGCAACAACAACAACAACAACTAAAATTGCATACAAATTTCTTAATATCTGTGTGCACTTCTATTAAAAACAAATACAAAATCATAGTGCCGTATAGAAGCAAGAATATTGTTAAATCATTTTCACAAAGCAACTGCAGCAGCTGTTGCCAACGACTTGCAGTAGTTGTTTAAGCAAAAAAAAAATTAAAACAAAAAAAAAGTCATATACGAGTATAACATACATTTGAATATATAAATTTAGAAAATTGTTGAAAATTATACGCCCACTTATAAGCTCATAATAACACACAACAACAGAAAGAGCAAAACAAAAAAAAACAAAAAATTGGCAGCAGGAAAATCCAAACATCAAACAATTGCCAACAACTGAAACGGCAACAGAATTGATCTTAAATATAGCACAGGGAAATACAACGGCAGCAGTTAAAATGAAAATTGTTAAAGTAAAGCACACTAAGTAGAGAAGAAAAAATGGAAATTTTTTGAAACAGATTTCTCTGTGTGAATAGAATCGATCGCTTTAAAATAGAATTGATAACAAGTTTAGAAGCAAAAGTTGAAGTGTGTGAAAGGGCGCTTAAATAATGGTTTTTATCACGCCCTGATAAGGGAAAAGTCAAAATTATTAATAACATATTATTGGGTTGTTTTTAAAATAAAAGCGTTTTTTTTCTTAGTAAAAGTACGAGGTCTGTTGAAGAAGGAGATGAATACAAATGTTTCTTCATATAGTTTTATTTATTCAGAAATATGTCTTTTCCCCTCGTGACTTTAATTCCCACACATGAAATAGACTTGTGCCAGCGTTTTTGTTCAATTCTCAAAACTGTTCTGATGTACACTTTTTGTATGTCCTTTTCGATTTTCATTATCCTAAATCGTTTTTTCATGGGTCCTTTAATCTAGAGAACAGAAAAACACGGCTGGATGCCAATTCTGATAAATACGTTGGCTCAGGCATAATTGTATGGTACAGTTTCTTAAAGAGAATATATGTATATAGAAAAAAATTACGAACAAGCACTGACGATTGAACAGGTGCATTATGGTGATGTAAATGCTTTGAAAATTTTTTTCATACCATACTGGCCATTTTCTTCATATCACTTATCGCAAGTGGCACAGAACTTCAACAAAAAATACACACTGTAGTCATTATCATGGGTAAATTTTTTTTGTTCGACTATTCTCTACACCTTCTCTACATTTTTATTTGTTTGCTGATGTTCGGAGACCTCAAGGAGGAGCATCACACCTTCTCGCCCGTCTCAAAAAACAAATTTGTACCACTTGAAAAAATGTTTCTATCTCTCAGTGCCATCGACATATGAAGCTGTGAATACCTCAAGTGCTTTTGAGCACTAGATTCCATTTGTTTACACACAATATTTCATGAAAATTAGTTAATGCAAAAAAAAAGCAGAACACGCAAAACATTTCTAAATTTTATAAATCTCGCAATCAAATTAAACAAGCTAAATAACTGGACCTATGAACACATATTCGAGACGAGTGTTCCAGTGTGACAAACACACAAAATCTAATCGAATGTACGTAATCTGCTATATTTAAATATTCACCATATTTTCAGAACAGACCTCATATCTGTTTTTTAAACAACGAACAAAAACACTTATGTAATATGTTTCATGGTGGAAACATGCAAAGAGAACAATATGGAAAGAGAACAATAATTATAATAGAGAAATGCACATCATAAAGTAGGCGTATGAGTAATATTTTATGTGCTGAAATAGTTTATCGCAATATCACTCATACGCCGGCACTATAGAAATTATGAAGGTTGAATCAGTGCTACCATATGGGGAACTGCATAACCATAACCCAATACAGTTTTACCTATAAGGTAAGTATGTACTGCACTACCAGTTATGGTACAGGTGTTATTCTTAAGACAAGACCAGTTTTAGAGTGCAAAGAGAACAACCGATTAAAGGATTTTTTTTGGGGGGACTCGGCTTTTGTAAGAGTACATATTATAGGGCCTAAGCTTGACCTTGACAAACTCCCATATATAAATTTTTGCCGGTCAATAATGCCACAGATTTATCCATATCATCCAATTGTATATTGCCACATAATTAAAGCTATTATTATTATTAATAACGTCATCACTAACTGAACCATAATTTCACCCTTAACTAATCATGCCAGTGCATCTCTTAACTAAGCATTAAATAAGTAGGAAAATAAGAAAATATGAGAAAACTATATGTTCTTCTGTAAGTAAAACTATATGATGAAATGTGAAAAAATGGATAAAATAATATATAAACAAAAAAATTTTTTGGAGTAAAAGAAAATACTAGAAAATCTATCCAAAGTTTATATCAACATTTTGTCTGACAAACATGACAATTGTGTTGAAACTGGTAGAAAAACAAAACGAAATACAAGAATAATAATTTGAAAAGGCGTAATGGCAATGGAAGAGCATCATCATACCGTATTATAATTTTTCGAAAGACAATACAAAAACTTCAACTAACAGCCAATGCTTAAACACAGTGAATGCTCAAACATTATTGTTTGGCATTCAACTAAACTATTGCAGTTGCACCGTGGAATGGTAATCACATACTTTGACTAAGGTTTTTACACGAGAATAAAGGCAAAACATGTGAAGTAAGGCGTCTGCAGCCATATGCCGTAACTCGCTAAAGCTAAAAGACAATGGCTAAACATCTAAAGAGTTATTTTTTTGGTTGAAACAGTTGTAAGAAACGTCTGAATATTTTTGGGGGTTTACTTTGTATTTAAGTAGTTGCTGCAACTGTATCTTGTAACTCTCCGAAGCCAAAATTCGATCGCTAACACAATAGCATTTCTCCTTAGCTTGTTTATAATAAAAAATAATAATTATTATTCGTTTCCTAGCAAATAGGTATATACAAAATAAACCCCTAAAAGTATACAGCAATTTCTTACAGCTATTTGAGATCAAATACTTTTTAGCGATTACAAAAAAAATTTAATTATTTAGAGGACTTTTACCTTTAGCGAGTTACTGAATATAACTTAGATACCGGAAAAGTATGCAATTTATTTTTTTTTTTTTTTGTGATAGAAGATTTAATCTTTTCTGGTGGACTGGAAATAAAGTAGTAAAAACCAATTATTATGTGGTTTGTTTGTTAATTAAACCTATTTCTTACCTTGCGAAGATGAAATTTGTACTAAAAATTAAAATAATAAAAAAACTTTTCCAGGGATGGGAAATTGCATTTTTTTTTTTTGTACATGCAATATTTTGTAGTACATGGAAGTGACCAAAATAGTTACAAATTTTGAGTTTTTCTTAAATAAAACTATTTTATACCCCATTAAGAGTTGCATCGGTTAAAATAAAACAAACAAAAAATTAAAATTTCGCTTTCAGGGTTCGGAAATTGAAATTTTTTTAGTACATAAAAGCAGTCATATAAGTTCCTAATTTGGATTTTTTTTCAGTAAATTAAACCTATTTAATGCTTCAGAAAGAATTATATTCTTGTAATAAATAAATATATTTAAAAATTCTATTCCAGGGTTCGAAAACCGATATATGTTGGTTAAATAAAATTGTCATATAAGTTCCTAATTAAATGTTTTTTAATTCAACTAAACACATTTTAGACTTCAGGAAAAATTAAATTGGTATTAAAAGCCAAAAAAAAGATTGATATTCGATTCCAGGGTTGGAGAACGCAAATTATTTTTGGCACATAAAATAATCAAAAGATTGACTACTTTTAGTTTTTTTTTTTGTGCATTAAGCCTTTTTTACCCTTAAAAAGAATTAAATTTGTGTTTAAACCAAAACAATTTTAAATTTTAATTCAGGGTTGGAAAATCAAAATATTTTTGGTACACAAAAGTAGCCATATAAGTTCTTAATTTTGGGCTTTTCAGTGAATTAAACCAATTTTATACTTCGCAAAGAATTAAAATTGGTATTAGAAACCAAAAATATTGAAAATTCAATTTCATGATTGAGATATCAAATTTTTTTTCGGTACGTAAAAGTAACCAAATAAGTTTCTAATTTTTATTTATTTTTTGTTTTATTATTATTTCTTATTATATATATATATTTTTTTTTTTGTTGTGTTAAACGTTTTTTATGCTTCAGGAAGAATTGCATTCGTGTAAAAATTTGAAAAAAATTAGTAAGTAGATTCCAGGGTTAGAAAATCGAAATACCAGCAGCCAAATAAGTTCCTTATTTTGTTTTTTTTTTTTTTTTTGTGAATAAAATCTATTATTCTATTTCAGAAAAAAAGCAGATATATGTATATCTGTGAAAGGTATTTAACATTCGGCACAGCCGAATAAAGCACTTTTGCTTGTTTTATATACATATTAATATCCTGGAAATACAGCTATTGACATTTTTTTATATACATAATTCCTGAGGCCTTTAAACTCTCAGTAGATCTAAATTCCAATCAAATGTAAATAATTAGCTTAGCACAGTCATATCATGCAACCGCACTGCGCATATACTCTCACCATAAAAACCACTGTAATTCTATGCCAAAGTTGCCGAAAGAAATCTTGGTTTCACATCAATATACATAATTTATTTTGCTCACTTACACAAGTCTGTTGGTAAGAATAGAAGGCAAATAGTTGAAAAAAGATGAAAAAACAAAATTGCATGTGTTAAGTCAACTTCTTTCTTTTTTTTTCTTTTTATACTGCATCTCGTAGTATAAAGTTTCCTTTTCATGTGATTTTCCTTCGAAAGAAATAATGTATAGAGCAGCAATTACAAAAACTCAAAGCATTACATGCATACAAAGGTAAAAATCTAATCTTGTGTATACCCGGTAGTTCGCAGGGCAGCAATATAATGACGTGCTCCATGTCGTCATAATTTTGCCGCCGCTTATAATTATTTATCTAGAACTTTCGAAATTGTACTGCCATTATTTTGAGTTCAAATAAAAATCTAGAGTTGTATGTACCCAGTAGTTCGGAAGGCAACAAAATAATGACGAAATGGAGCAAGTGGTTTATTTTGCTATGCTTATAACTCCTTATATACAATTTTTGAAATTGTGTTGCCATTATTTTGGGCTCCAATAAAAATTTTAAGTTGTGTATACCCGGTAGTTCGCAGGGCAGCAAAAATAATGACGAAATGGAGCAAGTGCTCTATTTTGCTACGCTTATAACTTCTTATATATAATTTTTGAAATTGTGTTGCCATTATTTTGGGCTCCAGTAAAAATTTTAAGTTGTGTATACCCGGTAGTTCGCAGGACAGCAAATATTATGACGAAATGGAGCAAGTGCTTTTTTTTCTACGCTTATAGCTTCTTATATATAATTTTTGAAATTGTGTTGCCATTATTTTGGGCTCCAGTAAAAATTTTAACTTGTGTATACCCGGTAGTTCGCAGGGCAGCAAAAATAATGACGAAATGGAGCAAGTGGTTTATTTTGCTACCGCTTATAAAAATTTATCTAGAATTTTCGAAATTGTAGTGCCAATATTTTGAGTTTAAATAAAAATCTAGACTTACGTGTACCCAGTAGTTCGCAGGTCAGCAAAATAATGACGAAATGGAGCAGGCGTTTTATTTTGCTACCGCTTCTAATTAGTTACCTAGAACTTTCGAAATTGTACTGCCAATATTTTGAGTTCAAATAAAAATCTCGAGTTGTATGTACCCAGTAGTTCGGAAGATAGCAAAATAATGACGAAATGGAGCAAGTGGTTTATTTTACTACGCTTATAATTCCTTATATATAATTTTTAAAATTTGTGTTGCCATTATTTTGGGCTCAAGTAAAAATTTTAAGTTGTATTTACCCGGTAGTTCGTAGGGCAGCTATACATTTGTGGTGTACGTATGCAATTTTTAATACGTTCATGTATTTTTATAAATATATATTTTTTATAAGATACACAAATAGTGTTTGAAGCATAAAATATCCAAATATATTCCTCTCATAATAAAAATAACTTCAATATAATAAAAATTATAAAAACAAAAAAAAATTATTTGCAGTTTGCAGATTTGAACTTGAGTCTGAATAAAAATTGTAACCTTAATAATGCAATTATTAAGTTTGAAAAGTAAAATTTGCGTTCCTGTTATTTATAAAAAAAAATTACAATAATTTTTTTATAATTTTTTATTTATTTTCAGGCCATTGTGCACCATTTCAAAAACTACGGCGTATTTTTATATGTACGTTCAAGTACATAATCTAATAACTATATACACCTAATACAAATAGTTTTCGTAAATGTGCATATTAAAGTAAATCAATATGTGCAGCTTGATTTCTCTACATATCGTCACCTGAAATCCTAAACGCCATAACAGCTTTTAAAATAGATAGATCTCTTTAGAATATCATCGTTCCTCATGGGTATAGGATGACTTCACGTTGCGAAAGAGAGTCTATAAGAGGTCTCTGCTCCAGGATATCAAAAAGGTACCGAATCAATGGACTCAAATCACGTAGAGGCAACAGCCCTTAAAGCTGAACTAATGAAAACAAGCAGTCCTTTTTTTACAACGTCATTTATTACACATTTTTTAATCAATTGTCGCTACATAGAAAACTAATTTTTGTGCCGAAAAAAGTCTCTTTCGTGTCATATTTAATTCGCACACTCCGCACAATATAACGCAGGAGTAACGCAGGTAGCTACTCTTTGACTGGCGAGTCTGATAAAAAAATTGTAAAGAAAAAAAAAAGACTGAGGATTAATTCAAATAACATAATTTAATTAAATATGCTGCAGTTCTTTTTAATTCATAATCATAAAGTCTATTTGAAGTTTTTATCAATTACGGCCTTTTGAATTTCAACTGACGTTCGAAGATGTACCAAGATTTTTATTATTGCAACCATACGAGCGGCTTAAGTTTCCATCAGTTAAAGTTTGAGTTGAGCGGAGTTTGTCATCTGATTTATGCGCATACTTTTGCAGTAGAAACGTGCCAAAACATTAACGGAAATAATGTGATTTTCATGAACTATAACTTTACACACAAACGAACGTTTATGTGTGTGCAAAAAGAAAAAAGATTAAAAAAAAACTCGGTACATAAATGTCTATGCAAGATGTAGCAGTTTCACTCAATATTTTTTTTGTTTTTGTACTTCAAAATGTAATTTTAAACATGTCATTTTGGCCCAACAGTTTATAGTTTGAATTCACTAATATTAGGGGTATTCACTGTTGCTTGTATATTTGCACTTTTATACAGGAAGTAATTAAATTTCGGTACGTTATATTCGACTGGATGGAATATAATCCAGGATATATTCACTTTGTCATTCCGTTTGCAACGCAGCGAAATATCCATCGTAGAACCCATAAAGTATACTACACATTCTTGATCAGTGATGAAATCTAAGACGATCTGGCCATGTCCATCCGTCCGTCCGGCCACCCATCTATGGAAATCACGATTCAGTCCAAACGAAAAGAACCGCGTACTCTTGAATAGCACAGTTCAACTTCGTAAATAGGGGTAGTTTTTCCTCTCTGGCCCCGATCCAGCCCATTTATGAATTTGACCTGTGCTATCGTTCGAGATTTATGTACACCAAATTTCAAAGATCCGGCTATATTTGTTGTATCTGTATCGGACAGACGGACAGACATGGCTAGATCGTCTTAGATTTCATCACTGATCAAGAATATGTAGTATACTTTATGGGGTCTTAGAGGGATTTTTCGTTACTTTACACACGAAGTGTTAAAATAAATATGCTTTCCAATTCTTTTTAGGAGTATAAAACAAACAAAAGTTGTTTTTGCAAAAACTTGTAATTTGTTGTAGCAAACTTGCAACAGCTGCAAGCTGTCCGCAAACGGTGATTTCCCTTAATGTATTTAACACTTGTGCATGCATTGGCCTGTAACGATTTTATTTTAATTCAATTTTTTATTTGCCATAAAAAATTTTATTGCAAAAATATATAATTTTTTTTTTAAAACATCTTTTATCTATTTTGTTTTTAAAACTTTTCTTTCTTTTGTTTTCTAACGGAGTTTTAAAATTCCCGCTAATTCTTTAATTTTCTTTTTTTGCGCTATTATTCTTCATCTGCTCTCATTGCCATTCTTAAGGAGTGTGTGCGTGCAAAACTTTTATCGTGATTTGTGTTATTATTGCTGATAAAACGAGAAATATTTTTAAGTTGTAAGTAGATATTTTTATTACACTTTTTTTTTTGTTTTGTTTAAAATAAAATAAAAAATTCAAGTCATAAAGTTGAAATATAAAAATAAACGTATCGAAGCTGAATATTGATATGCCACCTACAGTTTAACGTTTGACATTTTGGATGTATTTTCAAAAACACTCAAACACACACACACAAACACACATGCATGTGATGTATTAGTTTTAGATATTTCCTCTAATATCTTTTGCTTTAGCAGGTTATTATATTTTGTATGTGCCAGCGACAGATGAGCTAAATATATTTTTAAAGTTTTTTCTTATAATTCTCTTTTTTCATATACATATAAAATAAATAATTTTAAAGTAAATGAAAAAAATTTTTATGACGATAACATAAAATATAAAATAGATATAAAAAAAGTTGTTTAACGAAAAATCTGTTTTCTTATACAATCAACTAAAAATTCAGTCATCATGGCTCTACAGCACACGCCATGCAAAACAATGGCAGATCGTTTCTCATTGCGAAAAAATTAAGGACACATAATGCCGCCAGTGTGCAGACTGCCGCAAACTGCCAATTAGATAGATGGATGTAATAGTGAGTTCTTAACGGGTTAAAGATTCAATACCCTTAAGAATATGGCAATTTTGTTGGCATTTAACTAGAACTGAGCTTCATTACTACACACAATTCTTTGATAAAAATTATTTTCTTCAGGAAGTTTTAAATAATTATCCCAATTATCAAAAAAAATGCCACGCACATGTTCAATTCATCAAAGAGATGTATTTGATGGGCATGTAATTTAAAATCCTTATTTTAAATTGACCACTTGGTAAAAAGATAAAGTGTAACCAGTTGAAAACAACGGCGATACAACATTTCTGCGTCTGCTTTAATACTTGGCTCTACCGTGTCCATATTATCCCGGTTACCCCGGTTTCATTGTCTTGTTGATGTTTTTGAATCGAGAAGAGTAAAACTGGTGCAAAAGTGAGCACGAATTGTTGGTTCGTTAGGTTGATTATTTTGACCGGATGAAGGCCTGTAAGGACTTCGTCTGTGTTCATACTCTCCAAAAAAGAATATGGAGGTTATATTCACTTTGTCATTCCGTTTGTAACGCAGCGAAATATCCATCTGAGACCCCATCAAGTATATATATTCTTGATCAGTGATGAAATCTAAGACGATCTGAGCATGTCCGTCCACCCGTCCGTCCGTCTGTCCAAATAACGATTCAGTCCCAACGAAACTAGCCAGATTCTCGAAATTGGGTATAAATATATCTTGAAGGATAACACGGGTGAAGTTCGAAAATGCCCTACATCGGGCTAGAGGGAAAAAAATTCCCCTAACAAGAACTAACCACTACCTACTTGTAAAAAACAACTTAATTTTGTGAATTTTTTGTAATTTCGTTAAGCAAAATATATACATATATTTTTATGTCAAAGAAGGTCCAACGCGTTAAACTTAGAGCCATAAAATAAAAATAAAAAAATTTTTTGAACTCGCCCCCTTTAGTGGGCATGATTATATGCAAAAATAGTATAAGAATTTAACAAATTGTTTTACTTAGGCCTACAGTCCTTAAAAATAAAATGTTTAAGCTTTAATGACGCAGCTGAGACGTAAGCTGGTACTCCTCTGCCCAAACCCCTCCTCCCGTTTGCCACCTAAATGACCCTTTAAAAAGAAACAAAAAAAAAAATAAATTTATGTGTGTGAAGAGAAATATGCCGAGTTAAATATGTTTTGACGTAAGCAGTTACGAAGTGACGTAACGTAAATGACGTTATGACGTAACGTAATGGCAATCAGAAAAATATTTTTTTGTATGAAAACCCATAGAGGGAAAACCCATAGAGGGAGAGTCTTCTATACCATACATCATTTTGTATATACTGGCAATGCATGCCAACTCCTTATTTGGCCACTGGGTGCAAAATCCCTCCAAGATCACACACACTCTCATGGCCTGTAAATTGACCTTTTATGACCTGGAAATATTTTCACAAAATGCTCAAAATATTTATTAAATATGGATTTTCATAAAAAAAAATTCACTGTTTGCCATTTCGTTACGTCATAACATATTTAACTTCACAGCTAAATACGTCATTTCGTAACTGCTTACGTCAAAACATGTTTAATCCGGCATATTTATCTTCACTCACATAATAAATTTTACATTTAATTATCCCAAACCATTAGTTTTAGAGTCTTATGGCAAAGGTGAATTGTCTCCCCCGCGGCCCTTGCCAGAGAGACCCAAATATATATAGATTTAATGCTCCCAAAAAAGAATTGAACCCCATAAAATATATATATTCTTGATCAGTGATGAAGTCTAAGACGGTCTAGCAATGTCCATACGTTCGTCTGTGGAAAACATGATGTAGTCTAATTTTGGACCCCGCCCCCTTTAATGGGCGTTGACGTACGTTATTATATAAAAGAACTCTGTCCCACCCAGTTTAACATTTTAAACTCACTTACTAAATATTTGGAGGGTATTTAAGATTCGACCCGGTCGAATATAACGATTTTACTTGTTTTTTTATTTAATTTTTTTAATATATTTTTTTTAATTATTATTTTAATTTTTTATTTCTTTTCCTTATTTGTTATATGCAAAAATTTTACTTGTTTTTTAATTTAATTTTTTTAATATATAATTTTATTATTATTATTATTATTATTTTTATTTTTTATTTCTTTTCCTTTTGATGTGTTAACATCTATACGCGTGCCTCTAGGGCAGTAAACTATCAGTTTCAATACATACGCAAGTGTAAGTGTAAGAGTTTGTTTGTTTGTTGTTGTTGCTTGGCAGTCGGTATTGAAAGTGATTATTGGGCGATTTTCATATAATTTTCCCACGCGATTTTCTCCGGAAATTCATAGCCGATTTTATTAATTTTTGGATTAAAACGCTAGCGCGGGTTTCGACGAAGAGTTTAGGCCAAAAATTAAGGCGATCCGATATCGGCGAACGGAGATTTAAGTATTTTAATTCGGAGTATTAATTTGGAGTAATATTAAAAAAGTGTTTTATGTTGATCTTCGGTTTTGTCTTATGCATAGCAAAGAGAATGTGGCGTGGTTATACGTACATATATAAAAATGAGATAGCAAGACAGCAACGTATGTAGCTTATGTACAAACATAACAATTTATGTATGTACATTTGTCTGTTGCTTTGCATTCTCTTTGTTTTTTGTGGGTTTAATATAAAATAAATAAAAAATACTATATATTAACTCTACCTCCGGGTTTGTGGGTCTGTGTTCATAGAAATCGAACAGGTACCGTGTAACAAAAAGGTGTTAACACATCGCCCGTGAGTTCGAACACTCATTGATTTTTTTTTTGTTAGTAAATATCTTCTATGAGGAATTGTCATATCATAATTACTCACTTCGATAGCTAACATGCAGCTAAATAGAAATAGATACGATACAAGTACAGTCAACGATAACACAAGTTTAAGTGCTTTTAACAAAAACCTTAGCATACTTTTTTGGATATTTTATTGCCATGAATTAATCAAGCTGTAAACGTCTATAACATAAACCATATTTACGTATATGAAAAGTTATTAAATTCGTGTTGAGTTCTTTTAATTATAATTGCATTTAAAAAACTATTACTAAAGTCTATAAATAATTTTTAAGGCTTTAAATCAATTTGCATATTACTAATACACTGTAGTTTGCCTGCTTGGCGGAAACACCTCTCTTGCCAATTAAAACTACTTGTTTAATACAAAAAAAAAAAAAGAAATTAAAAGGAAAAAAATAGTAGGAGGACTCTGCGATTTTAGTTTTAACACAGAGGGCATGTGTTCTCGAATAAGGCAGCAACCACATTTAACGAACACTGCGTTTATTGACAAAACGTATTTGTGTTGTAAAGTATTGTGCGGTAGTAGCAATTTAATACTAAATGATTTCATGTGCTAGTAAATGTGTGTAAATGATTGCAAAAGGTATTTTGTTTAAGGTGTTATTTTTGTATTAGAAATAGTATTAGTTATACTTTTATTTACCAGTAACAATTATAATTTTAATAATTGCAATTACAAAGTTTCTTAAATTATTTGGGGCTATTAAAATATTTCTTGTATTTCATGCTACTAAAACTCCACCATGTAGACGAGAACCCTGTAGATGCAATTTTATGGCATCACAGGTTATTGTTTATTTACTCTCCATATCAGCTTGCATGTGTAAATTTTTTTTTTTTTATATATTTTTTCTAATTGTGTTTTTTCTCTGTAATTGTAACAAATTGCATTGTAGTTTTAATAGATTGCACTCGTATTTTAAACCATTTGTTACATTTACAAATGTTGTTGCCGTTGTGTGGTTAGTTGTTTTGCAGTACCATTTCTGTTATAGCTGCTGTTGTTGTTGTTGTTGTTCGTCTATTTTATTATGCACAATTGTCGATATGCCATGCAAGTGATTCTAATTTCATTGGTTATGCATGATAGAAATTGAGGCAGGCATTTAGGCATGACAATGGATACTGTATACATATATTGTTAGCAGTACTCCTGCAACGCCAATAGAATAAATTAAGTTAAAAATAAATAACAGCAGGAACAACAACAAAAAAAGTACGCATTTTAAATTAAATGGGAAAAAATATGTTGAAAAGTAAACGATGATATTTTTAGTGAATATTGAAAATACCCTACGTTATATAAATTAAATACTCTATATATTTAATCAGGAAGTTGCCGGCTTCTTTGTAAGCGGATGTTACAGAAAAAATCTAATCCAAAGTCCTTTTCTGCGATTTGTTGTCAGATTTCAGATTCAACTATTGCTCACTTATGTGCATAATATTTTCCTATTTTCATCTATAATAAAATACTTGTTTTATAAAGTACTTTTTCCAAAGAGAACTTTTTTGCAAAAACATTTTTTTTCAAAAAGTGCCTTTTCATAATAGTATTTTTCCCAAAAAGTACTTTTTTAAAATAATTTTCAAAGAAGTACTTTTTAAAATTTTTTTTAAAGCGGTTCCTGAAACGTTCCTTTTTAAAATGTTTTTTTTCAAGAAGTACTTTTTTTAAATAGTATTTTTTCAAAGAAGTACTTTTTAACGGTTTTTTTTCAATACTTTTTAAAGCGGTTCCTCAAACGTTCTTTTTTAAAATGTTTGTTTTTTTTCAAAAAGTACTTCTTTTAAATAGTATTTTTTCAAAGAAGTACTTTTAAAAGCTTTTTTTAAATACTTTTTTAAAACGGGTTCTCAAACGTTTGAAAGGTATTTTTTAAAAAGTACTTTTTTTAAATAGAATTTTTCCCAAAAAACTACCTTTTCCCAATAATAGATACTTTTTTCCAGAAGTACTTTTTTAAAACAGCTTTTTTTCACACAAGTAATTTTTTCAAATAGTATTTTTTTCAGAAAACTATTTATTAAAATAGCTTTTAAAAAAAATAATATCTTCTTAAAATAGCACTTTATTCAAAAAAGTACATTTTCAAATAGTATTTTTTCAAAACAGTACTTCCTTAAAATAGTATTTTTTCCACAAAATGCTTCTATAAAATAATATTTTTCCAAAAAAGTACTTTTTAAAACAGCATTTTGCAGACAAATAGTATTTTTTTCAGAAAACTATTTATCAAAATAAATTTTTTTTAAAGTACTTTTTCAAATACTACTTTATTCCAAAAAGTACTTTTTCAAATAGTATTTTCAAAAAAGTACTTCCTTATAATAGTGTTCTTTTCCACAAAATGCTTCTATAAAATAATGTTTCTTCAAAAAAGTTATTTGTTTTTTAATTTTTTTTTTCAAATAGAATTTTTCCCAAAAAGTAAATTTTTAAAATAGTATATTTCCTACAAGTACTTTTTCCAAATAATAAATACTTTTACCAAAAAGTACTTTTATAAAATATAATTTTCCCATATAATTAATTTTTCAAATAGAATTTTTTTTAAATACTTTTTAAAATAGTTTTTTTTTTAAGTACTTCTTGAAAGAGTACCTTATTCAAAAATTACCTTTTCAAATAGTATATGTATATTCAAAAGAGTATTTCTTTAATATAGTATTTCTTTCCAAAAAGTGCTTCTTTAAAATAATATTTTTTTCAAAATAGTACTTTTTAATATAGGTTTTTTTCCCAAGAAGTACTTTTTAATATAGTACTTTATTCAAAAAAGTACTTTTTGAAATAATATTTGTCAAAAAAGTACTTTCTTCAAATAGTAAATACTTTTACCAAAAAGTACTGTTCCAAAAATTACTTTTACCAAAAAGTACTTTTACAAAAAAGAACTTTTACAAAAAAGTACTTTTACCAAAAATTACTTGTAACAAAAAGTACTTTTACCAAAAAGTACTTTCGCCAAAAAATACTTTTACCAAAAAGTACTTTTACCAAAAAGTACTTTTACCCAAAAGTACTTTTACCAAAAAGTACTTTTACAAAAAAGTACTTTTACCTAAAAGTACTTTTACCAAAAAGTACTTTTGCCAAAAAATACTTTTACCAAAAAGTACTTTTACCAAAAAGTACTTTTACCAAAAAGTCCTTTTACCAAGAAGTACTTTTACCAAGAAGTACTTTTACAAAAAAGTAATTTTACCAAAAAGTACTTTTACGAAAAAGTACTTCTACCAAAAATTACTTTTACCTAAAAGTACTTTTACCAAAAAGTAGTTTTAACAAAAAGGACTTTTATCAAAAATTACTTTTACCAAAAAGTAATTTTATCAAAAAGTACTTTTACGAAAAAGTAGTTTTAACAAAAAGTACTTTTACCAAAAATTACTTTTACCAAAAAGTACTTTTACCAAAAAGTACCTTTTTGAAATAACTTTTTTCAGAAAAGTACCTTCTTAGAATAGATTTTTTTCAAAAAAGTGCTTTTTGAAAATAGTAATTCTTCCAAAAAGTACTGCAAATAGTACATTTTCCAAAAAGTAGCTTTCGTTAAAAAAAAGTACATTTCTAAAAAGATATATTTTAGAAGCAAACATTTTTCAATAATGTATATTTTCTTTAAAATGCTTTTCCTGAAAAGTAATTTTTGTGAAAAAGAATCGGTTTTAGGAGCTTTACCAGAACCTTTTGAGAAAGTAGCTTTCCCCCATAGTACCTTTGTAGGATGTAAATTTTTTAAAGGTTTAATAAATACATCTTACCAAATGTATTCCCAAAAATCACATTTCAAAAAAATACAATTTTTCAAAAGCACCCTGATTAAGCGGAAATTAAAACTGACCGTTTTCAAAGGAATATATAAAAAAAAATATTTATTTTAATGCTTTCTTCAGAACTTCTGAAAATTATTTTCCAAAAGGCAATCCTTAAGCACCACAATTCAGAAATACACTATATGTATATCAATTCAGATCAAATTAAAAATGTTTCAATTATAAGAGATTTTTTAAACTGTTGGAACCATTTTCCCGTATTTACCTGCTTTAGTAGGTTTTGTTGTCGCCCTGGAAAAATACAAATTTTTATTACACCGGCTTCTGTTAACAAAAAGTACCGAAAACTGCTATGATTTTACCTGTTGTAATTGTAAATTTTTAAAAAGTGCCGAAAACTGTTCGAGACTCTTTTTAGAGGAATAAAATAGGCTAAAAATGTTTTTCTTACAGTCCATAGGTATAAGAAGAAAAAAATATGAGAATTAAGTTTAACCCTTTTTAAGCCCTTAAGGACTCAAACTGGTGTAGACTTGTTATTCTAGCAGTATTAGCTGTGGTATGCTTTTTGAACCTGATTTTATCTATTGTAGTTTCCGAAATATACAAATAATATTTTACTTTAAAAATTTTTTTTATACTGCAATTCACAAAAATATATTCACGATGGTTCTATCTATTGGAATGAGCACGTACACATCAAATATCAGATTCCTAGCCTTTAGTCGTTTAGGCTGGACTGTCAGTCTCTTTTATATTCAGTAAAAAGTATATCTTATTTAAATTGTTGAATAGTTTAAATTTTTAATTATAATTTTTAATAAATAGTTTAACAAATTTCTGCAACAAATTATCACTTTTGCTCCCACTTAACAAGTAAGTATATTATGCTTAAGGTAGGGTGTCACGGAAAAAAAGTACAGAATAGTAATTGTTTTTAATGACAATTGCAATTAGATATTCAATACATTTAAAATATTGAGCGCGCTAATGCATGATTGACATGATTTGACAATATAAATTGAAGGGCTTCACAACACACACACACTCGAAGAGAGAGAACAACACAACGTCATAGAGACAGGAGGAAAAAAACCAACAAAATTAACAGCAATGAATCAGTTAAAATATTATTTAAAATCCTAGCAACCGTAAGTACAACGATATTGTGCCATGTCGCTGCTTGTGCTCGTTTATAGAAAGAGCAATAATAAAATATTCATTAGTTTTATATATTATTTAAATTAGGTTTTTTCCTCATTGTCGTATTTTTTTCCAAAAATAAAAATTCAGCAACCAATGACGACAGTAAATTTCATTTAAAATTGTGCAGGTTTACCTGAAAGTACACGCTTTTACATATTTTAGTACAGCCTAAAATCATGCTCAGCCAATTATACATATTTTTAATTTAATTGCCAGCCATGACTGAGCTAAACTCGGAATTTGTTACACATTTCGTATAATGAGAATTGTGTTTTCTTTTTTTGTTCAATTTCCGCCGAAATGTTTAACATATGTCAATTAATGAGGAATGAAAATTTAAATATATATTTGCCGCAAATCTACAGTTTTAATTCTTGTGATAAATAATTTATTTGATATATTATTAAAGCAGATGCAATTTACTGCTTTTATTAACACTATTTTATAATTCAGGAAGAGTTAAGTTGGTATCGAAAATTTAAAAAAAAAATTAAAATTTCTATACCAGGGTTGGACAACTGCAATATTTTTTGTGGTTCATGAAACTGACCGAAATGGTTACAAATTTTAAGTTTTTCTTAAATAAAACTACTTTAAACCACAGTAAGACTTGCATTGGTAAAAAAAAAGCAAAAAAGTTAAAATTTCGTTTCCAGGGTTGGGAAATTGAAATTTTTTTATACATAAAAGTAATCAAAACGCCAACTGAGGTTTTTTTGTTGCTTATTAAAACTATTTTATAATCCAGCAAGAATTAAATTGGTATTAAGAATTAAAGAAAAAATTAAAATATCTATTCCAGGGTTGGACAACTCATATATATTTGTGTACATAAAATTGACGAAAACGTTAAAAATTTCAAATTGTTTTTAAATAAAACTATTTTATACTTCATTAAGAATTGAATTGTCATTAGAAACCAATAAAATCAAAAATTCGATTCCAGGGTTGGGCAATTGATATATTTTTCGAAACATAAAAGCAATCAAAAATGCAACTTCTGTTTTTTTACATATTAAAACTATTTTATAATCCAGCAAGAATAAAATTTTTGCTGAAAAATTAAAAAAAAAATAATTATTGCAGGGTTGGAAAATCAATTTTTTTTTAACATAAAAGTAATCAAAATGGTAACTTCCGTTTTTTTTAACTATTTTATAATTTAGCAAGAATATAATTTTTTTTAATTTAAAAAAATCGAAAATTTGATTGCAGGGTTGGAAAACCAAAATTTTTTTTGGAGCATAAAACTAATCAAAAAAGCAAAAACTATTTCATAATCCAGCAAGAATAAAATTTTTTTGAAATAATAAAAAAAAGAATATATATTATTGCAGAGTTGGAAAATCGAAGTTTTTAAGGAACATTAATCCAAGAGGCAACTTTCGTTTTTTTAGTCATTAGAACTATTTTATAATTCCGCAAGAATATAATTTATTTTTTTAAATTAAAAAAAATCAAAAATTTGATTGCAGGGTTGGAAAATCGAAATTTTTTTGGAACATAAAACTAATCAAAAAAGCAAAAACTATTTCATAATCCAGCAAGAATAAAATTTTTTTTGAAAAATTAAAAAAAAATAACATATGTATATTATTGCAGAGTTGGAAAATCGAAGTTTTTAAGGACATTAATCCAAGAGGCAACTTTCGTTTTTTTAGACATTAAAACTATTTTATAATTCCGCAAGAATATAATTTATTTTTTTATATTTAAAAAAATCAAATATTTGATTGCAGGGTTGGAAAATCGAAATATTTTTTGGAACATAAAACTAATTAAAAACAGCAACTTCAATTTTTTTACTTATTAAAGCTTTTTAATAATTCAGCAAGAATATAATTTGCCTTTGTGCCTTGGAATATTTATCATGTCTTTCTGAGTTTTAAATTAAAATTTCGAACAATTAGCCTATAGAATCTTAATTCAAATTTAATATAAGAATATAATTTATTTTTTTAATTTAAAGAAATCAAATATATTATTGCAGGGTTGGAAAATCCAAAATTTTTTTTGGAACATAAAACTAATTAAAAGCAGCAACTTAAATTTTTTTACTTATTTAAACCATTTGATAATTCAGCAAGAATAACAGTTTTCTTAAATATTAAAGAAAAATCTAAAATTTTATTGCAGGGTTGGAAAATCTAATACATTTTTTTTTTATTGAAACATAAAAATAATTAAAAAAGCAACATCCATATTGTTTTTGGCGCTTATTAAAACTATTTTATAATTCAGCAAGAATAACATTTTTCTTAAAAATGTAAGAAAAATCAAAAATTGTAGGTCAGGTTTGGAAAATGGTACCTAAAAGTTCCGATAAAATGAAAAATAAATGAAAAATTCCAATTTTGCCGAAAAAATTAGATATCCAATCTACATTAAACTAAGCCTAATCTTTAGTGACATCTAAAGACCACAACCGTTGATACACTGGCACTTTTTTCAATAAAATAAGTCTTACAATCGGCCAAATCATAAGAAACTTTTATATTATTTATAAACAGTTAACTGTTAGTTACCTTAAATTTTAACTAACAACAAAATGCTTACATCTTACTCATGTTTTATTAAAGCTAAGCACTTTCATATTGACATCATCAATGTCAAATAAATGTACAGCACTTAATAAATATTTCAACAATCTAGACAAAAGCCAAAACTTGTTAATCATTTATGAAAATGGCACAATATTATAAACAAACTAATCCATAGTTTAACTTTGTTAGTTAAACTCAGAGAAAAGTTTGTTATAATAAATAAAACATATTTAAAGCGTTACATTTGCTTGCAGCAGCAGTAAAAGTAAACTGAAAATATAACAGACAAAAATAGCCAAAAATAGACAAAAATAAATAAAATAAAACAAATAAAATATACAATAATACTGTTAAATATATTATCAAGGGTCCTTGATAAATTTATTTGACTGCTAAACTTTTTTAACTAAATTAGGCTGACATGTCATGACCACAAGAAGAATAACTGACACAGTGAATAACCAAGCAGCCATGTATATCAACTTAAGCTTAATTAAAACTAAAAGTTGGAAAAAATGCACAGGCTAAAATGGAAATAAAAATAAACAAAAAAATAAAGAAACAAGTAAAAACGTTATATTCGACCGGGTCGAATCTTAAATACCCTCCAAATATTTAGTAAGAACAATTAAAATATTCAACTGGGTGGGACAGGGTTCCTTTATATAATATCGTGCGTCAACGCCCATTGAAGGGGGTGGGGTCCAAAAATAGACTACATCATGTTTTCCACAGACGAATGTATGGGCATTGCTAGACCGTCTTAGACTTCATCACTGATCAGAAATATATATATTTTATGGGGTCCAATTCTCTTTGGAGAGCATTAAGTCTATATTTTTTTGGGTCTCTCTGGCAAGGGCCGTGGGGGAGACATTTCACCTTTGCCATAAGACTCTAAACGTAAACATTTGGAATAATTAAATGTAAAATTTATTATCCGAGTGAAGATAAATATGCCGAGTTAAACATGTCTTGACGTAAGCAGTTACGCAACAACGTATTTAGCTGTTTACTTATATACGTTATGACGTAACGAAATGGCAAACAGTGAAGTTTTTTTTTGATGAAAATCCATATTCAATAAATTTTTTGAACATTTTGTGAAAATATTTCCAGGTCATGAAAGGTCAATCTACATGCCATGAGAGTGTGTGTGATCTTGAAGGGATTTTGCCCCCAGTGCCCAAATAAGAAGTTGGCATGCATCGCCAGTATATAAAAAATGATGTATGGGATAGAAGACACTCCCATAATTATTTTGTATATAAATATGGATTTTCATACAAAAAATATATTTCTCTGATTGCCATTTCGTTACGTCATAACGCCACTTACGTTACGTAACTTCGTAACTGCTTACGTCAAAACTTATTTAACTTCACTTCGCAACTGCCTACGTCGAAGCATACTTAACTTCACTTCGTAACTGCTTACGTCATAGAATATTTAACTTCACTTCGTAACTGCTTACGTCAAAACATATTTAACTTTGAATATTTATCCTCATACACCTAAATTTGTTTTGATAGGGTCATTTAGGTGGCTAAGGGGGAGCAGGGGGTAGGGCATATTAGTACCAGGTTACGTCTCAGCTTCGTCATTAAAGCTTAAAAATGTTATTTTTAAGGGATGTAGGCTTAAGTAAAACAATTTGTTTAATTTTTACTCTATATTTGCATATAATAACGCTCACTAAAGGGGGCGGGATCCAAAAATTATTATTTTTTTTATTTAATGGCTTCAAGTTTAACGCGTTGGTCCTGCTTTGACATAAAAATATATCATTTGCTTCACAAAATTACGAAAAAAAACTTTAAAAATTATGTTGCGTCTTAGAGGCTGGTTTAGTTTTTGTTAGGGGAACTTTTTTCCCTCTTGCCCGATTTAGCCCATTTCAGAACTTGGCCTGTGCTATCCTTTAAGATATATTTATACCAAATTTCAAGGGTCTGGCTGTTTTCGTTTTTACTGAATCGTGATTTTCACAGACGGACAGACGGACGGACGGACATGCTCAGATCGTCTTAGATTTCATCACTGATCAAGAATATGTAGTATACTTTATGGGATGGATATTTCGCAACGTTACCAACGGAATGACAAAGTGAAGATACCCCCCGTATTCTATTTTGGTGGGTATAAAAAGAAACCAGAAATATAATCAGCAACCAAACTGTTACTGGCCAAGTCAACATGGTAATAATTTCAAATAAACATGTTTTATATAATGAAATATAAAAACTGTTGAAATGAAAAAAAAAAAACTTAAAGTGTTATTTGCAGTTGACATTTATGAGCCACAAAGTTTTGAGACGCCTTTAATATAAATATGACAGTTACATGATAAATAAACATGTCACAAACTTATATAACGATCTTTAACATTTACGCCAAAACGCATACAGTTAAACTTTTGAAAGGGTTTATGTGTCAGAGTATTAAATGTATAAATTAAATACACAAACAGACTTTTAATTTCGGGTTTACTTGGTGTATATGGCTATATGTATGTGTGTGTGTGTGTTTGTGTGTGTGTAATCACTGAGGACATGTTGACAGCGAAATGGGCAAATTTTGATTATATTTTAATTAGTTCCAGGCAAACATGCAATTGTTAATAAAATATACAATAGCCCTATTCAGAAACTTATTCAAATGGGTTGGCAGCATTGCATCTGCAAATTGAGAGAGTATTTAAGAGCATTTTCAATGTATTTTGTTGGTGTAGAGTACAATTATTTTTTTTTGCAATTGCAATGATGCAAGACCATTTGCACAAGATTATTAATAGGGCCAATAAATAATTAAAATACAAGAGATTATTTTACACAATTTTCAGTGAAAAATTATTTAAAATTAATTTCCAATTCAATTTGTAGGTGATCAAAGAAGACATTTTGATTTTACATGGACCGTCATTCAGAGTATGAATTACAATAATGAAATTTATTGTGCCGCTATATTTAAAAGAGGATATAGTGTTGAGAGTATATGAGAAAACTATTTTTAATTTAGTATTTCCTAGGCAAAGTTTTACTATAGTGCCGACAAGTGAGGGCGCGCTAATGCGTCCTTTAGTACACGATAGTGTCCTTCGCTCTCGGTAATGTTCAGCGATCAGTGCCACAACTTCGCTTCTAAAACAGGGCGACAACAAGTAATATAACTACTACACTAATATAGAACGGAAAGATTCCATTAATGATGGAGTGCGGAATCGCACCCAGGATCTTCAGCTTCGTAATCTAGGCGTTAACTAATTCACTCAACAGCAAGTTCTTAAAATTTATATTTAAATAATTTTGATTTAATTCTTTTCTTAACAATATATCATAATTACCAAAATAAATTTATACGAGGGTTGGTCAAAAATTTTGGTAAATTTTAACATTTTGGTAAATTTTACATTTTTATTTTCTTCATCATGCATGTAAATTTTTATTTATCAAAGTTTTTTAATTTTTATCATTAAGATTAGAATTTTTATTTGAACTCAAGTTCAAATCTAAAATTTGCAAATTAAATATTTTTTACGAGTTTTTTATTAAATTAAGAGTGGAATACATATTTACTTAACTAATTTAGGGGAAAAAATTTGCCACGCCTATAAAAAAAATCCCGACCTGATGGAAAAATACCGTAAATGGACTTGAGTTTAGCGCATCAATTTTATTTAAAGGAGAGACAAAAAATGATTTTTTTCTGAGCAGTGCAATTTTTAATTTATTACCAAAAATTAATGTATACGAGGGTTGGTGAAAAATTTTGGTAAATTTTAAAATTTTCGTAATTAAGATCAGCGTTTGTTTTTCTTCATCATGCATGCAAATTTTTATTTATCAAACTTTATTAATTTTTATCATTAAGATCAGAATTTTTATTTGACCTCAAGTTCAAATTTAAAATTTGCAAATAATTTTTTTTGTTACGAATTTTTTATAAAATTAAGAATGGACTATTTAGAATATTTTTAAATATGAATGTAAATTTTTATTTTCCAAACTTATTAATTTTATTATTAAAATTAAAATTTTTTCGGACTTGAGTTCAAATCCATATCTAAGTATTTTTTATTTTTATTTAATTATATTTTTTATATAATTTCGTGGTGGTGGTGGAAAAGTTTTAGGACTGGCCAAATAATTCTTCAGTCGATGACTGGAGTAACAGGATAGAAAGGGAAAAATATAATTTCTTTATCAAATTCAAGTTATTTTATTAAGAGGGAAATATTTAGAATATTTTTTACTGGTTTCGGGGGCGCTACGCCATGTCATCAGCATTCTTTGTACAACTTTGTCACTTTCCACGGTGGTACTAGTCATAAGGAATATCAATTATTCAATCAATAGCCCCTAATATGAATGGCGACGTCGACGTCGCATCAAGGCGACAGTAAAAAATGATCACTTGTCTACAAGTTATCGATAACAATTAATTACTCTTCATAATTTCTTAGTATTCTCTAGGTCATATAATATTGATAGAACATGTCAATAGTTGTCAGTTGCTATCGAAAAAGAGTAGAATGGCGACTATTCTTTTGCTGTCGTCTTGATACTGCGTCGAAGTCGTCACTCCTAATAGGGGCGAATGTCTTGTTCAATTTATTGTCTTCTTTAAAATCCCATAAAAAATAGCAGATACTACAAAAAACTTTTTGTTTACTTTAAAATGAAACAGACCTGGCACTGGCATTATAATTTTATATAACAAAAAATTTAAAAACAAATATATTCCCAATTGTTTTAAAAATTTGTGTACCCTAAATTTATAATTAGTTTCAGTTCATCCACACAAATTTTTTTTTTTATATAAAAATAATTTTGCCTTGCAACGTACCAGCAATGACATTTTTAATTTGCTTGTTTTAATTTTTTTTTATCTTAACAGACACTTGCAATATAAACTTGCTGGTAGCCACCTCCTAAAACTGGCAAAATATTTAGTATTTTTATTCTCTTCCTGTGCATTAAAATAAAGGCCACAATTTAATTTTATGCCATTTTAAACATGAAAATAAAAAAATAAAATATAAAAAAAACTGCTATACGTTCACACAACATGAATAAATAAAACATTGTATGCAATTGCTATTGTCTCTTTAATATGCAACATTTAAATAATAAAAGCACCTTAAAAGTATGCAATGAATTTGTATATAATTTATATCGGTGTGTGTGTGTGTGCGTGTGAGTACATTGGTACAGCAGCTACAATAAACAATGCAAGTATGTAAAGGTAGACGGGGAGCAGGAAAAGAAAAAAAGAAAACAATGAACAAGGAATGTTGCACAAACAGTAAAAGCTGGCAGGAACGTCTAAATAAACACGAAAGGAAACTCCTGTTATAGCTGCTATTAGCAAACATGTCATTGTTTGTATTTCTTTTATAATTCTGTTACTCTACTAAATGCAAATTCTGATCTGAGGAAAAACTAAATGTTGCAATATTTAAATTCCATTTCAATTCTCTTGTATTATTTAAAACTAAAAGAATCCTGTAGATGATATATTGTCACTTGAAATGCAAAGGGGCCTTCACAATCGAAACTATTAAAATTGGGCATAGGTGATATATTTCAGAAACCAAAACTGATTTCTTTCAAAGTCCACAAAATGAGCTACAGACTTCATTTTTCTGGATTGGGAAAGTTTCTAAATGGAGATCTATTGCAGATCAGCAAAATCCATAATACCGTTCCAGAGCTGGAACGCTTAAACCTGTTTTTTTATATAAGCAACTAAATGTTAAACAAAAACAATTTTTTTTTATAAACCCGATTTAGACTTCAGTGAGAACTAAATTTGCATTGAAAATCAAAAAGCCGTTTACAGGGCTGGGCAATTGCAACTTTTTTTGTTTTTATAAAAGAGGCTAAATGGGTTACTATTTCATGTTTTTTGTTTAATTTTTTTAATTAATTCTATTTTATACTTCAGTGAGAACTAAATTTGCATTGAAAATAAAAAAACCGTTTCCAGGGCTGCACAATTGGAACCATTTTTGTTTTATAAAAGTAACTAAAAGTAATTAATTTTTGGTTTTTTTTAACTAAACCTATTTTGTACTTTGTAAAATAATAAAATTGGTACTAAAAATAAAAAAACGATTCCAGGGTTGGACCATTGCAACTTTCCTTTATACATAGAAGTAACTAAATGGGTTACAGATGTTGGCTTTTTGCCAAATTAAATCTATTTCATACTTCAGAAAAAATTAAATTGTTATTAAATAGCAAAAAAGCGATTGCAGGGTTGGACAATTGAAACTTTTGTTTATACAAAAAAGTAACTAAACTGTTTACTAATTTTTGTTTCCCTTTTTTTCTTCTTTTTTAATTAAATCTATTTTATACTTCAGGAGGCATTATATTGGTAATAAAAATGAAGGGAACGATTCCAGGGTTGGACATACGAAATTTTCATTTAACATCAAAGCATCAAAATGGGTTACTAATTTTGATTTTTTTCCCTAATTAAATGTATTCTATATTTCAGGACGAAATAACATTTTTATTAAAAATAAAACTAACGTGCCCAGGGTTGGACAATTGAAATTTTCTTTTAACATCAAATCATCAAAATGGGTTAATAATTTTGATTTTTGTTCCTAATTAAATGTATTTTATATTTTAGGAAGAATAACATTTTTATTAAAAATAAAAAAAAAACGAGGCCAGGGTTGGACCATTGCAACTTTCCTATATACATAGAAATAACTATATAGGTTACAAATTTTGTTTTTTGGCAAAATTAAATCTATTTTATACTTCAGTAAGAATAAAATTGTTATTAAATAACAAAAGGACGATTTCAGGGTTGGACAATTGAAACTTTTGTTTGTGCATAAAAGTAACTACATTAGTTACTAATTTTTGTATATTTTTTTTTAACATCAAAACATCAAAATGGGTTATTAATTTTGATTTTTTTTCCTAATTAAATGTATTCTATATTTCAGGACGAATAAAATTTGTATTACAATTTATTAATAAAAAAACGTGCCCAGGGTTGGACAATTGAAATTTCCTTTTAACATCAAAGCATCAACATGGGTTACTAATTTTGATTTTTATTCCTAAAATAAAATAGATTTATTTTATATTTCAGAAAGAATAAAATTTTTATTAAAAATTAAAAAAAAAAATTAGCCCAGGGTTGGACATATGAAATTTTCTTTTAACATCAAAGCATCAAAATGGGTTACTAATTTTGATTTTTTTTGCCTAATTAAATGTATTCTATATTTCAGGACGAAATAACATTTTTATTAAAAATAAAACTAACGTGCCCAGGGTTGGACAATTGAAATTTTCTTTTAACATCAAAACATCAAAATGGGTTAATAATTTTGATTTTATTTCTAATTAAATGTGTTCTATATTTCAGGACGAATAAAATTTGTATTACAATTTATTAATAAAGAAACGTGCCCAGGGTTGGACAATTGAAATTTTCTTTTAACATCAAAGCAACTAAATGGGTTACTAATCTTGATTTTTTTCCTAAAAAAAATTGATTTATTCTATATTTCAGGACGAATAAAATTTTTATTAAAAATAAAAAAACGAGTCCAGGGTTGGACATACGAAATTTTCATTTAACATCAAAGCATCAAAATGGGTTACTAATTTTGATTTTTTTCCCTAATTAAATGTATTCTATATTTCAGGAAGAATAAAAATTTTAATCAAATTAAAAAAAAACTAGTCCAGGGTTGGACAATTGAAATTTTCTTTTAACATCAAAACATCAAAATGGGTTAATAAATTTTTTACATAAAATTAAAAAAATTATTTATTAATTTTTGTTGTTTCGTTAATTAAATCTATAATAAATACCTTGGAAAGAATTAGATTGGTATTAAAAATACAAAAAACGTTTCCAGGGTTGGACAATTAAAATTTTTTATACATAAAAATAACTAAATGGTTTTAGTCTAGTTTAGTTTTTTTAATAGAAACTATTTTATACCTCAGGCAGATAAAAAATCAAAAGGGCGATTCCAGGGTTGGGCAATTGTAATTTATTTTGGTACATAAAAACGAAATAAAAATTTTTTTTTTTTCATAAATGACACATTTGGTATTTTTAAAAGAAGCTTATTGGTATTAGCTAAAAAGACCTCAGCAGAGCTGGAAAATTAATTTTTTTTATAATTGAAGTAATAAAATTTTCTTTGCTCATAAACCATATTTTCTAATTTAGATAGAAATAAATTAGTATTGAAAACCAGAAAGAGCAAGAAGATGGTTCCAGGTTAGCAATAAATGGCGTACATCGTTGAAGGGTATTTAAGATTCGGCATTGCCGTATATAGCACTTTTACTTTTTTTTTTTTTTATTTTAAAATGAATAAATAAATTGAGGTTGAATTTTTCTTATAGCCTTTTTTAATTAAAAACACGTTTTAAATAATAGACTATAAAAATATCAATTTAACTTAATAAACCTTTTCATTTTAATAAATAAAATTATAAAAAGTGATTACAGACCCTTTTGCATTTCAACTGACGACATGTATGCATACATGTGTTTAAGGGTTATAAACAATAAACAATAGTAAAGAAATATATGCAATATTTTGCTAAAGGACATTGACTATTGCAATGAAGGATAAGAATGGAAAAAAAGAGAACTAAATGACAAACCGACATTAAATATGTGAAAACTACAAGTTAAATGTTTTGTGTGTGTTTGTGTGTTTTTGGCTGGTTGTTTTCATGTGCAAGTTTTGTTAGCTCAAGGTGTATTTAAGTGACCAAGGACATGACATAATAGTTGGTCATATGCAAATGATTTGGCTTCAATTTATATACAAAATATTACTTGCAGAATACTGAAGTAAAATAAATGCAAAAAGAATATTTTGCAAAAGAAATAAAATTCTTAGCAGAACTTAATTGAGTGCTTACGTTGCAGCTGCAAATATAAAAATGTTCATATAAAAGATTTAAAACAATTTTAATTAGTCGTTTTCAATCGTTTTTATTAAAAAAATTTGCATTACAGTTAAAAATTACTTATACGCACGTGGTGAATATATAGTACCAATAAAATATCCAAAAAAGTATGCAATATTTTACAGCATTTTTCATACTTAATTTTTGACGCCTCTAAAACTTTAAATGTTATTGCATTGCAAAACGACAAACTCCTTTATAAAAAAATTGCCCACCATAAATTGTCAAAAAAAAAATGTTTGCACAAAACTATACTTTTAGTTTAGCAATTGGAATAATTTATATAGTGCCTATTTTTAGGTGTTTGGATAATATTTTATTACCACTTTTTTTTATAAAACTATTTTTACAACTAAAAATTCTAGTAAATCTTTTTTCTTTTTTGCCTCCGCTTTACTTCAGCACATCAATCTTTTAATTGATAGTGTATTGCAATATATTTTGTTGTTGTTTTAGTTGTTTTTTTTTTGTGTTGTTGCTTGACTTTTTTGTTGCAGGATATTGCTTTGCTTAATTGGATTGCATGTTAGATTTAATACCAGCAGCTTTGAATGTCTAAAAGTAATAGTTTTTTATATTCAATTTTATGTCTGTATTTAACAACAACAAAAACTTTTTATATAAAATAATGAAATTGTTTGTTTAGATGTGTTGTAGCAAAACATTACCATACATACATGTGTCGAGGTTTCGAGTTATTTGGTTGTAGTCTTGTTTTATTGGCTGATATTGCTGATGAAAAGCTTATGTTAACAAAAACTAAAATCAATTGTTTTAGAGTAAAAAGTTGATGCCTTGAAAAAAAGAACCGTAGTAGTATTAAAAAGCATGCAGGATTTTGCATGTTAGCAGGCTTAGCTGGAAAAATGGCAGGACTTTCATACAAAGGCAACACAATATTTCAAATATTCCGTAAAGGATGACCTACAAAATTTTATTAGATCAGTTTCGAAAGTTGTTTGGAAAAATTCAATTCCAGCAATATGATTTTGGGGAAATAATAAAAAAAATAATGTGCCGTAGAAAAGAGTTTTCAATTAAATTTTAAAAATATATATATTTTTAAGGGTCTTATTTTTCACATTTTCATTTTTGTGCCGATCTTATGTATTTCTGAACTGACTATGAAAGTTTTGCAGACTTTTTAAATTATATATGAATTTTTATTAGTCGAACTTTCTTATGTAAATTGTTAATTTTTTCAACGGGCTTAAGTTCGAATCTGCATGACTGCAAATGATTTTTTATTATTTTTTCTTATTCTTAATATCCCAATCTTAATATAAAATATAATAAATAGAATTTGAACAAATTGATTTATTAATAAAAAATAATAAAAAATTATTCGCAGTCATGCAGATTCAAACTTAAGCTCGTTGAAAAAAAAATTAACAGTTTTGCAGATTTTTTATATAATATTTTGCGAGATCTTTGTTTAATTACAGCTCCATACAGTGAGTCTAGATCTAAAATTTTTACTTCATTTACAGCTGCTCTCAAGTCTTGTAGAGCACTTAATTATTAATTACAGTCAATATGTAAAACTTATTTGTTGCATTTAAATTGTTACATTTTAAAATAAAAATATTGCAAAAACTCACTTTATTTTTAAGCATTTAACAGTAACTGGGCGATAAGACTTACCTAAAATGAGAAAAGAAAAGATTTGTCAATATACGAGTGCGTATAATCAAGAATAATATTTAATAAAATAAAAAAAAATTGCCTATTACACAGATAAATGTTTAACACACAAACTATTAGTACAATTGCAAAAAAAAGATATTACTGGAGAATGGCTAAATTAGATGTTAGGAAGTCAGTTGGCTTAGAAACACACTTTTTTGACAAATTCAGTTTAACTGGCACCAATTCATAGCAGATATATGTTAATTAATAATAGAATATGATGTCGAGCAAATGTTGACCTCTAGCACGTCGTCAGACGTCCACTCTTTTCACAAAATTTTTAATCATATTTTGCCACAAATTTTCGCTTATCTCGTCAATGCAGCGACAAATTTCATCGTTTAGAGTGCCAATTCTTTTTGGTTTGTTCACGTTTAAGGCCAATCGTTCAAATGGCCACAGAGAAAATAATCCAGAGGCGTTAAATCAAAAGAACGAGGCTTTCAATAGCCATCGCCAAATCGAGACATTAAGTCTTCGTTCATACGAGTCATGTTTTACTGACATGATTGCGACTTTGTGGCGAGAGGGGAGAAGGTAAAAGTAACGAGTACTCATGCGCATGTACCGTCAGTACGTTTTGCTTTCTCATTCGTAAAGCACACAACTATATGTAAATAAATACAACTTTATGTACATGTCGTCAACAGGACATGAATTGTGTGAACACGAATGCAAGTTCAAAGAAGAAAAAGTAAGAATCTTGTCAATAAGACACGACTCGCATGAATACAGACTAAGCGACCGGGGAAATTTCTCATGCCATAAATGAATTATTCGGCTGGTTGTATGGCTTGTGGCGCCGTTATGCTGAAACCCAAAGTCATTGATGTCATTATTAGCCAATTCTGGCCGCAAAAAGAAAATCGGTTGTCATGGTTTGTTTAAAGCAGGGAATTCACGGTGACATCATTTCCTCGCTCATTTTCGAAAAAAAAATGGGGCGATAATGCTGCCTGACCACAAACTGCACCATGCGGTCACTTTCTGGCGATGTAAAGTTTTTTCCTGGTCTCTCTGTGGATTTTGTGAGTCCCATATGCCACCAATTTTGTTTGTTTGTGGCGTTGACAAATAATTACAGACTAAAGGGGCAGGTTCGGCTGTCTTTAATTCTGGAACGAGTTGAACTTTATGAATGTGAAAATGAAGATCTTTATGGAAAATGTTGCTCAAAATGCCTCTAGTGATGCCCAGCTGTTGCGAATGTTGACCAGTTGATGGTCCAGGCTCATTCTCACCAGTTTGCTGTTCAGTATTTATGTTTGTATCACTACGGCCACTACGATAGTATTTTTTTTTTTTTTTTTTGTCTATTGTTACCAACAGTAGCGTGAGTCTCGAAGTTAGCGATTAAATTACGCACAGCGGTCTCTGAAGCAGCCTGATTGCGAGGAAAAGCTTCTTGAATTTTACAAAGTGCTACAGTAAAATGTTCACAAATTTGAAAGATAATTTTCACAATTAAAATTTGTTTTTGCTGGAAAGTGTAGCTAAATTTCCCAACTCTTCACTAAATAAATATCCAAAGATGGTAACTCAATTCTTCACATTTTATCCTTTGGTAGCCAATTTACTTCCTAACCTCAAATTTGCCCCTCTTGCATTAAATATTACAAATACGAGTATTAGGGCCTCTCGTTTTTAAAGAAAAATTCGTATTTTTTAAATAGCTGTAGTTTTCTTATTCAAATTGCTGACGCTTGTTATTCGTTCCTAAAGCGCTTCATTTTTAATAATCGGAGAAAACGTTTGTCACAGCTGCCAAGTTTCGAACTTGTCATTTGCACAAAAATTAAATTTAAAGTAAATATAAGAACAGTTTATGCTTTAAATAGGCTTGTCAGGAATATTGTCTTCGTGTCTAGAGAGTAGTTTCATACTTTTATGCACCTTTAAAATCATATAGTGATTCGTTGCGTATGATTAATATTTGTATGAATAAATTTAATAATCATTCGTTAGTAGGCTTGCCAGATCCAGATTATTTTTATTATGAAAAAAATGTTGCCTATTTTTAGAGGGTATAATTACAATAGTTTCATACTTTAATGCACCTTTAAAATCATATAGTGATTCATTGCGTATGATTAATATTTGTATGAATAAATTTAATAATCATTCGTAAGGCTGCAGTTGTGAAAAGAAACTGTTGCCTATTTTTAGAGGGTATAATTATAATAGTTTCATACTTTAATGCACCTTTAAAATCATATAGTGATTCATTGCGTATGATTAATATTTGTATGAATAAATTTAATAATCATTCGTAAGGCTGGAGTTGTGAAAAATATGTTGCCTATTTTTAGAGGGTATAATTATAATAGTTTCATACTTTTATGCACCTTTCAAATCATTTAGTGATTCATTGCGTATGATTAATATTTGTATGAATAAATTTAATAATCATTCGTAAGGCTGGAGTTGTGAAAAGAAACTGTTGCCTATTTTTAGAGGGTATAATTATAATAGTTTCATACTTTTATGCACCTTTAAAATCATATAGTGATTCATTGCGTATGATTAATATTTGTATGAAAAAATTGAATAATCATTCGTAAGGCTGGAGTTGTGAAAAAAATGTTGCCTATTTTTAGGGGGTATAATTATAAAAGTTTCATACTTTTATGCACCTTTAAAATCATATAGTGATTCATTGCGCATGATTAATATTTGTATGAATAAATTTAATAATCATTCGTAAGGCTGGAGTTGTGAAAAAAATGTTGCCTATTTTTAGGGGGTATAATTATAAAAGTTTCATACTTTTATGCACCTTTAAAATCATATAGTGATTCATTGCGTATGATTAATATTTGTATGAATAAATTTAATTATCATTCGTAAGGCTGGAGTTGTGAAAAAAATGTTGCCTATTTTTAGAGGGTATAATCATAATAGTTTCATACTTTTATGCACCTTTAAAATCATATAGTGATTCATTGCGTATGATTAATATTTGTATGAATAAATTTAATAATCATTCGTTAGTAGGCTTGCCAGATCCAGATTATTTTTATTATGAAAAAAATGTTGCCTATTTTTAGAGGGTATAATTACAATAGTTTCATACTTTAATGCACCTTTAAAATCATATAGTGATTCATTGCGTATGATTAATATTTGTATGAGTAAATTTAATAATCATTCGTAAGGCTGGAGTTGTGAAAAAAATGTTGCCTATTTTTGGAGTATAGATATAATTATTATAAGCAATACTTGTGCAGGTTTTTATGAAACGTATAAAATTTTATTTTCTTTTGTTTTTTAATTTCGAATAATTATTTGTCACACCCTTCAATCTTTAATTCACCTTGACTCCCTTTAAAGCACCCAATGATCGTGCATTTGACAGAAAACGCATCAAACCCGCTTTGCAAAAAAAAATTTATATATTATTTAATTAAATTAAATTATTCTATTCAAACTCACATCTCTATTATATAAATCTGCCTAATCTTATTTCATATCCTGCTCCTTTAGCTCTTTCCAGGTGATTTCAAGTATCATTCAAGTACACCCTCCATTAATAATTAACATTCAAAGCAACCTTTCATGATTACAGAATAGAATAACTTTCATTTATTATTCAACCGTTATCATATTCTTACTTTTAATGCTCCAACCTTTCATTATACATTGTCATCATCATTTTCAAAACTTCGCTATAGTAATTCTTTTTTTTTTTTGTATGAGGGAAAAAAACAAGAAAATACAAAACACTTTACAGTGTTATTATTTACTTTTAATGTCTGGATTTTTTCCCAAACACATACACTCATACACACACTAAACCCACAAGTAAAACTTACCAGCCACTATACAAAAAAAAATTCTTTTTTTTGGTGGGCAAAAAATTACTCAAACAATTTATCTAACGTCTGTGTCATGTTCATATAAAAGCCCTTACAACTCAATTGTATTTGGGGTGCAAAAAAAACAGTTCCCTTTTACTAAAATAATACAGCAAAGGGAAACAAAATAAAAGAAACGGCAACGAAAAATCCATAGTCATCATTGCCATCAATATTACCATATTGTTAGTCATCAAAATTCCATGGCCTTTTATCGAGCACAAGTGTATGTCTCGGTGGTCTTTTATGCAAACCAACTGCAGAATAAAAATTAAGAAGGAAGAGTGTAACTCTGTATCATCATAAATTTTTATATACTGAGTACATTTTTACCGCCTGCAAATAATTGTTGAAGCGATACGCTGGTGTGTGCAAAAATATTTATTTGTAACACAAATTTTGTGATACCACAAATTTGTTTAAAATCGGCTAAAGAGCAGGAAACCTATTAAATTTTACTGACAGAAATTTTTAATTTGCTTAAATATTCACAACTAACAACAGGAAGTTCTCCTTTGATAGCGGCCATATAAGGGAATGTGTGTTAGAGGTCTTTGAAAATTTTTATGCATTTGAAATAAGAAATTTAATAAGAAATATAATATCGTTCAAATGATCGTTTAAATGTTCTATTATCCATGTCGTATAAATCAGGCTGAATATGAACGACGGAAAGGCTCATATTGGCTTTGAAGACAGCAGTGTTTTGTAACTTATCCCCATATATCAGCAACTTGAGAAAACCACACACGAAAACAGTTGATGTGGTCAAATCTCACGATCTCGGTGGCCAAACACCACTTGAGATAGCTACGCCCTTAAAATACCCGTGCAGGAGATTCAATGTGGCATAAGCTGTGCAATATCCTGTTCGAACCACAGGCGATTGGTGTCCACATCATCACCTTCAGACCAAAGGAGAGAAAATGCCAGTAATGGTCTGGGCAACGTTATTCTTAAAGAAATATGTACCGATGACGCGGCCAAGTTAAAACCCGCACCATATGACTCATAAGCGGACTTTAAAAAAAAAAAATATATGAAAAGTATATTAAATTTGAATTAAGATTCTATAGGCTAATTGTTCGAAATTTTAATTTAAATCTCAGAAAGACATGATAAATATTCCAAGGCACAAAGGCAAGTCAACATCAGTTTTATTCAACTTACACAGCAGAGCAGAACAGCTGTTTTCGAAAGACGCAACCCTTTCATCATCAGTGCTCATGTGTATTGTGTTTGTCACCACTTATTAGGTGGCTTAGTTGAATGTGATAACAGTTCCTGTTTACAAAAATTTTATTGTGAAGAAGAATACGGGAACGGTATCAACCTGATGTTAACATGTTATTGTTATAATACCCGTGTTACCGTTTGATTATTTTTCTTCATGTCCCATTTTTCTGACTTTTTTGTTCCATCAAAAAGTACATTAAAGAAATATATAAAAAATAAAACCAAAATTAACAAGTAAAAACGTTATAGTCGACCGGGTCGAATCTGCTCCATATATAGGGTCCGCAATCTAACGTTTTTTTTTCTCAACTAGTGCTTATTTCGTGAATGGTAAGACCTAGCTCATGTCTGATTTGACAGATAATTAGTTTTATCCTTCCGCTGAACGAATATGGTTGACCATCCAAAGCGTTTTCGCTTCGCTGAGTGGGCCTGCGATCGACTTACAGAAGAAGCCGATTTTGCCAAAAAAATTATATTTTCAGATGAAGCTCATTTTGATCTTGGCGCGTATGTAAACAAGCAAAATTGTTGCATTTGGGCCACAGAAAACCCGCACGCATACATTAAAAAGCCGACGCACCAAAAACGAGTCACTGTTTGGTGCGGATTTTGGTCCAGTGGCATAATTGGGCCATTTTTATTCGAAAATGGGCAAGGAGTGGCCGTTACAGTCAATGGCGATCGTTATCGGGCCATGCAGCCATTTGAATGAAATTATTTTCCATTATTAACGGGAAGGATTGTACTTCCAAATAAAAAAAAAAATTTTTTTAATATTTTGTAGTTTTTTTTATAGCATTTTCAAAGAAAAAAAGTTATTTGGCGAACCTTGTATTTAGTAAGTACAATTAGAATGTTCAACTGGGTGGGACAGAGTTCCTTTATATAACATCGTACATCAACGCCCACTAAAGGGGGCAGGGTTCAATAATAGACAATATCATGTTTTCCACAGACGAACGTATGGGCATTGCTAGACCGTCTTAGACTTCATCACTGATCAAGAATATAAAGGGTCCGCCAAACAACTTTTTTTTTTTTTTGAAAATGCTATAAAAAAAAACTACTGAACATTTTCTCAAATTTCTTTTTTTATTTGAAAGTCCAATTCTTCCGGTTAATAATGGAAAATAATTTCATTCAAATGGCTGCCTCGGCTGGCCATGCAGTAGCCTACACGATCGGTCCAATTTTTAAGCCCATTATCGATTGTGTGCAGCTGTATTTCACCAATGGCTTCACAAATATTGTCCTTTAAAGCGTCAATTGTGTCTGGCTTGTCGGCGTAACACTTATCTTTGACGTCACCCCACAAATAATAGTCCAACGGTGTCAAATCACAGCTTCGAGGTGGCCAAACGACACATCAGCTCTGCGGCTGATAATGCGATCTTCAAAAACAGGGCGCAAAACATCGAGTGTAGCTTCGGCTGTGTGGCACGTAGCGCCGTCCTGTTGAAACCAAATGTTGCCAATATCATCCTGTTTAATTTTGGTGAACAAAAATTCGTTCAACATGGTCCGATAACGATCGCCATTGACTGTAACGGCTACTCCTTGCTCATTTTCGAAGAAAAATGGCCCAATTATGCCGCTGGACCAAAATCCGCAACAAACAGTGATTCGTTTTGGGTGCGTCGGCTTTTCAATGTATGCGTGCGGCTTTTCTGTGCCCCAAATGCGACAATTTTGCTTGTTTACACACCCGCCAAGATCAAAATGAGCTTCATCTGAAAAGAAGATTTATTTTTGGCAAAATCGGCATCTTCTGTAAGTCGATCGCAGGCCCACTTAGCGAAGCGAAAACGTAACGTATACACAACCATATTCGTTCAGCGGAAGGATAAAACTAATTATCTGTGAAATCAGACATGAATGTTACCATTCACTAAATAATAAGCACTAGTTGAAAAAAAACGTTAGATGGCGGACCTTTTATATAGTTTATGGGGTCCAATTCTCTTTGGAGGTTATTAAATCTGTATTGTGGCGGGGTCGCTCTGGCAAGGGCTGTGGAGGAGACATTTCACCTTTGTCATAATACTCCAAAAAATAAATGTTTGGGATAATTATATACCAAATTTAAAAAAAAAATTTTGGTTATAGGGTCATTTAGGTGGCAAAGGGGGAGGAGGGGGTAAGGCATAGTAGTACTAGGTTACGTTGCAGCTTCGTCATTGAAGCTTTAAAATGTTATATTTAAACAATTTGTTAACTTTTTACACTATTTTTGCATATAATAACGCCCACTAAAGGGGGCGGGGTCCAAAAATTATTTTTATTTTTTTTTATTTTATGGTTCCAAGTTTAAGGCGTTGGATCTGCTTAACAAAATTACGAAAAAACTTTAAAAATGATGTAGTTTTTAGGGGTTGGTTTAGTTCTTCTTAGGGGAACTTTTTGCCCTCTTGCCCGATTCAGCCCACCTCCGAACTTAACCTGTGCTATCCTTCCAGTTATAGTTCTAATAAATATTAAAAGTCTTTCTGTTTTCTTTTGGCCAGAATCGTGATTTCCACAGACTGCGGGACGGACATGGTTACATCGTCCTAGATTTCGTCACTGATCAAGAATATGTAGTATACTTTATGTGGTCACTTCGTTACACACGGAATGTTAAAGGCAATATACGTTCCAAATCTTTTTGTCAGAGTATAGAAATATAAAATATGAAAATCAAGACTAAAAGGACTTAATACCCCAGGTATATCCTTATAGGTGTACGATTATGTTGGACTTGAAGCTACTGCTTTTAAATTCAATTCATGACCTTGGAAAAATAATACTTAGGGCGAGGTGTATTGCAATAATGTTTGGAACAATTCTAAATATTGTGATCAGGTACTTTAAAATGTTGTTCGTTTTGTTTATTTTCAGTTTTTCGCTAACAAAAAAATACACACACACACACACACAGAAACAAAGAAATCCGCCAGTCTTTTGTTTGGCAATGAGTTTAATTGATGTTGGCATATGATGTTTTGTTGTTATTATTTTTGCTTTGTATTCAAATTGTACTACCGTTTTATTTTATTTTCGACTTTTGGCAGAAACAGAAAAAAATGGGGGGGAAATAAAACAGCATGTATTATGCTGAAATTGCAGTAGCAGAAGGTGTGGCTTCAGATGTTTTTAGCAGGCATGAGTAAAGAACACACATCAATATGCTGCAAATCAATTTATTGTTAGATTCGTGGCAAGAGAAAGCAAAACAATTGTCGAATGTTTTCAAAGTGGTTGTGGTGATTGCAAGGTAAAGCAAAAGATAAACAAGGTGTTGAGTGGCAATGAATGTATCACCTTTAGAGAACACGATCGCTTTGGAAGCAGGAAACAGGAATTTTGCAAGATTTAGCAGCATTTGAAAAATGGAATAAATATTTTTCACATGCATCCTAATACAAGCCATAGTTTTCTTTATTCAAATATTTGCTGAAAACAATTTTCAATGCTGCTGTGTAAAATAATTTTCTTCATCACTAAAACCCTTACTTGGCTCCCAATTTTAATAAAATTTCACCTCAAGAAAAAGGATACTAATTTCAAATAACAATTATCACCCAATTTTAAACAATTTCCTGTAAAAGTTATGCAACTTGTTTATGTTCTGTGACTTGAACCAAAAGCAACAGATTAATGGCAAACAATTTGAATATAAAATTGCCTCAAGGCTTTAATTAAGACCTTCGAATTCATTAAGGTTATTATTAAAACCAGCAGCAATTAAAGCTAAAGTGTTGGTTGGTATGCCTGCCTTCTTCTTTTGGGATACAAATGATAATGAATAAATTTCAATACTTGAAAGGAGATAAAATATTTTGTTAATGTGTTTATTTGTTATGTAGCAGCTTCCCTTTTTGATTCGGTTGTTTGCAATTATGAAAGCTCTTTGTATATTAATGATTACAGCTTAAGGCCACCAAATGAATGATTGAGAGGAAAAATTTTCAAACATGTCATTAAAATACAAACGAAATGTTCTAAATTGTTAAGATAAGAGCTTACATTGATATTTGAATTTCCTTATTTTTTAGAATGTAGGCAAAAATAATATATTAAAGAATGTTCTCATTGGCCATATTACAAACTTCATCTAAATTTATAAAATAATTCTGAAGCTTCAAAGCTAAAAATTATGCAGTAATTTCCAATTTAGCGGGAAGCTAAAAAAAGAAATATAATAAGAAATACCCAAACTGTGCCTGCAGATTTAAAAAATTTAAATTAAAGACAATCATTAAAAAGTACTCTTTCCAAAAAGAGTATTTTTTTCAATCAAGTACTTTTTTAAAAGTACCTTTTCCAAAGATTACATTTTTCAAAAAGTACTTCTTCAAAGAGTACTTTTTTAGAAAGTACTTTTTTTAGAAACTACTTTTTTTTAAAGTACTTTTTTCAGAAAGTACTTTTTTTAGAAAGTAATTTTTTAGAAAGTACTTTTTTTAGAAAGTACTTTTTTTAGAAAGTACTTTTTTTAGAAAGTACTTTTTTTAGAAAGTACTTTTTTTAGAAAGTACATTTTTTAGAAAGTACTTTTTCCAAAGAGTACATTTTTCGGAAAGTACTTCTTCCAAAGAGTACATTTTTCGAAAAGTACATTTTGAAAAAAGTACCTTTGCTGAAAAACATATATAAAATATATATATCTTTAGCTAAAGGTACCTTTTTAACATTATATGTCTTAAGAGAGTTTTTTCTTAATAAATTAACTTTTTCATAAAGTACATTTTACAAAAAATACTCTACTTTAAAACTTTATTTTAGTTTTTATTTTCTTATTTAAATAACATTTAAAAAAACAAATATCATTTTCATAAAATTAGTTCCATAAATTAGTACCTTTAAAAAAAGTACTTTTTCATAGGGCTTTTTAAATAAAAGTGCTTTTAATAGAAACATATTCTCTTAAAAATTTAAGGTTAATTTTTTGTTAAAAAAAAATTAAAAAAAAGTACTTTTCCCAGTATCTCTTAAAACATGTGCTTCTTAAAAGGGCAAATATTTTTAATTGAATGCATCAGAATTCCTTCTTTTTTAACCAAATTTTTAAGTATTATTTTTTTAAGGTTCGATTTTCATAATGTACTATTCTCAAAAAGTACATATTTAATACAGCACATTCTCCAAAAAGTACTTTTTCCAGAAAGTACTTTTAATAAAAAGTACTTTTTCCAGAAAGTACTTTTAATAAAAAGTACTTTTTTAAAAACCAGTCTTGGAAGTACCTTTTTAAGAAAGTACTTTTTACAAAAAGTACTATTTAATTAAAAAAACAAAAGTACTTTCTGTTAATCAGATTAATATAACAATAAAATATACTTTCTTCACAAACAATTTTTTACAAAGTAAATTTTTCAAAGATCAATTTTTTAAAAAGTACTTTTTCCAAAAAGTACTTTTTCCAAAAAGTACTTTTTCCAAAAAGTACTTTTTCCAAAAAGTACTTTTTCCAAAAAGTACTTTTTCCATAGAATAGTTTTTTTGAAAAGCACCTCTTCCAAAAATTACTTTTGTAATAAATATCTTTTGTTAACAGTATGTTTTTAAAAAGTACATTTTATTAAAGTACCTTTTATAATAAAAGTACCTTTTCTAAAATGTACGTACCTCTTCTGAAAAATGCTTTCAAATAGTTTTTTTTCTTTTTAAAATACTTTTCTTGCAAAAAATGAGTTTTTCCCAAAAAGTACGCTTTAAAAATTAGCTTTTTCCAAAAGCAATTTTTGATACATGTTGTTAAAAAGGGATTTCTAGGAGTATTCCTTTTACAAAGTACTATTACCAAAAAGTACATCTCTCCAAAATTTGTTTATATCCCTAAATTTACGTTACCAAAAAAGAAGTACTATTTCCAAAAATAACATTTCACAAAAGCTCATTTTTCGAAATATGCTGTTACTTAAAAGAATATTAAATGAATTTAGTGTCAAGTACTATTTTCGAAAAGTACAGTTTACAAAGATTGGTACCAAATTAAACTTTAGATATGCAATAATATGTTATATCAATTAATAATTTTTAAATAAGAGTTAAAATGTTTCAATTATATATTTTTTTTTTGGAATTAATAATTTTTACCATAGTTTTCATTAATACATACATATATTTGGGATTTTTTTGGTACCATTTTTAGCCCTTTCGAAAGAATAGATATATCTCGTCTCATCTTCTAATGATCTCTAGAAAGTCAAAATTATTTTTGGATGCACGTATATATGTACTTTATTATTAACACAAAAAGTACCGCAAATGGGTACAATTTTACCCTTTATAAATAAGAAGGGTCAAAAAGGTGTCAAAAACTATTCCATATTTTTTTTTTAAATAAATAAAATTATTAATTTTTAAGAAAGTTCGACTAATAAAATATAAATTCATACAATATATAAAATTAGTAAAAAGTGTTCTGGTATGTTTAATAGTTCATAAAAAGTTCGAACTGAATAAAAGGTATATAATTCGGTTTTTACCTCCTTTTTACCTCTCAAATACATGAGCCTATACTAAAAAGTACCAAGTACTGGTCGGGCTATTTCTCAGTTGCATTTGCATGCTTTTAAAACCTTTAATTAAAACTGAAGAATTTTATCAGCCACATGACGAAAGGACCTTTCCACCACTAAAAGTTGTTGAAAACTAAAACATATAAAAAATTTCAATTTAAATGTCCTTAAGCGCAAGTTAAACATGGCGAAATAAGTTGCCGTACTTAAAAAAAGAAAACTTCTAAACAATAGTAGACTTCATTGTTAAATACATATTTGTTCTTTAAACAAACACTACATCATTTTGAGCGTACATTTCTTAGCATTTCGCATATTGTTGCTATGCCTTGTCTTTCAAAATATTGTCCAAAAAGCAGAATTTCCTACTCAAGTAGCGCACATGCAGACATAAATACATAAGAGCATATGTACTTGTGTATGTGTGTACCAAAGAAAACTAAAAACATGTTTTATTCATCAACTCTTTTAGAGTGGCAGTCAGTGCCAGTTAGCACAAGGAAGTCAAAATGTTTAAAGATGCTTTGAAGTTAAAAACAAAACTGCAGCAAAAAACAGAAAAAGAACTTCTCCAACATTATGGAAACTTTAAATATGCCGCGTTATGTTGCTAATGCAACAACTGCAATAACAATGAGGAAAACTACGAAACGAACTCAAGCACACATAAACAGAAATACACATATACACAGACACTTACTCATATATGAGCGACTACATTGCCAAGTTTCAAATAAAATTACAGATGTGACTGCTGCAGTGCACATTGCAGCAGCCAGGACATTCCAGCCAGTAGCATATTGGGCATCTTATTTAATGCTCTAAGGAGTAGCAAAGTTTTTTTTTGTCCTTCTACGAGAGCTAACTTAGTTTTGCAGCCACTATTTAAAGTGGTAAAGCAGTAAACGTAAATTTGTAATTTTCAAGAAAATGTTATGAGAGTTAAATTTAAAAATTAAAATAAAAATAAAAAATAAAAGGAAAAAAAATTGCAAATTTGAAAATTTTGAAATAAAAAAACCTTTTTTAGCTCGGCAAAGTGAGGCTTAACATCATTGTAATAATTTACAATAAATTGATTTCTATATATTTTTGAACTTTTAAATAGTATTTTAGTAATAATTCTTTTTATATAAAAAAGTTCTTAATAAACTATAAATATTTGGAAAAGTTTTTTATTTAAAATGCCTCAAGCTTAAAAAATTATTACTAAAACAAAAAACAATAAGTTTTACACACTTACAGAAGTCATGAAAAATCCTTGTACATCAAAGCGTATGAGTACTATGTCATGATAATTATAGTGATCATACGTATTGTGAAAAGTCGTAGCATACTTTTAGGAATAGGCCAGAAAAACTATTGTACATCAGTACGTATGAGTACTATATCATGATAATTATAATCATCATACGTATTGCGAAAAGTCATAGCATACGTTTAGGAGTAGACCTGTGCATCAGTGCGTATGAGTACTATATCATGATAATTATAATAATAATCATACGTATTGTCGGCAATATGTCTCCAGTATTAGAATTTTAAAATAACCACTTTATAGTTATCCGGGTCAAAACTTATACTCATGTACTACTCCAGGAATTCACAGAGGGTAGTAATTTTGTATTTTATTATTTTTTTTACTGGCGGTTCGCTGATATCGCGGGCTGTCGTTCGGTGGGATGGGTGATGTTTAAAACAAAAAACTAATTTTTTAAAAATTGTTTTTGTTTTGAATATTATTTGTTCCGTCGAGCAGTGGCTTGCGGCGTCAACGAACAGGCAGCTATTGGGTGTTTTTTATTGAGGTATAGAACTTTAAGTTGGCATCACTTTTTTAACTGGCGGCCATTTTGTCAGCTGTCAAGTGATTAATATTTAGTTTGGTTTGCCATTTCATCATGAACAGGTTGACAAAAGAACAACGCTGGCAAATCGTGCAAATTTATTTCGAAAGTAATGGTTCCGTTCGCGAAGTTTACCGCAAGCTCCGTCCATTTTATAGTCGACATAATCGTCCATCAGAGCAATTAATTCGGTTAACCATGGATCGTTTTCGCACTACGTTTACTCTATGTGATAATACGCATCCGCAGAGACGTCGAACAGTGCGCACCGAAGAAACAATTGCCGCTGCAGAGCAAAGTGTTGAAGAGGACCGGAATGAATCGATTCGCCACCGTGCACAGCAATTGCAGCCATGATAACCGACTATTTTGTTCCCGAATTGGATGGCATGAATGTGGATGAGTTGTGGTTCCAACAAGACGGCGCTACATGCCACACAGCGCACGTCACAATCGATTTATTGAAGGAAACATTCGATGTCAATTGGCCACCAAGATCGTGTGATTTGACACCATTGGATTATTTTCTTTGGGGATATGTGAAGTCGCTCGTCTACGCCAACAAACCAGAAACGTTAGGGGACTTGGAAGCCAACATTCGTGGCGCTATTGCCAACATACGGCCCCATGCTTTATTCGAGCCAGCCGCGGCGGCCACATGCCCGAAATCATATTTAAACATTAATGGCATAAAATTATCCTTCCAATAAAGCCAAATTGATGGACATTAAAACGATTTTCTTGTGTTTTATTTAAATTCGAAGTTCTATACCTTTAAAAAAAACACCCTGTATTAATATTTTCGTTTATTTAGTATATTTTAGTTTAAGTTTTAGTTGTGTAATTTAGTAGTAAGATTTCTGTTAGCTTTAAGTTTATTAAATGTAGATAATACTCTACTAATGTAGCTAAGTGACGGGAGCAATCACTGTTTATAACAACATTCGTATTACATAATTTTTATTCATGTAAATATTTTTTCTTATGGTCGATAAGCAAGTTGCATATCCAATTAATAATAGTAATGAAATTAAAATAACACTTTATAAATTTAAATTCTCTTTTAAAATATGTTTATTAGCAAAAAAAAACATATATGTTATTTATTTAAATATATTAGGCCAGAAACACTATTGCACATCGGTGCGTATGAGTACTACATAATTATAGTTATAATTAGGGATGTAACCGATACCGATACCGATTCCGATATATCGGCGATACTTTTGATTTGCCGATATATCGATATCGACGATATTTTAAAGTCGATACGACGATACTTCTTAAATTTTTTTAGAGCTGTTTTGAGCAAACAATTCAATTTTTTTACTAACCGTTGTATTGAAAATTTGGATGATTTTAGAAAATAAACAGTATGACATTCAGTTTGAATGGACTCATTAATAATCGCTTACACTATTATTTTGTTAACAAAAAATAATTTGTTTTTGTTAATTTCAAAATGAATTCAAATATCAATTTTAAATATTAATAATCTCTTACACTGTAATTTTGTATAATAAAAGAATTACTCTACTTGAGTTTTGTTAATTTTAACTTGACTTCAATTTCAATATGCGTATCGGTATCGGAATCGGTATCGGCGATATTTCTTTTTGAGTATCGGTATCGGTATCGGATCGGCAAAACTGCGTATCGTTACATCCCTAGTTATAATCATCATACGTATTGCGAAAAGTCGTAGCATACTTTCAGGTGTTGGCCAGAGAGACTATTGTACATCGGTGCGTATGAGTACTATATCGTGATAATTATTATAATAAACATAAGTATTGTGAAAATTCGTAGCATACTTTTAGGAGTAGGCCAGAAAATCTAGAGACATCTGGCTTGGATTGACGTATTGGAAATAATCATAAATAGAGTGGTAATAAAAATCAGTAAAATCCAAAATACAATTCCAGAGCCGGAAAATGCACACTTATTTTTGGCAAAGAACTAAAATTTTGTTTTTCTTTTACTTCATTTGATTATATAGTTTTATATAGTTTGTTTTAAAATTTTATACTTCAGAAAGAACTAAATTGCTATCAAAAAATAAAAAAAATCAAAAAGAGTATCACAGGGCTGGAAAATTGAAACATGTTCAGTGCTTAAAAGTAACCAACTTTTATTTATATATTAATTAAATTTGATTCTTTTGAAGGAATCTAATTAGTATTAGATATCAGAAAAGCAAAAAAATAGCACCACTGCTGGATATTTTTTTTATATTAAAGTAACTACCCTGCAGGAGATCGAACTAGTATTAAATTAGTATTACACTAGTACAAAAATCACCAGTACTAGTTCCCAACTGTGAACTTTCCTATACCATGTTAATGCTCAAATTAACATTGAGTGTGTTTGGAAAATTACTAGTGCCGTTGGTACTAGATGGAAACTAGGGGGATACTAGTACTATTAGTAGTAGATGAGTACTAGTATAATTACCTCTAGTCGGATACTAGTACAATCAGTTCTGCATTAAGAACTGGTTTATATATAAAAAAATCCCTAAATTTATTGGTTTTTTAACTCCAATGAAATTTGTTAAGTCTTTGTCTTCACAAGCAATTTTTGGTTCATCAATTCTTTGTTTATAAGAGGAAATGGAAAGTTCCTTCAGGGCACACTCAATCCACTAGCACCTTGTACAACTTAAGTTACGTTTGGTAATCCACCATATACCAAACACTAATGAACATACAATACTTATATCACTTTTTATTATTTTAAAAAAGATCGCTCATTTTACATATAAACATAAATATTAACAAAAAAAAACACGTTTAAAAAATTTTAAAATTAGCTTTTAATTTTATTTATTTTTTAAAATGTCACTTTTTTAACACACAAGAAAACTGCGGCTTATTTTCATAAATTATCGAATAAATAAACTGATATGCAGGTGGCAAAGTCTTCTAATACTATTCTTTGATTCAAATTTGAATTTGTTTAATAATTGTAACAATTAAAAATAAAATAAATGAAAATGCGAATTAGCAATTCGCTTTAAAACATGATCAAAAAGTTATATGAAATTCTACAAGTCAAATCAATCTACAAATGGACTACTTGAAGTACTAGTACTTTTCTGTATATTTTCAATCACTTTTTGAACTAGTGCTTGCTATACTAGTAATCGTACCAGTAGCTTAAAGACAATTAACGCTTATCCTCCTGCAGGGTAAATAAAACTAAAATATTTTATTAATATATATAATTTAATATTGAAAATTATATACATACATATATCAAAAAAATGGTACGAGGGTAGGGATAAATGTTGAGAATGCAGACATATGTTGATGAAGGATATATAAAATTTAGCTCAGCAGAATATAACAGCTTTATGTGTTCTAAGAGACTTCATATATTATGGCGTTTCCTGTATTAGCAGAATTTCTTTGAGGATCCTCCAAACGCTGCCACAACTTCTTGTTGATCAGAAATTTAATTTTAAATGAATATTTCCAATATTTGTATTCATAAAATTGTAAACTAAAAAAAATTTATAATTTTTTATATTAAATTGAATTAAGATTCTATAGGCTAATTGTTCGAAATTTTTAATTTAAATCTCAGAAAGACATGATAAATATTCCAAGGCACAAAGGCAACATCAACATCAGTTTTTGTTATTCAACTTACACAGCAGAGCAGAACAGCTGTTTTCGAAAGACGCAACCCTTTCATCGTCAGTGCTCATGTGTATTGTGTTTTATAATTTTTTTTTTTTTTTTACTTCACTATCGTGTTTGTATTTTTTTTATGAGAGATTAATATGGACATTTTTCTTAAAAGCATTGGCTTGCATGAAATTAAACAACTAAAGGAATTCATTGAATTTTATACAAAATTAAATTCTAAAATTTTGTTTCATATATCATTATACGACAGAAGGATAACGAGCGAAATTTTTTCACAAACATTTCAATTCACTTTATAATGAGTTTAGAGCCTTTAAATAAGATTTAACTTGGTTTTCCCCAGAAATATTTATCTGGTTTTTTTATTTTTTTTTTTTTTTTGACGACAGAAGGATAACGAGTGAATTTTTTTTTTTTTTTGCAAAAATTTCAATTCACTTTATAATGATTTTAGAGCCTTTGAATAACATTTAATTTGGTTTTCGCTTGAATATAGCACGAATATCAATCTTATTTCAATTTAATTCAAAATTTAAAATTAATGAAGTATGACTTATTATTAAATTGACATATAGTAACATTATTTTTTAATTTGCTGTATAAAATGCAAGATTTTATAAAAATGCCAAATGCTACTCTTTCCAGAGCCCTTAAAATTGTTCATATAATTGCTTCGCTATATATTGTTTGGAATGACAGACTACTCGCCACATATGCTCTTGTACGAGTTATACTAAAGCATAGAGATTTTGGTTTTTTTACGTGATTTTTTTTTATTATTACACTCGCAGTAAGTTTTAATGCCAAGTCAGTAGTTGAAATCGTTGATATTATTTGCAGATGTATTCACTTCAATACAATGTCTTTTTCAACTGCGAATACAACAATTTATACACAGACATGGATTTCAGCATTTCCAAATATGCACGTCGATTTTAAAGCAACACACACACACAAACGGTGCTTTACAGTGTCATAACGTGTGTAGAGGTTCGCATGGAGTACGCAAAAATATATGTGATATAATCTTGCCCTCTTCTCTGTATTTTTATTTTTTAATTTCATTATTTTTTTTCTGTTGTTTCCTTCCTTCCCTTTGCAGACTGCCACTGCCACCGCACACTGAGTTATTGCTGGCTGTAGCATTTTATTTGATTTAATCTTCTGTTTACTTGACTGTTGTAAATGTTATTTTAACACTTGTAATCGTGTTGGTAGTTTACAACGATTTGTGTCTGTGTGCAATTGTTTGTGCATGAATGGGGATTTCTTTCTGTGTATGGATGTGTACTCTTTTAAGTAAATTCTTTATTATTTAGTAATGATTAATTGTTTTTATAATAGCATTTTAATTGTTGTTGGTTGTGACTGTCTGTTGCACACATCTTCTTCTTTTTTTCTCTTCTCCATCCGATTCAATACTCTGCAATATTTATAATTGATTTAAGAATTACACAGCAATTTGTTAGCATTGAATTTAAATTGTGTATGTATGTATGTTTTAAAATGTGTCTATGTATTAAAGCCCTGCTGTATTTCAATTTTGCTATATGCTTTACTGCTATTAAATTGTGATTAATTTTTTTATATGTATACAAATAGAAAAGAAATTCTGGCATTAAATGGAAATATATTTAAAAAATATTTTACTTAAAGGACTTTGCGTACGTCTGTTTATTTAAAACATGCAACACTAGCTTGTCAGTTCTTAAGTAATTTGTAAAACATTGATTGGCAAATCCATAAAATATGGATTTTCACAGGAAATGATTTAAGGTCATACTTTGAAATAGAACATTTAAAAAAATTTGTAACTGTTCACGAAATCATCTAATACTTATTTTATTCAGTTTTTTATGCCCTCAAAAAAACAAAATTGGGGTGTAAATTCACTTTGTCATTCCGTGAGTAACGCAGCGAAATATCCCTCTAAGACCCCACAAAGTATACTACATATTCTTGATCAGTCTGTGGAAATCACGATTCAATCCAAACGCCAAGAACCAGACTCTTGAAGTTTGGCATAAATATATCTTGAAGTCTTGCATAGATAAAGTTCGTAAATGGGCTAAATAGGGTCAGAGGGGAAAAAGTTCCCCTAATAAGAACTAAACCAACCTCTAAAACACAATATAATTGTTAATTTTTTATCGGGCTTAAGTTCGAATCTTGCATGACTGCAAATTATTTTTTGTTATTTTTTATTATTAATAAATGAATTTGTTTAAATTCTATTTATTATTTTATATTAAGATTGGAATATTAAGAATATTTTTAATAATCATCAAACCAGCAGAACGGATCAGTACTGATTTCGAGGCCGCTACGCCATCTCATCAGCGTTCTTTGTTCAATTTTTCCCACTTTTGCAAGTGGTGCTAGTTAGTAGGAATATCAACTATTTAACCAATATTTTAACGAAAATTGAATATGAGAAGTTATCACATTCATATTATTAAGTTATTACATTTTGGTTAGTACGAAATTCCCCAACCCTGACGATTAATATTCCAAATATTCCAATATCTCTTTTGCTTTTTCCAGAGCCATCGGCTGCTGATAGGTAAAGCTTCTTTGTTATTTATGTTCAAAGCTTATTTGTTATTTATGTGGAAAAAGCAAAAGAGATATTGGAATATTTGGAATATTAATCGTCAGGGTTGGGGAATTTCGTACTAACCAAAATGTAATAACTTAATAATATGAATGTGATAACTTCTCATATTCAATTTTCGTTAAAATATTGGTTAAATAGTTGATATTCCTACTAACTAGCACCACTTGCAAAAGTGGGAAAAATTGAACAAAGAACGCTGATGAGATGGCGTAGCGGCCTCGAAATCAGTACTGATCCGTTCTGCTGGTTTGATGATTATTAAAAATATTCTTAATATTCCAATCTTAATATAAAATAATAAATAGAATTTAAACAAATTCATTTATTAATAATAAAAAATAACAAAAAATAATTTGCAGTCATGCAAGATTCGAACTTAAGCCCGATAAAAAATTAACAATTTACATAAGAAAAAGTTCGACTAATAAAAATTCATACACAATATAATTTTTTTAAGTTTTATTTTGGTAATTTTATTAAAATTAAATTTTATCCAATTTTCTACCCCTGGAAGCGAAATTTTAATTTTAAAAATTTTTCTTATCAATGCAAATCTTTATAAAGTATAAAGTGATTTTATTTAAGAAAAACTCAAAATTTATAACAATTTTGGTTATTACATGTACTACAAAATATTGCATGTACCAAAAAAAAACTTTAATTTTCCCAACCCTGGAAGCGAAATTTTAATTTTTTTGTTTTTTTTTTTATCAGTGCAACGCTTAATGAGGTATAAAGTAATTTTTTTAAGAAAACTTTAAAATTTTTAAACATTTTGGTCACTTTCATGTACTATGAAATATTGCACTTGTCCATCTCTGAATTCGAAATTTAATTTTTTATTTTTGAATTTTTGATACCAATTTTGTTCTTCTTAAATTATAAGACAGTTTTAGGTAGCAAAAAACAACATCAGTTGCCTGTTTGATTATTTTCACGTATAAAAAAAATGCAATTTCCCATCCCTGGAAGCAAAATTTTAATTTAAAAAAATTTTCTTTTTTGCCAACGCAAATCTTCATGACGTATAAAGTGGTTTTGTTAAAGAAAAACTTGAAATTTTTAACAATTTTAGTTACTACATGTACTACAAAATACGGAATAAGCCGAAAAAAAAATTAATTTTCCATCCCTGAAAAAAAATTTATTTCTTTAGTTTTTAATAGACCATTGAGGCTTCCCAAAGCACGAAATAGGTTTAATATACAAACATTAAAAAAAATAATTGATTTTTGGCATAAATTTTGCGTCGAGAAATAGGTGTAAGCTTCCCAGCTCTGGAACCATACTTTGGATCTTTCCGAATTTCAATAGCAGCCTATTTAAGTTCATTTCCAATCCAACGGTCCAAGAACGAAGTCTCTAGCTCTTCTGGGGCCTTGGGAAAACGTACAGACGGACGGACAGACGGACGGACATCGCTGAATCGTCATCGCTATTCATAAGGATCCAGAATATATATACTTTATGGGGTTCCATGTGCATATCGAAGAAATTACACACGGAATGACAAACCTATATATACCCTTTCACTTTTTTGTGAAGGGTATAAAAATAGTGCAAATATCTAACAAGTTATATTCCTTAAGCCTACATGCTTCTACGACGAAAGTAAGATATTCACCTGACATTTCTCTGTACTACCCCTCCAACCCCCTTTGCGACCTAATTGCCCTTATAAAAAAGAAATTTATTTTTCTCTGCTTAATTACCCCAAAAATGTACTTAATAAAGTGCATTGTCTCCACCACCGCCCTTTCCGGCGTGACCCTGTCAAAATAGAGTTTTAAAGGTGGGGCATAGAAATGTCTTGGAGAAACTCTGACGCAGCAGGTTAAACATTTTTAATTTACCTCCATTCCTTTTTTTGCGCGTTGATATAAAATATTATCAGCAAAAATAACGTAAATTGCTTTTATGCTGATGGAAAGGTGTCACAGCCAGGCTGCTGTTATATAAGATTCGACCTGGTCGAAGATAACGTTCATACTTCTGCTGTTTTTTTAATTTCCCAAATTAAGCAGAAAGTCTAAAAAAGTGCAAGTATGTAAAGAATATAAATAACAGGACAAAATCTATACAAGATTCAGTGCGTCAGATAGCCACTGTAATACCTTGTGCTCGGTGGGCGAATTTTGGTTATTAAAACTGCCGCTGTGGAACGATCCCAACGTCAAGTTTTGTTACCCAAATATTTTTAGTTTATTAAAGATTTTATTATATCTTTAATTCAAATATTTCTCTTTTATTCAATTTTTCTTACGTCTTAAAAATTGCATAAATAGTTGTGTAAATAAGAATAGGTATTTTTTACATAATAATAATTAATTAAGTCACATACAGTGTATTTCGAAATAAAGCAGAAGAAATTATTTGTAAAGCTAATTTTAACAGGAAACGATTTTAGGCCATAACACATTAATAGCGTGTTCAGGCACACAAACACACACACCTTAATTGAGTTTATCTCCATAAATAGTAATATTGAGATCAATTAAAATTTTAATAAAGTATTAACACTTAATTGTTATAATCTTAAGTAAGATTACAAATGCAGCACTGCCAGAAAGTGTGTTTAGTGAGCAAAACACAACTCACTGCACAAAGTTAGCAGAAACTTGGCGCCCAAATTAAGGGAAAAGTGAAAAAGAAGTCAACAAAATATGTCGAGCCATGCTGAAGTGAAATTGTTAAAACTAATTTTAGTATTAATTAGAAAATAAATTAAAAAAATAAAAAAAAAAAATTTTTAAGTTTAAAAAAATTTAAAAGAAATAAAAACAAGTAAAAACGTTATATTCGACCGGGTCGAATCTTAAATACCCTCCAAATATTTAGTAAGTGAATTTGAAATGTTTAACTTGGTGGGACCGAGTTCCTTTATATAATATCGTACGTCAACGCCCACTAAAGGGGGCGGGGTTCAAAAATATACAATATCATGTTTTCCACAGACGAACGTATGGGCATTGCTATACCGTCTTAGACTTCATCCCAATTCTCTTTGGAGGCTATAAAAACTGTATTTTGGCGGGGTCGCTCTGGCAAGGGCTGTGGGGGAAACATTTCACCTTTGTCATAAAACTCTAAAAATAAATGCTTGGGATAATCATATACAAAATTAAAATTTTTTTTTTTTGATAGGGTCATTTAGCGGTCAAAAGGGGAGGAGGGGGTAGGGCAGCAACAGGCAGTCATAAAACTCTAAAGATAAATGCTTGGGATGATAATTACAAAATTTAAAAAAAAAAATTTTTTTGGTAGGGTCATTTAGGGGGCAAAGGAAGAAGCGGGGGGGGGGCTAGGGCAGAAATCGGCAGTCATAAAACTCTAAAGATAAATGCTTGGGATGATTATATACAAAATTTAAAAAAAAAAAATTTTTTTTGGTAGGGTCATTTAGGGGGCAAAGGAAGAGTTGGGGGGGGGGGGGAGGTGGGGCAAAAATCGGCACAGTCATAAAACTCTAAAGATAATTGCTTGGGATGATTATATACAAAATTTAAAAAAAATTTTTTTTTTTGGTAGGGTCATTTAGGGGGCGAAGGGGAAGGAGGGGGTAGGGCAGAGAAGTACCAGGTTTCGTCTCAGCTTCGTCATTAAAGCTTAAAAATGTTATTTTTAAGGAATGTAGGTTTAAGTAAAACAATTTGTTAAATTTTTATGCTATTTTTGCCTATAATAACGCCCACTAAAGTGGGCGGGGTCAAAAAATATTTGTATTTTATTTAATGGCTCCAAGTTTAAGGAGTTGAACCATATTTGACATAAAAATATATCATTTGCTTAACAAAATAACCAAAAAACTTTAAAAATTATGTTGTTTTTTCTGGGTTGGTTTAGTTCTTCTTAGGGGAACTTTTTTCCCCCTTGCCCGATTTAGCCCATCTTCGAACTTAACCTGCTCTAAGCTTCAAAATATATTTATGCCAAATTTCAAAAGCCTAGCTTTTTTCGTTTGGACTGAATCGTGATTTCCACAGACGGACGGACGGACGGACGGACGGACATGCTCAGTTCGTCTTAGATTTCATCACTGATCAAGAATATATATACTTTATGGGGTCTGAGATGGATATTTCGATGCGTTACAAACGGAATGACAAAGTGAATATACCCTCCAAATTCTTTTTTGGAGGGTATAAAAATTAAAATAAAATTTAAAAAAAATTAAAATAAAATATCCCAGATTTTAACTTGGGCTGCTTACTTTTAATTGTCATCAGCTCTTGGCATTGAAAAACAAAATAGATTGCCACTAACCGGGTTCAAATTGCTGCTCAATATGATAAAAAATTTTATATATAAAAATTTCATTAGGAAATGGCATACGAGAATTATATCAAACCGTTGTTAACATACTTTTATTTAATACTCATGCTGACGTTTGATTATTTTCTTCATGTCAACGAAGCCATTTAGTAAGTAGGGGCATACAAAAAATACCCATGAGTAGTGATGATTAAAGTGTTGTGGCCTTCGAAAACAGCTATTCGGAATTTATTTTATATTTTGAAATATTTATCACGGCTTATGGAATTTAAAACATATTTTCGAACAATTAGCGTTGTAATAAATTTTTGAATTTCTCTGAAACAAAAAAATGAAAAATTCCAATCATTTTCCTCCTCCACTGTTGAGCTGCACAAATATTCTGCATTTTTCTAATATAAAATATTATGAATATTTATGTAAGATCTGTTTTCTGAGTAATATTTTTGTGCAATTCTTTTAAATAAAATTATGTTAAAATTCAATTTTAACAATAATATAAGCAAATAGACAAAGGATTCGATGCTTGCGTGTATCAATCATTGAAATTGATATCAAATGCATTTCGATAAGAACTCCTTTCCAAATGTGTGTGCGCGTGTGTGTGTGTGAATAAATATGCAGATTTCACAAATATTAAAGTTGGTGCTCTTTACAGAAATATGCATGTGCTTGGAAACTTATATGAGAATAAGGAATAATTATAAGTACAGCCCAAACAATATTTTTTGCCAAACCCAAAAATAAAATGCAAACTGATTCTGGCAAAAGAGGGTTAAGAAAATTCATGTACAACATTTTGAAAATTCAGGTCAACCCTTTGAAATGTCTCTCAAATAAATTTGCATAGGAAACCACAGTAAACTTGGCCGTTTTTAAAAGTCATTGCAAACGCTAAACGTACCAGAATCAGTAACCGTAAAAAATTCAAACGGCCATGTCAGTGAGAACCAAAGAAATTCTTTGTATTAAAATATGTTCGCCTTTAAATATGCCATTTAAAATATTTACTTCCCAAGAATTTTGTATCGAACGTTATTGTTGACATAAAAGAACAAACGGCAATACGGGCGTTAAAAGCGTGTTACCATCGAACAAAGGGGCCAAAGGTATTAATTTTGCGAATTAATTAAAACAAAAGAATTCAAGTATCGTGAAAACTGAAAGTATCCGCTTAAAGAGAAGTCTTCATAGTCAGGAAAAATATTAATGTGACATATGTAAGGATATTTTTGTGGTGAAAAAAAAGCCAGAGAAGAGTAAAACAAGTAAAAACGTTATATTCGACCGGGTCGAATCTTAAATACCCTCCAAATATTTAGTAAGTAAAATTAAACTGTTTAACTGGGTGGGCCAGAGTTTCTTTAAGACATTTCTGTGCACAATTTTAAATCTCTATTTTGACAGAGTCATTCCGGGAAGGGCCGTGGGAGAGACGTTTCACCTCTTTCAGAGACCATCTCAGCTTCTTATAGGCTTAAGGAATAAAAATTTTTTAAATATTTACACTATTTTTGGATATAATATCGTACATCAACGCCCACTGAAGGAGGCGGGGTCAAAAATAGACTACTTCATGTTTTCCACAGACGAACTTATGGGCAATGCCAGACCGTTTCAGACTTCATCACTAATCAAGAATATATATACTTTATGGGGTCCAATTCTTTTTGGAGAGCATTAAATCTGTATTTTTTTGGGGGTCTCTCTGGCAAGGACCGTGGGGGAGACATTTCACCTTTGCCATAAGACTCTAAAAGTAAATATTTGGAATAATTAAATGTAAAATTTTAATATGTAAGTGAAGATAAATATGCCGAGTTAAACATGTTTTGACGTAAGCACTTACGAAGCAACGTAAGTTATATATGTTATGACGTAACGAAATGGCAAACAGCGAAGTTTTTTTTATGAAAGTCCATATTTAAAAAATTTTTTGAACATTTTGTGAAAATATTTCCAGGTCATGGAAGGTAAATTTACAGGCCATGAGAGTGTCTGCGATCTTGGAGGGATTTTGCCCCCAGTGGCCAAATAAGTAGTTGGCATGCATTGCCAGTATATAAAAAATGATGTACGGGATAGTAGACACTCCCATAATCATTTTGTATATAAATATGGATTTTCATATAAAAAAAAAAATTCTCTAATTGCCATTTCGTTACGTCATAACGTAATTAACTTCACTACGTAACTGCTTGCGTCAAAACATATTTAACTCAGCATATTTATCTTCACACACATATATTTATTTAGAATTTATTTTTTTGGTTTCTTTTTTAAAGGGTCATTTAGGTGGCAAACCGGAGGAGGTGGTAGGGCAGAGGAGTACCAGCTTACGTCTCAGCTTCGTCATTAAAACTTAAAAGTATTATTTTTAAGGAATGTAGGCTAAGTAAAACTATTTTTTAAATTTTTACACTATTTTTGCATATAATAACGCCCACTAAAGGGGGCGGGGTCCAAAAAAAAAAAATTTTATTGTATGGTTCCAAGTTTAACGCGTTGAACCTTCTTTTTTATTAAAAAAAAAACTTAAAAAATTATGCTGTTTTTTAGACGACGGTTTATTTCTTCTTAGGGGAACTTTTTTCCTTCTTGCCCGATTTAGCCCATTTCTGAACTTCACCTGTGCTGTCCTTCAAGATATATTTATACCAAATTTCAGGAGTGTGGCTCTTTTCGTTTGGACTGAGTCGTGATTTCCACAAACGGACGGACGGACGTGCTCAGACGCCCTCCTTCCGTCGGTCCTGTAGCAAAAAATCAGCCGGCGAAGTAAAAAGGTTGAAACAGCTAAAAAAAATTCTCTATCCCCTCATTTTTCTTCATCTTAATAATTATATGATACGGGGGGTATCTGACTTCCCCCTCCTATATCCCAAAAATTTTGCTAAAAAAAATATTCTGATCAATTTTAGAGCTATCCTCGTAAAATGTTGCTATCCTGGATATTGTTGTTGTCGAAATGTTAATAAATCCGTGGGGGCATTTGACCCCACTGTGCATCGGTTTGAAATAGTTCTCGTATGCAATTTCTCTAGTTATAAAGAGATGAACTAAATTTTATAATTAATGATTTATTAATTTTTATATTTATCCAATAATTCGTTAAAAGAGTTTTTTATATAATTTATAAAAATTTATCAGTATTTTCGGCTTAACACTTTTTAAAATTTATTTCTAAGAATATATTTAAAACTTCTTCCTCTCCAAAAATTATTACAAGCAACAATGTGCTAATAAATATCACCTTAAAATTAATATCCTCACTGTATATGCATATGATTTTAATAAATGTACGAGTCTATACGGTTGAATGAATACAATTTGTGGAAAATTTAATGTATTACTTACATCTATTATTATTTACTTCTACTATAAGTACGAATACGTAAGAATACACAGATTGTGTGTGTGTGTGTGGGTATGCAAATGTACCAGGAAAATAATATTAAAAACATATAGGATTGCTGTTGTATGTGCAGATATTGTTATAACTTTATATTCGAACTCGTATGGCGATACATATTTTTGGTTATTGAATGTCATGATGTACGAATATGTGCATTCAAGAGCCCCTAAATATGCAGTCACTTCTTCTTTGTATCTGTTAGACGGTTAAGGATTTGGAAATGAAAATATATCAATAGAGATGAACGAGAAAATGTTGTTGCATTTGCTCTGAAATGTTTTTGGTTATCGTTAAAAGCTAAAGGAAACTAAATATTATTTTATTCTAGTTTCTATGTTTTTTTGTTATTGTTTCTTTTCTTTTATTTGGTAAAAATTAAAAAACTGGGAATATTTATAATACGAGTATTAGGAATATGTTATTGCTGGCGTTTGTTTATTTGTTTGTCAATAAGCTATGAAATTTTTTTTTCCCATTTAACAATTGAAATATGAAAAAGACAAATAGAATAGTTTAATACCTTATCAATTTGTTTGTTTATAAAACTGCTAGTGCATCCGTAATATATGAGAAATTTTAATGAAAGTTATTAAAGAGGAGATATTTTTTCATATATTTTATTGGACGAAAAAAAATTTAACTATGCAACAACAACAACAACAACTCACTTGCAACAGTGGAAACCACCAATACGGAGCCAAATTTTGTGGCACTTCTACTTGAATGCCTGCTGTAAATGAACAGCCACGTGAATGACGTCCTCAGAGCTATCTTTAGCCCATCAAACTGAATTTAGTGATCAGTTTGTCTTCAGATGCGGAAAAAAAAATATTCGCAGTAGATTAAATCTGATGAAAATGCTGGATGTGGTAGCAGTTCGTAACACAATTTTTGAATTTTTTCCATTTATGCACTCGCGCATTATCATCGTCGTGGCTCTCAACTGCATGTAAAATATGTTTAGATGCCTACAGGCTCAGCCTCCTCATGTATTTTCATTATCCGATCGTCCAATGAATTTTACGATTTTCATCGTAATAACTTTTTTAGGGTGACCTGAAAGTGTGCCTCAGACCACAAGACTAAACCACTTCTTAACCATTAAAATTTGCGGTATCAAGTCTTTCCTAGTTTCTAGTGGCGGATTATTTTCACAAAGGAAATCATTTTTTATATTTTAGTTAAAATTCACTAGGTTGTCTGCTTATTATTGCTTATTATTTGCAATATATTGCATATTTATGCAATTGTGCCCAATCAAATTAATAAATTTGTCATAACGAGAGCAAATGCTTGGTTTTTCAGCATTTGCAATGCATTGCAAATATTTGCTACATATTGCAAATTTTTGCTATATACTGCAAAATTTTTCTTTATATTGTAAGTTTTTGCAATTCCTAAAAAAAAGTTTTATATCATTTTTAGGAACGAGTACAAATTTTTTCTCTTGCAATATTTGCAATATATGTATTGCAAATTTTTGCAACTTGGCACCAAAAGTTTTCAAATTTTGCAGTTTCAAAATTTGCAATATAGCATAAAATATTTCCTATAACAAAAAAATTCCGGTTTCTAAACTTAATTTCCAACAGCTCTGCAATATAAATTATTATTTAATATTTGCAATATATTGCAAATTTAAGCAATTGTGCCCAATCAAACTTACAAATTTGGCATAACGCGAGCAAATAATTGTTTTTTAAACATTTGCAATTCATTGCAAATATTTGCTATATATTGCAAATTTTTGCTATACATTGCAAATTTTTGCTTTATATTGTAGGTTTTTGCAATTCCTAAAAAAAAGTTTTAAAACATTTTTTGGAACGAGTGCAAATTTTTTTCTCCTGCAATATTTGCAATATGTTGCAATTTGCCACCAAAAGTTTTCAAATTTTGCAAAACTAATATAATTTGCAATTAAATATGAAATTCTACTGTAAACTGAAAAATTCTCCTCTATATACCTGTTCTTACGATATATTGCAAATGTTTGCTATTCTAGCTAAAACTTTTTAAAAATCAGCGAAATTTTAGTAGCGAACATGTGAAATTCTTCTCTTAATTAAAACTTTTTTTTTTACTGTAGTCTTGCAAATATAGTAAGACTTCTCATCTTTCCTCATCTAGCCCCACAATATTATCCCCTCCTTTTCAGTTCCGGCGCACTGCATTGCATATGTAGGGGCCATCCCCTCAGCGCTGGTCCTACTATTAAATAAATAAAAAAAACATTTGCAAATATTTGCTCTCGTTGCTAAAAATTTTTTTGGAGAATTTTCAAATATTTGCAATATATAGCAAATATTTGCAACACATTGCAAATTTTATTGGAAATCTTTTCTTTTTTTTCTTTTCTGCCAAACAATATGTATAAATTTAGGCAAAACGGGAAGAAACTTTTTCCTCTGGCAATATTTGCAACATATAGCAAATTTTTTTAAATTTTTTTGAAATGAAAAAATGTAAAACTTTTTTCGAAATGAGAGTCAACCTTTTTGCAATGCTACAAAAAAAATTTGTGCAAACTTTAAAATTCGACTATTAAGTGAAAATTCTATCCGTTATAGCTATTTTACAACAATTTTGTTATATATTGCAAATGCTTACTACTTTGCAAAAAAAAACTCCTTAAAAATCGGTGAAACTTTATTGTATTTCTTTTAGTATTACAAAAGCTAAAAAATAATATATTAAAAAGTTGGGCAATTCTCCTAAAAAAATTTCGAAACGAGGGCATTTTTAACTCTTTTAATAAATTTTTGCGATTCTCCCAAAAAAATTTCATAAATTTGGCAAAACGAGAGAAAAAATTTCTTTTTTTTACACAAATTTTTTAAGATCTAATAATTATTTTCCCAAAAGTTTCGTAAATATTTGCCCTTAAATGGTGACATTTTATTGACCACTTTTGCTTCTTAGAAAAAAAGGGGAAAATATCTCCCTAAGAAGAACTAAGCCAACCTCTAAAAAAACAATTTAATTTTTAAAGCTTTTTTTTGTAATTTTGTTAAGCAAATGATATATTTTTATGTCAGAGAAGGTCTGACGCTTTAAACTGGGATCCATGAAATAAAAAATAATAATAAATGTAAACCCCGCCCCCTTTAGTGGGCGTTATTATATGCAAAAATAGTGCAAAAATTTAACAAATTGTTTTACTTAAGCCGGAATTCCTTCAAAATAAAATTTTTAAGCCTTAATGACGAAGCTGAGACGTATCCTGATACTACTCTGCCCTACGCCCTCCTCCCCCTTTGCCCCCTAAATGACCTTATTAAAAAAAAAAACTTTTTTACACTTAATTATCCCAAAAATTTATTTATAGTGTTTTATGGCAGAGGTGCAATATGTCCCCCACGGCCCTTCCCAGAGCTCCCTACCCCCCCCCCCCATTATATTTTTAATACACTCTAAAAATAATTGAGAACTCCATAAAGTAATTATATATATTCTTGATCAGTGATGAAATCTAAAACGATCTAGCCATGCCCATACGTCCGTCTGTGGAAAACATGATATAGTCTATTTATGGACCCCGTCCCCTTTAGTGGGCGTTGAAGTTACTTATTATATTAAAAAATAGTGTACATATTTAACAGTTTGTATTCCTTAAGGCTTTAATCCTTAAAAATTAAATTTATAAGTATTTGCGAAGAATTTAAGATATTCTCTGATCTTCCCCTCGTCCTAACCACTCCACCCTCTTCGCCACTAAGTGGCCCTATCAAAAAAATTTTTTTTTTCTACACTTAATCAATCTAAAAATTTGCTTTTTAAACTTTTACCACAAAGGTGTGATATCTGCCCCACGGCCCTTCCCGGAGTGATCCTGTCCAAATAAAGCTTTAAAATTGGCCATAAAAATGTCCTATAAAGAACCTTGAACCGTAAAATATTAATACGTAAATTGCTTTTACTAAATATTTGGAGAGTATTTAAGATTTGACCCGATCGAATAGTTTTATTTTCCAGGAATACTTTTCTGTATTAAAAAACTTTTATTTGTAATTTCCATATTAGATTTTACAAACTTGACTAATCAATGAAACTGTTTGCTGCTTTCTTGCATTGTTAGACACTGTACCATCTGATATATGAACTTCAAATGCCTTCCAAAGTCGTTTATATTGTTTATTCTACCACTTGGCCAGTCTATATATTACATCAACAAAAGAATTTGCTGGTGTTATGGTCGCTATAAATACATGGCGATTTTTTCTGTTTTGTGTTCTTCGTTTCCTAAATTATAGCTCATGTGGGAATTTTCACATCAAGAACAAACTTGACTATCATTTACACATATTATGTTTTCACATGTTTTATTTGTGATAATTTTTTTCTACTTTTTTCTCGGCGCTGTACATTCGACAAGTGTTGGAAGATGCTCAATGATGTTTCCAACAATTGCCTGTATCTATAACAAAGAGAAAACAAATATCCTTTGGTTAGTTAATATGATTAAGTGTATGTATGTCCATGGGATAGAATCGGTTTGTATGTAAAGTGATTCTCGTGTTGGCGTTTAGAGCGTAAAACTTGATACATACTTTCCATCTAAGCTAATTATGTTTAGAATAATGTATACGGCATAGAGGGTGAGAAAGAGAGAGATAGAGAGAGAGGGGAGAACGAGCAACAAATTTTGCAAAGGATATGTTATATTTTTAAGCTGGACAATTGTCGCTGTTGCAACAGGATATGGGCGTTAGTGTTGGAGTTGCCATCATTAGCAGCACCAGCAAAATATTATCATCACATAATGTAAAAGCGCACAACAACATGTGTGATGAAATGAAATTTACTGCTGGCATTACGTATCAGATACAATAGATTTTAGCCCACCAGCGTGTACGGCAACGAGTTCTGATACAACAATTTAATGCCACAAACTGGGAACAAGTGAAGAACTGTGTATGCGATTAAGCTAAAAACTCCATAGATTGTTAAAGTTGATTTATTGCCAAAATTGGATTTTTAAATTTTATTTAAAAAAAAATTGTAGTGCAGCACACTGCAGATTGTTTGAAGTTTTCTTTTTCAATATTTTTCCCCCACTTTTTTGTAAACAGCATGCCAGTGTAATTTTAAATTAAATATTGTGTACTTGGTGAGATTCATTATAAGTGAAGAGGTCCTTCTTGTCAACAGTATTTCCTCAAAAAAAAAATTTTATCAAACACTTAAATTACATATACTGACTTAAGGAAGCTGTACAGTTTATTGTTGAATTGCATGCAGGGATATATATTAATGCATGTCTGTGCAAGCTGTTAAAAAAAATATAAGGTAAATTTTCAAATATCGCAGGATACGTTCATTCACTTAGGGTTCATTCACTTAGGGTTCTATTTTATATGAATGACTATAACTAGGTATGTCATTACGTATGTAATTTCCTCAATATAAATATGGGACCCCCTAAAGTATATTATATATATTATATATATATATATATATATATATATATATATATATATATATATATATATATTATGGCTCCTTATGAATAGCGATGACGAATAAGCGATGTCCGTCTGCCTGTACGTGAAATCCGTTTTCCCAAGGCCCCACAAGAGCTAGAGAATTCGTTCTTGAACTGATGGATTGGGAATGAATTTAAAAAGAGTGGTATTGAAATTAAAAAAAATCCAAAATATGGTTCCAGAGCTGGGAAGCTCTAATTTCTCTTTTATTTCTTTTTTTTAGTTATACAGTCGACTCTTGATAATTTGAAACTGAAGGGACCAGAGAAAAAGTTCAAATAATCGAGTTTTCATTGTAACGAGACTTCAAACTATCGAAAGAAAGACAGAAACAATTAAAATTAATAAGAGTTCTCATAAAAAAAGGAAAACCATTTTCCGCAAAATCAAAGCAAAGAAATTTAATTTTTTATATGTTAGCAACTGTCGATGTAGTGGTGGATTCACTACGAATGCAAACGACTTAAATTTCTTTTAAAAAACAGCAACAAAATCACATTAGGAGTTCAAATTAGAGAGTGTAGAATAACCGAACTTCAAATTATAGAACGTTGGCGAGCAAGATGTCATTTTTGTAGCACATCGCAAAAAACTAAAATAAATGGTTATTTTATTTATTTGATATTTTGCATAAAACACAGCAATTAAAATAATTCAAATTATAGAGCGTAGAGCCCAAAAATTCAATTTATAGTGAGCCGGCGATCAAAATGCCATTCAAATAATTTCAAATTATTGAGAGGACCAAATTACATAGATATTTTTCAATTTATTGAGTGTTTTTCAAGGGACTTGGAAAACAGTTCAAATTACCACGAGATTCAAATTAACGAGTTTCAAATTATCAAGAGTCGACTGTACCTATTTAATACTTTTGGAAGAATCAAATTTGTATTAAAAACTAATAAAAAGTACTAATTCGTATTTCAGGGATGGGAAATTGAAAAAAAAATTTTTTTTTTTGGTACATAAAAGAGATTTTTTTGCTAATTAAAACTATTTAAGAAATCGGAAAAAATTGGTATAACAATTTAAAAAAAAATAAAGTTTCTATTTCTGGGTTGGGAAATAGAAAAAAGATGTGTTTGCTACATAAAAGAAAGTTTTTTTTGTTTAATTTTTTTTATTTTTCTTTTGGAAGATTAAAATTTGTATTAAAAAATAATAAACAAATAAAAAACTTTATTCCAGGGATGGGAAATTATAAAAAAAATTTTTTTTGGTACATAAAAGAACTTTTTTTTGCCAATTAAAACTATTTTAGAAATCAGAAAAAAAATTGGTATAAAAATTTAAAAAAATCAAAATTTCTATAACAGGGTTGGGATATAGAAAAAAGATGTGTTTGCTACATAAAAGAAAGTTTTTTTTTGTTGTTTAATTTTTTTATTTTTCTTTTGGAAGAATCAAATGTGTATTAAAAACTAATAAAAAACTAAAAAATTGTATTCCAGGGATGGTAAATTGAAAAAAATAATTTTTTTGGTACATAAAAGAGCTTTTTTTTGCCAATTAAAACTATTTTAGAAATCAGAAAAAATATTGGTATAAAATTTTAAAAAAACTAAAATTTCTATTCCAGGGTTGGGAAATAGAAAAATTTTTTTCTAATGAAAACTATTTTAGAAATCAGGAAAAATATATATAACACAAATTTAAAAAAAATTTAAATTTCTATTCCAGGGTTGGGAGATAGAAAAAAGATGTATATGCTACCTAAAAGAAAGTTTTTTTTTTGTTATATTATTTATTTTTTTTTTTTTTGAAGAATCAAATTTGTATTAACAAGTAATAAAAAATACATATTCCAGGGATGGGAAATTGAAAAAAAATTTTGGTTTATAAAAGAAAGTTTGTTTTTGCTAATCAAAACTATTTTAGAAATCAGGAAAAAAATTGGTATAAAAATTTAAAATAGGGTTGGGAATTTTTTAAAAGATGTGTTTGCTACATAAAAGAAAATTTTTTATTATTTAACTTTTTATTTTTCTTTTGGAAGAATCAAATATGTATTAAAAACTAATAAAAAATACAAATTTGTATTCCAGGGATGGAAAATTTAATAAAACAAAAATTTTGTTTTGGTACGTAGACGAATTTTTTTTTGCTAATGAAAACTATTTCAGAAATCAGGAAAAAAATATATTATACAAAATTATATAACATATTTAAATTTCTACTGCAGGGTTAGGGAATTGAAATATTTTTCGGTCATTGAAATTGTAAAATAATTTAAAAATGTTATTTTTTTTGTTAAATAAAACTATTTTATACTTCACAAATATATATATGCTATTTAAAATTTAAAAAAAAAAATTTAATCCAGGGTTGCAAAACTGAAATTTTTTGACACATAAAATAACCGAGAAGAGGTCACTACTTTTGCTATTTTTCTTTTTATGTTTCAGCAATAATTGAATAGGTATTAAGAAAAAAAAATTAAAAATTCGATTCCAGGGTTGGAAAATCTGAATTTTTTTTTGGTACATAAAAGAGGATATGTATGTATATTAGTTAATAACTCTGTTTTTTTAGTGAAATATACCTGGTTTATGCTTCAGGAAAAATTAAATTGGCATTAAAAAGAAAAATATTATATATTCGATTCCAGGGTTGGAAAATTAATTTTTTTTTGTACATAAAAGTAGCCATATAAGTTCCTAATTGTGGTTTTTTAGTGAACTATAGCTATTTTCTACTTCAGGAAGAATTACACTCGTGTAAAAAAAACAGAAAAAATAATAATTCGATTCCAGGGTTGGAAAATCGAAATTTTTTAGGGTACATACAAATATCCAAATAAGTTCCTTATATTAATTTTTTAGGGAATTGTACCTATTTTATAGGAAAAAACTCGCAAAGGGCTAAAATCTTCTAATACGGTGCCACAGGTATGATTAAGTCTTTCAATTCTTTTTTTTTTTTGTGTGTCAACATTCAGAAATTTGGGAAGGAACTGTTTGGAAAAAATTGCTTAGTATTTTATCTAACAGGCATTCTCTATATTAATCCTGAACTCATTTCATTGGATCCTACTTTAACAACTTGAATGTAACGCAATTTTGAAGAAAATCCCTTAATATCTGAGTGTATTAAATAAAATAATTTTATATATTGAACTAATTTGCACAAAGTAGCAGTTGTCAATTCAATAATATTAAATTAGCACTTGTCACTTGTAACTCTATACAGGCAGCTAAACAGTATTATTTGTTCTATTATGTAAGGAATTTTTTTTTTTTTAAGAATGGCATCTAGACATAAAACCTTTTGGAGCAAAGAATAAGAGGAAATGAAACCATTTAGCATAATCCTCTTAATTTATTTTAGTAATTCTTCAACATTTAAATAACAATTTAATAACAAGTGGAGTATAATAAAACATAAATACACAAGTAATTTAATTTAGCTTCTGTGGTAAATTTGGAGCAGATAAACGTATCAAATTCTGACACACTCTACCCTAAAAAGAACAGACAACAGCAAGAACAACAACAACAACAACAACAATAGAGAAGAAACCATCAATAAATTATATAACGCAGAAAAAAACAAAGAATAAAGAGCTCGCAAGGAAATGAAAAATGAAAATGGAAAATTATATATAAAACAACTAGTGAAAGACTGCAAACAGTAACAGGAAAACAACACAAACACAAGAGGCCTACCAGATAACACACAGCACAGATAAGAAAAAAAATATACAAACAAAGAAATTACTTAACGGCACACATACACACACACACACACTCAGACGCAGAGACATGCTTAAGTTAACACACACTCTCTGCAGATATGCCAGCTCATACGTTAGCCGACAGTAACACAAAGGCATCATGTATCTTGTCATTTTATGCCGGAAGTGAATTATAACTTAATGGCCAAGATTACAAAAGCGCAAAAGATTATAAATAAACACGACGCGAATTTGCTATGCGAGTATAAGAGCAAGAGAAATGGGCAGGAAATCGCTGGAAAATAATTACTAGTGATTTGTTTTCAAATATTTATTATTAAACCGAGTGTTAAACAAAATATTATGGTTTCGAATTAATAATTTTTGTTTGTCATTGGAAAATATACAATAAAAAAAGTTAGCTCTTTAATTATTAAAGATTTTATAGCAAAGACAACACAGTAGGGTTCTCAGCTTTGTTAAGTTGCTCTCGAACGGGGGATTGTTTTTAGTGGGGTTAAATATTTGTTAGAAAACACTCAGAAGATTTGTTAAGGAAAACACCACCCGATTTTTTGCTGCAAGTTTTTTTGTAACCACATTTTTTAAATCTTGTTCATGTTTGTGCATGTTCATGCAAGAGATGTCATGTTGCCTCACTTCGTTGCTTCCTTAATAAAATGTCAAATATAAATGTATCCGGATATTGTAGAGTTCTCCATAGGGAGTTCACGTGCCAGTTGTAGTGCTCAACCAAACCATGCGTGGAGAAATGTCGGTTACGGACAGTTCTAGTCGAGCCGTTAGTGACAATTCCTACAATCTGCTGCGAATTCTAGGGAACAAAAATTATGGTGCTGGGAAAGGCAAATATTTTTAATGTCATATACATAATTACATATCTACTGATGCACAGTGGGTCCTTTGACCAAAAAAACAGATGGAAATAATTTAACATTTTTGTTTACCTTTTTGCACTTTTTTGGTAATAGAGAAGTCATAACTTTCCTTAATTAGCTAACACTTTCTTTTCATTTTCATATTTAATATATAGCCACAGAAAATATAAAAAACTCAATCAAACATTTCAAAAATTTTACATGAGGAGCATAAAGTTTGCTTAAATAAAAAATGTATTGAAAAGTAAAAAATAAAGCACAAAATTTTTTAACATTTTTGTGTAATTTTTGCACTAATTGTCGATAAATTTTTTTATATCAATGAAATGATTTATCTATTAAACTTATTTTTTTTTTACATTTTCTGCGATTGTATAAAAAAATTTTGTTAATCAAATATTATTTAAAAGTTGTGAAATCTGTTATCACTACCCCGTTTGTTTAATAAATTCCCAGGTAACAAATTTTTTGTAACAATTCTTATCCCCGTTTGTTCTAAGAAATTTTTACGTTTTTCAAAGTTTTAGCCTCTTTTCTCATATCACAATAATGCCATCGAGAAAACGTTTGGAATATTAAAATATTTAACAAAAAAAAAGAAATAAAAAATATCAGAGTCTCCAAAAAAAATAATCCGGAAAGACACAAAAAAAATCCCATTATTGGGATTTTCAAATTTTTTTGAACACTTCTTGTAACAATTCATAGCCACTTTATTCTAACAAATTCGTAGTTTTAAAGCAAAGAGACCGTTAAAAGGTTTAGTCTCCTTTCTCATATCACAATGCTGCCATAGAAAAAATGTTTTGAACATTTAAATATAAATAAAAAAAACTCAGCGTATTTCAAAAAAAAAATAAATCCGGAAATATACAAAAAATTCCACTATTGGGATTTTGAAAATATTTATTGGGAATTATGGGGATTTCATGAAGACTTGTATGATATTGTCTTGTAAAAATACGTATAATTTCTAATGTTTTCAAAAAAAATTTCGGAATATTTAAATATTTAAAAAAAAAATTCGGAAATATACAAAAAAAAACTCATTATTGGGATTTTGAAATTCTTTTAGGAATTATAGGGATTTCATGAAGACTTCTTGTATGATATTGTCTTGTAAAAATACGTATAATTTCTAATGTTTTCAAAAAAAATTTCGGAATATTTAAATATTAAAAAAAAAAAATTCGGAAATATAAAAAAAAACTCATTATTGGGATTTTGAAATTCTTTTAGGAATTATAGGGATTTCATGAAGACTTCTTGTATGATATTGTCTTGTAAAAATAAGTATAATTTCTAATGTTTTGTAAAAAAAATTTCTGAATACTTAAATATGAAAAAAAAAATTCCGAAAAATACAAAAGAGCCCATTATTGGGATTTTGAAATTTTGTTTGGGAATTATGGGGATTTTATGAAGACTTCTTGTATGATATTGTCTTGTAAAAATACGTATAATTTCTAATGTTTTCTAAAAAAATTTCTGCATACTTATATATTTCCAAAAAAATTCGGAAAAAACCAAAAAAGACCATTATTGGGATTTTGAAATTTTTTTTTGGGAATTATGGGGATTTCATGAAGACTTCTTGTATGATATTGCTTTGTAAAAACACGTATAATTTTTAAAGTTTTCTAAAAAAATTTCTGAATATTTAAATATTAAAAAAAATCTGAAAAATACAAAAAAGCCCATTATTGGGATTTTGAAATTTTTTTTGGGAATCATGGGGATTTCATAAAGACTTCTTGTCTTGTAAAAATACGTATAATTTCTAATGTTTTTTTAAAAAAAATTCTGAATATTAAAATACATATTTAAAAAAAAACATTCGGAAAAATACAAAAAAAAAACCCATTATTGGGATTTTGAAATTTTTTTTCGGAATTATGGGATTTCATGAAGACTTCTTGTATGATATTGTCTTGTAAAAATACGTTTAGTTTCTAATGTTTTCAAAAAAAATTTTGAATACTTAAATATTTAAAAAAAAAACGGAAAATGCAAAAAAGCCCATTATTGGGATTTTAAAATTTTTTTTGGGAATTATGGGGATTTCATGAAGGCTTCTTGTATGATATTGTCTTGTAAAAATACGTATAATTTCTAATGTTTTCAAAAAAAAATTCTGAATATTTAAATATTAAAAAAAAAATTCGGAAATATACAAAAAAAAGCCCACTATTGGGATTTTGAATTTTTTTTTGGGAATTATGGGGATTTCATGAAGACTTCTTGTCTTGTAAAAATACGTACAATTTCTAATATTTTCTAAAAAAATTTCTGAATATTTAAATATTTCAAAAAATAAAATTCGGAAAAATGCAAAAAAAGCCCATTATTGGGATTTTGAAATTTTTTTTGGGAATTATGGGGATTTCATGAAGACTTCTTGTATGATATTGTCTTGTTAAAATACGTATAATTTCTAAGGTTTTCTAAAAAAAATTCTGAATATTTAAATATTTAAAAAAAAAAATTTCGGAAGAATACAAAAAAAATTCCATTATGGGGATTTTAAATTTTTTTTTGGGAATTATGGGGATTTCATGAACACTTCTTGTATGATATTGTCTTGTTAAAATACGTATAATTTCTAAGGTTTTCTAAAAAAAAATCTGAATATTTAAATATTTAAAAAAAAAAATTTCGGAAAAATACAAAAAAAATTCCATTATGGGGATTTTAAATTTTTTTTTGGGAATTATGGGGATTTCATGAACACTTCTTGTATGATATTGTCTTGTAAAAATACGTATAATTTCTAATGTTTTCTAAAAAAATTTCTGAATATTTAAGTATTTCAAAAAAAATATTCCGAAATATACAAAAAAGCCCACTATTGGGATTTTGAATTTTTTTTGGAATTATGGGGATTTCATGAAGACTTCTTGTCTTGTAAAAATACGTACAATTTTTAATATTTTCTAAAAAAATTTCTGAATACTTAAATATTTCAAAAAAAATTCGGAAAAAATACAAAAAACCCCATTATAGGGATTTTGAATTTTTTTTTGGGAATTATAGGGATTTCATGAAGACTTCTTGTATGATATTGTCTTGTAAAAATACGTATAATTTCTAATGTTTTCTAAAAAAATTTCTGAATACTTTAATATTTCCAAAAAAATTCGGAAAAAACCAAAAAAGACCATTATTGGGATTTTGAAAAGAATTTTTGGGAATTATGGGGATTTCATGAAAACTTCTTGTATGATATTGTCTTGTAAAAATACATATAATTTCTAATGTTTTCTAATAAAACAATTATAATATGGAGATTTTGGAGATTTTGGGAATGGCTAACATTTAAAATGGCTAATAATATATTTTGGAAAAGGCAAACCTGCTGCATATAAAGTAAAATTTGCTAAAATCTAAAAATAAAAAAAACTCTTTTGCCAAATCAATAGAACTACTCGTGCTCTTAGTCACGGCCGGCAAATGATTGTAAGCAGCCAGCAAGTAGAATACAAACCATAAATTTTCCAACTGACAGGCTATTGTTTATTATATTGACATAAAATCGAAATAGTGGAACATGGACATGTTTGTACGATAGGGAGTAACATTCATAAATAAGGATATATAATAATCGTATTATTAAAGTTAAAGGCGTGGAAAAATCACCGCGTGTAGAACAATAAAACTTTATTAAATTAAGGCATATCGATAAGCTTAATGTGAGGGAAAAAACTTACTACACATACAGCAAATATTAGGGTATTCAGTCGCTAAACCACAAATAGTTTTGACAATAAACTGCTATACGAATAAATTTACCATTGAGCATTTTCTTGTGAACAATTAATACATCAGAAACTTTAAATAAATCTATTAAAATAATAATAAAGAAGTAAGAACGATATATTCGACCAGGTTGAAACAAATACCTCCAAAATAGGAGTAGCATGGCTGAGACGTCGTTCCATCGGCATAAAAGCAATTTCCATTATTTTTGCAGTTAATATTTTATATCAGCGCTCTCAAAAAGGGACGGAGATAAATTAAAAATTTTTAACCTGCTAGACATTTCGGTGCCCAATTTTAAAACTCTATTTTGGCGAGGTCACTCCGGGAAGCGGATGTGGGGGAGGCATGTCACCCTTGTTGTGAAAACTTAAAGTTAATTTTAGGAGTAATTAAGTATAAAAACTAATTTTTGATAGGGTCATTCTGGTGGCAAAGGTGGGTGGAGGGGGCAGAGAATATCTCAACTTCATCATAAAAGCTTCAAAATTAAATTTTTTAAGGAATACAATTTATTAAATTTTTACTCTATTCTTCCATATAATATATTACTTCAGTATCCACTAAAGAGTGCGAAGTCCAAAATAAATTACAAATAAACTTTAAAAATTATATAATTTTTTAGCGGTTAGGATAGTTCTTATTAGGCGAACTTTTTTACCTCTGGCCCGATTTAATCCATTTACGAATTACGGTCTGTGATATCCTTCAAAATTTAAGTGTACTAAATTTCAAGGGTGTGGCTCTTTTCTTTTGGACTGAATCGTAACTTCCACAGGCTGACGGACGGACACGGCTCGAACCGTCTTAGATTTCATCACTGATCAGGAATGTGTAGTATACTTTATGGGGTCTTAGAGGAATATTTCGCTGCGTTACACAAGGGAATGGCAAAGAGAATATACTTCTTTTTTGGAGAGTATGAAAATAATACATAAAAGTATGCAACAGTTTTTTGCACAATTCCCGCGTTACGTATGATTATTAAATTTATGCATTCACATATTAATCATACGTACTGCATACCTACATGATTTTCAGGGTTTTACAAAAGTATGCATCTATTTTGTAAAGGGTGTTTTTATAAGAGCTTGCTGATTTGAAATTTAAATAAAACACATGCCAAATAATGAAATGGCCAAAAAAAAATTTTTATTTGGTTGATAATTTCTTGTCATTTAACATTTAAATATAATTTCGGGCATATGGCCACCACGACTATTTTGCACAAAGGTCATTCTGGAGATAAAATTTTCGACCACTTTTTCAAGCATTTGACTGCGTATTTCAGCAATGACGCGTTGAATACTGGTTTCCAAAGCGTCAATCGTTGCTGCTTTATCCACGTAAACCAATGATTTCAGGTATCCCGACAAAAAATAATCGAGTGGCGTCAAATCACACGAACGTGGAGGCCAATTCACCGGTCCATTTCTCGAAATAATGTTGTCGTTGAAATGTTCTTTCAATAAGTCCATTGTTTCGCCCGCAGTATGACAAGTGGCACCATCCTATTGAAACCACATTTCGTTTACATCCATATCTTGAAGTTTTGGCACCAAAAATTCATTGATCATGATTCTGTATCGATTGCCATTCACGGTAACGCGCCGTCCTTCCTCATTTTTAAAGAAATAAGGACCGATGATTCCAGCAGCCCATAGACCGCTCCAAACAGTACATTTATCAGGATGCATTGGTAATTCTTGAGCGGCGTGTGGATTATATTTGCTCCAAATACGGCAATTTTGCTTGTTGACACATCCATTCAACAAAAAATGCGTCTCATCACTGAAGAGAATTTTACGGTAAAAAAGCGGATAAAAATTTTTAACGGAACGCTGTTTTTGAAAATAAATTTCCAAGATTTGGAAGCGTTGTTCTGCAGTTAACCTGTTCATGATGATTTGCCAAACAATACTGAGTAGAGACGTCACTTTAAACTGTCAAAACAGCTGTCAGACAACAGAGTGATTCGTATAAAAAAAAACTTCATAAAAAAACACCCTTTACAAACAAAAATCAAATTCTTGACAACCATATCTATAGCAGAATATTTTTATCTGACAAAGATATTTTATCTATAAGAAATTACTTTTTTAAAATTTACTTTTGATTGAATTTTTGTGCAAATGACAACTTTAAAATTTTGCAGCTGCGACAACAGTTTCCTGCGATTATTAAAAATGAAGCGTTTTAGGAACGACTAACAAGCGCCGGCAATACGAATAAGCAGACCATTCAAATCACACTAAACTTGATTTAATTCTCCACTATAAGTATTTTCAAGACAAAATGTATTTTACTGCTGGTACTTTCCAATGCCAGAATAGTCAATATTGTAAATGAGAAACCCCCACATGAAACATAATTTCCAAATCCTATAAATAAACTCAATATCTTAGCGTGAGACTGATAAAAGTAACACATAACGCCATATTAAATTTACTGCCACGATTTTAATGTCCTCTTCTCGTATTTGCCAACAAAATAAAAAATTGTTAATGGCATATTTAAAACGAGGAGAAACAAACAACTTGCTGATTGTTTTTCTTTTTATTTTCTCAACTTTTATTACAAATAGAAATTCATTGACTTTTAAGACTAAAATCCCAACATTAGCGGTTATTATTGTGACAAGACTGTGAGCAGAACAAAGAAAAGGAGCTGAAAGTTTATTTGCGCAAATACTTGCAGTATTTTAGTGGCGAAATTATTTATGCAAATCCTTTGATTGCGCAGCTGTTACATTATTATAATTACATCAAGTTTGAAAGTGTGCAAAAAAAAATATTAAATAAAAAATGTTCTTTCTTTCTATGCTTTTTTGCCAGATAAAATAATCAGCATTCATTGTAGGCAATGATTTTGCATAATTAAATATAAACAAACTTAAAATAATATTATTTTGCTATTTCGGAAAAAAATTTATTGGCAATATGCCGAATCGAGTTTTTGTGTATAAATAAATATATTTATTTCAATTAGTATGTTAACACTTTATATTCAGGCTCGAGTTCAAATCTGCAAATTATTAACAGTTAATATTCCTATTGACTAGTAAAATTAGTTGATATCATTATTGACTAGTAAATTATTTGATTACTTGTATGTACCAAAAATTTTTGATTTTCCAACCCTGAAATCTAATTTTTAATTGTCATAATTTTTACAAGAATGCAATTCTTTCTGAACTATAAAAAACCTTTAATTCAACAAAAAAAATATTAAATAAAAATTAGGAACCTAATTTAGTTACTTGTAGGTACCAAAAATATTTGATTTTCCAACCCTGGAATCTAATTTTTAATTTTCTTAATTTTTTACACGAATGCAATTCTTTCTGAAGTATAAAAAATCTTTAATTTAACAAAAAAAATTTAAAAAATGTTAGATACTTATTTGGTTACTTTTACGTACCAAAAATATTTCGATTTTCCAACCCTGAAATCAAATTTAAAATGTTTTTGATTTTTAATACAAAATTTAATATTTGATTTAGCGTAAAAAATACCTAATGCACCAAAAAACCAAACGTAGTGACTCTTTAAGTTATTTTATGTGCCAAAAAAAATTTCCGTTCTCCAACCCTGGAATCTACTATCTATTCAACCCATTTCGTTCCAGTGTTCGATATTTCGAACAGTAAATTTCAAGCATTTTAAATTTTTTTTCTCTGTTTAGGAAAGACTAAGAACATATCTTTTTTAACCTTTAACTACTGTGGTGGTGGTAAATTTTACCCTCTCTTATTTATTTTTTAATTTACTCCCTTCAGTTGAGCGCTATCAACTTTATTCTCTTTGTATCTTCTCAAAATACCATTACTATTATTCAGTTGTGTTTTGATCGTAGTGGGTGTCGTATAAGCGGACATTTACACGTGGTGGTGTAAAAATTACCACTCGTCCGGGCATACGTTTCTTTTTTATTAGAAATATTTTTACCTCCCCCCTCCAGCAGAGCCGAGCACAGTTGCCAGAAAGCTGTGCTACATCTGCCCTAGTAGGTTATAGCGAAAGACTACACATGTTTGCCTGTTTTGCTGCAAGCCTATGTGTATGGGATGCAGTAAAAGCGTATGCATGAATTGTTCAAATAAGGAATTAAATGAGTAAAATTCCTAAAATTTAAGTGATCTCAATTTTTTTTTACAATATAATTTTTTTTTGTTTTCTTTTTTATTATTTATGTTATACATTTGGCTGTGAAAAAATGCCTTTTATGTTTTTGTTTTTTTATTTTATAAGTATTTTTTTTAAAGTTATGTTTGTTCCCTTTTTTAGTTTTAAGGAAATTGAATATGAAATAAAATCCTTGTTTTGTTTAACTAGAAGATTGATTTTTTTTATTTTATTATTTTATTCATTTAAAAAACGTGTCATAAAATTCCAATTGAAAGCAAAAAATTAAAAAAAAGATTTTTTTTGGAAAAATTTTCAAAAAATTAAGAAGGGGTAAAATTTACCACCACCACAGCACATACGCCAAAATATTTCACCTCAGTAGTTAAAGGTTAATGAAAATTTAAAAAAAAATTTTTTAATGAAATTTTTTAATGATAATTTTTAAAAAAATTTGTAATGAAAATTTTTAAAAAAATTTTTAATGAAAATTTTTAAAAAAGTTTTAAATGAAAATTTAAAAATAAAAACTTAATGAAAATTAAAAAAAAATTTTTAATGAACATTTTTAAAAAAATTTTTAGAAATATTTAAAAAAAAAATTTGGACATCTGATTCGTATCTTCTGGACCCAAATTACCATTTAACTACGAAGTTTAATAAACTGATTCGAAAAAAAATCTCTGGGACAATATGGGTTAATATTTGTGGTTTTTTATACCAATTTAATTCTTTCAAAAGTATAAAAAAACGTTTAATTTACTAAAAAAAAACAATGTTGGGAACTTATTTCGTTACTTTTATGTACCAAAAAAATTTCGACTTTCCAACCCTGAAATCGAATATCCAAAGCCAACAAACTTTTAGTACCAATTAAATTCTTCCTGTAGTATAAAATGAATTTAGTTCACTAAAAACCACTAAATTAGGAGCATATATGGCTATTTTGATATAACAAACATATATCGATTTTCGAACCCTGGAATAGAATTTTTAATTTTATTTATTTATTACACGAATACAATTCTTCCTGAAGCATAAAACATGTTTAATTCCTGAAGCACAAAATATGTTTAATTAGAAACTTATATGGCTGCTTTTATGTGATAAAAATATTTAAATTTCCGAACCCTGGAAGAGAAATTTTAATATTTCTGTATTCTTTCTACTAATGCAACTCTTAATGAGGTATAAAATAGTTTTATTTAAGAAAACATAAGAACTTTTAACCTTTTTGGCCACTTCCTTGTACCACAAAATATTGCAGTTGTCCAACCCTGGTATCGAAATTTTGATTTTTTTTGGATTTCAATATAATTTTTGAATTCTTCCTGAATTATAAATAGTTTTAATTAGCAAAAACAATGTCAGTTGCCTTTTTGGTTACTTTTATGTATAAAAAATATGTCAATTTCCCAACACTAGAAACGAATTTTAAATATTTTTTTTTTGGTTTTTTTACCAATGCAACTCTTAAGGAGACCTAAAATAGTTTTACTTAATAAAAAATTTAAATTTTTAACCTTTTTGGCCACTTCCTTGTACTACAAAATATTGTAATTGTCCAACCCTGGAATCGAAATTTTGATTTTTTTTTAAGATTACAATATCATTTTTGAATTCTTCCTGAATTATAAATAGTTTCAATTAGCAAAAACAATGTCAATTGCCTTTTTGGTTACTTTTATGTATAAGAAATATATCAATTTCCCAACCCTGGAAGCGAATTTTAAATATATTTTTTTTTTTGGTTTTTTTGCTAATGCAACTCTTAAGGAGACCTAAAATAGTTTTACTTAATAAAAAATTTAAATTTTTAACCTTTTTGGCCACTTCCTTGTACTACAAAATATTGTAATTGTTCAACCCTGGAATCGAAATTTTGATTTTCTTAAGATTTTAATATTATTTTTGTTCTTCCTGAATTATAAATAGTTTTTAATTAGCAAAAAATAACGTCAATTGCCTCTTTGGTTACTTTTGTGTATAAAAAATATGTAAATTTCCCAACCCTGGAAGCGAATTTTAAATAATTTTTTTTACCAATGCAACTCTTAAGGAGACCTTAAATACTTTTACTTAATAAAAAATTTAAATATGTAACTTTTTTGGCTACTTTTTTGTTAAAAAAACCTTATACGCAATTGTTTATTGAATCTCTGGTAAACAAAGAATCTGCATAAGCACTTGGAAAAAATACATTCTTGCTATAAAAAAAATGTTCTACACCCATAAGCATCAACAGAATTTGCTTAGGCCTTAAACAAAATACAACATCTTCCTTTAAATTATATTTTACACAAGAAAATATTGCTGCTTTTATAAAAAAAAATTACAAACAATGGCAAATTTTCCACCTCTCTTCTTAAAATATAACATCTTATTTAACTCATGCTTAATAAAAAATTAAATAAAAGGCATAAACAAAAGCGTTCATTTAAAATGTTTCATATTCAAACAACTCTCAGCGCCACATCAAACCAACGCAACACATTTTATACAAATAATTTGTACAAATAAACCAAAAATACTAAAGAAAACTAAATAAATTATGGCACACTCAACAAACTTTTAATACAAAAAAGAACCAGAATTATTTATTCATTATTTAAGCATTTTATTTATACAAAATGCTTAATTAACTACGAATAACTAATTAGTTGCCTTATCAGTATTAAGCAATGAATCTATATCATTTTATACATTTCATACAAATAAACAACAACAGCAACAGCAATAACACTGGCAGTAGTAACAGCAACAGCAGAATATTAATAAAAACAACAAAACTCTAAAGTATTGCATATAATAGAATTGAACACAACAGAATTGTATTAAATGAATAGAGAAATTCGTAGAATATTAAAGCATGACTTTAGGCTGAAATAAAATACTTACACTAAAGTAGTGTTTATAGAATATCTTTTGTATGCGATTGGATTGGAAGTGTAAGGGCTGAGTACATTACGAATGAATAGTAGAAAGTGTTTGTGGGCTTATAAGTGAAATAATAATTATGCATAAATTAAATAAAATTAAACAAATGGAAAAGAGAGACAATGAAAAAGAATTATTTATATATTCAATAGGCAAGAAAGTTTGTTGAATCCATAAGAAAACGAACGTTAAGTGTTATTTAAATATTCTGCATGTCTAAGCAAATGTCAGGATTTGTCTTGCCAAGCCCTTACCGCGAGAAAAATCAAAAATACTTGTACAAGTAAATAATATCTGCTACTGTATTTCTCTAACTAATGAATTATAGAAATTTTTTGTTAGCAATTAAGTTGAGGCATAGTTATCCTTAACCCTTAGTTTGCAAAAATAATTGCAAAAAAATGCTTTAACTGCTAAAAAAAATTAATATTATTGGTACTTTCAGCTAAAATCCAATTTCTTATGAAAAATAGAAAAACATTAAGGATTCCTTAGGGTAGAAGTTTAAAAGTTAATATAGAATATTTATGAGAGCGAAAATTCCCACATATTCAATCTCCAGCATTATCAAGATATTCCAAATAAAATATTTAAACTTTTTGGAAGCTGCCAAAAAACATGTTTTAATATGCCAAGATAAAGATCCACGGCTACAATCCGCACTCAGTCATGAATATGGTATTTAGCTTTTTTGATCTGCATTAGTCCTTCATTCAATGACAAAGACACAGCATTGATTGCTGAACACTGCCGACAGCAATTGATACTCTCTTACACTAAAGATCTCATTACAGTACCCTACTTCGTCAGTACAAAAGCAACAATTTGAATGAAATGTAAACAACCAAATGGCCACAACGAATTATCTATCTTCTCTTCTTCCTTCTTCCATCCTTTCAACAGTAATGCCTTCCTTGATGATCTGAGTTTATATGCTGAGTGCCGGTTCAAGTAAATATAAAAAACAATAATTCCTAATCGGATAGGAAATATTTGAGTAAAATAATTTTCATAAAAATTATAAGCCATTAATATCAATAGAAAAAAAATCAAGTTTATTCGAATAATAATTATTCGAATAAATGTTTTTCGAATAAAACTTATAATCATATAAGTTTTATTCGAATGATTTATGAATGAATTATGATACAACTAAAAATTTTTCGATTAAAAATTATTCGAATAAAAATTTTTCTAATAAAAATTATTCGAGTAAATATTTTTCGAATAAAAGTTATATGCATACATGTTAATGAACTAAAATTTGTTCGATTAAAAATTATTCGAATAAAATTGTTTCTAATAAAAATTATTCGAATAAATATTTTTCGAATAAAAGTAATATGCATACAATGTTAACCAACTAAAATTTTTTCGATTAAATATTATTCGAATAAAAATTTTTCTAATAATATATTATTCGAGTAAATATTTTTCGAATAAAAGGTATATGCATGCGATGTTAATTAACTAAAATTTTTTCGATTAAAAATTTTCGAATAAAAAGTTTTCCAATAAAAATTATTCGCATATATATTTTTCGAATAAAACTTATAGTATGTATGAATATGTAAATCAACTAAAATATTTTCGATTAAAAATTATTCGAATAAAAATGTTTCTAATAAAAATTATTCGAGTAAATATTTTTGGAATAAAAATTATATGCATACATGTTAATCAACCAAAATTTTTCCAATAAAAATTATTCGCATAAATACTATTCGAATAAAACTAATACCTATGAATATATTTTAATCAATTAAATCCTTTCGATTGAAAATTATTCGAATACAAATTTTTCTAATGCTGTTGGCTGAAGTAGTAGAACACAAGACTATGAAGCGGAGGCTGCTGAGCTCGACTCCGCTCTCAGTCATGAATATTGTGTCGATTTCTTCTGATCAGCACTAGTGCATGGTTGTGTTAGTTGTTGCCAGCCTGTTTCAATGATGAAGGCATGGCAATGGTCACTGAACATAATTGGCAGTGACTGACGCTATCATGTACTAAAAGCAGAGTAACAGCAGCACCCTTCTTCCGTCGGTCCTGTAGCAAAAAATTAGCCGGCGAAATGAAGAGGTTGACATACATAGCTACAAAAATTCTTACCTCCTCATATTTCTTCATCTGTCCATATAAAATTTTTTCGACTAAAAATTATTCGAATAAAAATTATTAAAATAAAAATTATTCGAGTAAATGTTTTTCGAATAAAACATATATGAAGGCACGTTGATTAACTAAAATTTTTTCGATTAAATATTATTCGAATAAAAATTCATCTAATAAAAATTATTCGAATAAATGTTTTTGAAAGTAGTTTCTTCGAACTTGAAAATGTTTTATAATATTATTATTATTATTATCCTCACCTGAGTGGTGTTCCGAGTTAAAAATAGAAATAAAACAAATAAATTAAAATTTATTCGACTAAAAATTATTCGAGTAAAAGTTTTTCGAATAAAACATATATGAGCATACGTTGATTAACTAAAATTTTTTCGATTAAATATTATTCGAATAAAAATTATTCAAATAAATGTTTTTGAAAGTATGTTTTCAAACTCGAAAATGTCTGATAATTTTATTATTAAGATACAAATTTTGTACGCAATTCATATTATTTTAATAAAAAATAGTGAACAAAACACACTAATAAGATGACGTAGCAACCTTGAAATCCTTTCAGCCAGTTTTTTTGTTATAAAACTATTTTTCAATATATGAGTTTTTCGCATAAAATTTAAATTAATTTTTTCAAGTACAGATTATTTTAATTAAAATTATTTGAACAAAAATTATTCGAACATATATTAATCGAATAAAAATTATTCGAATAATATATTATTCGAATAAAAACAAAAAACTAACTAAAATTATTCCTTAAAATTATTTCAATAGAAATCAATTCTTAAATAAATTGCAAATATGAACTTGAGTATGAATTAAAAATTATTATCTGAATAACAATATGAGTTTTTCGAATAAAATTTAAAATAATTTTTTCAAATACAGATTATTTTAATTAAAATTATTTAAACAAAAATTATTCGAATATATATTAATCGAATAACAATTATTCGAATAATATATTATTCGAATAAAAACAAAAAACTAACTAAAATTATTCCTTAAAATTATTTCAATAGAAATCAATTCTTAAATAAATTGCATTTATGAACTTGAGTATGAATTAAAAATTATTATCTGAATAATAATATAAGAGTTTTTCGAATAAAATTTAAACAAATTTTTTCAAATACAGATTATTTTAATTAAAATTATTTAAACAAAAATTATTCGAATATATATATTAATCGAATAAAAATTATTCGAATAATATAGTATTCGAATAAAAACAAAAAACTAACTAAAATTATTCCTTAAAATTATTTCAATAGAAATCAATTATATATTAGAAAAAAATATTTTTAATAAAAATTATTCGATTCTTTTTTGGTAAAAACTCTCTTTATAGCATAATATTATTTCACCTGTAGCATTAGCATTTTTCCTGCATATAGGAATTAAATATAGATGCAAAAGCTATATATTATTAGAGTTTTCGGTAGGATAAAGAGATTCACACATATATAGAAAAATATTAAATTTTATATGTTTAGATTTAAATTTCTTTCAAAGAAACAAAAATAATCATATTAAAATTGTTCCATAAGTTGGCATATAAAAATGAAGCTTTAAATATAACAACAACAACAAGAATAATATAATAATATAGAAATCATATATGCTGCAAACTCTAAAAAAAAAGAAAAAGATGCGCTCCATTGATGCATAAGCAGCAAAATAGCAACAGAAACTGTGCTTCGCACTGTTGCTCGTACGTCTAACTCATTCATGCTGCAGTCTATAAAATTGAAAATGCTGTCAGCGAAAATTCAATTTTAGATTTTTTAACATCAAGAGGAACTTGTTTTTATTTTTCTCCGATGTATTCTTTTTTCCCATTTTTTATTTTTCAATTTCATTTAACTACAGTTCGGTTTCGTGCCCTCCTACAGCTGATAGAGATAGTGGAAAATTCCACAAATAAACGAGTAGAACTGAATAACAGCGGGGGCAGAAAAAAACTAAAAATGATTGAGATATAGTTGCAGCTTATTTTTATATTCTTTTTTTATTTATTTATTTTTATTATACCCGTTCAGTTCGGTTGGTTACAGCTACTGCAGCCAAACAGCTAAGGAAACATATAACAAAATAATTTGTTATAACATTAGGACATGGAAAATGGTAACTTGTTTGCTTAAACGTTTAGCAAGAGCTCGAGTGTTTTGATTTTTATTGTACAGGAAACTAAAGGCAGTTTATTGGCATTACAAACAATTTCGTAAAAATTCATTCTTATGGAGCTAAATAATTTTTTACGGATATATTATACGATTTTATTTTATTTTTTTTTATATGCATCGAAATAGTACCAAATGTTTTAATAAAAATGCTTGTTTATACGTTTAATAGTTAAATTGGCTGAAATAAATTACATGATTCAATAGTTTTTGTTGTGTGTGTAAATAAATAACAATAATATGATCAAAGCAACTTTCAATCAGCGTTGCCATTGTCGGTTACATCCTGCTGAATTTGCAAAGATACTTTTGTTCCTAATTCTATGTATTGCCCAACAAAAAACAACATACACTTATTTAGTATCTACTTCTTATTTCTTTTTTATATACAAACTTCTTTCAACTTACACAAAACAAACACAAAGATTAAACTTTTTATATCCTTCACATAAAAGTGAAAGGGTATACATATATGTGGGTTTGTCATTCCGTGTGTAATTTCCTCCTATGGGGCCCTCAATATTAATAACGAGGACGAAAGAGCGATTTCCGGCTGTCTGTACGTGAAATCAGTTTTCCCGAGCCCCCTAAAGAGTTAGAGACTTCGTTCTTAGACTGATGCATAGGAAATGAACTTAAGTAGAGAGATATTGAAACTCAGAAAAATCCGAAATACGGTTACAGAGCTGGGAAGCTTACACCTATTTCTGGGCGCAAAATTAACTAGCAAAGACCAATTATTTTTTGTTTGTTTGTTAATTCAGCCTATTTCATACTTTGGCAAGAATAAAATTTGTATTAAATATAAAAAAAAAAAATTGTAAAATTCCAGGGATGGGAAATCGCAAAAAAAAAATTTTTTGGTACATAAAAGTAAGTTATTTTTTTTAAATTTAGGAAAAACAAAATTGATATTAATATAAAAAAAATCAAAATTTCGATTCCAGGGTTGGACAACTGCAATATTTTGTAGTACATGAAAGTGACCAAAATGGTTGAAAATATTAAATTTTTACTAAATAACACTACTTTAAACCTCAAGAAGAGTTGCATTGGTAAAAAAAACTAAAAAAAAATTAAATTTCACTTCCAGGGTTCGGAAATTGAAATGTTTTTAGTACATAAAAAAGCCATATAAATTCCATATACAATTCCAAAAAAAGCCATATAAAACTATTTTGTATCTCATTAAGAGTGGCATTGAAAAAAAATAACAAAACAAAAAATTAAATTTCGCTACCAGGGTTCGGAAATTGAAATTTTTTCATACTTTGGGAAGAATGAAATTTGTATTAAATATTAAAAAAAAAATTGTAAAATTCCAGAGATGGGAAATTGCAAAAAAAAATATTTTTTTCGGTACATAAAAGTAAGTTATTTTTTTTAAATTTAGGAAAAACAAAATTGATATTAATATTTAAAACAAATCAAAATTTCGATTCCAGGGTTGGACAACTGCAATATTTTGTAGTACATGAAAGTGACCAAAATGCTTGAAAATATTAAATTTTTACCAAATAACACTACTTTATACCTCATGAAGAGTTGCATTGGTAAAAGGAAACTAAAAAAAATTAAATTTCACTTCCAGGGTTCGGAAATTGAAATGTCTTTAGTACATAAAAAAGCCATATAAATTCCATATAGAATTCCAAAAAAAGCCATATAAAACTACTTTGTATCTCATTAAGAGTGGCATTGAAAAAAAATAACAAAACAAAAAATTAAATTTCGCTACCAGGGTTCGGAAATTGAAATTTTTTTAATACATAAAATAAGCCTAATTTTTGGTATTTTCAGTGCATTAAACCTATTTTATACTTCAGGAAGAATTATGTTGGTGTAATAAATAAATAAAATTAAAAATTCTATTCCAGGGTTCGAAAATCTAAATATGTTTATTATATAAAAATAGGCATATAAGTTGCTAATTCAGTTTTTTTTAGTGAAATAAACCTATTTTATGCTTCCAGAAGAATTAAATTGGTACTAAAAACCAAAAAAAAAATAAATTAAATATTCGATTCCAAGTTTAAAAAGTCTAAATTTTTTTTGGCTCATAAGTTTCTAATATTGTTTATTTTTCTTTATGAATTAAACGTTTTTTATACTTCAAGAAAAAAACAAATTCGTGTAAAAAAACCAAAAATTTTTAAATTCGACTGCAGGTTTGGGAAATTGAAGTTATTTTAGTACATAAGCCATTTAAATTCTTAAAATTAAAAATTCTATTCCAGAGCTCGAAAATCGAAATATGTTTATTATATAAAAATAGGCATATGAGTTTCTAACTCAGTTTTTTTTTTTTGTGAACTAAACTCATTTTATATTTCAGGCAAAATTAAATTGGTACTAAAAACCAAAAAAAATAGATATTTGATTCCAAGATTGGAAAATCTAAATTTTTTGGTACATAAATCCCTAATTTTGTTTATTTTACTTTGTGAATTAAACGTTTTTTATACTTCAAGAAAAATTACATTTGTGTAAAAGACCAAAAAAGTTTAAATTCGATTCCAGGGTTGGAAAATCGAAATATTCTGCTACATAAAAAAAGTTCCTTATTTTTTTTTTTGTGCATAAAATCTATTTTCTGTTTTAGAAAGAAACGAGAAATACAAAAGGGAAGGATATTTAAGATTTGGCACAGCCGAATATAGCACTTTTACTTGTTTTGATATTTTTTAGACTTAAATATTTCTATATTAAATTGAATTAAGATTCTATAGGCTAATTGTTCGAAATTTTTAATTTAAATCTCAGAAAGACATGATAAATATTCCAAGGCACAAAGGCAAGTCAACATCAGTTTTTGTTATTCAACTTACACAGCAGAGCAGAGCATTAGCCTATAGAATCTTAATTCAATTTAATATAGCAATATAAAATGTTCGTTAAAATTCCTACTACTTAAATATTTATTTTTTTTCATATAAACCATAAATAAAATTTTTTTAATTGTCTGTACTTGATGTCATCAAATTTAAAATGAGTTTAAAATTTCATGAAAAAAATTTTCCTACAATAGACTTCAAATACATTTCATTCTTTTATGACTATAAGGAATATTCTTTGCCAAAGTTTAATTTAGTTGTATTAGCAATTTCTATTTTAAATGGAAATTGAATGTAAATTACAATAGAGTTTTAGCAGCTAAAGAAATTTAATAGCAACAACGTCCGTTTTCATTGACCTCCTACATACTCGTGTATAAGTCATCAGCTTAACTCATATGTAACAATACAAATGTGTCAATTGCATAATCGTGTATGTGTCTTTATGTTAGAAAATTAATATTTTACTTACACATTTGCATGTTACACTGATTTGGCCTTGTAGTGCTGTGGGGCAAAGAACGTAACACATTATCACACGATAATAATATATAGAGTATTGCAGAGACGGAGAGAGAGAGAGAGGGAGGGAGAGAGAGAGAGAGAGAGTGAGTCCTTTAATTGCTGTAGCCACACTCGTATTGTTGGACAGTAAAATAAAAAGTTATTTTTAGCCAAATCCATTATGCCAGCACATGAATTACTGGGCTTTGTGGCACACCTACACACTTGCCTATACACATATACATACATACACATGTACAATATTCACAACAGTTATTTAGCTAACCGTAGAGCAATTTAACAATGCATGTCATATGTCATGCTGTACAGTTAAAATAGACATCTTTCATATAATAATGGTATTAATAATAATAATAATATTTGTTAAGTGCTCTCTTTCCTCCTTTTTGTCACGAAATTTCTCTCCAGCTATTGTTGCTCGCACATTCTATAATGTTTATTCAATAGTATTGTATGAGAGACTGTTAATGTGCATGTACGAGGATGTGTGCGTGTTTGATTATTTTAGCAGAATTGTGAAGTACACAATTGTGTAAAATAAAGTGAACAAAATTGTGACATGATAAACTTAATTAGATACAATTTACGATATGATATACTCGTATAAGGTTCAAATTGCTTATTGGTTGTATAGGTGGCAGAGAGTAAGGAGAATACTTTGTTACATATTGCAGGTAACATACTGTCTAATTGATCAGACGGTTCATGAATATTGTTTCATAGGAAAGCCACAAGCACTTAAACGGCAGTAGACTACCGACTACTAGGTGTCAGAAATAGAATACATGTGTTTACATGGAAATCATTATTTTCAGGGCAACAATACAGGTTGTTGTCCGTGCTTTTTCGTGGTTGTAGTCAATTTCTCGATTTAGTTCTGATATGCAGTTTTTTATGTGTGTCCTAGAAATGTCGGTTTTTATCTCCTCATTCGATTACAAGTTGTATTCGAATGTGCGCAAACCGCGAAATTGGAAAATTTAGCTTATATTTTCCTACAAAGATAAAATAATTGTTTATTCCCTCTTGCAATAATCTAATGATATTAGGACATCTTCTAAGTATTAAAAATTAATCGAATAATTTTTGCGAAATTTTTTTTTATCAATATACATATAACTAATTTCTACTGGAATAATTTTATTTAAACATATTATTTCATCTATTATATTTATTTGAACAACAATTAAGCGAATTGTTTTTATTCGATTAATTATTAATCGACTAATTCGTATTTATTTGTCCAATAAGTTTTATTCCAAATTTTTTTTTTCAAATAATTTTTAATCGAATAATTTTTATATTTACATTCAATAGGCAGATTAATGGGCAATGTTGCATATGCATTAATCGAATAATTTTTGCTAAAACTTTTCTAATTTATATACATATGTATATGCAATTTATTTCTACTGGAATAATTTTATTGGAAAAGTTTAGTTCATTGTATATTTTTATTCGAACAACAATTATTCGAATAATTTTTATTCGAAAATTCTTTATTCGAAAAATTTTCTATCGGATCAGTTTTATTTTGAAACATTACTCATATTATTACCTTTTCGAATAATTTTTTTTCGAATAATACTTATTCGAATAATTTTTCTGCGAAAAATTTTTTCCAATCATTTTTATTCCAGTAATTTTGATTCGAATAATATTTATTCGAAAATTTTTTATTCGAATAATTGTTATTCGAATAATTTTTATTCGAATAATTTTTATTCGAATAATTTTTTTTCTCGAATACATTTTATTTGAAGTTTAATTTTTATAATATATATTCAAACAAATTTGTATATATTCGTATAATTTTTAATGCAAAAATTGTTATTCCAATATGTACATTTTTCTAGCTTTTTGTATTGTAATATAAGTTTTTTTTTTGTTTTTACGAGCAGGAAGTAGGTTTTTAGGAATGCATTGCTCCGGAACTGGAAAGGAGGGGATAATATTTAGGGGACAGATGAGAAAAGATGAGAAGAAGAGAATCTTTCGTAGCAATTTGAACTTTTTGCTTCGCCAGCTAATTTTTTGCTACAAGACCGACGAAGGAGAGTGCTGTTCCTCTGCTCTTTAGTACATGATTGTGTCAGTCGCTCTCAGTTATATTCAGTAATCAATGCTATATATAATTTTTAACTCTCTACGCTCTTGATATCGATCCAGTCGTCGCAATCCATTAAATCTTTGAATCTGAAGAAAATCATAGAAAGCAAAATGTAGGAAATGCGATGCCTGAGGCATGATTATGGAGTTGTTTAATTTTTTATAGCAAATATATTACGAAAGAGCAATTAAGAGTCAGCATAACCATTAACGTTATGAGAAAGCCAATGCAATAACCTAATGATATTAGAATAGTTTTTATTAAAAATTAATCGAATAATTTTTGCTAAAAAGATTCTTGTTATATCATTTTTTGTATGTATTGAAAACTTTTAATTAGTTCTTTATTTTTATTCGGACAACATTTATTCGAATAATTTTTACTCGAAAACTACTTATTCGAATAATTTTTAGTTGAATAAATCTTATTTGATTAAACCTTATTCGAATTATTTTTTCCGAATAATTTTTATTTGAATAATTTTTTTCGAATAAATTTTATTCGAATAATTTTTTTCGAATAATTTTTATTCGAATAATTTTTTTCGTAAAATTTTTATTCGAATAATTTTTATTCGAATAATTTTTATTCGAATAATTTTTTTCGAAAAATTTTTATTCGAATAATTGTTGTTGTTTTATTTTTTAGTGCCAAAATATTTATGAAAGTACAATGAAGAGTGAACAGATGCATTATCGTTATGCTAAAGCTTTAAAGTGTTTTTCGACAATTAGGTGGCTATTTCTATGTCTACAAATTCTATTGCGAAATAGAATTCGAGAATTCTATTTCGCAATAAGAATCGCTGGTAAGATATTTTTAAAAACTGTTTTACTGTTTGATTATTTTCTTCATCATTCATTTATTTCATTATTACTTAAAGCAAACTTTTACTTGATATATAAACATTAGAAGCTGCCACCCTTAAATATTGGAAGTTATAAAATATTTAAATGTGATGAATGGCACAAAATATCTTCGACAGAAAATTTCGCTTGTAAAATTAACTTTGAAAACTTTAACTTAATTTTAGAAATTGTGTATATTTTAATGTGAATTTTTTCATTGCCGCCAAATATTAACCAGAGGCCATTTTGCATTAATTTCTATTTTTATATTCATTACAAAAATACTAAAACTATCCAGCTAGAGGTAAAAGACAATATAACAATTATTGTCAACCAATAAAATAATACACTTTTGCTCATTTATCACACTTATGAGAAATAATTAAACCCAAATACTTTATTTAATTTTCAGTTTGTTTCCTCTTTATTTCTGATGGAATTGTTATATATGTACAGTATATCGCAGTACTTTTTTTTTGTTGAAAATCATCGTACGATGATTTATTTTTCTTATTAATTTCCTTTATGACCGTAAATTAATTTCCGTTTGGCGATTCGCTCATGTGTGCATGATATTATGTGTTTATGTGAGTATTAGTTGGCTATAATTCATATAGTACATGCATGTATAAACGTTTGGCCATTTTGATTATAATCCGGACTAAAATATAAATTCATCATAAAACGTACAAGCACATGCACCATTTATACGCAACAATAAAGCGAGCGCAACCAACGCTCACATTCCGACAAAAACACATAAACATATATGTTCATATACTTTTATAAAATATAAAAATGTTGCAAACCACTTTAGATGATTTGAGGCGATTAGTTTTATGCAACACGATAAATAAAAACTTTGTATGGACTCATACACTTACAATTAATTAAACACGCCACACTTATATGAAATATTATGTGGAATGATATGTGATTGTATTTATTTTTAAAACTGTTATGCTGTTATTTATTTCGAAAATAATACCATTTTGAAAAGGCTTCTGAGAAAACGAATGCCACATATTAGCAAATTTTTCAAATATATACGTGAGAGTGATAGAAAGAACGGGAGTTAAACATTAACTGTTGCATACTTTTAGGGGCGGGGATATAAGACTTCTTTAAACAATAGAGAGAAGTTTAATATATTTTTGGAACTTTTCTAATTCAAAATAAAAATAGGAATTTAAATAGATTTACCACTGTAATATCGATAAAACTTTGGAGAAAAAAGTGTTGCCAAGTAAGAAGTTTTAACAGAAAACCAATTGAAGCTATTTTTCATCTCAATAATTTTTAAGGATCGTAGGTTTTTCATCACATGTATGTATGTTTTGGTGCGGTATAATATTATTGCAAAGATATTAAATTGTAAAAAGGTTCTACTACTTATTTTCACCAAACTTGAAATTTTTATTGGTTCAATATGGGTTAATATATTCTAAAACAAACCTGCCCATACAGTCTTGTTGTATAAATATTTGTAGTTAAGTTTGGACTTACCTGAAACGAGAAGAAAAAAAAAAGCAAAAGTGAATAAACAGTCATTACACGAATTCTTATAATTATTTGTACGATTTTGGTAGTTTTCTGTTCGATATTAGATCAAATTTCCCAATTTCTTTTATTAAAATATCTTCTATACTAAAAATATTTCAGAATGATATAATAAATATTATAAAGTACAAGGGAAATGGAATTAAACAACTCACACAGAAGATTAGAAGTGCTGTTTTCGAAAGCCACTACACTTTCATCATCAGTACTCTTGTGTATTTTTCTTTATCACCACTCACTACATGGTTTAATTGCAAGTAATAATATTTTTTTAAATATCATACAAAAATTTGATTACAATCACAGCAACCATTTAAAAACTTTTTTTTCTAACATCCCCACTGTGCGCCACAAAAGTGAAAATTCTTTAAGCACAACATGCTCTTTTGAGAATACCCTAAATTATCATACATTCATACCGAATCATTTACAAATAGCAAATAAATTGATGCTATTTCGCCAATATTTATAAAAATTAAACAATCTCATGATATTTTGGTCAATTTGTAAAATTGTGCAAGACACAAAAATACTTTGAGCACAATTTTTGTATCGTTAATAAATACAAAATAAGGAAAAATGTAGCAATACAGTAACAACTTTATATATATGACAAAATTTAAAAAAATAGTCCGAGGTCTTAATGATAACTCGGTGACAATTTAAATACAAAAAAAAATTTTTTTTCAGTATACACCCATATTATGTAAGTCGAAATCGACTTTGAGACTACGACGAATAAAGAATAAAGAATAATCTTACTTATTTTCTTTATTTTATAACAATTTGTCGTATTCACAAATTTGACTGCGTTTCTCCAATGTTTTTCCTCTTTGCAAATAATAGGCTTCACGAAGTTTTGCAAAATAGACGTGTGTTTCGGTTATGATCGTTTCATGCGACCCAATATCTTTCACCAGTTTGTAGTCCAATATTTGGCCTTTTGCCATACTGGCTACACACGTGCATACTCCTGACTTGTCTTGATAGCGGCACCCATCTCGAGGATATATATTTTTATACCCATCCCAAAAAAGTGAAAAGGTATATCTAGGTTTGTCATTCCGTGTGTAATTTCTTAGCTTTTCACATGGGACCCCGAAAGTATATATTCCGGATCCTTATGAATAGCGATGACGATTGAGCGATGTCCGTCTGTCTGTGCGTCTGTCTGTAAGTGGTTTTCCCAAACCCCCAGAAGAGCTAGAGACTTCGTTCTTGGACCGTTAGATTGGAAATGCACTTAAATAGAGTGGTCCGAAATAAGGTTCCAGAGCTGGGAAGCTTACACCTATTTCTCGACGCAAAATTAATACCAAAAAGCAATAATTTTTTTGGTTGCTTGTAAATTAAATATATTTCATGCTTTGGGAAGCCGCAATGGTCTATTAAAAAGTAAAAAAAAATTTTCCAGGGATGGGAAATTGAAAATGTTTTTTCGGCCGATTCCGTATTTTGTAGTACATGTAATAACTAAAATTGTTAAAAATTTTAAGTTTTTCTTTCACAAAACCTCTTTATAAGTCATGAAGATTTGCATTGGCCAAAAAAAAATTTTTAAATTCAAATTTTGCTTCCAGGGGTAGGAAATTAAAATTTTTCATTTTACATAAAAGTAACCAAATAGGCAACTGATGTTGTATTTTTATTTTTTTTGCTAACTAAAACTATTTTATAATTTAGAAAAAACAAAATTGGTATCAAAAATTAAAAATAAAATCCAAATTTCGAATCCAGGGTTGGACAAGTGCAATATTTTATGGTATATGAAAGTGATCAAAATGTTTAAAAGTTGTAAATTTGTCTTAAATAAAACTACTTTATACCTCATAAAGAGTTGCATTGTTAAAAAAAATAAAACTAAATTAAAATTTCACTTGCAGGGTTGGGAAAATGAATGTAGTTTTTGGTACATGCAATAATTTGTAGTACATGTTATAGCCAAAATGGTTAAAATATTTGAGTTTTTCTTAAACAAAACCACTTTATACCTGATCAAGATTTTGGTAAAAAAAATTTAAAAAAAATTTTAATTTCGCTTCCAGGGTTGGGATATTGAAAAATTTTTTTTTGCATGTAAGTAACCAAGTAGGCAACTGACGTTGTTTATTTTGTTTTGCTGAGTAAAACTGTTTTATAATTCAGGAAGAATAAAATTGGTATTAAAATCTTAAAAAATCAAAATTTCGGCTCCAAGGTTGGACAAATGAAATATTTTATGGTACATGAAAGTGACTAAAAAGTTTACAAAATTTTAATTTTTTTTTTGTCAAAGGTCAGTTACACCTCACTGAGAATTGCATTGGTAAGAAAATAAAAATTTGCTTCCAGAGATGGAAAATCGAAATATTTTTGGTACATGAAAGTACCCACATAAATTCCAAATTTTGTTTTTTTTTTTGGTGAATTAAACCTATTTTATATATCAGGGAAAATTAAATTGGTATTCAAAATTCGGCTCCAGGGTTGGAAAATCAAAATTTTTCGGTACATAAAAGTAACCATATAAGCTCCCAATTTTGGTTTTTTTTCAGTGAATTAAACGTAATAAAAGTTTTTAAATTAAAAATTCGGTTCCAGGGTTGGAAAATCGAAATTTTTTTTTACATAAAATTGACCATATAAGTTCGTAGTTTTGGTTTTTTTGTGGATGAAATCTTTTTCATGCTTCGGGAAGAGTTAAATTGTTATTTAAAACCAAAAAAAAAATTTAAAAGACGGTTCTACGGTTGGACAATTAGAACTTTTTGGAATACATGAAACGGATTTTTTCTTTCTGTTTGTAAATTAAATATATTTAATATTTTTGAAAGAAGTTCAGAGGTATAAGAAATAAGAAAAGCCAAACATTTAGCTTCCTAGCCGAAAAATTTAAATGAAAAGAATGACATCGGGTATTAATGATTCGGCACAGCCGAATATAGTACTTTTACTTGTTTTATTTTTATTTCCTGCTATTCACAAAGAGCCGGATGAAACGATACTTAAGCTTGTATACGGTTTTGTAGAAAACCTCCTAGGCTTTAATTTGTTATATATTTGACAGCCGTTATCATTAAAATACGAGAGTTATGACAAAGTGCAGTAACAAATATGAGCAGCACAATATAGAAGTATTTTAAATGCAATAACAATAAAAACTTTTGATAAATTACTTTTAATTGTCGTTGTACAGTCGACTCCGCTTTACCGGAAATAACAAAAACCCAATTTTTTCAGTTATCCAATTTTTTCTCTAAAGCGTAGTTCGAATTACTGAAATTTGTTACAGTTAAACGTACTGCTTAAAATCAGTAAAAACAACGTATTTTATATCAAATCTGTCTATATTTTTTTACGTCAATTTAATGTAAAAATTTTCTTTAAAAAAAATTATTCATAGAATTATTCATTTTGTTGTTGAAATTTTTCACGAATTCCTCGAAAATATGTAGCCACTTGCATTGACAATGTAATAGAAAAATACAATAGAGTACGTAAGAGCAAAAAGGACAAATACGTTTAGCCATTTAAATTTTTAACGGACAAAACATGCAGAATTTTTTCAGCCTTAAGCTATGGAATCGATTTCTAAGAAATAAATTTGTCATTATTTATATTTTCACTAAAACGAAGTAAGTTTCATACAAAACGTAGTTGTGGGCTTGATTTTGGTTTTCAGTAATACGATATTTTCAGTAAAGCGATGTTTCGCTAAAGCGAAGTGAATAAGACTAGCTGCGCTTAAAATCAATAATCCGATTTTTTTCAGTAAAGCGTATTGCGCTAGAGAGGATTTGACTGGGGAAGACCTTTTTCGAACTAGATGGTGCCGGTCTTGACCTCTTTACCCGATTTTTTCTCTAAAACGTAGTTTGGATTACTGAAATTTGTTACAGTTAAGCGTACTGCTTAAAATCAGTAACACAATAAAGTATGTAAGAGCGAAAAGGACAAATACATTTTGCCATTTAATTTTTTAACGGACAAAACATGCACAATTCTTTCAGCCTTAAGTTATGCAATCGATTTCTAATAAATAAATTTGTCATTGTTTATTTTTTCACTAAAGCGAAGTAAGTTTCTGTAAGTAAGTTTGCTTTTGGTTTTCAGTAATACGATATTTTCAATAAAGCGATGTTTCGCTAAAGCGAAGTGAATAAGACTAGCTGCATATAAAAGCAGTGCGAGGATTTGTATCGCTTTCAATGATTTAAATTTTTTCAGATTCGTGTTGCGCTAAAGCGGATTCGACAGTATATAATTGTACCTAGAATAAGCGATTTTATTATAGCATATGAAGTTGGCAGCACTGTCATCAGCTGTTTACGATGTTTAGCAACATCTAGCGGCTTTTGTAGTCGAGAAGCCAGCTGCTGTCTACGTGTTCAAGGCTTTATTTTTTATAATTTTTTTTCCGATATATGTAATTGATTCTATCAAATATCCCCAGATTTCACTGTTTCCATATATACAAATTTTCCCTCACAACATCTGCTTTTGCTGGCAAAGCTTTTCTTGCCATTTATATTAATTTTCTTCTCCGCAATTATCTCCAATTCCTTATTCTACTTATAATATTCAATCAAGAAAATATTATTATTATATTCGAAATTTTTTTTTTTGCTTTCTTTCTTCATTTGAAATGAAACCTTAATAAACGAGTAGTTTGTATGCCCGACATGCAAACATCTTGCAAAAGATAAATTCATTCAGGCTGTTCAAACGAATGTGTGCAAATATAATCGACATTATTTTGATGATAAAATGCTGTTGTACGGCAAATCAACTGAATGAAATTATAATCATTGCGAATAAACTATATAACATTTGATTCAGAAATATGGAGTACACACGTAATAACTAAAACATCGTTGGCATATTTTGCCAAATAGCCACCGGGCAAAGAGAAAACTTATCAACGTTAGCACAGATGCATGATAGATGATAAACATTTAGGTAAACCTAATATTTGTAGCATACTTTTAGGTAATCACTTAAAATATAGAAATAATTCATATTATATCAAATAGTGTACCAAGAAAATGTGATTGCAAGAAATAAATTTAAAAAAACAAAAAATTGAGAAGCACAGAGATAGACAACAATTTGCTAAGGATTTCATAGAAAACACAAAAACATTCTTATTTAATTAAGTGAACATATTTTAATGGATTGCCTACCACTTAAGATTTGCTAATATGTTTTTGCTATTTTCATGAACAGCATTGATATCCAATTGGAAATATATGCGAAATTGTCTTATTGCTTATCTAACTGCAGGCTTAATTGAAATGCTTAACTGTCCAATTTTGTTATTGATGCAACTAAATGTCACTTACACACATGCCCAACAATTTCACTCTAATTGTTATTACGTGGAAGCATTCAGTTTCTAATCGGTGTATCATTTAATATATTTTTATTTCTATTACAATTTCTATTAACCTTTTTTACCAATAGATTTTGTAAATCGTTTTCACACACACTTACATGCATATAAAAAAAAAAAAAAGGATTATATGAACACTTTATGCTTAAATTAAATAAAACTCATTACATAAATGTCAAAAACATAAACACTAAACCAATAAAATGAAAAATTTTTATTCTACTATCACATTTTTCCCTTTTATTGTTCAATTGAGAGTGATTTTGGGTATGTGTATGTATGAGTGTGCGTGTGTGCCAGTGTGCGTGCATGGCTGAGTTGATAAATGTTATAAAAAAGAATATAAAGGAAGTGTTAAAAATTCCATTGTTCAAATAACCAGAAAAGGATCATATTATTATATTGATTTCTGCGAATTTAGCAGAAAATAATAATAATAATAATGAAAAGGCCATTGTGGTGAACGCTTTAGAAATTCCTAAAATTGCGATAAAAGTTTAAGTGGGTTTTTTTTTTGTATGGAAGGATACACAAAAGGGTACAATATTTGACAGTTTGCTGCTTGGAGAAAAAGAAATCGTATCGCAATTCAATTTTTATTTTATATATATATATATATATATATATATATATATATATATATATATATTTTTTTTTACTTTTAAGTATTTGATTTTTGATGGCCTTCAACAACAAAAGAAAGATAGTGTTTTCTTTTTTTGAAGATATTAAAATGAGACGGTCTTCGTTATTAGATTAAATCAGTCAATTTTTAAGTCAGTCTTTGATAACATCCAGCAACCATAAAATTACTATATTTCGTGTTTAGATTTAAAAAAACAAATGGAAATTGATTAGCTTTTTTTTTAAATTTCATTAAATGATTTTTTTACAAATATATAAAATTTTTTGGCTTTTCTACCAGATTTATTTTAAAAATTTACATATCAGTCATTATTTCCAGAGAATTATTTTTTCAGAATTCTATTTATTCCTCAGAATCAAGAAATAACTTTTATTTTCTAAAGAATAAATAAAAATCAAAAAATAACTTAATAAATAAGAATCAGAAATAACTTTTATTTTCTGTGGAATAAAAAATATCACGAAATAACTTTTATTTTTTGAGGAATAAATAAAATCAAGAAATAACTTTTATTTTGTGAGAAATAAATAAAAATCACCAAAATAACTTTAATTTTGTGAGGAATAAATAAAAATCAAAAAATAACTTTTATTTTGTGAGGAAGAAATAAAAATCTGGAAATAACTTTTATTTTCTAAGGAATAAATAAAAATCAAGGAATAACTTTTATTTTCGGACGAATAAATAAAAGTCAAGAAATAACTTTTATTTTGTGAGGAATGATTAAAAATCATGAAATAACTTTTATTTTTTGAGGAATAAATAAAAATCAAGAAATAACTTTTATTTTGTGAGGAATAATTAAAAATCAAATAATAACTTTTATTTTGTGAGGACTTAATAAAAATCACGAAAACTTTTATTTTGTGAGGAATAAATAAAAATCAAGAAATAACTTTTATTTTCTGGGGAATAAATAAAAATCACGATATAACTTTTATTTTGTGAGGAATAAATAAAAATCAAGAAATAACTTTTATTTTCTGGGGAATAAATAAAAATCAAGAAATAACTTTTATTTTGTGAGGAATAAATAAAAATCAAGGAATAACTTTTATTTTCTGGGGAATAAATAAAAATCAAGAAATAACTTTTATTTTCTGAGGAATAAATAAAAATCAAGAAATAACTTCTATTTTGTGAGGAATAAATAAAAATCAAGAAATAACTTTTATTTTCTGAGGAATAAATAAAAATCACGAAATAACTTTTATTTTGTGAGGATAAAATAAAAATCAAGAAATAACTTTTATTTTCTGAGGAATAAATAAAAATCAAGAAATAACTTTTATTTTCTGAGGATAAAATAAAAATCACGAAATAACTTTTATTTTGTGAGGATAAAATAAAAATCACGAAATAACTTTTATTTTCTGAGGAATAAATAAAAATCAAGAAATAACTTTTATTTTCTGAGGATAAAATAAAAATCAAGAAATAACTTTTATTTTGTGAGGATAAAATAAAAATCACGAAATAACTTTTATTTTTTTGAGGAATAAATAAATATCAGGAAATAACTTTTATTTTCTGGGGAATAAATAAAAATCAAGAAATAACCTTTATTTTGTTAGGAATAAATAAAAATCACGAAATAACTATTTTTTTGTGATGAAAAAATAAAAACCAAGATATAACATTTTTTTCTGAGGAAAAAATAAAAAATCAAGTAATAACTTTTATATTCCGGGATGTCATACTAAAGGGCGTTTTTTATAGAGTAACACAACTTTAAATGATACTTAAACAAGAAAATATATTTTCACACTTTGAATAAAACATTTTCCTTAAATCCTCTTTATCCAAACTCTTTGCCTATTACAAGTTTTGGCCTGCAACAATCATCATACCGACAAAACTTTTTAACTTTGCTTAATAACAATTATTCTTGTGAAATTTCTTTTGCTTCTTTATTAGTTTTCTGCAATTGGACATAAATTTCAAATGTTTGCAAAAATAAAGAGAAGAAAACTGAAAGCAACAAATGAAATTATAGAACGAAATATAAAAAAATATTTAAATAAAAGAACTTTATATGATAATCAAAATGAAATCTATGAAAGAAACTTTTTTTTTGAACAAAAAAGGAAGGAAGAGGAGGAATTGTGCACTTAAGCTTACTGCGCTCCCTATCACAGATTGTGTGTGTGTGTGTGTGTGGGTGAGGATGGTGCATGTGTAGCAGCAGAGTATTTCACAGTTAAGATTTATGAATAAAATGCTATAAATTTACTGCCACGATGATACAAGTTAAGCAAAAGGTCCTTAATTATATTACAAGAAGTTGTGCGGTTGTAAAAACTTTTGCTGTTGCGGCTGTATAACGCACAGTATGAACGCCTTTAATTAGGCTTTAGTTGTGCTCTTAACGATCTTGGTGATGGTTTTGAATGTGACGATGAATATTTTGTATGAAACAAAGGATCTTCTTTTCTTGTGCCATAAACCACTATTGCAGTAGAAAATTTATTAATTCAACAATTCCTTTTTTTTCTCTTTCTTCAAAACTCAACAGTTAGAGATTTTCAAAATATATTATCTTGGCTAATGCAATGGGTAATGCCAGCTGCTTGCAGTTGGCTGAGAAAGAGTGACGACTCTGCAGACCGCTCAAGGTACTGCTAGAGACAACCAAGAAGCAATTGAAACTTTATAACTTGATTATTTATGAAACAAAACCTTCGATGTACTCGTCGTTAGTTTAAACTTTCTTGCGGCTTCAACTTTGTTGTTTAGTAATAAAAAGAAAATATATTTCAAGTTGGAGACACTTTTTCAGCGGCCACTTCTTTCTTTGCTGGCCTCATAGTTGGTGTTTCCTTCATTTAAAAATTAATCATTTTGACTTTTAATCTTGTATTTGTCGTCCATCTATTTGTTAGTGTTCAAACTCTTCTCCGGTTTATAAATAGTTGTCGTTTTTATGGCCATTGAATTAAAAAAAAGGAAATTAATTTCAACAACTTATTAAGCTGCCAGATAGTAGATCCCAGTACCAATTTTGCAATTTTGCATTGTCCTTAGGAATATAAACTATTTAGCCAATATTTTTTAACGAAATAGAATATGAGAACTTCATACAAATTAGTACTAATCCGTTCTGCTAGTTTTTAATGATTATAAAAATATTTTATATATTCCATTCTTAATCAAATATGTAATTCGAATTTAACAAGATAAATCTTAAAAAAATTATTTTCAGATTGGCGATTTGAACTTCAATCCGAATAAAAAATTCTTATCTTAATAATAAAATTATTACAACAAAATTTAATTATTTACATATATTAATTCATATAAAATCTGTTTTAATCAGATATTATTTGTATGGAAAAAATTCAATAAAAATTCTTCTTGTGATGTTATTGAAAAAATGTATATAGAAAAATTATTCGAATAAATGTTAATCGAATAAAAGTTAATCGAATAATATTATTTTTATTAATCTAAAAATTATTAGGATGATATTAATAAAAATAGTTTTTAGATGTATTACAAAAAAGATTATTCAAAAAAAAATTATTCGAATAATATTATTCGAATAAAATCATTCGAATAAAATATTACTGAAAAAATATATTAATAAAAAAAATTCTTACATTAAATTGAATTAAGATTTTATAGGCTAATTGCTCGAAATTTTAATTTAAATCTCAGTAAAACATGATAAATATTCCAAGGCACAAAGGCAAGTCAACAGCTGTTTTCGAAAGACGAAAACATCAGTACTCATGTGTATTGTGTCTCTCACCACTTATTAGGTGGCTTATCTTATTTTATAAATCTTTTGTATGATTAAAAGAAAACGTAAATGAATATTGTTCGCATAAAAATTATTCGACTATAAAATTTCTCGTCCAAAAATTATTTGCAAAATATGATTGGAAGAATATTTAAGTGAAAAATTCTTATTTTATAAATCATTTGTATGATTAAAAGAAAACGTAAATAAAAGTTGTTCGAATAATAGATAATCGATTAAAATTATTTGAATATACGAGTATACTTAGTAATCTAGAAATAATTAGTATGGTATTATTAAAAACATTCGTGAAAATTATTCGAATAAAATTAAGTCGAATAAAAAATTGCTCATTCAGATATTATATGTAAAATATTGGAAAAATATTTAAGTAAAAATTCCTGGCTTTATAAATTATTTGTATGATTTTATTACAAGAAAATGTAAAAGAAAAATTATTCGAATAAAAGTTAATCGAATGAAACTATTTGGGTATATACTTGGTAATATAGAAATAATTAGTATGTTCCTATTAACAACATTCGTAAACATTATTCAACTAAAATTTAATCGAATAAAATTATTCGAATAAAAAATTGCTCATTCAGAAATTATTTGTAAAATATTGGAAGGATACTTATATAAAAATGTTTTGTTTAATACATTATTTTTATGATGTTATTACAAGAAAATGTAAAAGAAAAAATATTCGAATAAAAGTTAATCGAGTAAAATTATTTGAATATATACTTAGTAATCTAGAAATAATTAGTATGGTATTATTAAAAACATTCGTGAAAATTATTCGAATAAAATTAAGTCGAATAAAATTATTTGAATAAAAAATTGCTCATTCAGATTTTATATGTAAAATATTGGAAAAATATTTAAGTAAAAATTCCTGGCTTTATAAATTATTTGTATGATGTTATTACAAGAAAATGTAAAAGAAAAATTATTCGAATAAAAGTTAATCGAATGAAAGTATTTGGGTATATACTTGGTAATATAGAAATAATTAGTATGTTATTATTAATAACATTCGTGAAAATTATTCAACTAAAAATTAATCGAATAAAAATATTCGAATAAAAAATTGCTCATTCAGAAATTATTTGTAAAATATTGGAAGGATACTTAAATAAAAATGTTTTGTTTAATACATTATTTTTATGATGTTATTACAAGAAAATGTAAAAGAAAAATTATTCGAATAAAAGTTAATCGAGTAAAATTATTTGAATATATACTTAGTAATCTAGATATAGTTTGTATGGTATTATTAAAAACATTCGTGAAAATTATTCGAATAAAATTAAGTCGAATAAAATTATTCGAATAAAAAATTGCTCATTCAGATATTATATGTAAAATATTGGAAGAATACTTAAATAAAAATGTTTTGTTTTATAAATTATTTTATGATGTTATTACAAGAAAATGTAAAAGAAAAATTATTCGAATAAAAGTTAATCGAATGAAACTATTTGAATATATACTTGATAATCTAGAAATAATTAGTATGTTACTATTAACAACATTTGTGAAAATTATTCAACTAAAAATTAATCGAATAAAATTATTCGAATAAAAAATTGCTCATGTAGAAATTATATGTAAAATATTGGAAGGATACTTAAATAAAAATGTTTTGTTTAATAAATTATTTTTATGCTGTTATTACAAGAAAATGTAAAAGAAATATTATTCGAATAAATGTTAATCGAATGAAACTATTTGAATATATACTTGGTAATTTAGAAATAAGTAGTATGTTATTATTAAGAACATTCGTGAAAATTATTTAAACAAAAATTAATCGAATAAAATTATTCGAATAAGAAATTGCTTATTCAGAAATTATATGTAAAATATTGGAAGAATATTTAAATAAAAATTCCTGGCTTTATAAATTATTTGTATGATGTTATTACAAGAAAATGTAAAAAAAAAATTATTCGAATAAAAGTTAATCGAATGAAACTATTTGAATATATACTTCTAGATACTAATCTAGAAATAATTAGTATGTTATTATTAAAAACATTCGTGAAAATTATTCAACTAAAAGTTAATCGAATAAAATTATTCGAATACAAGTTAACCGAATACAACTATTCGAATACAAAATTGCTCATTCAGAAATTATTTGTAAAATATTGGAAGAATACTTAAATAAAAATGCCTTGTTTTTTATAAGTTATTTGTATGATGTTATAACAAGAAAATGTAAAAAATATTATTCGAATAAAAGTTATAAAATATAAAAAATAAAAATATAAAATTTTTAGTTTCTACTATTATTTGCATGTTGTTATTAAAAGAAAATGTAAATAAAAATTATTCGATTAAAAGTTAATCGAATAATATTGTTTGAAGACATAAAAGCTAATCGATTAAGAGTTGTAATTTAAATAAAAATTATTATTTTAAAAATTATTAAAATTATCTTTTCTTTTAATTGAGCCACCTTTAGGGAATGAATAGTTCTTATCAAGTGGCATCACTTGATAAGATATTTTTCCCGGACTATGACAGAGGAAAAACCAAAATTTTTATTTAACACTGCTTCCCCTGCTGGTGTAAGTAATTTTTATACCTGTCAGACTACTTATATTTTTATGGTCTGGCAACTCTTTCGTTTTCTTCTGTCTGCTGCTAAATCTTGTCTTTTAGTTTAATTCATTTTTTGTCAAACATTTTCTGTCACATCAGTTCATCATGCTGGCTACTGTATCTTATTATTATTGTCTAGCTGAGTATTAGACACGGCTGAGTCAGGGAATCTGTATATGTATAGTAAGTGTGTGTGTGTGTGCTAAAGAGTTTGTGTGTGTGTGTAGTTTTGTATTTAGCTGCGAGTGTGGTTTTGTTTTTCAAAACCAAAGACATTTGTAAAAGAACACTTAAGTAAGAATTAAGTAAACTTAATCGTCTTATTACTTTGGATTTAAAATTTAACACAAGCACACGCCCACAAGAAGAAGAAGAAGAAGACGACAACGAAGATGAAGAAGAGGATATATGGCTGCATAGACATGTAATCTATTTGTTGAGAAGTTTAAAATAAAATGCACTATTAAATTTAAAGACTAGTTTCAGCTCTATGATTAATTGTGGTATTGTTTAGCTGTAGCAAGTGGGCTAAAGCAAGGATTTGGACAAATGCTTGTATATATTAAATTGAAATCTGAAATTTATGCTTAACTTATTAAAAGTACGTACTTAAATATCACTTTGTATTCACTTAATATTTTAAGTTCATGTTGAAACAGGATGCTGATCGTGAAATAAATATTTGTTAGATAATCTCCTTGAAAAATTAGAATTATTTAAGAAAATTTAACTATAAAAAATTTTCATTATTCCAGCTTTAAATTACCTAAAATGAAAATCACCTCCTGGGCCATAAAAACGTTATCCAAAAAAAAACCTTTATACATTTTCCGCATGCATTGTACAGCAATAATAAATATTTTTGTTTGACACTTTCTATTGTATGTGTTTTAGGTGTGAATAATATATTTCTAAATCCCCATGCAATATCCTTGACACATATGCATTTCGAGGTTTAACTTTACGGGAAAAAATTGAAAACAAATTTCAACTAAATATTCTAACTTTTTTGAGCTTAAAGCTACAAAACCAATAACAACAAATATCCTGTGATTAATTCATACATTCTCCATAATATTGGCTGTTTGGCTTATTGTTTTTTTTCTTTTTTTGCCATAGAACTTTCAACAAAACTAAATTTTTTCAACAGAATAAATTTTAGCGGCATATAAAAAAAAACTTTTTCACTTTGCAGGATTTTGCTTTGTTTTTTTTTTTTTTTGTCTTGTTCGTTGGTCCAAATATAAATATATGCCAATAACATCAAAAGCAATTTATGTAACAACAACGGAAGTTAGAGTTCACTATGAAAGTTTTTTTTATATCATCCAAAAAAGCATTATAGGGTATATTCAATTTGTCATGCCGTGTGTAACACAATGAAATTTCCATCTGAGACCCCTTAAAGTATACTACATATTCTTGATCAGTGATGAAATCTACGATCTGGCCATGTCCGTCCGTCCATCTGTGGAAATCACGATTCAGTTCACACGAAAAGAACCAGTCTATTGAAATTTAGTATAAATAAAACGTAAAGGATAGCACAGGTTAAGTTCGGAAATGGTTTAAATCGGGCAAGAGGGGAAAAAAATTCCCCTAAGAAGAACTAAAGCAACCTTTAAGAAACAACATAATTTTTAAGGTTTTTTTTTTTAATTTTGTTAATCAAATGATATATTTGTATGTCAAGGCAGGTCCAACGCGTTAAGCTTGGAGCCATAAAATAAAATAAAAATAATTTTTGGACCCCGCCTCCTATAGTGGGCGTTATTATATGCAAAAATAGTGTACAAATTTAACAAATTGTTTTACTTAAGCCTACATTCTTTAAAAAGAACATTTTTAATCTTTAATGACGAAGCTGAGACGTAATCTGATTGTCCTCTGCCCTACCCTATCCTCCCTCTTTGACACTTAAATGACCATTTCAAAAAAAAAAAATTAATTAAAAATAAATTTATTTGTGTGAAGATAAATATGGCGAGATAAATATGTTTTGACGTAAGCAGTTACGAAGTGACGTAAAGTAAGTGACGTTATGACGTAACGATATGGCAATCAGAAACATTTTTTTGTATGAAATCCCATATTTTTATACAAAATGATTATGGGAGTGTCTTCTATCCCATACATCATTTTGTATACACTGGCAATGCATGTCAACTCCTTATTTGGCCACTGGGGGCAAAATCCCTCCAACATCACACACACTCTCATCGCCTGTAAATTGACCCTTCATGGCCTGTAAATATTTTCACAAACTCGATTCAACTATTCCAATTGTTGTGTGTGATAGAAAACAACCGCATAAACAATTTTTATTTACTGGCAATACATGTCATCTCCTGGGTGCAAAATCCCTCCAAGTTCACATACACTCTCATGGGCTGTAAATTGACCTTTCATGACTTGTAATCATTTTCACAAAATGTTCAAAAAAAATTTATTAAATGTGAATTTTCATAAAAAAACAACTTCACTGTTTGCCATTTAGTTACGTCACAACTTACTTAACTTCACAGCTAAATACGTTGTTTCGTAACTGCTTACGTCAAAACATGTTTAACTCGGCATATTTATCTTCACTCACATAATAAATTTTACATTTAATTGTCCCAATTATTTACTTTTAGGGTCTTAAGCAAAGGTGAAATGTTTCCCCACGGCTCTTGCCAGAGCGGCCTCGCCAAAATACAGCTTTAATGTCCCCCCAAAAAGAATTGGATCCCATAAAGTATTTATATTATTGATCAGTGATGAAATCTAAGACGATCTAGCAATGCTCATACGTTCGTCTGTGGAAAACATGATATAGGCTATTTTAGGACCCCGTGGTCCGTGGGAGTTGACGTACGATATTATATGCAAAAATAGTGTAAATGTTGAAAATTGTTTATTCCTTAAGCCTTGCAGAAATGAAGCGTCCCCCACGGCCCTTCCCGGAATGACTCTGTCAAAATAGGGATGTGAAATTGTGTACAGAGATGTCTTAAAGGAACCCTGTCTCACCAAGTTCAACATTTTAAATTTACTTACTAAATATTTGTAGGGTATTTAATATTCGACCGGGTTGAATATAAAATTTTTACTTGTTTGTTTTTTTTTTTTTAATTTATACACTTTTATTTAAAATTTTCGGAATTTATGTTCCAGTAAATTTAAACAAAGGCGAATTCATGGAAATATAGCAAATATTTTTTCATTCAATGGAGTTGCTTTATATCCAAAAAGAAGTTCACTTTATTTACCGATTTAAATAAATTGAAACTTTTCTAAAAAGTCTTATTAAAATTATTGTTGAAGAATTTGAAAAACTGCATTCTTCAAGTTATCGCCAAGATGGCATCCAAAATATTGGACAATTAGGTCTAAAACTAGGAAAAGGACCATGTTTCTTGCACAATGGCAACATTCAAGTACTATATAGTGAGATAAAATTTTATTTAAAATCATAGATTTATGTATTCTTGTTCTCCCTCCACTGTGCGTTGTTTATAAAGTATTTTAAAAGCTGTTTTGTATGTGTGCTGTTTTCAACACATATAAGCAGTCGGATGCTTTCAATCATACCTAAAGAGTGAGCCATAAGTCAGCATGAGGTTTTGAAACATCAGATTTGCAATACTAATTTATTTCCTCTTAATATATAAAATATGCTTGAAAAACAATTTTTTATATATTTACTTTAATATTGCAATAAATCGAAATTTCGAGCTCTGGAGCTGTCAGTTTTCTGATTTTTAATACTAATGAATTTGTTCCAAAGCATGAAATTTATTTAATATTCAAAGAAAAGTAAAAAAATATGTTTTATGTACCAAAAAAAAAAGTTGCAATTGTCCAACCCTGGAAACGTCTTTTTGATCTTTCTGATTTTCAATAATAATTTATTTTTTTATAAAATATTTAATAACTTCTATCACCAACGAAGAAAATTTATTTTATTTAGTTACTTAAATATTCCAAAAAAAGTGAGCATTTTTCCAGCCCTGGACCTAGTTTTTTCCTGATTTCTAATACCAATGAATTTGTTCCAAAGCATGAAATTTATTTACTATTCAAAGAAAAATAAAAAAAGGTTTTATGTAAAAAAAAAAAAAAAAGTTGCAATTGTCCAACCCTGGCATCGTCTTTTTGATCTTTCTAATTTTCAATATTAATTTATTTTTTTTTTATAAAATATTTAATAAGTTCGATTGCCAAAGAAAAAAAAATTATTTTATTTAGTTACTTAAATATTCCAAAAAAAGTGAGCATTTTTCCAGCCCTGGACCTAGTTTTTTTCCTTATTTCTAATACCAATGAATTTGTTCCAAAGCATGAAATTTATTTAATATTCAAAGAAAAATAAAAAAAATCTTTTATGTACGAAAAAAAATTGCAGTTGTCCAACCCTGGTAACGTCTTTTTGATCTTTCTGATTTTCAATAATAATTTATTTTTTTCTGAAATATTAAATAACTTCTATCACCAACGAAGAAAATTTATTTTATTTAGTTGCTTAAATATTCCAAAAAAAGTGAGCATTTTCCAGCCCTGGACCTAGTTTTTTCCCGATTTCTATTAACAATAAATTTGTTCCATGGAATTTATTTAATATTCTAAAAAAATATAAAAAAAAGGTTTTATGTACCAAAAAAAATTAAATAAAAAACAGTTGCAATTGTCCAACCCTGGCATCGTCTTTTTGATCTTTCTGATTTTCAATACTAATTTATTTTTTTTATAAAATATTTAATAAGTTCGATTGCCAAAGAAAAAAAATTTATTTTATTTAGTTACTTAAATATTCCAAAAAAGGTGGGCATTTTCCAGCCCTGGACCTAGTTTTTTTTCACCCTTTCCGATTTCTTTTGCAAATCAATTTTTTTTTTCAAAAACATCAAGGAATTTTAACTAACAAAAAAAAATTTTTTTCCACTTGATTACTTTTATGTAAAATTTTCTATTGTCCATCCCTGGAAGCCACTTTTTAATATTATTTGATTTTTAATATCACCTTAACTTTTACTGAAGTAAAAAGTAGGTATAATTACAAAAAAAAATTTGTTGCGATTCATTACTTTCATACACCCAAAATAAATTTAAATTTTCCAGCCCTGGAAGCTTAAATTAAATTTGCTGATATTCAACAGCAATCACTTTAGGACTACTTACAATACATCAATGCAAAACAGAAGTCTCTAGCTGATCAGAAGGCCATGGAAAATCGATTTCATGAACAGACGGACGGAGGGAAGGATACCCCTTATTCGACTTTCCCTGTTCATTAGGATGAAAAATATTAATATTGTGCCATTTACACGCGGAATGTTAAATCTATTTATAACGTTTCACCATTTTAGGTAAAAATTGAATTAAGAGAAAAAAATATTAAATTTGTTAAGCTCCATATTGATTTTAGGACCACCCTTTACATGAGTGTGTGCGAAATTGGTTATATTTTTATAAAATTTTTAAATAGCTGGCCAGCCCTACACACAACTGGCTGCAAATGTGTGGCAGTTGCAAGTGAGTATGCGAATTGGAAGATGTCGGTCTGTATGTTTATTTAGTTTTGTGAATTCAACTATGTATGTATGTGGGTGTGTGTGTGTAAGTGTGTAAATGTGCTTGTGCATTTTATTCGCTAATAACATTTTGTTCGTTTAATTCTGATTCATTTCCATTTACGAATTGCAAAATGTAATTTGATTTTTGAACATTGATTCACTTATAATGTTATTTTCAGTTAAATTTAGTATAGATTTTCATGCTAAAGCTACTGCTGTTCTTGTTGTTGTTGTTATCATTTTTAGCTATATAATATCGATCATGAGATTTATACTGATAGCAATTGATGGCTGTGCATTAAATGTGCATGTGTGTGTGTGTGTGTGTGTTTGTGTTCATAAGCGTGTACCTTTTGATATAATTGCATGCATGTATGGGTTCGTACATACGAATAACTTAAATAGGCTTATTTGTACTTATGGAAGTGGGTGGTAGTGAAAGTGTTTAGGAGTTGTAAAGAAATATTAAAGAACTTAAAGAAAAGTTTTTTAATATACAGATTGAAGTTCTCTAGTAAAATTGCACATTTGAATTTTTGTCGAATGTGAAATTGGCCAGTCACACAGTCTCTTCATATCCAAATAGTATGATGAACAAGTAAAAACGCTATAGTCGACCGGGTCGAATCTTAAATACCCTCCAAATATTTAGCAAAGAAAAACTCGAGCTAGAAGAGCTAGAAACATCGTTCTTGTACCGTTAGATTGGAAATGAACTTAAATAGAGTGGTATTGAAATCCAGAAAAATCCGAAGTACGGTGCCAGACCTGGGAAGCTGGTGTACTATAACTCGACGCAAAATTAATACCAAAAAACCAATTATTTTTTTTGGTTGTTTGTAAATTAAACCTATTTCGTGCTTTGGAAAGCCTCAATGACCTATTAAAAACTAAAAATATAAAATTATTTTTTCCAGGGATGGCAATGTAAAAGTTTTTTTCTTGGCACATTCAGTATTTTGTAGTACATGTAATAACTAAAATTGTTGAAAATTTTAAGCTTTTCTTAAATAAAACCACTTTATTTTAAGATTTGCATTGATAAAAATAATTTTTAATATACAAATTTCTCTTCCAGGGTTGGGAAATTGTAATATTTTTTATACATAAAAGTTACCAAAAAGGCAATTGACGTTGTTGTTTTTGCTAATTAAAACTATTTTATAATTCAGGAAGAAAAAAATTGGTATTAAAATCTTGAAAAACCAAAATTTCGATTCCAGTGTTGGACAAATGCAATGTTTTATGGTACATGAAAGTAACCAAAAATTTTAAAAATTTAAATTTTTTTGTCAATTAAAACTGCGCTACACCTCATTAAGAATAACATTGGTAAAAATAAAAATTCGCTTCCAGGGCTGGAAAATCGAAATTTTTTGGTACATAAAAGTACCCACATAAATTCCAAAAGTTTGTGTTCTTAGTGAATTAAACCTATTTTATATTTCACGAAAAATTAAATTAGAATTAAAAAATTGAAAATTTGTTTCCAGGGTTGGAAAATCGAATTTTTTTTTGGTACATAAAAGTGCCCACATAAATTCCAAAATGTTGTGTTTTTAGTGAATTAAACCTATTTTATACTTCACGAAAAATTAAACAAGAATTAAAAAATTTAAAATTTGGGTCCAGGGTTGGAAAATCGAATTGTTTTGGTATATAAAAGTACCCATATAAATTCCCCATTTTTTTAGTGAAATAAACATATTTTATACGTCGCTAAATATTAAATTGTTATTAAAATTTTTAAAAATTAAAAATTCGGTTCCAGGGCTGGAAAACCGAAATTTTTTGGTACACAAAAGTACCCACATAAATTCCAAAATTTTGTGTTTTTAGTGAATTAAACCTATTTTATATTTCAGAAAAAATTAAATTAGTATCAAAAAATTAAAAATTTTGTTCCAGGGTTGGATAATCGAATTTTTTTGGTACATAAAAGTATCCACATAAATTCCATATTTTGTTTTTTTAGTGAACTAAACCTATTTTATACTTCGCTAAGAATTAAATTGTTATTAAAAATTTTAAAAATTAAAAATTCGGTTCCAGGGTTGGAACATCGAAATTTTTTAGTACATAAAAGTAACCATATAAGTTCCCAATTTTGTTTATTTTTTCAGTGAATTAAACATATTTTATGCTTCGATGAGAATTAAATTGTTATTAAAAATTTTAAAAATTTTAAAAAATTCGGTTCCAGGATTGGATAATCGAAATTTTTTAGTACAAAAAATTAGCCATATAAATTCCATATTTTGTTTTTTGGTGAATTAAACCTATTTTATACTTCGCTAAGAATTAAATTGGTATTAAAAATTTTAAAAATTAAAAATTCGGTTCCAGGGCTGGAAAATCGAATTTTTTTGGCACATAAAAGTACCCACATAAATTCCATATTTTGTTTTTATAGTGAATTAAACCTATTTTATACTTCAGGAAGAATTAAATTGGTATTAAAAATTAAAAATTCGGTTCCAGGGTTGGATAATCGAAATTTTTTAGTACATAAAAGTAGCCACATAAATTCCATATTTTGTTTTTTTTGTGAATTAAACCTATTTTATACTTCGCTGAGAATTAAATTGGTATTAAAAATTTTAAAAATTAAAAATTCGGTTCCAGGGTTGGATAATCGAAATTTTTTTAGTACATAAAATTAGCCATATAAGTTCCTAATTTTGTTTTTTTGTGGATGACATCTATTTTATGCTTCCGGAAGAGCTAAATTGTTATTAAAAACCAAAAAAAAAATCTAAAAGACGTTTCTGCGGTTGGACAATTAGAACTTTTTGGGGTACATGAAACGAATTTTTTCTATTTGTTTGTAAATTAAACATATTTAATATATTTGAAAGCCGTTCAGAGGTGTTGGAAATAAGAAGAGCCAAACATTTAGCTTCCTAGCCAAAAAATTTAAACGTTTTCTTAAATATAAAAGTAATTGATAACATCATTTTATTTTTTTAATTAAAACCACTTTCTATTTCAGCAAGAAAGAAAGAAGAATTACATCTGTGAAGGGTATTTAAGATTCGGCACAGCCGAATATAGAACTTTTTCTTGCTTTTTTCTTGTTTACGTAAGCCGAATACCCTAAAATTGTAAATTTTAATAAGAATAAAAATACAGTTTTTATTTGCTAAATATTTTGAGGGTATATAAGATTCGATCAGTTTCGATCGTACAACGTTTTCTATTGTTTATATTCCAAGGCTCTAAGGAAAGTCCAGTTTTTTATACTCCAAGGCACAAAGGAATATGTTAACATCAGTTTTATTAAATACGCTTCCTTTCTAAAATATATTTGCGATATAAAATTGAAAATAATTCTTTGCCGCCTGGCCTCGTATATTTGAATTTTGTCAATTTGCTTGTATTAGGGCCACCAATTATATCTATATATACATATTTTTTTTTTTTATTATTATTTTGTCAGTCATACTCGTATGTTTATTTAATGCCAAATTAAATTAACAACTTGCATATTAACACGATTTGCTTGCTGAACTCACATGTACAAACAAGCTGCAAAGTCATACAACACTCGAACGCACACAGTTGAACGTTTAATTCCCTGTAAAATCATTAATGTCAAGAGTTTAATTAAAAGGATAGAACACCGTTAGCAATTGTTGTCAAAATAGGAAATCGGATATCGTGAATTTTGTTTTTTTTTATAAATATTTTAAATTTAATGATTTGGATAACATTTGCCAAACATGTTGATGGCTATTGAAATTGAATATTGGGGAATGTGTGTTGTATATTTATTTGATATTCTTTTAATTAATTATATTTATTCCGAAAAGTTATTTAGCAGGAATATATATTTTATTAAATTTTTTGCTTGACTGCTGCTGCCTGTATTTAATAATAAAGTTATCGTGTTACCGAGAAATGTGGCTGTCATTTTCATCTTGGCAATTAACCTTATTTCTAATACACATAAATTATGCCTAGCAAAACGTTATAAAAAAAATAGAAAAAGAAATCCTTATGTATATTGCATTTCACGTTTGGTTTTGTCGGAAAATCCTCACGTCTGTGTGTATGCTTAACATGTTGTTTATATTTCCCTATCCCACTTAAGACTTGACAAGAAATGCGTGTCTATTATGTTATGACATGACTTAACATTTTCTGCGCATAAATCATTAAGAAAATGTAGCAACAAGAAAAAAAGGAAACTTTATTGCTGGCAAATTAAATTGAATATTATTTTTGAAGGAAAAACACTAGCAGTGTAAGAGCAAATAATATAATATGCAGAAAGAACACACGAGCGAACGAACAAGCAATTGAAAGTGAAAACAAGTGAAATTTATAAGAATTAATATTTCGAAGACAGGATTTATTTGTGACTACAAATTACCGTCTGCTAGTGGAAACATTATTTTGACAAGTTAAATTTTTTGTTAGGCATAAGAAAGTTTGAATGATGCAAAAATAAAAAAAAATTTTAACAAGAAAAAAATTGCTTCTGTTTGCATTAGACCTGAAATTTTTCTGCTCTTAAAAAACAAATCAACAGTCTTTATAAAAATCAACCAGACACAAAAGTCATTGTATTAAAATTTAATCATGAATGTAAATTCTATGACTACTAACACCGTGGAAAATGGAAAAACTTGAGATGGCGTAGCGGTCTCGAAATTGGTACTGATCCGTTCTGCTGGTTTACAAGTAAAAAAATTATATTCGACCGAGTCGAATTTTAAATGCCGTCCAACTAAAAACTCTATTTTTATTCTTATTAAAATTTAAATTGTTAAGGTATTTGGCTCAGGGAAACAAAAAATATATATACTTTAAAACGGTCGTTTCCAAAGTGTTGGGAGGAGTATGACTGAGACACCTTTCCGTCAGCACAAAAACTTACGTATTAATATTTTATATCAACGTGCAAAATAAAAGGACTGAGATAAGCTAAACATGGTAAACCTGCTGGGGTCACAGTTAGGTTAGGTCAGGTTAGGTTGAAGAGAGGGGCATAAGCCATCCCAATCCATTCCGGATTACACCTAGGCCTCATGGGCCTGTTGTGCGCTCTATAATAAGGAGTCCCCATTGTACTGTAGGGTGCCTCCACCGATACCATGGAAATCTTTAAATTCGATTACCTCAAGAACCCAGTTTCTTCGATGTATCTCCTTAAGTTCCTCCAATTTGAGCCCCCAAGAAATTCCATCCCCCGTATAATCTCCAGATTAAATGTTTGTCTCCTGACTTGGCTAAAAACTGGACAGTAGCACAAGTAGTGCTCCAGTGTCTCGTCCTCTTCCTGACAGGCCCTGCATGTTATATCGCTAACGATACCCATTCGTGCCAGGTGAGTCCTTAACTCTGTATGTCCTGTTATTAAATAAACCAACCTCCGTAGTATTGGCCTACTCAATGCTCCTTTGCCCTACTACTATCTGGGTCCCCCATAGAGTTCTAGTCACCCTACCTACGGTAGAGTGCTGCCAATCTCTTGTATGCAATTCTATAGCCCATCGCATTAGTTCGTTCTTAAAAACCTGAAATGGCTTCGGACTATCCAGTGTGATGTTCGCCATTAATGCTCCCATCTTTGCTAGCCTATCTGCCTCAACATTTACAGGTATCCCCTGATGTCCTGGAATCCACATTATCTCTATGCCCCCCCCCCCCCCCATTGCGTGTATGAGTTAATCACATTCTGGCATTGTAGTGTACATCGATATTGAACCACATGATTCCTCAGGGCCTCGATGACCTTCCTACTATCAGTGAATATACGAACCGGTAGTCTGTTATCGATTTCCTTCAACCATTTTATCCCTTCCGCGATAGCCACGATCTCACTCTGAAATACTGTGCTATGATCAGGCAGGCGGAAGTATTTACGAAAGTTACGAGCCATGTCACAGAAACCTCCACCCGATCGGTCACCAATCCTCGACCTGTTCGTGTATAGGTTAGTTATGGGGTTCATTACATCTGCACCCTCCCACTCCATACCTTCCGATATTATGGTGGTGCAGTGTGATCGTACATATCTAATAGGGATCTGTACGATGGGGTCACAGTTCCTCTCACAGACATTTCTGTGCTCAATTTTAAAACTCTGTACAAAGTCACTCCGAGAAAGGCCGTGAGGGAGACAACTCAACCTAAATCGTAAAAACTTAAAAACTAAATTTTCGTGGCAGCTAAGTGTCGAAAAAAAATTTTCTTTAAGGTCATTTAGGGGGCAAAGGGTAGGCGAAGACCAAAGAACATACGGCCTTCGTGTTAAAAGCTTATAAATTAAATAATGCATTAAGGAATATAGGCTTAAGGAAAACAATTTGTTAACTATTTACATTATTTTTTCATATAAAGGGTCCGCACGCATACATTTAAAACCCACACGCATACCCAAAACGAGTCACTGTTTGGTGCGGATTTTGGTCCAGAGCCATAATTGGGCCATTTTTTTTCGAAAATGAACAAGGAGTGGCCGTTACAGTCAATGGCGATCGTTGTCGGGTCATGTTGAACGAATTTTTGTTCACAAAAATTGAAGAGGAGGATATTGGCAACATTTGGTTTCAACAGGACGGCGCTACGTGCCACACAGCCGAAGCTACACTCGATGTTTTGCGCACTGTTTTTGAAGATCGCATTATCAGCCGCAGAGCTGATGTCGTTTGGCCACCTCGGAACTGCGATGTGACACTGTTGGACTATTATTTGTGGGGTGCCGTCAAACATAAGTGTTACGCCGACAAGCCAGACACAATTGACGCTTTAAAGGATAATATTCGTGAAGCCATTGGTGAAATACAGCTGCACACAATCGATAATGTGCTTAAAAATTGCACCGATCGTGTAGGCTACTGCATGGCCAGCCGAGGCAGCCATTTGAATGAATTGTACTTTCAAATCAAAAAAAAATTTGAGAAAATATTCAGTAGTTTTTTTTCTAGCATTTTCAAAAAAAAAAAAAGAAAAGTTATTTGGCGGACTCTTTAATATGTAACTTAACCGCCCACTACAGGAGCCGGGGTCTAAAAAAGCCTATATCATATTTTCCACAGACGAACGTATGGGCATTTCTAGATCGTTTTAGATTTCATCACTGATCAAGAATATAAATACTTTATGGGATGTAATTCTTTTTTTTGGGGGCATTAAAACTGTATTTTGTCGGGTTCGCTCTGGCAAGGGCCGTGGGGGAAACATTTCACCTTTGCCATAAGACTCTAAAAATAAACATTTGGAATAATTAAATGTAAAATTTATTATGTGAGTGCAGCTAAAGCCGAGTTACAGATGTTTTGACGTAAGCAGTTACGTAACAATGTATTTAGCTGCGAAATTAAATACGTTATGACGTAATGAAATGACAAGCGGTGAAGTTTTTTTATGAAAATCAATATTTAATAAATTTTTTGAGCATTTTGTGAAAATATTTACAGGCCATGAAAGGTGAATTTACAGGCCAAGAGAGTGTGTGTGATCTGGGAGGGATTTTGCCCCCAGTGGCCAAATAAGGAGTTGGCATGCATTGCCAGTATATACGAAAATGATGTATGGGAAGACACTCCCATAATCATTTTGTATGTAAATATGGATTTTCATTAAAAAAAATTTCTCTGACTGCTATTTCGTTACGTCATAGCGTCACTTACGTTACGTAACTTCGTAACTGCTTACGTCAAACCATATTTAACTTCACTTCGTAACTGCTTACGTCAAAACATATATAACTCGGCATATTTATGTTCACAAACATAAATTTATTTTTATATTTTTATTTTTTTTAAAGGGCAGAGGAGGATCAGGTTACGTCTCAGCTTCGTCATTAAAGCTTTAAAATTTTTTTTTTAAGGAGTGTAGGCTGAAGTAAAACAATTTGTTAAATTTTTACACTTTTTTGCATATAATAACGCCCACTAAACAGGCGGGGTCCATAAAGAATCTTTTTTTTTTAATTTTATGACTCCAAGTTTAACGCATTGGACCTGCTTTGACATAAAAATATATCAGTTGCTTAACAAAATTACGAAAAAAAAACTAAAAAAATAATGATGTTTTTTCGAGGTTGGTTTAGTTCTTCTTAGGGGAACTTTTTTCCCTTTGGCCCGATTCCGGCCATTTACGAACTTGACCTGTGCTTTTTTTCACTATATTATAATACCAAATTTTGAGGGTCTGCAACTTTTCGTTTGAACTGAATCGTGATTTCCACAGATGGACGGGCGGACGGACTTGGCTAGATCGCCTTAGATTTCATCACTGATCAAGAATATGTAGTATACTTTATGGGATCTCAGAATATACCCTCCAATTCTTTTTCGCAGGGTCTACAAAAAATAAATTCTGTGAAAACAGAAAATCGATCAATGCATAGGAGACAAATTCCATGTTAATCAACTTTTTTAAAATCTTGCCAACACTTTTCCCCATCTCGCGTTTTATATTTTCTATTTTATTTTTTGCAACCACGTAACACTTTGCACATAAGCCTTGACTTAAACCCTTAAGCACGTTGTTTGCAGGTTCTTTTACGTTAATTACGTTAGAAAAATAGAATTAAAAAAAATGTGTACAAAGAGAAACTAATAAAATGTTAGAGGTAAAGGATCTTGATTAACACACACGTGTTTGTTGGAAAATCACATGAAGGTTATAAATAAAAATTTAAATTAGTTTTTTGTTAGTTTTGTTAGCTGCTCTTATTTTTTTGCTCTTTTATTACATTTGCAGCTTATTAAGATTTGATTAGAGCCCAAGCCAAGCGGAAGCAAAATTGGCGGTTGCCTTTAGAGTTAAGGGCTTAAACGAACGAACTCAGAAGCGTTAATCATACATTTACAAGAAGCAATAAGTTTAAAATTGTTTACAAGGCTTTTAGTCTTTAGTTTGTTGAATTTTTTTTTCCAGTTTCCATTTAAAATATCAAAGACATTTAGTATGAAAAAGCTACAAATTACTCCTATTTGTTGCAAAGTGAAATAAAAGTTTTCCTTTTGTTCTTTTATATAGACTCTTGCAAAAATGAGAGTAAAGAAAAAGCTGCTAAACAAATTAACTTATAGAAATTTTTGCTGACATTTTAAATGTACTGCGTGAATTTCTTTGCAAGTTTTTGATGAGGATATTTTATTTATTTTTTTTTTTTTTGTGAACTTTAACCCTAGCTTGGTGACCAATATTTTTCTACGAACCCGGTCGGTATTTACATTTGTAAATACATATACTTCTTTATAATTTGTGAGCAAAATTTTAGTTCTAGCTTTTTGTTTTTAATATATATCGATACTGAAATAAAAAAAAAATTATCTTGAGCGAGATTTGCAAATGCATTGAAAAGGCAGAGCTGAATACGACAAATTGAAGGGAGATGAAAGGTCGAGCAGTTTAAAGTAAGTAAACGTTATATTTATTTAGGAGTTTGTAAATGTAGAAATATGTTTTAAAACACCTTCAGAAAATATATTTGGGAAGATGTTTCTGAAGAGGAGCTTGGTACATTTTTGGTATACTGATTGCCATGGGTAGCCACAATGCAAGTAAGGAGAGGCTTGAACGTCTTTGGCAAAAAAATGCGTTTCCATTGTACCGAGCAGCTATGTCAGCGAAGCGCTTCAAAATAATTTTGAGGTTTATTCGCTTTGATCAACAAAACACAAGAGAGCAGCGATCCCTAACAGACAAAGCCGCACCCATTTCCGAAATTTTTGAAATGTTAAATGCCAATTTGCGCCAAAACTACCGACCAAGTCAAAACATTACTGTGGATGAACAGCTGTTTCCTTTTAGAGGCCGAACAAAGTTCACACAATATATTCCATCCAAGCCCGCCAAATATGGCATAAAGCTATGGTGGGTTTGCGATGCGAAATCTTATTACCCGTTAACTGGGCAAATATATACCGGAAAATCGGGTAGCGACAGAGAAAAAAACCAGAGAGAGAGTAGTGAAAGACTTAGTTGAACAGTACAAAAATACAGGACGCAACGTTACATGTGACAACTTCTTCACAAGTCTTTCTCTAGCAGATACACTTGCAAGTTGGAAACTCTCAATGGTTGGAACATATGACGACACAATTTCGGATACGAAACAAAAACCACACATAATTTTATTCTACAATATGACAAAGGGAGGAGTTGATGTGATGGATCACATGTTGGGACAATAGACAACAAAACGAAAAACAAATAGATGGCCCCTTGCTCTGTTTTTTCATATGTTGGACATATCAGCCCTTGCATCATACATAATTTACACTGAGAATTTTCCTTCACATTTTACTACAAAGAATGGTAATTTGGTTTTTAATATTTGCTCTAAGGAAACTTTTTTATTTTTACTGCTTTCTAAAACAGGTGGACGTCGATTATTTTTGCAACAATTGGCAGAACAATTATGTATGCCTACAATTTTGAAAAAAGCGAAAATTCCTCGTGTTGTAGCATATTTTCCCACTAAGAGTGCCATTGAGTGCATTACAGGGGTCCCCGTAGTTGTATTGAATAACTCCACTTTGGAAGCTTTTGTTCCAGACGACGATGATCGTGGGCATTCTAGGGTAAAAGGTGGTTGTTATATGTGTTATAAAGACAACTGCAAAAGAAAGCGTTCAACACGAAAAGTGTGTGGACAATGCCACAAGCCGATCTGCGTTGAGCACAGTAAAGTGCAAACAAAATGCATGGAATGTTTAAACCATTAATTTATCATTTGTTTTTATCCTTAACACTTATTGAATAAATAATTTTATGCATAAAATACAATGAATTATATAAAAAAGTAATATCTTAAACTTTATTTACATATGTAAATAGTGACCAATTATGAAGAAAAAATCACAAAACCTGGAAAAATAACGGAAAATGATTTTTTTAAAATTTTTTTTTCTTTTTCTGAAAGAACATAAAAAATTAGTCACTGAGTCCAAACCATATCAATATTGAACAGTAAATACAGAAATTATGGCCACTATAAAAACTGAATATTTACAAATGTAAATACTGACCAAGCTAGGGTTAAAGGAAGTGCAGTAGATGTATTGAGTTCATCATCCAGTTTGTAATGACCTTAATTGAATGATAGCTTGCCATGCTACCAGTTCCAAAGAGGCAGTGGCCGTTTCTAGCCTCTGGATAAGGCATTATTATTGATCAATTGCCATAACTATAATTCTCTATGGAAGGTGCATGCACGCGCATGCTTTCGTTACAGTATATGTTTACAGCATATATGGATAAGATACGAACAGTCATAAAGTTACTACATAATATTTTTCTTTAAAGATTCGTGGCAGAAAATAAGCAACAGATTCCGATCTTAGAACCATATGATTATTATACCCTTCACAAAAAAATGAAAGGGTATATATAGGTCTGTCATTCCGTGTGTAATTTCTTCGATATCAATATAGGACCCCATAAAGTATATATATTCTGGATCCTTATGAATAGCGATGACGATTGAGAGGTGTCAGTCTGTCTGTACGTGAAATTGTGTTTTCCCAAGGCCCCAGAAGAGCTAGAGACTTCGTTCTTAAACCGTTGGATTGGAAATGAACTGAAATAGAGTGGTATTGAAATTCAAAAAGATCCGAAGTACGGTTTCAGAGCTGGGAACCTTACACCTATTTCACAACGCAAAATTTATACCAAATGTTTGTAAATAAAACCTATTTCGTGCTTTGGGAAGCCTCAATGGTCTATTAAAAAGTAAAAAAAAAAATTTTTCAGGGATGGGAAATTAAAAAATTTTTTTCGGCCTATTCCGTATTTTGTAGTACATGTAGTAACTAAAATTGTAAGTTTTTCTTTTACAAAACCTATTTATACGTCATGAAGATTTGCATTGACCAAAAAAAAATTTTTTTAATTAAAATTTGGCTTCCAGGGATGGCAAATTGCATTTTTTTTATACGTGAAAGTAATCAAACAGGCAACTGATGTTGTTTTTTTTTTTTTTTGTTTTTTCCTAACTAAGCCTGTCTTATAATTTAGGAAGAACAAAATTGGTATCAAAAATTCAAAAATAAAAAATAAAATTTCGAATCCAGGAATGGACAAGTGCAATATTTAATAGTACATGCAAGTGACCAAAATGGTTAAAAATTTTAAATTTTTCTAAAAAAAATTACTTTATACCTCATGAAGTGTTGCACTGATAAAAAATAACTAAAAATGGAAATTTCGCTTCCAGGGTTGGGAAAATTAAAGTTTTTTTTTGGTACATGCAATATTTTGTAGTACATGTAATAACCAAACTGGTTACAAAATTTCAGTTTTTCTTAAACAAAACTACCTCATAAAGATTTGCATTGATAAAAAAATGTAAAAAATTAAAATTTCGCTTCCAGGGTTGGGAAATTAAAATATTTTATACATAAAAGTAACCAAAATGGTTAAAAGTTTAAAATGTTTTTTCAATAAAACTACTTTATACCTCATGAAGATTCGAATTTATAAAAAAGCAAAAAAAAATTAAAATCAATTCCAGGGCTGGGAAATTGAAGTTTTTTTGGTACATGCAATATATTGTAGAGCATGAAAGTGACGAAGATGGTTGATAATTTTAAGATTTTTGTAAATAAAACTACATTGGTATAAAAAAAAGACAAAAATTAAAATTTCGCTCCCAGGGATGGGAAATTGAAATATTTTTTTATACATAAAAGTAACCAAAAAGCCATCTAACGTCGCTTTTTACTAATTAAAACTATTTTTTAATTCAGGAAAAACAAAATTGGTATCAAAAATTAAAACAAACCAAAATTTCGAATCCAGGGTTGGACAAGTGCAATATTTTGTAGTACATGAAAGTGACCAAAATGGTTAGAAATTTTAAGTTTTTCTTAAATAAAACTATTTCATGCCTCATGAAGAGTTGCATAGGTAAAAAAAACAAAAAAAAAACTAAAATTTCACTTCCAGGGTTGGGAAATTGAGAGTTTTTTTTGGTACATGCAATATATTGTAGAACATGAAAGTGACGAAAATGGTTGCTAATTTTAAGATTTTTGTAAATAAAACTACTTTATAAGTGATGGAAACTTGCATTGGTATAAAAAAAGACAAAAACTAAAATTTCACTTCCAGGGCTGGGAAATTTAGAGTTTTTTGGTACATGCAATATAAAAAAATGGTTATAATTTTTAAGTTTTTCTTAAATAAAAATACTTTATACCTCATGAAGATTTGCATTGGTATAAAAAGTCAAATTTCGCTTCCAGGGTTAATTATAAATAGTGTACTGTTGAAAATATCGAAATATTGGATAATAATAAATTTAAATTCTTTTATAAAAAAAAATACCTATAATTAAAAATTTTAAAAAGTCGAAGAATCATTAATCAACTATTTTAATATTTTTTTCTGGTTTTCGTGCTCTTTAATTTATATTTTTTATATCTTTCAAAAAACTTTGCATCTTTTTTAATTCTTAAATATATATTTTTATTATTTTTAATCTCAATATTTCGTCGAAATTATTTAGGCCGCCATGATTGAAAATATTTCTTTTCTTTTATATATATTTTTTGTTTTTTTTTTTTTTGCTTTTTGCTTAATTAAAAAGTGCTTTATATTCGACTTATTTCGCCAGAATATTTCCACAAATTCTTATATATACGTCTCTTTTATATGCTGTTTGATAAAGAAAAAGACCCAAAAAAAATTATATTTTTCTTTAACTAAATAGAAAAGTAGCATGAATTGAAAATGAATAGAAAAACTTAAAAAAAGAGCTGCTATAAAATAAATAATGATTGTAATGAATGAAACATTCAGCAGAGAGAAAACTAAAAGACAGACCGACAATAGTATGGAAAAAGCGACATTTCCTTTCAAATAAAGTTTTTCGTAGCAAAATATCTATAACACACACACACTCATAAACACTAACACAGACAGCAGCCTAACAAACAAGCACACTTACACATACATCACGGAAACAGCAAACATACCAAAAAGCTTTTTTCTTAAAAAATATCCTTTTTTTTGTTACACTTTGCAAGACTGCGCACACACACAAGCATTTCATGTTTGATATTGTCGTAGTGTGTAGCGAGAAAAAAATTTATATTCCGTTTAATGAAAACTTGTTTTCAACGCTTAGAAATTGTTAAAAGAGTCTTAAATTGTATATTTTAAGTGTGGCATTTAATCAAAATGTGCAAGATGGAATTAAAAGAGTTATTTGAAAGGACACTTGCCAACAATAACAGGCCAGACATAAAAAGATGTGCCACAAAAAAGAAAAATTAAAAAAAAAAAACAAGAAACTGTAAATAAAGGCAATAGTAGTTGCCAGCAAAAATCAAAAGGCTTAAGTTTTTTTTTTGTTGTGGCAAGAAAATTTAAGAAATACTGTAAACCTTGCAGGCCACTAACACTCTTATTACAAACCAGATACATATTTGTTTGGCATGTGCAATAACAGCAACAAATTAACTTAATTGTTTTGAAAAATGATAATAGCAAAGATAATAATAATCAAGGATATTTATTAAAGAAGCATAAAATTGCCAACAACTTGGGAATACTCGTAGCAGCAAGTGTTTGCTTTTATTAACACCTGATCTGTAAAATACACACAATTATAGCTGCACACACACGCACACGCACACACTCACGGTTAAGTATATGGCAAATCATTTCTTATAAGCAAAACAATAAAACAAACAAACTGGACAAAACAAAAAAAAAAGGAAATACTTAGCAGAACAATGACAATTGGAAAATTTTATTGAATATAACAAACAATTATCGAAAATAAATCGTTTTCAGCACAAACACTTAATTAACAAAATTATAATCCCAAACACACACACGCACACACTTGCACAAATTTACCCAGGTATAAGTATAAAAAAGAAACAACAACAACAACAATGACAACAATATTTGCTATACAAGAACAATAGAGAGTCCTGCAGCAATTGTTTATTAGAAATTTCAATTCACTTAAACAACTGGCCATACATGAGAGCATTTAAATTAATTTTCTGCTTTAGTCTGTCATTTCAATGCTTTTCACATTATTTATAGATGAGAGTGTGTGTGGATGTGTGTGTGTGTACAAGTGTACTGGAGCTTTCTTTCTGCCCTTGTTTTGTTGATTTTATAAACATTATAAATCACTTTTAACAATGTGTCAGAATGTGTACAATTTTGCGAGTGCAAAAATCTATAACTGGCATTCAAATAGGAATTAACACTTTGAGAGGTTAAGGAACACCCATTTTTTTATTTAATTACATAAATATGAACTAATAAGAACGTTATATTCGACCGGGTCGAATCTGAAATACCCTCCGAATATTTAATAAGTAAATTTAAAATGTTTAACTTGGCAGGACAGAGTTCCTTTAAGATATCTCTGTACCCAATTTTAAATCTCTATTTTGATAGAGTCATTCCGGAAAGGGCCGTGGAGGAGACGTCTCACCTCTGCAAGATCAGAGAATATCTCAGCTTCTTATAGGTTTAAGAAATAAAAATTGTTCAATATTTAAACTACTTTTACATATAATATCGTACGTTAACGCCCACTAAAGGGGGCGGGGTCCAAAAATAAACTATATAATGTTTTCCACAGACGAACGTATGGGCATTGCTAGACCGTCTTAGACTTCATCACTGATCAAGAATATGTATACCTTATGTTGTCTAATTCTTTTTGTAGAGCATTAAATCTGTATTTTTTGGGGTCTCTCTGGCCAGGGGCCGTGGAGGAGACATTTCAGCTTTGCCCTAAGACTCCAAAAATATATATTTGGGATAATTAAATGTAAAATTTATTATGTGAGTGAAGATAAATATGCCGAGTTAAACATGTCTTGACGTAAGCAGTTACGAAACAACGTAGTTAGCTGTGAAGTTAAATATGTGAAGTTAAACTAAATTTTTTTTATGAAAATACATATTTAATACATTTTTTGAGCATTTTGTGATAATATTTACAGGCCATGAAGGGTCAATTTACAGGCCATGAGAGTGTGTGTGATCTGGGAGGGATTTTGCCCCCAGTGGCCAAATAAGGAGTTGGCATGCATTGCCAGTATATACGAAAATGATGCATGGGATAGAAGACACTCCAATAATCATTTTGTATGTAAATATGGATTTTCATTTAAAAAAAATTTCTCTGACTGCTATTTCGTTACGTCATAGCGTCACTTACGTTACGTAATTTCGTAACTGCTTACGTCAAACCATATTTAACTTCAATTCGTAACTGCTTACGTCAAAGCGTATTTAACTCAGCATATTTATCTTCACACACATAAATTTATTTTTAATTTTTTATTTTTTTTAAAGGGTCATTTTGAACGCAAAGCAGTGGAGGGGAGGGTAGGGCAGAGGAGGAACAGGTTACGTCTCAGCTTCGTCATTAACGCTTAAAAATTTTATTTTTAAGGAATGTAGGCTTTAGTAAATCAATTTGTTATATTTTTACACTTTTTTTGCATATAATAACGCCCACTAAAAAGGCGGGGTCCAAAAAGAATCTTTTTTTTTTTAATTTTATGACTCCAAGTTTAACGCGTTGGACCTGCTTTGACATAAAAATATATCATTTGCTCAAGAAAATTACAAAAAAAATTAAAAATTTTGTGGTTTTTAGAGGTTGGTTTAGTTCATCTTAGGGAAACTTTTTTCCCTCTCGCTTGATTCAGCCCATTTACGAACTTGACCTGTGCTATCCTTCAAGGTATATTTGTACCAAATTTCGAAGATCTAGCTCTTTTCTTTTAGACTGAATCGTTATTTTCGCAGACGGACGGACAGATGTGGCTAGATTGTCTTATATTTCATCACTGATCAAGAATATATAAGCCCAGTTCACAATCTCGAGCAAGTAGTCTAGCATCGTAGCATGAGCAAAATAATTGTACTCTACACCAACAAAATACATTGAAAATGCTCTCAAATACTCTCTTAATTTGCAAATGCTATAATGCAAGACCATTTGCACAGGATTGTGAATTGGGCTATATACTTTATGGGGTTTTGAGGCATATTTCGCCGCGGTACACACGGAATGGCAAAGTAAATATGCTCTCCAATTCTTTTTTGGAGGGTATTACAAAGCATTACTTATACGAGGCCTGTTCAAAAAACAAATATGTAGGTAAAATTTTAAACACATATGTATGTACGTATACGTTTGCCTTTTCAGCTGGTTACCATGCTTGTGAGAGTGTATGTGTATATATGAGTAAATTGAAAAAAAAATGTTTTTACTAAACTTACCGATTTTTTAAATTGTTAAGGCTGCATTATATTTGATTTTTAACCGCATATACCGATAACCGCTTTGTTCATTATATTTCTTTACTCTTCTTCTTATGAAACTTTGTTGTTCTTGTTTTTTCTCTTCTCTTGCAATAACATATTGTAGTGCACTCATTAACATAAAAACAAAACACTAGCAATAACAGCCGTTATACACAACAACAATGCAATGTAATTTTTGCTTGAAACTTAACATTTATGAGTTGAATTTTTATTGTGCACAGAAAATTAAAAAATTTTATTATTAAATAGTTTAGTATTATTATTTTTATAGAATTATAGAAATATAAAAATTATTTAACAATTTTTATTAAAATTAAACACTTGAAATAAGAGTTATAAATACTTTAACACGGACGACGGTTCGCGACGACTGGTTTTAATACTGACTCCCGTGCAACTAAAATTCTTAGCCAAACAGAGTTGCCAGTTCGAGGAAAATTCTTTTAAATGAAACCCACTCTTTTAGGAGATTTTCATAAATGTTCAAATAAACTGAAAGGGCAAATTACATATATTCGCGAACAGATATTTTTTTCCATCTCTTAATGTTTGTAATTCAAAATGGCATTGCCATGCTGAAGTCATATTGAACTAAATAATTTAGAACAGGGATGGCTTTTATGATATTGTAGCAACAAAATAAGCAAAATGTAGTTGTCAGATCATGGCTGTGCCATTTTTTAATATATATAACAAAAACAAATATTAAAACTTGGTATAAAAATTCACAATTATATAATAAAATATATTAGAACCATAAATTTTATTTAAAATGAAACTTATTAGTTGGTGATTAAGCAATGTCTATATGCAAATACACACACACACAATATAGAATACACATATCCAAGAATATAAAATAAAGTTTTTTATTCTAGCAAATAAAATTGTTGGCTTTTTGGACATTGATGTTTTTATACCCTCCAAAAAAGAATTTGGAGGGTATATTCACTTTGTCAGTTTGTAACGCATCGAAATATCCATCTCAGACCCCATAAAGTATATATATTCTTGATCAGTGATGAAATCTAAGACGAACTGAGCATGTCCGTCCGTCCGCCCGTCCGTCCGTCTGTGGAAATCACGATTCAGTCCAAACGAAAAGAGCTAGACTCTTGAAATTTGGCATAAATATATTGGCAGGTTACGTTCGAAGATGGGCTAAATCGGGCAAGAGGGAAAAAAGTTCCCCTAAGAAGAACTAAACCAACCCAGAAGAAACAACATAATTTTTAAAGTTTTTTGGTTATTTTGTTAAGCAAATGATATATTTTTATGTCAAATACGGTCCAACGCCTTAAACTTGGAGCCATTAAATAAAATAAAAATATTTTTTGACCCCGCCCACTTTAGTGGGCGTTATTATAGGCAAAAATAGCATTAAAATTTAACAAATTGTTTTACTTAAGCCTACATTCCTTAAAAATAACATTTTTAAGCTTTATTGAGGAAGCTGAGACGAAACCTGGTACTACTCTGCCCTACCCCCTCCTTCTCCTTCGCCCACTAAATGACCCTACCAAAAAAAAATTGTTTTTTAAATTTTGTATATAATCATCCCAAGCATTTATCTTTAGAGTTTTATGACTGCCGATTTCTGCCCTACCTCCCCCCCCCCCACCTCTTCCTTTGCCCCCTAAATGACCCTACCAAAAAAAAAATTTTGTTATTAATTTTGTATATAATCATCCCACGCATTTATCTTTAGAGTTTTATGACTGCCGATTTCTGCCCTACCTCCCCCCCCCCACCTCTTCCTTTGCCCCCTAAATGACCCTACCAAAAAAAAATTTTTTTTTTTAATTTTGTATATAATCATCCCACGCATTTATCTTTAGAGTTTTATGACTGCCGATTTCTGCCCTACCTCTCCCCCCCCCCCACCTCTTCCTTTGCCCCCTAAATGACCCTACCAAAAAAAAAATGTTTGTTTTAATTTTGTATATAATCATCCCAAGCATTTATCTTTAGAGTTTTATGACTGCCTGTTGCTGCCCTACCCGCTCCTCCCCCTTTGCCCGCTATATGACCCTATCAAAAAAAAGAAATTTTAATTTTGTATATAATTATCCCAAGCATTTATTTTTAGAGTTTTATGACAAAGGTGAAATGTTTCCCCCACAGCCCTTGCCGGAGCGACCCCGCCAAAATACAGTTTTTATAGCCTCCAAAGAGAATTGTGAGGAAGTGTAAGACGGTCTAGCAATGCCCATACGTTCGTCTGTGGAAAACATGATACTGTATATTTTTGAACCCCTCCCCCTTTAGTGGGCGTTGACGTACGATATTATATAAAGGAACTCTGTCCCACCAAGTTAAACATTTCAAATTCACTTACTAAATATTTGGAGGGTATTTAAGATTCGACCAGGTCGAATATAACGTTTTTACTTTTTCTTCTTTGAACTTGCATTCGTGTTCACACAATTCATGTCTTGTTTTTTTTTTTGTTTTTTGCTAACTAAAATTATTTTAAAAATCAGGAATAAATAAAATTGGTATTAAAATTTAAAAAATAGGAATTTCGATTCCAGGTGTGGGATATATAAACGCTTTTTTACTTTTTTGTTAAGTGTAACTATTGTATACTTCATTAGAAATTTATATGCTATTCCAAATTCAAATATATAAAAAAATTTAATCCAGAGTTGGAGAACGGAATTTTTTTTGGCTCATAAAATAATAAAAAAACTCACTACTTTTGTTTTTTTTAGTTAATTAAACATTTTTTATTCCTCAGCAAGAATTGAATTGGCATTAATAATCAAAAAAAAATTTAAATATTATTCCAGGGTTGGAAAATCAAAAATTTTTGGTATATAATAAAAGGAGTAAAAGTTCCTAGTTTTGGCTTTTTCAGTGAATTAAACTTATTTCACAACTCAGAAAGAAATATATTCGTGTAATATTAAAAATTTTATTCCAGGGTTAGAAAATCGAAATATTTTTGGTACATAAAAATAGCCATGTACTCGTAAGTTCCTAATTTTTTTTTTTTAACTAAACCTATTTTATGCTTCAGGAACAATTAAATTGGTATTAAAAACCAAAAAAAAAAAATCGATTCCAGGGTTGGAAAATCGATTTTTTTTGTGAATTATATTAGAAAAATCAATAAGATAGATCCAGGGTTGAAACGCATGTATGTAATTATATATGTATATTCCAGACGTACATGAATGAAGTCAAATATAGCACTTTTACTGGCTTTTAATTTACCCTGGTCAACAAAGGGTTAATTTCTATTTTTCTGTTCCAAAAATGTGATTTATTTGTATTTTACATCAGTGTTTACATAGAAATCTTGCTATCTCTCTCTCTCTCCTCCTCCGAACACAGATTATATTGTGTGTGTGTGTGTGTGTGGTTGTTTGTTTGAGTGCCTTTTTTTAATTAACACCTTAACACGTTAATTTCCTACTTCCAACAATGGCCGACAATCATTTAATATTGCAAACTTTGCAAAGACTCAAGGAAATTAAATATTGTCTTTGCCATTAAGCAGAGCTAGATAATATGGAAATTTTGTCTAAATAATCGTATTAATACACAAAAACAATTCTGTAGATGTGGATGTTCGTTCAATTAAATGAAATCAAGGCTGCTTAACAACCTTCAGAATACACACACAAATAGATCGAAAACAGTAAATGACTTCAGTTATGAAAACATGTTTTAATTTTAAATTTTAATTGCATATAAAATTAGATAATAATTACGAGTAGTTAAAAAGCAGAGTTGGGAGAATTTAATATTACAAATAATTAAGCAATTGTTTAAATATAAATGATTTTCATTTGTAATGATTTGTTTCTTTGTATTTTGGCTGATACGTGGGTTGTTTCGTAATTCCCTAAGATTTTGCATATCCAGCTCAGTAGCACTAATTAATTGCCATGCATACACATTTGAGCGAGCGGCATTTATTATTTTGTTTCTAAAACATTTTAAAGAAATAAAAACACGTAAATGGGCTGAATCGGGCCAGAGGAGAAAAAGTTCCCCTAAGAAGAACTACACCAACCTCTAAAAAACAAAATAATTTTAAAATTTTTTTTGGTAATATTGTTAAGCAAATGATATATTTTTATAACAAAAAAGGCATAACGCGTTAAACTTGGAGCCATAAAACAAATAATTTTTAGACCCCGCCCCATTTAGAGGGCGTTCTTATATGCAAGAATTATGTAAAAATTTAACAAATGCTATTACTTAAGTCACATTCTTTAAAAATAACATATTTAAACTTTAATGACGAAAAGTGAGTCGTAACCTGATCCTGTGCCCTACCCCCCCCCCTCTCCTTTGCCACCTAAATGATCCTTTCAAAAGAAAAAAAAATAGTAATAAATATATACATATATATATATATATAAAACAAATTTATGTGTGTGAAGATAAATATGCCGAGTTAAATATGTTTTGACGTAAGCAGTTACGAAGTGACGTTAAATATGTTATGACGCAACGTAATGGCAATCAGTGATTTTATTTTTATGAAAATCCATATTTATATACAAAATTTATGTGTGTGAAGATAAATATGCCGAGTTACATATGTTTTGACGTAAGCAGTTACGAAGTGACGTTAAATATGTTATGACGCAACGTAATGGCAATCAGTGATTTTTTTATGAAAATCCATATTTATATACAAAATTTATGTGTGTGAAGATAAATGTGCCGAGTTAAATATGTTTTGACGTAAGCAGTTACGAAGTGACGTTAAATATGTTATGACGTAACGTAATGGCAATCAGTGATTTTTTTTTATGAAAATCCATATTTATATACAAAATTTATGTGTGTAAAGATAAATATGCCGAGTTAAATATGTTTTGACGTAAGCAGTTACGAAGTGACGTTAAATATGTTATGACGTAACGTAATGGCAATCAGTGAATTGTTTTTTTTATGAAAATCCATATTTATATATAAAATTTATGTGTGTGAAGATATATATGCCGAGTTAAATAGTTTTGACGTAAGCAGTTACGAAGTGACGTTAAATATGTTATGACGTAACGTAATGGCAATCAGTGATTTTTTTTTATGAAAATCCATATTTATATACAAAATTTATGTGTGTGAAGATAAATATCTCGAGTTAAATATGTTTTGACGTAAGCAGTTACGAAGTGACGTTAAATATGTTATGACGTAACGTAATGGCAATCAGTGATTTTTTTTTATGAAAATCCATATTTATATACAAAATGGTTATGGCAGCGTCTTCTATCCCATACATCATTTTGTATATACTGGCAATGCATGCCAACTCCTTATGTGGCCACTGGGGGGCGCAAAATCCCACCAGGATCACACACACTTTCATGACCTGTAAATATTTTCACAAAATGCTCAAAAAATTTATTAAATATGAATTTTCATAAAAAAAACTTCACTGTTTGCCATTTCGTTACGTCATAACATATTTAACTGCACAGCTATATACGTTGTTTCGTAACTGCTTACGTCAAAACATGTTTAACTCGGCACATTTATCTTCACTCACATAATTTCCTTTTATTTAGTTTTGATTAATTTTACAATTTATTTAGTTTTGAAGTCTTATGGCAAAGGTGAAATATCTCCCCCCGGCCCTTGCCAGAGAGACCTCGACAAAATACAGATTTAATGCTCTCCAAAAAGAATTAGACCCCATAAAGTGTATATATTCTTGATCAGTGATGAAGTCTAAGACGGTGTAGCAATGCCCATATGTCCGTCTATGGAAAACATTATATATTCTATTTTTGGACCCCGCCCCCTTCAGTGGGCTTTGACGTACGATATTATATACAAAAATTGTGTAAATATTAGACAATTTGTATTCCTTAAGCTGAGAAGCTGAGTTGTTCTCTGATCTTGTAGAGGTAAAACGTCTCTCCCACGGCCCTTCCCAGAAAGACTCTCTCAAAATAGAGATTTAAAATTGGGTACAGAGATGTCTTAAAGGAACTCTGTCCCACCATGTTAAACATTTCAAATTCACTTACTAAATATTTGGAGGGTATTTAAGATTCGACCCGGTCGAATATAACGATTTTAGTTGTTTTTTATTTTGTTTTTTTTTTGTAACTGAGATAAGTTATGTTGGTTTAGGTTGAAGAGAGGGCCGTAAGCGGGGCTATCCCAATCGGTTCAGGATCACACTTAGGCCTCATAGGCCTAAGGTTGTGCGCTCCATTATAAGGAAGTCGCATTCTATCATAGGGGGTCCCCACTGAAACCACGGAACCGTTGAATTTGATTACGTGAAGAACCTAGTTTCTTCAATGTATCTTCTTAAGAACTGAGATAGATTTAATACATAAATTTAGGGCAAATGAGTCGTTAGAGTGCAAGGATTCGAAAAATGCTTGGAGTTCATTTAAAAAAAAAATTTAAATTGTGAACCTCTTATACCTTTTTAGCACTGCCTGCATGTAAGAATATCTTAATTATTTCTCTGGAATAATTGGTAATTGTGAGCTGCTTATTATTAAAAACCATTCTATTGAAAACGGACTTTATAAAAATTGAAGAATTTAAATTTTCTTTTGTTCTAAATAATTTATTTATAAAACTTAAGATGAATTTAATATTTAAATTTAAATTTGATTTAAAACCAAAAACCTTATGGTGTTTTTTCTGCACACAATAAAAGGTAAAACAATTTCACACTTTATTTCATTTATTAAATTTTAAAAGTTTTATTTACAAAACTGAATTTTTATGTATATTTATTTATAAATGGTTTCAGTTATTTATAAATGGTTTCAGATATAATGGGAGAAAAAATATATTGCATAAAAAAATACATCAGACAATAAAACAAATAGAAATCAAAATGTCAGTTATAAAATATTATTTGACAACTTGTATGTAAAATATTTTGACTAATGAAATTTTTAGCTTAAATATGAGTATTAAAAAAATAAGTGTTGTTTAGATATAAAAAAAATTAATTTTTAGTTTGCCATAACAATTTAAAGCTTTAAATTGGAAAATATTTTAATGATTTATATGCGGTTTTAATTAAAATATTACAAAAAAAAGTTTTCAGTAAAAAAAATTCATATGCAGGAAATTCAATCTGCTTTCAGTAATAGTCTTATTAGAAGCATCGTTAGGAGTGCATAAAATATTAATAGAATTTTTATTTTTAAATATGAAAATAATACAAAAAGCAATTTTGTTTTAGATGTAATTTAATTAAGTTGTATATTATATTTTCAAATTATTTACCATCATTTTCATAAGTAATGAAGTGTAGTCGTATTAAGAAAACACAAACAACACAAATGCAATTCCATATGTTCCCAGTTACTAACACATACACACACATACACGAATGGCTATAGCTGCAATATTATCAATTACAATACAAATTTGAATTTTAATACATTTACTATTTATATATTGGAAAAATGTGCAAATAACTATTTGATTAATACAAAAAGGAAGGTATTCTACGAAAGTTATTAGGATTTACAAATAACTTTAGGAAAGGAAGAGATTTATGAAATAATATTAATTAATTTGAATAGAATTATAAATATGTGTATTATATGTGGCATATGTAGTCTTAATTAAACAAAAAAAAAAATAGTAAGAACGTTATATTCGACCTGGTCGAATCTTAAATGTCCTACAAATATTTCGTAAATAACAAACTCTATTTTTATTCTTATTAAAATTTACATTTTTATGGGGTATTTGGCTTAAGTAAACATTAAACAAATTGAAAAATGAGACATGAAGAAAAATAATCAAATGCTAACACGGGTATTAAAAACAATAATGTGTTAACATCCGGTTGATACAGTTCTCGTATGCAATTTCCTAATAAAATTTGATTAAAGAGGAACTGCAGTCATATTCAACTAAGCAACCAAATAAGGGGTGACAAACACAATACACATGAGCACACTGATGATGAAAGCATTGCGGCTTTCGAAAACAGCTGTTCTACTCTGCCGTGTAAGTTGAATAACTAAAAATTGATGTTGACTTTCCTTTGTGCCTTGAAATATTTATCATGTCTCTCTGAGATTTAAAAAAAATTTCGAACCATTAGCCTATAAATCTTAATTCAATGAAACAAAAATTTATATTAATACCATCGTTTCCAATATGTTGGGGGAACATGACTGAGACACCTTTCCACACACTCTCATGGCCTATAAATTTACCTTTCATGGCCTGTAAATATTTTCACAGAATGATTTTCATAAAAAAAACTTCACTGTTTGTCATTTCGTTACGTCATAACTTATTTAACTTCACATCTAAATACGTTGTTTCGTAACCGCTTACGTCAAAACATGTTTAATTCGGCATATTTATCTTCACTCACATAATAAACTTTACATATAATTATTCCGAATATTTATTTTTGAAGTTTTATGGCAAAGGTGAAATGTCTCCCCCACGGCCCTTGCCAAGGAGACCCCAAAATATACAGATTTAATGCTCTCAAAAGAGAATTAGACCACATATATTATACATATTCTTCACTTATGAAATCTAAGACGACCTAGCAATACCCAAACTTCCGTCTGTGGACCCCGCCCAACTTAGTGGGCGTTGAAGTTACATATTATATAAAAACATAATGTAAATATTTAACAAACATGCAAAAAAGGAACTGAGATAAGTTAATAAGATTTCACCTGCTGCTGCGTCACAGTTCCTTTAAGACATTTCTGTGCCCAATTTTAAAACACTATACAGGGTCACTGCGAGAAAGGCCGGTGGGCGAGACATTGCACCTTTGTCGTAAAAGCTTAAAAAGTAAATTTTCGGGGTAGGTAAGTGTAGAAAAATATGTTTTTTTTTTTTGTTTAAGGTCATTTAGGGACAAAGGGCATGTGAAGGTCAGACCCTACGTCGTAAAAGCTTATTAATTAAATTTTTTGAGGAATGTAGGCTTAAAGAATACAATTTGTTAAATATTTACACAATTTTTTCATATAATATGTAACTTCAACGCCCACTAAAGGGGACGGGGTCCAAAAATAGACTGCATCGTATTTTTCACAAACGGACGGAGGGACATGGCTAGGTCATTTTAGACTTCATCACTGATCAAGAATACATATACTTTATGTGGTCTATGTCTTTTTGGAGAGCATTAAATCTGTATTTTTTTTTGGGGGGTCTCTCTGGCAAGGGCCGTGGGGAGACATTTCACCTTTGCCATAAGACACTAAAAATAAATATTTGGGATAATTAAATGTAAAATTTATTATGTGAGTGAAGATAAATATGCCGGATTAAACATGTTTTGACGTAAGCAGTTACGAAACAACGTATTTAGCTGTGAACTAAAATATGTTATGACGTAACGAAATGGCAAATAGTGAATTTTTTTTTATGTAAATAAATATTTAATAAATTTTTAGAGCATTTTGTGAAAATATTTCCAGGCCATGAAAGATCAATTTACAGGCCATGACTGTGTGTGTGTGATCTTGGAGGGATTTTGCCCCCAATGGCCAAATAAGGAGTTGGCATGCATTGCCAGTATATACAAAATGATGTATGGGATAGAAGACACTCCCGTAATCATTTTGTATATAAATATGGGTTTTCATACAAAAAAATATTTTTCTGATTGCCATTACGTTACGTCATAACGTCACTTACGTTACGTCACGTCGTAACTGCTTACGTCAAAACATATTTAACTCGGCATCTTTCTCTTCACACACATAAATTAATTTTTAATTTTTTTTAGTGGGTCATTTAAGGGGCAAAGGAGTAGGAGGGGGTAGGGCAGAGTAGTGCCAGGTTACATCTCAGCTTCGTCATTAAAGCTTAAAAATGTTCCTTTTCAAGAATGTAGGCTTAAGTAAAACAATTTGTTAAATTTTTTAAAAATTTTTGCATATTATCACGCCCACTAAAAAGGGCGGGGTGCAAAAATTATTTTATTTTTTGGCTTCCAGTTTAATGCGTTGGACCTTTTTTGACATAAAAATATACCATTAGCTTAAGAACATCACAAAAAACTTTAAAAATAACATATGTTGTTTTTTAGAGGTTGGTTAAGTTCTTCGTAGGGGAACTTTTTCCCCTCTGGCCCGATTCAGCCCATTTACAAAATTGATCTGTGCTATTCATCAAAATTTATCTTTACCGAATTTCAAGTCTTTGGCTCTTTTCTTTGTGCTGTATTGTGATTTCTGCTCACGTACGGACGGATAGATCGTTTTAGATTTCATCAGTGATCAAGTATATGTTGCATACTTTATGGGGTCTTAGAGCGATATTTCGCTACAGTGATTCTACCAATTCAATTCTTTTTTGGAGTGTATAAGAACACCATTAATTTCTTTTTTTGACACATGAAACTGTTTTCTTATCGATTCATAAATTTTGGCAATATTCAGTGCGCAGTTGTAAAATCCGTATTAAATCCTATTAAGGATACCTTCTCTCAATATTTTTGCCATTGACTTCATTATAGTTTTGGCTTTGTAAATGCTAAAAGGAGGGTTTATTAAAAAGATTTATTTGTTAAGGGGCTTAAAATATGAGCGTGTGTATGTGCATATGTTCTTATATATGGAGGTGTTTTATTTGCTATACAGTGTATGAATACACTGCTGTGTGTGGGTGTGCGTGTGTGTGCATTTGTGTTATTGCATTAATATTTAGTGGTTATTTGCATTAATGTTTTGTTTATTTCATACAATTTTACAAGCACAAACACATTCACAGTTAAATGCATTCAGCTATGGGTATTCATTTGCGAGTGTGTTTATTTAACCACTCACTGACACACACACACACGAGGATATATGTGTGTGGGTGTATTTGTGTTTATAGAAAGCGTATTATTATTAATATTATTGTAGGCATTTAATTGAATTTTGTTTTCAATACAATTATATTGTGTGCTGTATTTGTATTGTTTTATTATTTCACTCACATGACGAGATTTTACTCGTATGTTAATTTTGCTATTTGCTTGTAGTTGCTGTTGTCCGAAATAATTACAAAATGGTGTGGCCGTAAGGTTTCTACATATTTGCATATATGGGAATTAACCGGCATGTGCTTAAGAAAAGCACAGTTTTTATACCCTCCAAAAAAGAATTAGAGTGGCATATTCATTTTGTCATTCCGTTTGTAACGCTGCAAAATATCCATCTGCGACCCCATAAAGTATGCAACATATTTTTGATCAGTGATGAAATCTAAGGCGATCTGAGCATGTCCGTCCATCCGTCTGTGGAAATCACGATTCAGTTCAAACGAAAGGAGCCAAACCCCTGAAATTTATTATAAATATATCTTGAAGGATAGCACAGGTCAAGTTTGTAAATGGGCTGAATCGGGCCAGAGGGGAAGAAGTTCCCCTAAGAAGAACTAAACCAACCTCTAAAAAACAACATTATTTTTAAAAGTGTTTTTTCGTAATTTTATTAATCAAATGATATATTTTTATGTTAAAGCAGGTCCAACGCATTAAACTCGGAGCCATTAAATAAAAATAAAAATTATTTTTGGACCCCGCCCCTTTTAGTGGGCATTATTATATGCAAAAATAGTGCAAAAATTTAACAAAATTATACTCAAGCCTACATTCCTTAAAAATATTATTTTTAAGTATTTATGTCGAAGTCCTAACTCCTCCTCTCCTTTGCCTCCTAAATCACCCTTCCACAAACAAAAAAAATTAAAAATTTATCTATATGTGTGAAGATAAATATGCCGAGTTAAATATGTTTTGATGTAAGCAGTTACGTAGTGAAGATAAATATGTTATGACGTAACGAAATGGCAATCAGAGAAATTTTTTTTAATGAAAATCCATATTTATATACAAAATGATTATGGGGGTGTCTTCTATCCCATACATCATTTTGTATACACTGGCAATTCATGCCAACTACTTATTTGGCCACTGGGGGGCGCAAAATCCCTCCAACATCACACACACTCGCATGGGCTGTAAATTGACCCCTCGTGGCCTGTAAATATTTTCACAAAATGCTCAAAAACGTTATTAAATATGGATTTTCATAAAAAAAAATCAATGTTAGCCATTTCGTTACGTCATAACATATTTAACTTCACAGCTAAATACGTCGTTTCGTAACTGCTTACGTCAAAACATGTTTAATTCGGCATATTTATCTTCTCTCACATAATAAATTTTACATTTAATTATCCCAAATATTTACTTTTAGAGTCTTATGGCAAAGGTGAAATGTCTCCCCCACGGCCCTTGCCATAGAGAACTCGACAAAATACAGTTTTAAAGCCCTCCAAGAAGAATTGGGCCCCATAAATTATATATATTCCTGATCAGTGATGAAGTCTAAGACGATGTAGCAATGCCCATATGTCTGTCTGTAGAAAACAAGATATAGTCTATTTTTGAACCCCGCCCGCCAAGTTACATATGATATGAAAAAATAGTGTAAATATTTGACAAAGTGTATTTCTTAAGCCTACATTCCTTAAATATTTAATTTACGAAGAAGGTAAGATGTTCTCTGACCTTCCCCTGCCCTACTCCTCCACCCCCCCCCCCCTTTCCCACTAAATGACCTTATCAAATAAAAAAGTTATTTGCTACAATTTAAAAAATTTTGTGTTTTAGTTTTTACAATCTAGATGAGATGTCTGCCCACGGAGCTTCCCGGTGTGACCCGCTATACAGTTTTAAAATGGGACACAGAAATGTCTTAAAAGAACTCTGATGCAGCAGGTTAAATATTTTCAGCTTGTCTCAGTCCCTTTTTTGCAAGTGGATATAAAACATTAAAACATTAATTGCTTGTATGCCGATGGAAAAGTGGCTAAAGTCATGCTCCTCCCATTGGAAACGACCGTCTAAAAAAACAAATTATTTTTTCTTAGTTGCTTAAACCAAATACCCTAAAATGGAAATTATAATAAGAATAAAAGTGTGCATTTTTTTACAAAATATTTGTAGGGTATTTAATATTCGACCTGGACGAATATAACGTTCCTACTAGTTTCTCTTCATATCTTAAAATAACATATCGAACATAATATCTCCAGTCTATCTCAAATCCAGTGCAAAGGAATGTTACAAAAGTCTTACATCTTTTCACACATCAAAGAGCAGGGGATAATATGTGACGTTAATGTAAAAATAATAATTAGCAAACCTTTTCTTTATATGAGTAATTCACTGTAAATAATGAAATTTTCATAATGAAATTAAATACGTTGAAAGAAACTATTTTTTGCACAATAATTTAATGTAATTTACTCGAGATATTGTCTCAATTAATTTATGAAACTTTTGTCTTCTCTGTGGCGGTTTAAAATTATTTTATATAATCATACTTTTGAGTGATTACCCGCAAGTAGCATTCAACAGAATAGAATTAGTATGGAGTGACAAAGCCTTATTAATAACATATGACTTTAATTCAACTTAAACAGTTATGCGTTACCATCACAGATTTAATAAAGTTATATTAAAGCCTTTTATATAAACTCTAGAATTGAAACATCCGTGCATACAAAATCACCTAGTGCACACCTGGGAGTATGAGTGTGTTTTAATTCATAAGAAAATAAAACTCCTACCAGCAGTCAGTCGCAGGTACTTCTACAGGTACAACAAACACTCACTCGCAAATTCTAAACAAAACTAGAAAAGCAAATATTTAATTACTTAAATCTTGTTTACACAATCCGGATTAAAGGAAGAAAAAAGAAGCAACAACAACAACAAACTTACACAATAACAAAAAAATAAAACACAAATAATTATAGTAATAATGAGCGAGTGGGTACACACATACAAAGCATAAGTGTATTTATTTAACACACCCACAGTTCGCTTTTCCTTTTAATTCTTTGACATAAAGGAGAAAGAGAAAATAAAATTTCCATCAACAACATTATGATGATTGTAAACACTTTATGTTACGAGCAACAAAAAATAAAACAAAATTGCATAAGGAAAAAGAAACAACAGCCTGGAAGTTACATGCATTAAAAAAAAAAACAAACAGAAAAGTAAAACAGGAAGACCTTTACAAAACAATGTTGATGTTGTTACTATAGCTGTTGTTGTTGTTGTTGTTTCCTTGCTACCTCTGTTGTTTTTGTTATATAAGGCAACATTAAAACACATACAATGTTAATATTACACATATCCATCAAAAGTAAGCTACGAGGGTGTATCCACTATTCCAACTGGCTTGATTTGCCAGTTATGAAAAATATGAATACCAAATAATTCTCCATCTTCTTATAGTCCATCATGTGTACGCTCAACACTGTCCCCTCATTTCATGGTGCCGGCACAAGACGTTGTTTGAATAGGTTTGATAGTCTGAGTGCTGGTCCCAGACAAAAAAAATTAATAAAAATCAGAATTTGGCCTAATTCCTAAAAAAAAATCATTTAAAGAGCGTAGACCCTGTTAAATAACTATCAACTTATTAATTTCATCTACAAAGAAGTTCGGTTAAAAAAATACCTTCATAAAAAAAGTCTGTTTAAAAAATCTATTAAAATTATGATTGGTATTCGAATATTATGATTCAAAATATATTAATCGAATAAAATTAATCGATTAATATTAATCGAATAATATTATTCGAATAAATTTATTTTGAATAAGTGTACTCATATAATTCCATTCGTTTAATATGAAAAATCTTATTTTATACGGGCAAAAGTTTTTATTTTAACTATATATATTTTCATAATATTAATCGAATAATTTTATTCGAAAAACATTAATCGAATAAAATTAATCGAATATTATTATTCGAATAATATTATTTTGAATAAGTGTACTTATATAATGCCATTCGTTTCATATGAAAAATCTTATTTTATACGGGCAATATTATTCAAAAGTTTTTATTTTAACTATTTTTATTTGCATAATATTAATCAAATAATATTATTTGAAAGATATTAATCGAATAAAATTAATCGAATAATATTATTCGAATAATTTTATTTTGAATAAGTGTACTCATATAATGCCATTCGTTTAATATGAAAAATCTTATTTTATAGGGGCATTATTATTCAAAAGTTTTTATTTTAACTATTTTTATTTGAATAATATTAATCGAACAATATTATGCGAAAAATATTAATCGAATAAAATTAATCGAATAATATTATTCGAATAATTTAATTTTAATAAGTGTACTCATATAATGCCATTCCTTTAATATGAAAAATCTTATTTTATAAGGGCAATATTCAAAAGTTTTTATTTTAACTAGTTTTATTTGCATAATATTAATCGAATAATATTATTTGAAAAATATTAATCGAATAAAATTAATCGAATAATATTATTTGAATAATTTAATATTAATAAGTGTACTCATATAATGCCATTCGTTTAATATGAAAAATCTTATTTAATAGGGGCAATATTATTCAAAAGTTTTTATTTTTACTATTTTTATTTGCATAATATTAATCGAACAATATTATGCGAAAAATATGAATCGAAAAATATGTTAATAAAAATTTTATTTTATTTTATTAGTCCACAATAGCAATGTTTTTTATGAATAATTTCGCTATTTTGATATCGATTAAATAATCGAATAATATTAATCGAAAAAATTTTATTAAAATTTAATTCTTTTTATTAGTGTATCCACAATAGCAAAGATTTTTTTATGAATAATTTCACTAGCTAGATTTTGATCAAATAATCGAATAATATTAATTGAAAAAATTCATAGAAGTTAAATTTTTTTTATTAGTGGATCCACAATAGCAATGATTTTTTTATGAATAATTTCAGTACTTAATATTAATCTAAAATATTTTATAAACATATATTTATTTTATTAGTGGATCCACAATAGCAATGATTTTTTTATGAATGATTTCAGTAGTTAGATTTTGATCAAATAATCGAATAATATTATAATCGAAAAAAATTTACATAAATAATTGTATCCACAATTGCCATGATTTTTATTAATAATGTCAGTAATTAGATTTTTATCAAATTCGAATAATATTAAGCGAATAATATTCTTCAAATAATATTAATCGAATAATGTTATTCAAATAATGTTAATCGAAAACATTTTATATTAGCAAGTGTATCCACAATTCCAATGATAGTTTATTAAGAATTTCAGTAATTCGATTTTTATCGCATTCGAATAATATTAATCGAATAGTATTATTCGAATAATAAAAAAAATGTGTAGGCATAAACTTACTCATAATTGCAATGATTTTTTATGAATAATTTCAGTAAAATCGAATAATTTTAGTCGATTACTGTTACGGCAACTAATTTTATGCGTACAGTAATATAATTTTTAAATATACAAATTCATGATTCAAATGTTTAATTTGTATATGTTTTATAGCTTAATTAGAATAAATTTTAACAATATTATTGTACACGAATCGAAGCATAATATTTATTCGAATATTGTTATTGAAATTTTTACATAATATCTATTTATGTGAGATTAAAAATTATAGTTTTTTTCTATTCTTTATCTTTAATATTATTCAAACTATCTATATTAGTAAATATCTCATATCTGTTCCTTTAACTGTCTACTACTTAGACCACTCTCGTTTGTCAACATCTTTCATAAAAATTTCTATAGGAAAATCTTTTAAACAAACATGCAGAAAAATGAAATATGAATAAGTACAGCTAAGTATGTGTTAAATGGTTAGAGGTAGAGATACAGAAACGAAAGATGATGGAAATCTCTTTAAACGAATAAACCGAAACAAGAAATTAATACAAAAACAAATGACTAAATGAGTGAGTGAATGAACCAACGTACAAATGAATGGCTGACAAGAAAATGGTGGCACAGACGAACGGACGTATAGACGGATGTGGTAACAACAAGCAAACCTACACAAACTTCATCAAATAAGTAAACGGAAAGAGTAACTGAAACGTTTTGGGCTGCTGCAAGAAAACCTTAGGAGCGCCACAAAATTATTTACTGAAATACTTTTGATATCTTGAGTTGAATATTTTTGTGTTAAATAAACCTATATAAATTTTTTTTTAAATACTATATAGAAAATGATATAATTGTTAATCTCACAAAGATAATTATTATATAAACATTTTAATATAATTATTCGAATAAATATTATTCAGTAATAATAATACGTGTACAATAATTTTGTTAAAATTTATTCTAATTAAGCTTTTTATAGGCTATAAGCGAAAGTTAATATTTTATTAATATTATTATCTATGTAAAAATTATATTACTGTACAAATAAAGTTAGTTCCAATAACAGTAATCGAATCATATTACTCGAATAAACTGGAATTATTCATATATAATCATAGCAGTTATGAGTGCACTTATTCTATTCAAATTTTTATATCGATTAATATTACTGATTAATATTATGCGATTAATATTATTCGATTAATATTATTCGATTAATATTATTCGATTAATATTATTCGATTAATATTATTCGATTAATATTATTCGAATAATATTATTCGACCACAATTAGATACAACATATTTAATTAAAATATGGTTCTTCGTATAAATCAAACGGAATGATATGAGAACACTTATTAAAAAAATTTTTTATATAATATCATTCTAAATATATTATTCCATTAATATTATATCAGACATAGTATTCGAATAACAATCATAATTATTATTCAGTTATTGTTCCATAGCATTAAAAAATACTTTTAATTCGATTCATATTATTCGATTAATATTATTCGATTAATAATATTCGATTATTATTGTTGGATTATTATTATTCAAATAAAATAAGTTACAATTACAATTTTAAATAAAATAATATTGTTCATATTAAGCTATGCAAATATATGACAACACTTATTCCAAAAAAATTTATCCGAATATTATTCGAATAATTTTATTTGAGTAATTTTATTTAAATCCTAATATTCGAATAACAATCATAATTTCTATGCAACTATTGTGCCACTGTATTAAAGAATGCCTTGAATTCGATTAATATTGTTCGATTAATATTATTCGATTAATATTATTCGAAGAAAATTAGTTACAATAAAAGTTTTAGTTAAAATAAGATCCGTCATTTAAAAAAAATTCAATTATATTGACAACACTTATATAAAAATACATTATCCGAATAATATTATTCGAATAATTTTATTCGATTAATATCATTTGATTTGAATATGTGAATAAAAATCATAATTTCTATGCAATTATTGTTCCACTGTATTAAAGAATACTTTTAATTCGATTAATATTATTCGATTAATACTATTCGAAAAAAAACAGTTTTTAATAATATAAGATTCTTCATATAAAACAAATGCAATTATGTGAGAAAACTTATTCAAAAAATATATATCCGAATAATATTATTTAAATAATTTTATTCGATTAATATTATTCGAATAAACTTAGTTGCAATAACAGTTTTTAATAATATAAGATTATTCAAATAAACAAAATGCAATTACACAAGAACCCTTACATATATAAAACAAATTATCCGAATAATATTATTCGAATAATTTTATTCGATTAATATTATTTGATTTGCGTATTTGAATAACAATCATAATTTCTATGCACTTATTGTTCCACTGTATTAAAGAATACTTTTAATCCGATTAATATTATTCGATTAATATTATGTGAATAAAATTAGTTACAATAAAAGTTTTAATTAAAATTAGATTCTTCATATAAAACAATTGTATGAGAACACTTATTCAAAAAACATACATACATACATATATGTATCCGAATAATATTATTCGAATTATTTTATTCGATTAATATTATTTGATTTGATTATTCGAATAACAATCGTAGCTAATATGCAATTATTGCTCCACTGTATTAAAGACTACTTTTAAAAATTTAATTTTCTATTTAAATTTATACCATATGCAGTTCCTGCAGTCAACAGCTTTGGCAACAAATTTCAAAAGCAAAATAATTTGATTACTTCATCTCTAGAGATGAATTTGAACTCCTCACAAAATCTACAGCACAAACATGTTAACACTTGAATAAGACATAAGTACGCGCATACAAAAGCACAGATACACAAGACAAGACTTCAAGTATGGCCCCGGCACACACACACATGCACTCGTAAGTAAAGAGTTTTTTTTTTGTAAAGACTGCAGGACCAGCAACAACAATTATATTACACTAAATGCCTTTGAGCATCGTAAATAACACATCAGTGTACATAAATTTATAGAGAATTATGAATGCACTCTGCAACTGAGATCTGGTCAAATAACAAGCACAAGAAACATGATAAAGCAAAAAACACACACTTTCACAAAAACATTCATAATTCTTGTTACATACAAACACATCTTTAAATACATACCAACACAAAGACTCAAACTCGTTGAAAAAAAAACTTATTGCTTGACCAAGGCATACGGATATGTACACACACATGCAGTTTACAGAAAAAAATTTCAGTGTATGTGTATAGACGCAGGATTGCAAGGAAGAGACGCAAAATCTTTATAGACAGCAGTGCTTGAAGGAACCATGAACTTTATATACAGACTTACCAACTGAAAGGACTACAAAAAAAAAAACTGATGTGATCACCAGTAAGCGAAAATTAGTGGAGAAATTAAATTGCAACTAATTACAATTTTATATGATAACTATTTTATAAGCATATTATTCTACTTACCGGCAGCTAAAAAATATGTATTTATTTTAAATGGTAATTATTTTGTTTAGACATGACAAGTAAATGCTGCAATAACTACTTATTCAGAACATTAACAAAAATTAACTTTTATACCTATAAAAGTTAATAGCAAGAAGTGTCTCTTATTATTCAATTACCAAAAACCCAAAGTTTTTGCTGGGTTGTTAACGCTTTGAAATTCTACAAGAAGCTTTCCTGCACAAACGAAGTAAAACGGCTTACACAAGAGCTTCCGTTCGTTGGCCATTACAAAAAATATTAAAAATTTTTATTACGGCATTACATTTGCACACACACACACATTTAAACATGTATTTATGCCACCCTTTACAAATACATACACGTACATACTTAAATATGTATATTAACAGATAAAAGTGTTTGTTTAACATGAACAAATAGACCATAGACGCGGTCTTCCTTCTCGTTTTTATACCCTCCAAAAAAGAATATGGAAGGTATATTCACTTTATCACTCCATTTGTAATGCAGCAAAATATCCATCTGAGACCCCATAAAGTATACTACACATTCTTGATCAATAATGAAATCTAAGACGATCTGAGCAAGTCCGTCCGTCCATCTGTCCGTCTGTGGATATCACGATTCAGTCCAAACGAAAAGAGCCAGACTCTTAAAATTTGTTACAAATATATCTTGAAGGATAGCACAGGTCAAGTTCGGAAATGGTCTAAATCGGGCAAGAGGGAAAAAAGTTTCCCTAAGAAGAACTAAACCAACCTCTAAAAAACAACATAATTTTTAAAGTCTTTTTGTAATTTTGTTAGGCAAATTATAAATTTTTATATTAAAAAAGGTCCAACGCGTTAAACTTGGAGCCATAAAATAATATAAAAAAATATTGGACCCCGCCCCTATAAGTGGGCAATATTATAAGCAAAAATTATGTAAAAATTTAACAAATTGTTTTAATGTAGGCTTACTACATTTCTTAAAAATAAAATTTTTAAGCTTTAATAACGAAGCTGAGACGTAACCTGGTACTCCTCTGCCCTACCCCCTCCTCTCCTTTGCCACCTAAATGACCCTTTAAAAAAAATTAAAAATAAATTTATATGTGTGAAGATAAATATACCGAGTTAAATACGTTTTGACGTAAGCAGTTACGTAGTGAAGTTAAATATGTTATGACGTAACGTAATGGCAATCAGAGAAATTTTTTTTTTATGAAATCCCACAATCATTTATATAATTTTTATACGCTCCAAAAAAGGATTGGAATGTTTTGACGTAAGCAGTTACGTAGTGAAGATAAATATGTTATGACGTAACGTAATGGCAATCAGAGAAATTTTTTTTTTATGAAAATCCATATTTATATACAAAACGATTATGGGAGTGTCTTCTATCCCATACATCATTTTGTATACACTGGTAATGCAAGCCAACTCCTTATTTGGCCACTGGGGGCAAAATTCCTCCAAGATCACACACTCCCTCATGACCTGTAAATTGACCTTTCAGGGCCTGTAAATATTTTCACAAAATGTTAAAAAAATTTATTAAATATGGATTTTCTTAAAAAAAAATATTCACTATTTGCCATTTCGTTACGTCATGACATATTTAAGTTCACAGCTAAATACGTTGTTTCGTAACTGCTTACGTCAAAACATGTTTAACTCGGCATATTTATCTGCCCTCACATAATAAATTTTACATCTAATTATCCCAAATATTTACTTTTAGAGTTTTATGGTAAAGGTGAAATGTCTCCCCCACGGCCCTTGCCAGAGCGAACCCAATAAAATAACGTTTTAATGCCCTCCAAAAAGAATTGGACCCCATAAATTATATTTGTTATTGATCAGTGATGCAGTCTAAGACGGCCTAGCAATGCCCTTACGTACGTCTGTGGAAAACATTATATTGTCTATTTTTGAACCCCGCCCCCTTTAGTAGGCGTTGCCGTGCGATATTATATAAAGCAACTCTGTCCCACCAAGTTAAAAATTTGAAATTTACTTACTAAATATTTGAAGGGTATTTAAGATTCGACCCGGTCGAATATAACGTTTTAACTTATTTTTCATTCACCGAGTAGTTTTCTAGGAAAACAATCTTAAGCTGAAATAAAATGTAATTCAGTTTTGTGTTTTAATGCCATTATTGTGAACTACTTAAATTATAATAATTAAATGAAATATTCCATCTGGCTACGAACTACTCTGCCCGGAAAAGCGGATTAATTTTAATAACTGTTTAATTTCCGTCACCGTAAATTTTAATATTTTCCTCGATGCAATTAAAAATTATGCAGTAATATTTGAATTTAAGTTCGATGCTTAAGATAGATAATGTATTTTTATCCAGGAATCACTAAAAGTGTGAACAGGTAGAATTTAGATTATAATTAGCAAAGCAGAGACCTTGGTTTTGGTGTTGCTGGAAATCTTTTAAATTAAGGAGTTCCTTTTTTAAACTTTAATTTTTATGCTAAGAATTATTATTCAGACTGAAGTATTTAGGGAGACGTTCCAATTTTTAAAGGCAGTAGTTTCAAAACTGTAGACTAGAATTAGTAAATATCTGACTATTTTCGAATAAATATTTTCTATTTCTTTTTTTCAAATTAAATTATTTACATGACCACTTAATTTCAATATTATTGTTGGTATAAAAATTATCGATTAATTCTAGTCGAAGAGAAATTATATGTAAAATATAAGCAATATAACACTTTATATATTTTAGCAACATAAAAATTCATAGATAAACATTCTATTAATTTAAAAATAATAACAATAAAATTAATCGAATATAATTTTTTTTATATAAATTTTTTATATAATAGAATTTTAACAATAATTATTCAAGTAACATTATGTAACAACTATGCTTAGAAAATATTCGATTAAAATTAATCGAATAAAAACTATATATACTATTTGCAAAATAAATGTTTTCACATTCAAACACATCGTATTTCATGCTATATAATTCAAAATTTATTCGAATACAAACTATTCGAATAAAATTAATCGAATAGAAATTACTTATAACGTTTTTAAAAAACATTTTGACACATACATATACAAATTGTTCTCCTTTACTATTTTTATATGCATATGTATACTTTGCTAGATAATAGCGCATGCGATTAATTTTATTCGTATAAATTTAATCAAGTTAGTAGAATATGAACTTTTTCAATAATATTAATTTGCATGAAAATTTTTCATGTGACATAATTCTAATAGATATTATTCGAATGGAATTATATAAAAACTACCCGGATAAAAACTATCCGAATAGGATTAATCGAAAATGTTTTAGTAATAATTTAAAAAAAAAATTACATTAATAAATTTCATCTACAGAGAACTTCGGTTAAAATAAAATATCTTCATAAAAAAAGTGTGTTTAAAAAATCTATTAAAAATTATGAGAATATTATGATTCAAATAATATTAATGGAATAAAATTAATCGAATAATATTATTCGAATAATTTTATTTGATTAAGTGTACTTATATAATGATATTTGTTTAATGAATAATAATCTTATATTATTCAAAAGCTTTTATTGTAACTAATTTTATTCGAATAATATTAATCGAATAATATTATTCATGCAATATTAATCAACAAAATTTTATAAAAATATAATTTATTTTATTAGTGTATCCTCATTAGCAATCATTTTTTATGCATAATTTCAGATTTTCTTAGATTTTCATCCAGTAATCGAATAATATTAATCGAAAAAATTTTATAAAATTTTAATGTTGTTTTATTAGTGTATCCACAATAGCAATGATTTTTTTATGAATAATTTTAGTACTTAGATTTTTATCGAATAATCGAATAATATTATTCATACAATATTAATCAAAAAAATTTTATAAAAATATAATTTATTTTATTAGTGCATCCACAATAGCAATGATTTTTTTATGAATAATTTCAGTGCTTAGATTTTTATCGAATAATCGAACAATATTATTCGAATAATATTAATCGAAAAAATTTTTTTATAAAAATAATCGATTTTGATGAAATAATCGAATAATATTATTCGAAAAAAATTTATAAAATAATATTTCTATTATATAATTTCAGTAATTAGATTTTGGTCAAATTCGAACAATATTAATCGAATAATATTATTCAAATAATATTATCCGAAAAAAATTTTATAAGAATAAGTGTATCCACAATTGCAATGATTTGTTATGAATATTATTGCTTCTATTTCAGTTCCTCATCCTCTACAACTTAAATCCTTCACAACAAAAGGTTCAAAGTTTATGAAATTTCTTGTTTCCCACTTTCGTAGGCGAAACAGTGTAATGCAAGTTTAAACAAAAGAGAACACAGTAAAAGCCAACTACAGATATAAAAAAATGTTAAGTTTTAATAAATTTTTGGAGTTGAAACTTAATTTTATATGCCCAAAATATGCCGAAAGAAAAATTCAAGTTCTAGTCTCTTCGTTAAGCAATAGAAAATAAACTTTTACAATGTTTCGTACTTTTGTAGGCATTTCGCCCTTTTTCTGATGTTTTAATAAACTTTTTGTACAGTTGATGAAAAATTGTTCAGTTTAACAAACTAACTTAAATGTTTTTTCTTATTTCTAAGTAATTTCTTTATATATCTTTTTACCAAAAGCTTCTACAACTTCTTGATGCAAAAGGATATCTTCAGCATACTTTTTGCTATTCTCGTTCCTTTGCCTCAAAAAGGGGGTAAGTTAAAATTGAAATGTTAATAATAAGTGTATTTCTAAATATTTAAGTTGATTTGTAGAAACAAAATGAAAGTTGCAAATAAATAAAAAAAAATGTATGAAGAAAATGGAATAAAGTTTTAAATTATTTTTTATATATTCAAATATTTTTAGATGGAAAGCTGTTTAGAAGTTATTTAAGGATATCATTATTTACTAATCTTATGAGATAAGACTGGACAGGATAAATATTGCAAATATACAAACACGAACGCTCAACTTGCTATGAATTGCGAGCACCTTAAATTACTCCAACGAAATTATTTGACTTAGAATTACTTACATAATAATTCGAATAATATTGATACCTAATTCATTATTTGAATACATATATTCGATTTGAAAAATGTTTGAAAAGGAATCGTACAAATAAAATTAATTAAGTAAACTATTCGAATAACAATATAAAAATTAGCATGTATATAAATTCTGTATGCAACAATTAATACTATTCAATTAAATTATTGTAATAATTTTATTCGAATAATTTTAGCGATTAATTTTATTCGAATAATATTAGCGAATAATTTTTTTCGAATAAGTTTAGCAAATAATTTTATTCGAATAATTTTAGTGAAAAATTTAACTCGAATAAATTTAGTGAATAATTTTATTCGAATAATTTTTGCAAATAATTTCATTCGAATAATTTTAGCCGAATAAAATATGTATCTCCTAAATTTATGAATAAAAATGCATTAAATAAAATTTTTCTTTTTTTCATAATATAAAATTAGCTCATACATACACATGTATATAAATTCTGTATGCAACAATAAATACTATTCGATTAAATTATTCTAATAATTTTATTCGGGAAAATTTAGCACATAATTTTATTCGAATAAGTTTAGCAAATAATTTTATACGAATAATATTAGCAACTAATTTTATTAAAATAATTTCACCAAATAATTTTATTCGAATACGTATTGCAAATAATTTCATTCGAATAATTTTAGCCGAATAAAAAAAGTATCTCCTAAATTTATGAATAAAAATTCATCAAATGAAATTTTTTTTTTATAATATAAAATTAGCTGATACATATGTATATAAATTCTGTATGCAACAATAAATACTATTCGATTAAATTATTCTAATAATTTTATTCGGAAAATTTTAGCGAATAATTTTATTCGAATAAGTTTAGCAAATAATTTTATTAATATAGTTTTATTAAAATAATTTTAGCGCAAAATGTTTGCAAATAATTTCATTCGAATAATTTTAGCCGAATAAAAAATGTATCTCCTAAATTCATGAATAAAAATTCATCAAATAAAATTGTTCTCAATAACACTATTAAGATTTAAAAAAAAAAATTAAATTTAAAAGAAAATTAATCGAATAAAATTCGATTAAATTATTCGATTATTTTTATTCGAATAATTTTAGCCGAATAAAATTTTTTCTTTTAACTTTTTAAAATGAAAATTCATTAAATAAAATTTCTAAAAATAAAACCAGTTTGAATGGCAAAATTTCACTTAAATTCACTCGAATTTTAATTAAAACTATTGAATAATGAATATCTTGAAAGTAAGCACTAGTCTAATGCCGCAATAAAATTTCCTCGTATTTTCCTGTTAGTTTTTGTTCCCTTCCTTTCGAGTGAATCCAATTCAATTATATATTGTTTTATTTGCAGCTTTCATTGTTGCCTTTCACATGTTCACTAGCTTTTGTGTATGTTAAAGGTATTAGGCTTCCCTTCCAAGCAGTTCTTGTTAATTTGAAATTTTTCCATTATTTTCCTAAGACCATGTGTGTATGTGTAAAAAAAAAAGTCTTCAATACAACATTGTAGATATTGCATGAATGGTAAAGTAGTAGAAAATAAAAATTCTTTATTCTCTTTGAACAATTTTAAGACTCGATTGGTTTTTGATGTATGTGCAATTTGCCGAAATAAATGTTAAGTAGCTGCAGACGTTAGCAAAAACCTATAGACTGACACATGCGAACTGTAGCATTGGCTAAACAAAGATATTAAAAAAAAAAAATCAATGTAAAAACTTGAGTTCTTATATTTAAACTTGCTGTACACAGCACACTTTGTCTTACGTTCTTATATATTTTTTATAGACTTCTTGGTTTGATTTTCTTTAATATGTTTGCATAAAAATTCTTAGATTTTTCTTCCTTTTTTTTAACTGGGTGTGTGCACTTGAACATGCATGTACATGCATCGTTAAGGTGTTTGTATGCAGAAATCTTAAAACTAAAGTATACTCCAGTGATCTTTTAGAGTGCTTCACTATTGATTTGCTGCGAAAAATAACCCACTTGAAATTAAAAAAAAAAACAATGTTTTTTCTATCAATTTAAGTACATGCTTTTTAGTTCGCCTTTAACCACACCCCGCTGTACTGTTTTCCACTTTAAACACTTTTTATCTAACGTGGGTAATAAAAGTTATATTTTTGCATTTGATTGCAACAGATAATAAAACGTATTTGATTGCACCATAAAAACGTGGTATTTATTAAATGTATATTCAATGTTGTGAATTCTTATTCATACGCTCTTTCCCAGCACCATATAAATGCTTAACTCTTACATGTTTCCACAATATTCGCACAAAAAAAAAGTAAGAAAAGAAAATATATAAGAAATATAAAAATCTTTAATCGTCTTATATTTGGGCTATAAATTCATTTTGAAATGTTATTCAGAATATTTATTTGGTTTAGATTTTAAAAAGCAAAACGTTTAATAGCTTAGGAAAAGAAAATGTTTTTAAAGAAAATCGTTAAGATAAAAATAAATACTAGAAATAAAAGCTTTAATTGCCTTAAATGCATTAAAGAGCACTTTGCTTTGCATAATATATTTATTTCATTTAGTTAATGGATGTTTGCGAAATTGAAAAATAAACGAATGCAATGGAGATAAGACGCTGTTAAAAAAAATTTATTACCAGCTCATGAAAAAACTCTTTAATAGTGGACGTATTTTTGTGCATTCTAAAGAAAAATGTATAAGTCTTGCATTTATTTCATTAATTTAACTATTCGCTATTGTAAATAATAAAAAATGATAATAAATAAACTAAAATTTGTTTTTGTCTTAAATAAAAAATCCCAAACGAAAATATGTATGTATTTTATTTGGTTTATTTATGCAAACAGACATGCTCAAATCGTGTCGTTGGCGTATACTTAATGTCAGTGCTTGGTAACAAATTAATATTGCTCATACGTCTGCATCCATTATTTCATTAATTTTATTTTTTGCTTAAAATAAAAGTTATTTCTTGATTTTTATTTTAACATGGGACCCTATATAGTATATATATTCTGGATCCTTATAAATAGCGATGACGAATGAACGATGTCTGTCTGTTGGAAGACTAAAACTTGTATTAATTTGTATTGATATATTTTTCGGTCATTGAAATTATTAAAAAAAAGTGAAAATTTTAATTTTTTCTCTTATACTTGACTAAGAATTGAATTGCTATTAAAAATAAAAAAAAAATAAAAAAAACTTTAAGCCAGGGATGGAGAACGGAAATATTTTGTGGTACATGAAAGTGAGTAAAAAAGTTAGAAATTCTAATATTTTGTTAAGTAAAACTATTTTATAAAATATTTTATAAAATATTAAAAATTCGCTTCCAGAGTTGGAAAATCGAAATATTTTTGGTACATAAAAGTACCCACATGAATTCACAAAATTTGTGTTTTTAGTGAAGTAAGCCTATTTTATACTTTAGAAAAAATTAAATTGGTATTAAAAAGTTAAAAATTCGCTTCCAGGGTTGTGAAACTGAAATTCTTTTGGTACGAATACATAAATGCAGCCATAAAAGTTCCCAAATTTGTTGTTATTAGTGAATTGACCCTATTTGATACGCCAGCAGGAATTATATTGGTATTAAAAACCAAAAAAAAAATTTTAAATTCGCTGCCAGGGTTGGAAAATCGAAATTTGTATGGTACATAAAAGAAGCCATATAAGTTCCTAATTTTTTTAATATTTTTTTAGTTACTTAAACCTATTTTAAACTTCATTTTACTACATTCGTACACACAAAAATTCAAAAAATTAAAAATTCGATTCCAGGGTTGGAAAATCGATATATTTTTGGTACATAAAAGTACCCACATAAATTACTAATTTGTAGTGAATTAAAATTTATTTTATACTTTAGGAGGAATTAAATTGATATTTATAACTAGAAAAATGAAAAATTCGATTCCAGGGTTGGAAAATCGAAATATTTTTTACATAAATGTAGCCATATAAGTTCCATAGTTTGGGTTTTTAGCGAATTAAACCTATTTTAAACTTCATTTTACTACATTCGTACACACAAAAATTAAAAAAATTAAAAATTCGATTCCAGGGTTGGAAAATCGATATATATTTGGTACATAAAAGTACCCACATAAATTACTAATTTTGTTTTGTAGTGAATTAAAATTTATTTTATACTTCAGGAGGAATTAAATTGATATTTATAACTAGAAAAATGAAAAATTCGATTCCAGGGTTGGAAAATCTATATATTTTTTACATATATGTAGCCATATAAGTTCCATAGTTTGGGTTTTTAGCGAATTAAACCTATTTTAAACTTCATTTTACTACATTCGTACACACAAAAATTCAAAAAATTAAAAATTCGATTCCAGGGTTGGAAAATCGATATATATTTGGTACATAAAAGTACCCACATAAATTACTAATTTTGTTTTGTAGTGAATTAAAATTTATTTTATATTTCAGGAGGAATTAAATTGATATTTATAACTAGAAAAATGAAAAATTCGATTCCAGGGTTGGAAAATCGAAATATTTTTTACATAAATGTAGCCATACAAGTTCCATACTTTGGGTTTTCAGCGAATCAAACCTATTTTATACTTCATTTTACTACATTCGTACACACAAAAATTAAAAATATCAAAAATTCTATTCCAGGGTTGGAAAATCGAAATATTTTTGGTACATATAAGTCCCCACATATATAACAAATATTGTTTTTTGTAGTGATTAAAAATTTCTTTTATATTTCAGGAGAAACTAAATTGGTATTAAAACTTAGAAAAATTAAAAATTCGACTCCAGGGTTAGAAAATCTAAATATTTTTTACATAAATTTACCATATAAGTTCCATATTTTGGTTTCTTTTAGCGAATTAAACCTGTTTTATACTTCAGAAAGAAGGAAATGGGTATTAAAAACTAAAAAAAGAAAAAATCCGATTCCAGGGTTTGGAATATCGAGATTTTTTTATACATAAAAGTAACAAAATAAGTTGCTAATTTTGTTTTTTGGCGAATTAAAATTTTTTTTACGCTTCAGGAGAAATTAAATTAGTATTAAAAACTAGAAAAACTAAAAATTCGATTCCAGGGTTGGAAAATCGAAATATTTTTTACATAAAAATAGCCATATAAGTTCCCTATTTTGGTTTTTTTAGCGAGTTAAACCTATTTTATACTTCAGAAAGAATGAAATGGGTATTAAAAATTAAAAAAACAAGAAAAAATCAGATTCCAGGGTTTGGAATATCGAAATTTTTTTATGCATAAAAGTAACCAAATAAATTACTAATTTTGCTTTTTTTTTAATTAAATCTTTTTACACTTCAGGAAGAATTACATTCGTGTAAAAATTCCAAAAAATTTAAAATTCTTTTCTTTATTATAATTTTTATTTGTAATTAATTTTAATTAACTTAAAATCTTAAACATAGTTTTGTGTACAACATTTTTTTTTCTTTACGTATTTACCAATAAGCTAAACAAGTTTAAATAACTGAAATGCAAAACTGTGAAAAATACTCTATGATTCCGCTTCCGCTTTAAGTAAATACAAAGAAAAAAAGATATTATTAAATTCTCTCATTGCCAACTTACTTATCTCTATATGAATTCCTTTTTGTTAAACTTGTTGTTTTTATGCACTTCTTCATAATAACTGCTTACAGTTACGCTTACACATACACATATATATATATATGTACTTGTAAAGAGAAGAGCCAAGGAACCTTTTAGCAGGCCTTATTTATATCGTGCTTTTCCAAAATGTTAAATGGAGTCGTTCAAAAATAAAACGAATTTTGATTTTTACAATAACCATGGCTCTGCAATAGCCCTGTGTAGCTACAGTCTATACAAATTATCCGATTATTAAAATAAAAAATGATCAGAAATTTAAAAAAAAATTAAAAATTTATACCACATATATATTAATTGTTGCAGCAGAGTCTGCTTTTGCAATTTATTCTTATGGATGGAAAATTTGTAGATGAACAAGGAAGAGACAAAATTTTGCAGATCCCTTTTTTGTTTAGTTGCATCATATTATTATTATTATTATTATTATTATTATTATTATTATTATTATTCCTTGAAACTTAAAAATTACCCCCAAGGCGTCTAAAAAGTAAAAGCCTGTCAAATTTCTATGCACCACAGACACAAGCAAACATGCAAATACTTTACATTATTAATTTGATATATAGCATTGCATATTTTTAGGATTAAGGGAGATTTTTATATTGAAGTAGCGTATGTATGCATGCATATGCGTGCATGCATGTGCATGTATGTGCATGCATATTTCTGTGCTCAAGCATAAAACAAATAAAATACCAACGCAAGAATATATAAAATCGTAAGTAAATTTTAAATACGATTTAAATCAAATGAAATGCTAAGATTTACTCAACTATAAAAAAACGATACAAAAAAACTTATATTTATGCTTAAATACAAGTATAAACTTTTCTTTAAAAAAAAAAGCAGGAAGAAGAAAAAGAAAAGTAATCAGCAGAAACAAGTGCACAAGTAATAACTAACAGGCAATTGAATAAAACTGGACTGGAAAATTTTGTGTAAAATCTAAAGTCCGGTCCAATAATTTAAGCTAGATGACAAGTTTTTAAATCTGAATAAAAGTTACTAAAGATCTCATTTTCAAAGTAATTATTATTCTTTTTAAAAAACCAAAACAAAACGACTTTCATAAACGTCGTAATTTCGCCGATTCGTCCCTAGAGAAGTTGGACACTGATTCGATGTTTATTGCAAAAGCCACGACTTAACAAAATTACCACATGTAGAGTGTGACCTTTCTACAACAGCCCCTACAGATTTATTAATAATCAGAATAATTTACTTTTTAGTGCGGCCAGTTGCTACCTGAAGTTTCCCTGGCCTGTAATTAATGCAGTCAAACAGGCAGAAGTTCTTCTTTGTTTTCTGTCCTGCCTATGGGCGTCCAGAATACGTTTCATAAAGATTGGTAACCCAAAATAATTTTCATATTATAATTAAATCATCGCATAAAACTATTTGTTTTCTTTAAACACGAGTTTTCTTGCCTTATTCAATTCACTTGCACTATTTTTCTGTACACATGAGTTGAAATAAACATATCAATTTCGTAAATTTTATCATATTGTACTTAAGTTATTATATATTTTGCAACTCAATATTTACTTGCAATACCCTACAATTTCTATAATATATATTTCGTCAAACATGCTGTTTTCAAATGACGCCACATGCCGTCGTTAGTAGTCATTTATTCATTAAAAAATTTAGTTACATATTTGTTAACCCAAATATTGCTCTAAAGTGCTATATACATACATAATTATTAAGTAGAGTGTGTTGTGGCCTTTGAAAACTGCATGTACAACTTCATTCTTTTTTCTATAGATTTAAATTTCTTAATAAATACCAACATCATATTTAGATTTTTAAATAACAAGATCCATATGAATTTATATAGAAAGGAAATTATTTTGTGTTTAATCAACTAATATTCCCAAAAAGGATTTTTTTCTGAAAATAATTTTTTACTTATTTTACTAAACACATGGAAACTGTTTCAGCGAATAAGAAAGTTTTTTACATTAAGAAATACTCTTTCAAAAAAGGAGTATATTAAGAATATAAAATTTTTCCAAAATTATATATGTATGTATATACATTATTTTTTTTTATTTTATATATTTATTTATATTTTTTTTTTTTTTTTGGGAGAAAAAAATTTACATTTTTCTAAAATATTAAAGAAAAATTGTTTGTTGTGCGAAATTTTTTATTTTTTATTTTATTTTTCTTTTTTTGTGAAAAAAATTTTTTGTAGGAAATAAATATATATATAAAGTTTTATAAAAATTTTTCTATTATATTTTCAAAATTTCAAAAAAAGATATGTATATCATATATAAAAAAAACTATTATTAATTAAGTATATTCAAAAAAAAATTTTTTTTGAGAAAGAAATTTTTTCTAATCATTTCAACATATTTTTCCTAAATTGCTTTTTTAAGTTAAAAGAAAAATTCATACATACACATTTTTTCTAAAAATTTTCTAAAAATTTTTTTTTTAATTCCCAAAAAAATATATAAGAAAAATATTATTAATCAAGTACTTTTTTCAAAAAAGAATGTTTTAAGAAAGAAATGTTTTCCAATTATTTTAGTTTCTTTTACTGAAAACAATTTTTTTAAGTTAAAAGAAAAATGTATATACATATAAACATTTTGTAAATGAAATTTATTTGTTGGTGGTTAAGCAATGTCTATATGCATTTCATTGGTGCTTTACCAAATCGTCAGTAGACTTTAACCACAGTTTTGAAAAGTTAAAAACCTCTTATCTTATGCATATACTTTCGAAAACCATCTGAGAATTCACAACTTGTAAATTACAAACTATTTTCAAAAATAACAACAGAACAAGAACATAGGCTTGCAACTCATACAAAACTAAACCAACAAATAAAGTATGTTCGATATGAATCTATTTTTTTTTTAAATATATAAAAAAATATTATTAATCAAGTACTTTTTTCAAAAAAGAATGTTTGAAGAAAGAAATTTTCTCAAGTTGCTTTAATTTAATTTTCTGAAAATTTTTCTTAAAAAATTTATATATAAACATTTTATTTATAATCAATACATTATAAACAAACATTTTGTTCATAAAAAATATGTATATCGTTTTATAAAAAGTTTTCTATAATTTTTTTTTTTAAATATAAAAAAATATATATATATAAAAAAATGGTTATTAATTAAGTACTTTTTACAAAAAATTATGTTTTGAGAAAGAAATTTTTTTTAATAACTTTTTTTTTTTGGTTTTCTAAAAAATTTTAAAAAAGTTAGCAAAAAAATGATACATAACAATTTTTTTATAAACATTTTTTTATAAAAATTTTTTATACATTTTTTTTATAAAAATATTTTTATCAAAATTTTGCTATAATATTTTTTAAAAATTCAAAAAGAAATATAGAAAATATTATAAGTGGCAAAAAAAACAATACACACGAGCACTGACGATGAAAGTGTTGAGGCTTTCGAAAACAACGGTTCTGCTCTGCTGTGTAAGTTGTATAACTAAAAACTGATGTTGAGTTTCCTTTGTGCCTTGGGATATTTATCATGTCTCTGTGAGATTTTTTTTTTTTTTTTTAGGAGTAGGACCAGCACTCAGGGGATGTCCCCTATATATGCAATGCATTTCGCTGGAACTGAAAACGAGGGGATAGTATTGAGGGGACAGATTAGGAAAGATGAGAAGATAGACAGTTGTTTTTTTTTTTTTTTTTTTTTTTGTAGCTATTTCAACCTTTTACTTCGCCGGCTAATTTTTGCTACAGGGCTGACGAAGGTGGGTGCTGTTACTCTGCTTTTAGTACATGATTGGGTCAGTCGCTGCCAGTAATTGTCCAGTGATCAGTACTATGCCTTCATCACTGAAAACAGGCTGGCAACAACTAACACAACCACGCACTAATGCTGATCAGAAGAATTCAACACAATATTTCATGACTCAGCTGGGGCTCGAACTCAGGACTCTCCGCTTCATAGTCTCTTGTTCTACTACTTCAGCCAACAGCACCCACAAAAAACAAATTTCGAACAATTAGCCTATAAATCTTAATTCAATTTAATATAAAATATTTTATTATTAATTAAGTACTTTTTTTTACAGAAAGAAATCTTTTGTAATTACTATTAGTTTTATATCTATTTTTTCGAAAATGTTCCATTGTAAGTTTCATAGTATTTGAACAAAATATTTTTATCAAAAAGGAATTTTCTAACCAAAAATGATTTATATTTATAATCAAGTATTTTTTTTTTAATTTTTTTTTTGATGTTTTCGAAAGCCGCAACACTTTCATCATCAGAGCTCATGTGTATTGTGTTTTTACCACTTATTATGATATGTTATATATGTGCATATATCTTTCTGAATTTTTAAAAAATATTATAGCAAAATTTTTATAAAAAAATTTTTATAAAAAACTTTTTATAAAAACTTTTTATAAAAAAAAATTTATACAAAAATTTTTATAAAAGAATTTTTATAAAAAAATTTTTATGTATCAATTTTACTGCTTTTAGAAAACCAAAAATTAATATAATTAAAAAAAATTTCTTTCTCAAAACATAATTTTTTGTAAAAAGTACTTAATTAATAACCATTTTTTTATATATGTATATATATTTTTTTAAATTAAAAAAAAATTATAGCAAACTTTTTATAAAACGATATACATACATATATTTTATGAATAAAATCTTTTCTAATTATTTTTGTTTTCTATAGTTTTAAATGTTCTTTAAGTTTCATATTTAAATAAGTAGTTTTAGGAAAAAGGAATTTTATAAAAAAAAATTATATTGTTTCATAAAAATTTTTTTGCTAATATTTTTCTTTTAAGTTTAAAAGAAAAAATTTTTTGCTAATATTTTTCTTTTAAGTTTAAAAGAAAAATCTATAATATATTTTTCATGGACCAGCACTCAGGGGATAACGCCCGCATATGCGATGCATTGTGCCAGAACTAGGAAAATGGGTTATGGGAAGGAGAATAGAGGGAGTAGTGTTTGTGGACGTTCGATTTGAATTTCCCTAAGTTAAAATTTAAAGGAAAGACCTGTGCTGGAAGTTTTTTCCACATACGAACCCTTCGGCCAAAGAACGAATTCTCTCTGTAATGCGTGGTGCGGTTCACTGGCAACTCAAGCACAAAAGGATGCTCCCTATGTGAAGAGCCGGTATTGATTTATAATTAACTACTTTTTAAAAAAAATATATAATATTTTTTATAATTTTTCAAAAAGCTTAATTTTCTATTATGGAAAATACATTTTATATAAAGCAAAGAAAAAGTGCTCTTGAGATGCGTTGCAAGCGACTGCTCGTATTACTGCCATTGGCGGAACTCATGCCAGTGTAAATACAGAAAACAAACAACAACAAAAAAAGGGAAACAACTCTCACATGAAAATGATTATGATGATGCTGATAAACTTTTTAATACTCACCATAAAAAAATGTAGCAGACAGACAAACAGACAGACGGACAGACAGTAAAATACTCGTTAAAACAACTTAAGAGGGTGGAATTTAATTTGGACTGTTGAGCAAATAATAAACATGAGTTTCATATAAATTTGCCTTTTAAAGTTCTTATTGTAAAAGAATATTCAATGATGAACATGAAAATAAAATTAAAAATAAATTGATATAAAGATTTAGAATATAATTTCAATGTTCTTTTCTAGGAAGGGTGATACAGTAAAAGCACATTTTGTTAATTGAATAAAACATATATATGGTTTTAAAAGTTGAAATAATAAACAAAAGAAGCTGAACTTCAATAAAATGAAATTCAAAAAATTATTTGCTACAAAATTCTATGAAACAATTGCCAACTTTTGTTGAATGAAAAGTGCAAAAAATATGTTTCATAATTCTGGCTGCATTTAATAAATATTTTAAATACCCGTTTCCCAGCCAGAGCAACACATGTGAGCCGCATGATTTATTACACAATTTTATAGACAGACATATTCGCATTATAAAGCAAAAATAGAAGAGAGAAAAAAAAGTTTGTTTGCTAACCAAAAAATTGTGGCAAAAACTAAAAACTTTTCTTAACTGAACTTTAAGAAGCACAAACATTAACACACACCGAACGTGAACGTGCAGGTAAAAGAAAACCTTAAACTAAAACAGAAAATAACCACGTGTGTGGAAAAGATTTTCAACTCGACTTATTTGTCTTAAGATTTCTACGTTCTGTGTCACCACAAACCCAAAAGCAAGATGGCAAAACTCCCAACCAATGATCGCTTAAGAAAATTCAACTAAACAAAAGATTATTTTGATACATTTAAATTCAAAGGACAGCCAGCCGGCACACACACACACACACTCACACACACTTTTAACTTGGTATATATCAGTTTATCAACTTTGCCAGAGTAGGCGGATAATATTTAATGTTTTCTAATGGAAAAACTTTGTCAAATAGAAAAAAGAGTTCGTATTTGGTTTAAAGCAAACTGACAAACATATAAAACTGTATGAGTATAAAATTATTCGTTGCTTTTATTTCCTGTTCAGCAGCAAGTGTGTGTGTGTGTGTGTGTGTGTGTGTGTGTGTGTGTGTGTGTGTGTTTGTGTAACACATGCATTGAGACATTTATAAACCGATTTAAGCAGCAACTTAAAAAATATAACCCCAAAACATTTATTCTTCCTTTTTTTTGTGTATTTTCTATAAACTCTTTTCTTCCACAACTTTTTTGTTTTACTTGTTGTATTTGTTTCTGCTGCTTGCAAAGGCGCACTGACACACACACAAACTGAAATTTTTAAGTTGTTTCAAAAAGTTTCTTATTGTATGTTTAGTACTCATTCCTGCCTTCTGTTACTATTGCATTTCCAGCTTTTAAAAGAAATTGTCAACGTAACGATTTTTAAGCAAATAGTACTTAAGTGCCATGAAAATGAAATTCTAACAAAAACGATTACTTTGTTTTACGAAAAAATAATGAAAAACAGTAGTTGGAGCGAATTAGTTGGCCTCGTGGGTAATAAAGGACTTTGTGCACCCGACTTGTGAACTTATAATAAAGGAGATACCTTCGATCCAAGCATTACAAAACATCATAAATACATATATAATTTCTGATTAAAATTTATGCAACTGCAAAATATTAGCAAGTCACTCTAGATTTATTGCGAATTTCCAAATTCTTAATTATCAACAGGATATTGTTATTGATAATTATTTGATACAGTGTATTCTTGAACAGCGGCATTAAAGGCGTACCATGGACATTAATTAGGAAAAAAATTTTCCTACAAAAGTACTTTAAGGAAAAAGTACTTTTAGAAAAAAGTATTTTTAGGAAAAAGTACTTTTGGAAAGAACTACATACTTTCAGAATAAAGCACTTTAAAAAAAAGGACTTTTAAAAAAAAAGTATTTTTTAAGAAAAAGTACTTCTAGGAAAGAGTACTTTTAGAAAAAAATTATTTTTAGGAAAAAGTAATTTTAGGAAAAAGTACTTTTAGAAAAAAGTACTTTTTTGGAAAAAGTACTTTTAGAAGAAGAATTTTTAGGAAAAAAAACGTTTAAGAAAAAAAAACTTTTAGAAAAAAGTACCTTTAGGAAAAAGTACTTTAAGGATAAAGTACTTTTTCTAAAAATACCTTTAGAAAAATGTACTTTTAGGAAAAATACTTTTAGAAAAAAAGTATTTTCAGGAAAAAGTACTTTTAGAAAAAAGTGATTTTAAAAAAAAGTACTTTTAGGAAAAAGCACTTTCAAGAAAAATGCTTTTAGAAAAAAGAACTTTGGAAAAAAAAATTTCTGGAAAAAGTACTTTGTAAAAAGTACTTTTAGAAAAAAATGTTTTTAGGAAAAAGTACTTTTAGGAAAAAAAATACTTCTAGAAAAAATAACTTATAAGGAAAAAGTACTTTTAGAAAAAACTACTTTTAGAAAAATGTACTTTTAGGAAAAAGTACTTTTAGAAAGAAGTATTTTCAGGAAAAAGTACTGTTAAAAAAAGTACTTTTAGAAAAAAGTGTTTTTAGGAAAAAGCACTTTTAGGAAAAAGTACTTCTAGGAAAAAATACTTTTAGAAAAAAAAATTTTTGCCAAAAGTACTTTTAGGAACAAGAGCTTTTAGAAAAAAGTTTTTCTAGGAAAAAATACTTTTAGAAAAAATTACTTTTGGGAAAAAATACTTTTAGAAAAAAGTAGTTTTAAGAAAAAATACTTTTAGAAAAAAGTACTTTAAGGAAAAAGTACTTTTAGAAGCTCTTTCGGCAAAGTTACTTATCGAAAAAAGTACTTTTTGGAAAAATTACTTATCGGATAAAGTACTTATCGAAAAAGTACTTTTTGAAAAATATTCTTGTCCGAAAAAGTCCGTTCCGGAAAAAGTGTTTTTAAGTAAAATTACTTTTCGGAAAAATTACTTATCGAAAAAGTACTTTTTGAAAAATATTCTTGTCCGAAAAAGTACTTTTCGGAAAAACTGCTTTTAAGACGAAGCACTTTTTGGAAAAAGAAGTGTGAAGAAAAAGTACATTTCGAAAAACGTACATTTAAGAAAAAGTACTTTTCGAAAAAAGTACGTTTAAGAAAAAGTGCGTTTTGAGAAAAGAAAATTATCTCCTCTTTAGAAACAGCACTTTTGGTAAAAATATCTTTAAGGAAATTGTATTTTTGGAAATAATACCTTTCTTAAAAGGTACATTTTTTGAAGGTGATACCTTTTTGGGAAAAATATTAAAGTAATGAAAATTTATCTAGTTCGGGGATATGAAAACCTTTGCTAAAGAAAATGTTGGATATGTATACTTTTTTGAAAAAGGTACTCTGTGAAGAGAATATTCAAGTAATTGAAAGGACTTCTTTGGAAAAAAATACTATTTTTGGAAAATATGCTATTTATGAAAAAAATGCTGTTTTTGGAAATAATGCTATTTTTGGAAAAAATTCTATTTTTGAAAAAAATGCTATTTTTGGAAAAAATGCTATTTTTTGGAAAACAAGCTATTTTTGGAAAAAATGCTATTTTTGGAAAAAATGCTATTTTTAGAAAAAATGCTATTTTGAAAAAAATGCTATTTTTGAAAAAAATTCTATTATTTGGAAAACAACCTATTTTTGGAAAAAATGCTATTTTTGAAAAAAATGCTATTTTTGAAAAAAATGCTATTATTGAAAAAAATGCTATTTTTGGAAAAAAATGCTATATTTGAAAAAAAAAATTATTTTTGGAAACAATTCTTTTTTTTGGAAAATATGCTGTTTGGATAAAATTCTTTTTTTGAAAAATATTCTTTTTTTGGGAAAAATGCAATTTTTGGAAAAAATAATTCACACATGTTTTTTTAAAGTACATTTTATAAAAGGTACTTTTGAGAAAAAATACTATTGAAGGAAAGTACTTTTAGCTAAAATAAAATAAATTGTTGATATTGTTTTTGGAATCAGATCTTTTTGTAAAGGCTGCTTCTCCGAAGTATTTCTTTTGTAAATGGTACTTTTTTTTGAAAATATAACACTTGAACATGTAGTTTAGCGAGAGGAGAACTTTTGGAAAAAGTACTTTTGGAAAAATTTATTTTTAGAAAATGGTACATTATAAAAGAGTATTCATACAAAAAAAAATACTTTTAAGAAAAAGGTGTTTAGCTAAAAAGAGAAATGTTAGATTTTCAAAAGTACTTTTTGGAAAAAGTACCATTATTTTTTATTTCATAGAAACGATACTTTTTCGAAAATGTATTTTGTAGTAAAAGATACTTTCTTATAATATATATTTTTTTTTTCAAAAGTTACTTTGAAAGAAATATAATAAAAACTGGTGTTTGGTACTTTATAGAAAAAGTACTTTTTGGAACAAATATTTCATTATACATGACAATATGGAAATAGTGTGCACTTTAGTCAAACAGCAGTTGCATCATATCGATTTACATCAAAACAAATCTGTCAACAAGAGGCACAAAACATGCTATTGTTCCTATTGTTTTCAATAAAATCCTCTATTATAAAAAGATGTCAGCGGATTGAATTGAATACCGTAAAATTGTTTTCTTCGTATATGAGAACTGGTGTCAAACGGTGTCAATGTGCCAAACATGTCTACCAAATTTATAACTTCTAAAGGGTTGAAGTATGTCTTTAAAGGAATGTGCTCTGTCACAAATCCTTTTCGTTTACTGTCATTTGCAATTTCTCATTACATTCATGTTTGTTAAAAAATTTCAAGTTTGCCTGTCTTTTATTTTTGTTTTCAGAAGAAAAAAAGCCTAAGATTTCTTGGGAAAGCAAAAGGGAAAAAATTGTACACTTGCCTTGAGTGTCTTAAGTGGTTTTGTAGTTTTTTTTTTTTTTTTTGTTTTGCCTTTTCAATTGTATTTTCAGCTGCTTGCTATCGAGTATTTCGGCTTGTACAAATACTTTTAAATGCCAATACTTTATAGTATTTTCAATAGTTGCAATATTGTTCAAACCCTTTGAACAAATCAATGTTGATATATTCCTTAACATTTTTATACCCTCCAAATTCTAGGGTATATTCACTTTATCATTCCGTTTGTAACGGAGCGAATTTATCGCTCTAAGACCCCCTAAAGTATACTACATTTTCTTGTTCAGTGACGAAATCTAAGACGATCTAGCCATTTCCGTCAGTCTGTGCAAATCGCGTTTCAGTCCAAACTAAAAGTTCATAAATGGGCTGAAGCGGGCTAGAGGGATAAAAGTTCCCCTAAGAAGAACTAAACCAACCCCTAAAAAACACAACAGATTTTTTTACGTTTTTTTTTTTTTTGTAATTTGGTTAAGCAAATAATATATTAAACGTTAGACCTAGAGCCATAAAATAAAAAATATATACAAAATACTGGACCCCGCCCCTTTAGTGGGCGTTATTATATGCAACAATTTAACAAATTGTATTACTTAAGCCTACATTCTTTAGAAATAACATTTTTAAGCTTTTATGACAAAGCTGAGACGTAAGCTGGTTCTGCTTTTGGACCCCGCCCCCTTTAGTGGGCGTTGAAGAAACATTTTACATAGAAAAATAGTGTAAGTATTAAACAAATTGCATAATTTAAGCCTACATTCTTTAAAAATTTCACTTTAGAGCTTTTATGATGAAGCTGAGATGATCTCTGATCTTCCTCTGCCCTACCCCCCCCCCCCCCCAAAACTTTGCTCCCTAAATGACCCTAAAAAAAAATTTTTTTCTACACTTAATTATCCTGAAAATTGACTTTTAACTGTTTTATGGCAAAACGGAGATGTCCTCCCCCTCCCCTCGAGCCCCTTCCAAAGTGATCCCTACAAAATAGATTTTTTTTTGTTACTAAATATCTGGAGGGTATTTAAGATGCGACCCGATCGAATATAACGTTCGTACTTGTTCTCCCTTCTTCTGAGACATTTTTGTACTTGAGCTTCAGAAAAGAAAAAAAAAAGATTTACATGATAATGAAGCAAAATTGGAGAAAAAAAAACTGCACCAAATATTTTGCCTAAAAGAATTTCTGTTTATTTGCTATTTACAGCTTAAGGATTAAAAATCATTTTGCTATTGCTGCTGAAATCGTCTTAAAGATTTTGAGCCAAACTAATAGTAAGAAGAAAAAATTAAACACTTTTAATGGTTGTAAGATTTAACAGAAATTAAACTTCAAGTGCTATTGATTGGCACTTTAAATAGAAAGTGAGAAAAATAAACTAACAAAAATATCTATATATTAATTAATCTTGCCGGAAAATAAAAAAATACTCTTATATTCAAACTTAAGGATGTGATTTAAATTCCTTTCTTTTTTGCTATCTCGGATATACTTTTCGATCTCACACAATCCTTTTCTTAAGTATTTCTTCTAAAGCCCGCTTTTATTTCTCTTTTATATAATTTTATTTTCATATATTTAAAATTGTAGTTTAACAGGATATAAAACTAAACTGCATTAGTTTTAATAGTCTTATGAAATTCCTTATAAAATTTCTATTACTTTGGTATTTTATATGCGTGACGGAACTTTTTTATTATGAGATAAATTATTTTTATACGAAATCGTATTTACGAGTGCAAACTTCTCATAATACAACAGATAAGTGTGTATATTTTGCAACACTTTAGCCTCGTTAGACGTGTGCAAATGTCAGTAAAGAATTAATGGCAGTAGTAGTTCATGAAATCCATGTTATTCATCGCTTTGTCGTTCCAATTCTATTTAGCGAAATAAGAAACCGCTAAGATTTTACAAATCCATCTGCTAAATATTGAAAAGTAATATATTCGCCTGAAGTAAGTCTTCGGTATAAAAAAATATTCATTCCAACCCTGGAACCATTCTTTTGATCTTTCCGATTTTCAACACTATTTGATTTATTTCTAAAATATAAAATATATTTGGTTACCAAAGTAAAAAAAAACAATTTTTTTTTCATGTAATTACTTCAATATTCGAAAAAAAATATATATATTAAATTTTCCAGCTCTGGGGCTGCATTTTTGGCCATTCTAATTTTTTATATCAAAGAATTTCTTTCAAAAATCTCTAATATATTTAATATATAAAGAAAAAGAACCAATTTGTTTTAGTGAGTTTCAATTGTCCAACCCTGGCTTCATATTTTTGATTTTGAATACCTTCAAAATTTTTTCTAAAGTATAAAATAGGATAATTAATTTAAAAAAAATTGCTTTTTGCTGGTTACTTTTATGCAGCAAAAAAATATTTTAATTAAATTAATTTTTTTTGTGTGCCAAAAAATTTCGATTTTCCAACCCTGAAATCGAATTTTTATATATTGTGGTTTTTAATATCAATTTAATTCTTCCTGAAGTATAAAATAAGTTTAATGCACTGAAAAACCCAAAATTAGGAACTTATTTTCTTATATTTATGTACCAAAAAATTTTGATTTTCCAACCCTGAAATAATTTTTTTTCTATTTAACACCAATTTAACTTTTTCTGAAGTATAGAATAGATAAATTGTCTAAAAAACCAGAATTAGGAACTTATTTGGCTACTTTTATGTACCAAATAAAAATTTGGATTTTCCAACCCTGGAATCGGATAAGTAATTTTTTTTTTGTTTTGGTTTTTAATATCAATATAATTTTTTCTGAAGTAAACAATAGGTTTAGTTAACTAAAAAACAAGAAATAGGAACTTATATGGCTACTTTTAAGTACCAAAAAATATTTGGATTTTCCAACCCTGGAATCGGATATGTAATTTTTTTTTTTTTTTTTTTGGTTTTTAATACCAATTTAATTTTTTCTGAAGTATAAAATAGGTTTAGTTCAATAAAAAACAAGAATTAGGAACTTATTTGGCTATTTTTATGTACCAAAAAAATTTGGATTTTCCAACCCTGGAATCGGATATGTAATTTTATTTTTTTTTTGTTTTTAATACCAATTAAATTTTTTCTGAAGTATAAAATAGGTTTAGTTCAATAAAAAAACAAAATTGGGAACTTATAGACTACTTTTATGTGCCAAAAATATTTCGATTTTCCAACCCTGGAAAATCGAAAAAAATTTTAATATTTATTTATTTATTACATAAATATAATTCTTCCTGAAGTATAAAATAGGTTTAATTCACTGAAAAAACTAAATTTAGAACTTATGGGCCAATTGTTATGCACCAAAATCAATTCGATTTTCCATCCCTGGAACGAAATTTGAAATTTTTTGATTTCTTATACCGATTCAATTATTACTGCAGCATAAAAAAGGTTTAATTCACCCAAAACACTAAAAGTAGTGTTTTTTTGGATTATTTAATGTGCCAAAAAAAATTTCTGTTCTCCAACCCTGGATCCAAATATTTTTATTTATTTTAATTTTGAATAGCATATAATTTTTTGTGAAGTATGAAATAATTTCATGTAGCAAAAAAATTTTAAATTTTTAACTTCTTTTAACATTTTCAATGACCGAAAAATACTTCAATTTCCCAACCCTGGAGTCGAAATTTCGATTTTTTTAAATTTTAGTAACAATTGTTTTTCCTACTTTCTTACATGGTTTTAATTAGTAAATAAAAAGTTACTGTCTTTTATGTACTAAAAAAATTTTTTTTAAATTTTCCATCCCTGGAATAAAAATTTTTTATAGTTTTAATGTTTAATACAAATTTTATTCTTTCAAAAAGTATTAAATAGGTTTAATTAACAAAAAATAGAACATAATAAAATAGGTGTAAGCTTTCCAGCTCTGGAACTGTATTTTCGATTTTTTCTGAATTTCAATAACACTCTATTTAAATTTATTTCCACACCATCAGTCTAAGAATGTAATCTCTAGCTCTTCGGGGAGCTTGGAAAAATTTCACATGCAGACAGACGGATATCGCTCATTCCTCATCGCTAATTCCCCATCGCTATTCATAAGGATCCAGAATATATATACTATATAGGGTCCCATATTAATATATAGGAAATTACACACGGAATTACAAACCCTTTCACTTTTTTGTGAAGGGTTTAATAACAATAATAATAATAATAATATGTAATATAAAAATCATTTAGTGCAATTAAGGAGAGAACCTTTTAAATAATCAATTTGAATTTCTTGCACATATGGGAAATAAAATAACACGATTTTAATATTACATGTAAACTTTTCCAAGCTAAATGAGGGTCAGGTGTACTTTAGCTTTATTAGCATTTTATGCTTACCTTCAGTTAATGCACATGTCCTGCCATAAAATTCATAATAATCGCATGTACTCTGCAAATAAATGAAAAATTCGTGTGTGAATAATAATAACACATACATAAAACAAAATAACATAAAACAAAATAAAATAAAATAAAATAAAAATGAAAAGAAATGAAAAGAAAATAAGGGAAATAAAAACACACTTAAACTAAAAAGATAGACGACTGCTAAGGCCGTTAATACCCCGCTCACTTCATGTGCAACAAACGTTTGGAAAATACTCGTGCACAAGATAAAACCAAATCTGGCAAATGAAAGAAATCCCTTCAAAAATTTTTATTAACATTTTACATGTTTGAAAATACTAAATTTTATTTAGGAGAGTAAAATAAATTTTGCAGCAGGATACACATTAAATTGGGGGAGGGAGGGTGCTCGTCGACTTCTGTTCATTTAAAAGTGAAACAAACAAAAAACACACACACGCAAGTAAAAGACCACTTGAAATTGGGCAATAGGAAAATGAACTAAATTGCCACAAAACAATCACAACAATATAAAAGTGCATAGTGTAATAGTGTGTGTGAGCAAGTGATTTTCTTTCTTTTTTTTTTTTGTTTAAATAAAATTTCAATTACGCATTTAGTCACAAAAGTATGAACTCACCACATTGTATTGTATGCATGAAATTGTGTGCCACACCAACACACTAACACCTGCACCCACCCACTTATTGTCTGAATATCATACGAGGAGTCTCTGCATGTGTACATTTTTTGCAGTCCAGGTATTTCAATTTGTTGAAAAACAATAGCATTTTTTTCCTGTGCAATTTTATCTGTAGATCATTTATTGTAACCACTTTTGGTCACGCACACTGAAATATTTGTACTCCTCAGAAAAAGTTGTTATTGTTCTGAACACACACATGAATAGCAGCCTTAAAATTTTGGAATATATAAAAATTAAAAAAAAATTATGTCATTAACATAGACGAGGTGGTACAAAAATAAGCAGCACGAAACCAATGGAATTTCAGTGTGCAACAAACTGCGTATCTATGAATTTCAGTATGTAGAACGAAAAATCTCAACCGAGCGCAATTAATTAAAGTTTAAAAAATCCAAAAAAAAAAAAATATTATAAAATGCTCTCAAGTTTGGAAACTGCATGCCCTGATTTCATAATACGAGTAAAACAGCATCAAACGTTTGGGAAAACTTCAACATGATTTTATTACTCATACGCCACACTCCTGCATGGCTTTCAATTTTGCCCATAGAAATGAAATAGATTTCTTTTTAATATATTTTTGTACTTTGTTGCAACTACAAAGCAAAACATACAATGAATTAGTTCCCTTTGAATCAGTTTGGGAAATGAAATTGAAAACATTTTGTAACACCTAAAATTGTATAAATTCAAGGAAAAAGCAAAAACCTGGCCAGCATAAACTGCAACACATACATGCATTAAGTTGCAGTAAGCTAAAATTAATCTAAAAATCCCCAAAATCTACAAAGTGGTACAAAAGGTAGAGTTCAATTAAGGCACAGTGAAGCAGGTAGGCATTGTGACTAAATGTTTAAAGCAGAAGTCAAATATTGTAGTGAAGCAAGATTTATACTTCTCGAGAGAATAATATTTGCTCACATAAATTTGATTCGAATAAAATCTATTCTAAAAATTTTATGAGAAAAATTTTTATTTATTTTATATATTTTTTTTGTGTCTATAAATAAATGATACCATAAGTGCAATAATTTGATGTCGTTAGAATACTTTTTATTGAAACTGAATCGAAAATATTATTTTTAGTTAAATAGTTTTTTATTAATTTATAAATGATTTCTACTAAAATAACTTCACAAGAAAACTTTAATTATTTAATATATTATCATTTATTTGCTTTTATTTATATATTTTTTAAATTTTTAAATATTTTTATCACAATAATTTTTATTCGAATAGATTTTAGTTATATAATATGTATGTCGATAATTTTTATTCGAATAATTTTTATTCCAAAAATTTTTATTTGATAAATTTTTATCAGATTAGTTTTTCTTCGAATAATTTTTATATGAATAATTTTAAATCGAGAAATTTTTATTTGAAAAATTTTTAATCGAATAATTTTTATACAAAAAATTTTTATTCGCAAATTTTTTATTCAAATAATTTTTATTCGAATAGATTTTTGTTTAACAAATTTGTATTCGAAAAACTAAATTAATCGATTAATTTTTATTTGTTTAATATTTATTTGAATAATATTTATTAAAGTAATATATGTACATATGTATGTATGTGCAAAAAAATTTTATTCTAATATTATGCATTCGAATAAATTTATTCGACTAATATATATTCGAATAATTTTTATTTGATAAAATTTTATTTTAATAACCTATAATTAAATATGTTTTACTCTAATAATATTTATTTTAATAATTTTTATTTAAAAAATTTTTATTTAAATAGATTTTAGTTATATGAATACCAATAATTTTTATTCGAATAATTTTTATTCCAAAAATTTTTTATTTGATAAATTTTTATCAGATTAGTTTTTCTTCGAATAATTTTTATATGAATAATTTTTAATCGAATAATTTTTATTTGAAATATTTTTATTCGAATAATTTTTATTCGAAAAATATTTATTCGCAAATTTTTTATTCAAATAATTTTTATTCGAATAGATTTTTATTTAACAAATTTTTACTCGAATAATTGTTATTCGATTAATTTTTATTTGTATAATATTTATTTGAATAATATTTATTAAAGTTTAGTATAACTTTCACACTTTGCAGACTTTCCTGAATGCATAAACACATCAATAGTATAAATAATATATGTTCAAAAAAATGTTATTCTATTATTCGTTCGAATAAATTTATCCGAATAATTTGTATTAGATAAAATTTTTTTTTAATAACATATAATCAAATATGCTTATTTTAAAAATTTGTATTTGAAAGATTTTGATTCGAATAATGTATATTCGAATAATTTTTATTTGTACAATATATATTTGAATAATATATATTCAAGTTTAATATACATAAATAATATATGTTCAAAAAAAAATTTTATGCTAATATTATTCATTCGAATAACTTTATTCGACTAATATTTATCGAATAATTTTTATTCGATAAAACTTTATTTGAATAACATATGATCAAATAAGTTTTATTCCAATAATATTTATTCAAGTAATTTTAATTTGGAAAATTTGTATTCCAATATGTTTTATTCGAATAATTGTTGTTCCAATAATTTTTATTTGTATAATATATATTTGAATAATATATATTCAAGTTGAGTATAAATAATATACATACATATGTGCAAAAAGAAATATTCTAATACTTTTCATTCGAATGAATTTATTCGGCTAAAATTTATTCGATTAATTTTTATTCTATAAAACTTTATTTGAATAACATATAATCAAATAAGTTTTATTCCAATAATAGTTATTCAAGTAATTTTAATTTGGAAAATTTTTATTCGAATATTTTTTATTCGGATAATTCTTATTCGAATAATTTCTATTTGTAAAATATTTATTAAATTTTAGTATAAATAATATACATATGTTCAAAAAAATTGTGTTTTAATATTATTCATTCGAATTTATTCGAGTAATGAATGAATTTATTCGAGTAATATTTATTCGAATAATTTTTATTCGATTAAACTTTTTTTGTATAATATATGATTAAGTTTTATTTCAATAATTTTTATACGAAAATTTTTTTTCGTAAAACATATTTTCGAAAACGTCTACATAAATCGTACTTTTTTTTTTAATAATAACAATTAATTTTTGTGAAAATTTTTTTACTCGAAATACGATTCTGATCAGTTCCTTTTTTTTAAATCAGTAACTATGACTTGACACGTCAAACTGTGTTGATATATCCGTTCAACAAAGTTTAGCAGGTCAGCATAATTCGTTTAACGTCATTGCAGAAATATCCTTCAAAGAGGCCCTCGTCTATTTGAAGGTCACTGAACTTTTTACACTAATATTGCTCTTCTTAGAAGAAGACGCTGAAATGACGATTCTTAATCGTTCTCAACTTTTTGGACAAATTTTCTCAAGAATTTTGGATTACGTATTTCTAAAATACAACTCATGCAAGAATTAAAGCCTAGAATGCGTCAGGTCTTTGCTGATTGACCGCATTTGAAAGAGGCCGAAGGCGAAAATGTGTATAAAGGAATTGTGATTTTTGAAACATGACCCACTGTTCTTTAGTATGTTTATTTATACAAGTGGGTGTGGCAGTACCTTTATCCTAAATTTACGCACTAGTTTTATGCTCCAGTATATGGAAGTGTATTATCGTTTATATTGTCTGCCGGTCTGCTCATGTAAATTCATGTGTTACACAATTGTTTAAACATTTTTATTGTATTTTTTCTAAAATACTTGTACACACTAGCTCTGTCCCACTCTTACCCCTACAATTAGTAATTTCTAACCTTGTGATTGTTTTTTGTTGTTGGCCCGACTGGTAGTTTTTGTTAGTTTGTCGGTTGCTTGTTTCACTGCTGACCCCTGGAGGTGGAACAAATCTAATTGTGCATGTTTCATTTAATTGTTCTTGAATATTTTTTGTGTCCATATAATTGCAAGTGTTTGGGTGTAAACATTTTATTTAAAAGGTCCGTACACACATACACACGCTGAGAGAGATAAAGTGTAGCAAAGGAAATGAACACTTTCTGGGAGTAAAGGTTTATATTTATAAGGGTTTTTGTGGGTGCCTAAGTGTGTGTGTGTGTATTATTATTGTAGTGGTTACAGTTTGTGAATTTCTAAAATAATGTTGCTAAAGTTTTATAAATGTATTAGAAAGTACAATTTAAAATTAATTTTCTGCACTGCGATTAATTTTTTTAATTGTAACGTAAAGAAGACAAGCATTAAAATTTAAGAAATCTTTAAGCAGATGACCTCGACCATAGTTGAAGAGAGTTTTATTCCAAGTTAAATTAAAAACTAAAGAGGCTTCGTTTAATTAGTCATTCGAAAATATATTAAAACAAAATAAATTCACAGTTTTGAAAAAAAGGTGGTAGAAATAAAAAATATTTAAAAAATGGAATAACAAAAAGTTTCTTTTTTATTCCCCTTTTTGTAATAATAAGAATGACATATAAAATCTGTTATGCTTTCCTAAAATCTCTAAAAGAAAAAATTAAATGATTTTTATTCTGCTTACAATAACATTAAACATAAAAATCTTTAATTATTTGGGAAAACCTTGAACAACATCGATTAATTGAGCTCTTGACGGGCAGCTTTTACATTAATAATCCTACTTCGAAACGACGAATATAAATGATATCTGCATTTATTATCATGTACAAAAATCTTATACAAAATTATAATTTTTTCAATTGTATTTTACCGTTTGAACACAAACGCAGCAGCAAAAAAATATTAAAGCCTTACCTACAGCCCACATCAACCATTTTAGTTAACAACAGGCCATAAAATGAATAAATTCTTCACTGTGATAAATTTTTTTAAATCTTCTACAGATGATTAATTATAGTGACATTTTAAGAATAGAAATTTTATCACTGTGATAACTTTGCCAGAGAAATTTTATTACAATAATAATTTATCTAGAAAAACTTTATTAGAGTGATAATAATTCTAAAGAAGTGACAATATTTTTTAAAGAAACTTTATTGAAGTGATAATTTTTCTAAAGAAACTTTATCATAGTGATAATTTTTTTCAAAGAAACATTATCACAGTGATAATTTTTCCAAAGAAACTTTATCATAGCGATAATTTTTCTTGAGAAAATTAAAACAGTGACAATTTTTCCTGAGAAATTTTATCACAGTGATAATGTTTCTTTAGAAATTTTATCACAGGGATAATTGTTCCAGAGAAATTTTATTACAATAATAATTTGTCTAAAGAAACTTTTTTGAAGTGAAAATTATTCTAAACAAACTTTATCACAGTGAAAATCTTTCCTGAGAAATTTTATCACAGTGATATTTTTTCTTTCGAAATTTTATCACAGGGATAATTGTTCCAGAGAAATTTTATTACAATAATAATTTGTCTAAAGAAACTTTTTTGAAGTGAAAAATTATTCTAAACAAACTTTATCACAGTGATAACTTTTCTTGAGAAATTTTATCAAAGCGATAATTTTTCTTGAGAAATTTCATGACAGCGATAATTTTTCTAGAGAAATTTTACCACAATAGTAATTTTTCAAGAACAACTTTATTACAGGGATAATATTTCACTGGAAATGACAATATTTCTAAAGAAACTTTATCATAGTGAAAATTTTTCCAAATAAACTTTATCACGATAATAATTTTTCTTTAGAAATTTTATCGCAATAGTAATTTTGTTAGAAAAAATTTATTAGAGTGTTGATTTTTTCAAGGAAGTGACAATATTTTTAAGAAACTTTATTGAAGTGATAATTTTTCTAAAGAAACTTTATCACAGTGATAACTTTTCTTGAAAATTTTTATCACGGTAATAATTTTTAGTAAGAAACTTTATCACAGTGATAAGTTTTCTTGAGAAAACTTATCACCGTGTTAATTTTTCAAAGGAAAAGCTATCAAAGTAATTAATTTTTCTACAGAAATTTTATTATAGTAAAAATTTTTTTGAAGAAACCCTGTCACCGTGATAATATGTCGAAAGAAACTTCACTAGAAGAATAATTTTTTTAAAAAAACTTTGTAATAATAATAATCTTTCGAAAGAAACTTTATCACAGTGATAATTTTTTTTGACAAATTTTGCCGGTGATATATTTTTTTTGAGAAATTTTATCACAATGATAATTTTTCTTTACAAATTTTATCACTATGTTAGTTTTTCGAGAGAAAATTCATCACAGTGATAATTTTTCTAGAGAAATTTTATCACAATAATAATTTTTCTAGAAAAACTTTATTAGCGTGAAAATTTTTCTCAGGAAGTGCTAATTCTTCCAAAAAAACTTTATCACGGTAATAATTTTTCTTGAAAAATTTTATCACCGTATTAATTTTTCGACAGAAAATTTACCACAGCGATAATTTTTCTTGCTTAATTTTATCACAGTAATATTTTTTGCAGAGAATCTATTTCAAAGTGTAAACTTGTTTAGCAAAAATTTATCACAGTAGCAATATTTTTTAGGATAATGTCTTCCGAGAAAGTTTCTATTCTTCTTCTAAGAAAAATCTGTAAAAGAATTATTAAAGTGTCGCCCCTTTAGTGGGCGTTATTATATGCAAAAATCGTGTAAAAATTTATGACCCTTTAAAAAAAATTAAAAAGAAATTTATGTGTGTGAAGCTAAATATGCCGAGTTAAATATGTTTTGATGTAAGCAGTTACGAAGTGACGTTAAATATGTTATGACGTAACGTAATGGCAATCGGAGAAATTTTCTTTTCATGAAATCCCACAATCATTTATATACAAAATGATTATGGGAGTGTCTTCTATCAAATACATCATACTGTATATATTGGCAATGCAAGCCAACTCCTTATTTGCCCGCTGGTGGCAAAATCCCTCCCAGATCACACACACACTCTCATGGCCTGTAAATTGACTTTTCATGGCCTGTAAATATTTTCACAAAATGCTCAAAAAATTTATTAAACATGGATTTTCATAAAAAATAACTTCAACTTGCCACTTCGTTACGTCATAACATATTTAACTTCACAGCTAAATACGTTGTTTCGTAACTGCTTACGTCAAAACATGTTTAATTCGGCATATTTATCTTCACTCACATAATAAATTGTACATTTAATTATCCCAAATATTTACTTTTAGAGTCTTATGGCAATGGTGAAATGTTTTCCCAACGGCCCTGTCTGACAGGGCCCCAAAAAGTAAAGATTTAATTGGACCCCATTAAGTATATATATTCTTTATCAGTAATGAATTCTAAGACGGTCTGGCAATGCCCATACGTTCGTCTGTGGAAAACATGATGTGGTCTATTTTTGAAGCCCGCCCCCTTTAGTGGGCGTTGACGTACGTTATTATATAAAGGAACTCTGTTCCACCCAGTTAAACGTTTTAATTTTACTTACTAAATATTTGGAGGGTATTTAAGATTCGACCCGGTGGAATATAATGTTTTTATTTGTTTTTTTTTAGCTTTTCACGGTGATGATTTTCTTCAGAAAATATAATACAGTGATAGTTTATTCTATAAAAAAAATTTTATCATGTTTATAATTCTGTTGCAAAAATGATACATTTTTAGGTATAAATTTTAACTTAAAAAAAAATCTGAAAATTTATCACAGTGATAGTTTTCTTCCAAAAATTTATCACAGTGATAATTATTCTATGAACAATTTATATTTTCCATAATCTATCCAAAGAATGTGTCAGAGGATATACTTTTTCCTTTACATTCTGTTAGTTATTTTTATAGCAAAATTAAAAATATAACAAAAACTCCATATGCGTATGCACATACGAGTATATGTGAAGACATAAGTTTTAATTTTATATACAAGCACAACGATATATAATAACACACATCGGTATATGCATGTGTGCGTGTGCGGGAGTATGTGGTAACATAAATGAATAAATGCTCTTATTTTGGCATTATGCTGGATAATTACGTTATTTAAATAATAATAACAACAATTCAGCAACCACAGAATCAAACACTTGCAAACTCTTTTATATGTACATACGAGCAAATTCACACACACACACACGCATACGATAAAGCAAGTGCTCTTACACTACAACAACTGGCAGACAAAACAAAATCCATCTATGAAAACATGCATGCATACATTTTATACCACTCTTGGCCACGTTCAGGCAAGATAAATATTTATATTGTACATCAAAAATAGCCTTTAATTAAACATACATAAAAATAGCTTAGGGCCAGACAAGGCTGTTCGTTTAAAAAAACAAAAAAGGAAATCCTTTTAGGCTAGAATGCTGTAGTTGTTGAAGTGGCAGGAGTTGAGCATACGAACAAAAAATAAACAATTCATGTTAAACGTTTAAAATCATACTAAATTTACATAAAAAAGGATTATCAGCACATGTTTTACTAAAAAATATTCCTACACAATTAATTGAGCGCCAGAAAAGTTCACCAGTCGATTTTTATAGCAATTTTTTTAACATCCTTTTTAATTTTATTTTTGTACACATCCTTTTTAATTTTATATAATTCTCATATTCTATTGAATTAAAACTATATAAATTTCGGTTTTAATATTCAGCTAATTTTGTTGTTTGATGAGCTATAATAATACGATTTTTTTTATTTTATTCCTATTGATATTGTATAAAATTTTTTTGTACTGAACGTTACTCTCTCCTGTTGCGATTGTTAATATTTTTGATTTTAAACATATAAAAATTAAGTTATCAGGTATTCTTTCCTTCAAAATATTTTTTTTACATAAACTGTATGGAACGTTACCCAGAGTTTTTCAAACAAATTTAAATTTTTTTGTTTTATTATCGATTTTTCTAATAAAACTGAATATTTCCCCTGTCATTTACTCACTTTTTAATATGTTCTTTTTATATATACTTAATTAATTCGGAAATGTATTGAACGTTACTTTATGATAACCTATAAATATAAGCATTTTTATTCCCTTGTTTCAACTTATGGGTGAAGTTGAATCAAACCCAGTATATTTTTTCGTTGTAAAACTTAGCCAACACGAACGGAATAGCAAAAAATATATATCGAGTTAATGCGAAACTGTAAAAAGACCGTGATGTATTTGTATTTCCATTTACTTAAAAATGATGGCATGTAAAAAAAAGAGTCTGACTTCCTGCAAGCAAAAAGTTTAGCAGCAAAAACGGCAAGCACTTAAGATGTTTGAGTAACGTTCAATACACAAATTTTCCTTTCCATCATATAAATTTATCAAAATCCATCGTTTGCAAAAAAAAAAATCTAAGAGCAAAAATACTAAAAAAATGTGCCCTTAAAATGGCAAATCTACTTTTTAATTCAATTTATCCGTTTAAGAGAAGTAGGTAACTATTATAGACAACATTTATAAACTCGTATCTCAACTCACAGTGCGCTGAATAATTATCGTCTTTGCATTTAATGTCTTTATTTTTGCGGCTGCATTTATGAATAAATAAATATCAACAATAAATTACACAGTCCTTTATGAAATTCTCATTAAATTTTAACTACAAATTCCCACACGTTTATTTACTCCGGAGGGTTTTTTCAAACACGGCCATTTGCAGATACAGGTAAGCGATGCTTTCCTATATTTCATATTCTGGTTTTTTACATATCAAACATATACGTGAGTATGTTAACAGCAGCCTCTTTTGCAGGAGTTAAAACTACACGCAGAATAGAACAAAAATAATAACGTACCTTGAATGCATTAATTGTTTTATTCGTCCTTTAAACAGGATATGTGTGTGGCACTCTTATATAACGACCATGTATGTATGTATAGGTGTTTTGAAATGTCAAACTCGTTTATCGTTATCAGCTGTCAAACCACTATCATCGATATCGAATATATGTGGTTTTTATAAAAAGTTAATCGATTATTATTTTAATAATATTTACTCAAATAATATATATTGTTAGTTAATTATATACTTTTATTCGAAAAGTTCTTGTTCAAATATTTTTTATTCGAATAATATTTATTCGAATAATATTTATTCGAATAATATTTATTCGAAAAATATTTGTTCGAATAATATTTATTCAAATAATACTTATTCGAAAAATATTTATTCGAATAATATTTATTCGAATAATATTATATAGAAACTATTCAAATAAAGTTTATTTTAATGGTATTGAACGAATAACAATCATATAAACATAATTGTAAATACTTGATTATTTATAAAAAATAAAATTAATTAATATATGACTATTTGAACAATAATTATTCGAATACAAATTATTCGAATATTGCTAATAGAATAAAAATTGTATCGAATTAAAAATATTCGAATTACAGCGACAGAAGTATAGATATTATTCGAATATATATTATTCGAATATAAATTTTTCGAATAGAAATTATTCGAATATAAATTATTCGAATATAAACTGTTCGCATATATATTATTTGAATATAAATTTGTCGAATACAAATTATTTGGATATAAATTATTCAGATATAAATTCTTCGAATATAAATTATTTGATTAATACACATATATATTATTCGGATATGAATTATTCGAATATAAAATGTTCGAATATAAATAATTTGAACATCAACTATTCCAATATAAACTGTTTTGATAAAAGTTATTCGAATAACAATTGCTCGAATAAAACTTATTCGAATATAAATTATTTAGACATAAATTATACGAAAATTAATTATTCGAATGTAAATTGTTCGTACATGAATTATTTGAATATAAAATATCCACATATAAGATATTCGAATATAAATTATATAAATATAAATTATTCGAATATAAATTGGTTATATATGAGTTATTCGAACATAAATTATACGAGCAGCAATTATTGGTGTAAAAACTAATCGAATATGAGTTAATTATATATAAATTATTATAATTGTTTGAATATAAATTTTTTGAATATATATTATATGATTATAAATTAATCGAATAAAGATTAGTTGAATAATATATACTTCGAATACAAGTTATTTAATCGATATTATTCGAATATAAAAGTCGAATATAAGTTGTTCGAATATATAGTATTTGAATACAAATTGTTTGAATATAAATTGTTCAAATATAAATTAATCGAATATAAATTATTCAAATATAAAATATTTAGAAATAAGTTATACCAAAATTAATTATTCGAATGTAAATTGTTCGTACATGAATTATTTGAATATAAAATATCCACATATAAGTTATTTGAATATAAATTGTTCGTATATAAATTATATAAACATAAATTATTAGAATATAAATTGGTTCAATATGAGTTATTCGATTATAAATTATCCGTATAATAATTATTCGAGTAAATATTAATATAGGGGTCAAATATACATAAATTATTATAATATAAATTATTCGTTTATAAATTGTTTGAATATAAATTGTTTGAATATATATTATATGATTATAAATTAATCGAATAAAAATTAGTTGAATAATATATATATTTCGAATATAAGTTATTTAATCAACATTATTCGAATATAAAAGTCGAACATAAAAAGTTCGAATATATATTATTTGAATACAAATTGTTTGAATATAAATTGTTCAAATATAAATTAATCGAATATAAATTATTCGAATATAAATTATTCGAAATATATATTATTCGAATATAAGTTATTCGTATATAAATTGTTTGAATATGAATTATTTAATTATAACTTATTCGAATATAAACTGTTCGAATATAAATTGTTCGAATATGAATTATATGATTATAAATTAATCGAATAAAAATTAATTGAATAATATATACATACATATAATATAAATTATTTGGATAATAATTCGTATATGAATCATTTAATTATAAATTATCCGAATGTAAACTGTTCGAATATAAATTGTTCGAATATAAATTATATGATTATAAATTAATCGAATAAAAATTAGTTGTTTAATTCGTATATGAATTATTGAATTATAAATTATTCGAATATAAATTATTCGTATATAAATGGTTTGAATATAAAATTTAAATTGTTTGAATATGAATTATTTAATTATAAATTATTCGAATATAAATTATTGGTATATAAATTGTTTGAATATAAAATATAAATTGTTTGAATATGAATTATTGAATTATAAATTATTCGAATATAAATTATTGGTATATAAATTGTTTGAATATAATATATAAATTGTTTGAATATGAATTATTGAATTATAAATTATTCGAATATAAATTATTGGTATATAAATTGTTTGAATATAAAATATAAATTGTTTGAATATGAATTATTTAATTATACATTATTCGAATATAAATTATTCGTATATAAGTGATTCGAATATAAGCTGTTCGAATATAAATTACTTGAATATAAATTGCTTGAATAAAAATTGTTCAAATATAAATGTATTATTCGAATATAAATTATTCGAATAAAAGTATCCGAATATAAATTATTCCAAAATATATAATTCGAACATAAATTATGCAAATAAAATTATCCGAATATTAATTACTCGAATATAAGTTACTCGAACATAAGTTATTCGAATACAAGTTAATCGAATATAAGTTATTCGACTATTATTCGAATATAAGTTATTCGACTATTATTCGAATATAAGTTATTCGACTATTATTCGAATATAAGTTATTCGACTATTATTTGAATATAAGTTATTCGACTATTATTCGAATATTAGTTATTCGAATATAAGTTATTCGAATACAAATTGTTCGATAATAAATTATTCGAAATTTCAAAATAAATTATTCTAATAAAAAATATATGAATAAGAATTATGCCCTAAACGAATAAGATATATTAAGAGTAAACTTTATTTATTTAGAAATTATTCGCTTAAAAATATCTGTAATATTCTGCGAATACCTATTATGCGCTTATAATAATTTAAATAAAATTTATTTTTAATATATGAAATTTTATTTTATAAAATTTTTTTGTGTGTAAATTAATGTTAGTTTTTGTTTTATCCCTTAAACTTTTCTGCCAGTGTGTGTGTGTGTATATATTGTGTAAATACAAATAAATTACTTCATATTAATTGCTAGTAGATGAATGCAATTAAAAAGAAATGTTTTTAAGGGAAACAGGGGGAAAAAACAACAACGTTTAATCACAAAAGACACAAAAACCGAAAGGTGTATGTCTACGCTAAAGGGCATTACGGTCGCATATCAAAGGAAATATAATAAGTGGAAATAAGCTGTACATGTAAATATACAAATAATATGCTACACACACTCACACGAGCGGACTTTAAGCAATTGTATAATATTCCGCTAGAGTTATTCAAAACAAAACCTTTAAATTAAATTCGTCAAAGAGATTTAAAGGATAAATAAATTCATTATATGCAAATTTTTTATTTATTTAATAAACATTAAATGGTATTAATTGTGAACTTAATTGAGACTTGGTCTCAGCTATTTTGGAAATAGGAAGCAAAGGACTGCAGACGTACTTAAACACAAGACAAACAGGGGATTATGACTATTAAAGGATATTATTAATGTGTATTTTTGTGTGCTGGAGGGGGGAGGAGGAGTTTCTGTAACTTATTCAAGTTCATGGGCGCGCTAATATTTTTACAAAAATAAATTTCCCTGTCACTTTACAAACTGAGTCTCTAGCTAAATTTCAAATGTCAGTTTTGTATGATTTATTAATGCGGCGATAACAAAACCCTAACTTGTTTGCTTATCTTTTGAACAATATAAATATATATATTTTTTTTATTTATTCAAATAAATTCAACTCAAGTATTTATCTTTTTCAACTTTTGAAATCAAATTGTTTGACATGTGTAAATTTAGTCATATTTCATTTTTCATTGTTTGAATTAATGATGTTTGCAACAATTTGTTTTATTTCTATATTATTATTTCTTTTTTTTCAGTCTTTTTCGTTTTTCATTTTTCATCAGTCTCAAAAAGGATGCAACGACGATGTAGTTTTTACTGTCCCCTTAAGTATATGTGAAGCGAACAGTTAGTTGTACACACAAAAACACAGACATGGATAATGTATTTCGAGTTACCCGTTTTATGACGACAACAAGTTGAGAATAAGGATCATGATTATAATAATGGCGACGACAATAGAGATAATGATGATGTCGCTGTTGATACATTGTGATTTATTTGTTGTTGTAGTTTGGCACGCTATTCAATCTGGAGCTGTACTCATGGACTAAAAGGTGCATAAGAGTCACATGAATTCATTTTAATTTTTTGTTGTTGTTGTTAAGTTCAGAGATTTTCACACACAAACATGCAGTCAACATCAATTATTTGTTTTGAAATACTGGTGTAGTTAACGGCATGCAAAGCCCTTCTTGTGCCTCTTGCATTCCGGCTGCACAAATCATGCTGCAAAACTTTTTAATTAAAAACAAATATTCGTAGGGCATTTAAGGCTGGGGCATAGCCAATTAAAACTATAAACATACTTGCTAATACTTTGTACACATCCTCAGCACTTGCTATGCGAAATTTTTGTCTGCATTAACATAAAATGTTTGAATGAAAGTCGGAATGTGCTGCACCATGATTCGACAGCAGCAGTGGAAGCAGCAGCAGCAGCACAAACAAATAAAACGTTGGTAAAGGACACAGGAATTTTCAAAGTGCATTGAATTCAAAGAAATTGATTAATCGTGTGGAAATAATGTTTATGCATTTTGTCATCGTTAACACTTTTGCTTTTTATACCTTTTCGGAGAGATTTTATGCAACAACAACAAAAATCTAATCAAACAGAAAACTTTTGAAAATAGTAACAGAGTATTTGATGGATTTTCTTTTTATATGCAGAAGTTGCATATTATCTGGTCAATCTGAAGAGGAAAACGACACACACACACTGGCACAATTAGGGGTATGCAAAATCCGGCAGGTAGAAAATACAACTCTTTAATAAAAATATTTTTAAAGTAAAATAGTTTAAAGAATTTAATAGATCTGGACGGTATTAATTATAGCGTCTTCATTTCCACTCATTTGTTGTCTTTAAGTTTTTTTTATATAATTCCAAATGATTTTGGCGGGAACTCTTAGTCGCACCGTTAAAGTATTTAATTTGCTTTAGATACCACTTCCGGTTGTTACGGACTGACTGCTCAGCAATTATTATGCAGATCTCAACACAACCCCCCCCCCCCCTTCCCCCAAAATTTATTCCTGTGAGCCGTTTATTTTTGTTTTAAAATTTTATTTAAACCTGAATATAAATTTTATTATTCGAACCTATGAAATTTTTTTTTATTAGAATTCATTTTTTTCAATAAATTTATTGCTGTGATTAAATTTTTTCTTTCACATCTAAATTTCACTATAGCCGTTTATTTTTGTTTTAAAATTTTATTTAAACCTGAATATAAATTTTATTTTTCGAACCTATTAATTTTTTTTTATTCAAATAAATTTTTTTTCAATAAATTTATTCCTGTGAGTAAATTTTTTTCAATCACATCTGAATTTCACGATAGCTTTTTATTTTTGATTTCAAATTTTATTTAAACCCGAATATAAATTTTATTATTCGAACCTATTAATTTTTTTTTTTTTTTTTTTTTTTTTTTGTTAAGATAAATTTTTGTTCAATTAATTTCGTGTATTTTATTCGACCTTATTTTTGAATAAACTTCTTAATTTTTATTATTCTACGGGCTCTAGGGGTAAGAATTGAAAATAAACTCTTTTTATGTTTTATTTCCGTAAAATAAATTTTTATTTTTTTAATTCAGACCCAAGTTCAAATCTGCAATCTGTAAATTATATTCCTTAAAAAATTTCATTAAATTCAAATTAAAAATTAAGCAGTGGAATATTTAGAATAATTTTTATAATCATCAAACTGGCAGAACGCTGATAAGATGGCGTAGCACACCTGAAATCACTACTGGGGTCAAGTTACCGCATTCGATATCGAGCGAAATTTCCATACAATTTATATACAAATTTCGTTCGATATCGAGTGCCGTAATTTGCCCCCTGATCCGTAATGGTTTCGGATGCTTGAATAAAAACTGATTTCGGATTGAATTTTGTTAATTCGATGATTATAAAAATTATACTAAATTTTCCACTCTTAAAAAAATAACTTGAATTTATTACAAATTCTAAAAAAAAAAAAAAATTACAGATAGCAGATTTGAACTTGAGTCTGTGTAAAAAAATTCTTATCATAATAACAAATTTTATTTGTGTAAAATATTTACAAATTATGTACTCCCTTTTGCACTAGCTTATTCTCATATACGACGCCTGTTCAAAATAATTAGTGAGCTTACATGTTTTTCTTAAATTATATTTATTTATTTATTCAACAATTTCCATTTTGTCCCCTTCGCGGTTTTAAAATATTTGGGGCAGCATCTTTTGCAATCCTGAATTCTGATATGCACTTTTTTGGCATGTCCTTCAACTGTCTCAGAGAGTTGGTTTCTATCTCTTCAACCAAAGGCAAACGGCAACCATTCATGGAGCTCTCCAATCTTGGAAACTGTTAAAAATCGCAGGAGGCCAAATCTGGTAAATAGGGTGTTTGAGACATGATTCGGTTATGATTGATAGGCTAATAGTTTAAAAATTGTGCTATTACAAAAAAAAAAAAATTTCAAAAATTCGTTCTTAGACTGATTGATTGGAAATGAACTTAAATAGAGTGGTATTGAAATTCAGAAAAATCCGAAATACGGTTCCAGAGCTGGGAGGCTTACACCTATTTCTCGACGCAAAATTAACTACCAAAAACCAATTCTTTTTTTGTTTGTTTATTAATTAAACCTATTTCGTACCTTGGGAAGAATAAAATTTGTATTAAAAACTAAATAAATAAAATTTTTTTTCCAGATATGGAAAATTGTAAAATTTTATTCAATATTTTTTGGCACATAGAAATTTAAAAAATTTTTTTTTTTGCTAATAAAAATTATTTTAGACTTTAGGAAAAATAAAATTGGTATTAACAATTAAAAAAATTAAAATTTCGATTCCAGGGTTGGACAACTGCAATATTTTGTAGAACATGAAAGTGACCAAAATGGTTACAAACTTTAAGTTTTTCTTAAATAAAACTATTTTATAACTCATTAAGAGTTGCTTTGGTAAAAAGAAAACAAAAAAATTAAAATTTTGCTTCCAGAGTTCGGAAATTGAAATTTTTTGGCACATAAAAGCAGCCATATAAATTCTTAATTTTCGATTTTTCAGTGAATTAAACCTATTTTATATTTCAGCAAGAATTATATTCGTGTAATAAATAAATAAAATAAAAAATTCTATGCCAGGGTTCGAAAATCGAGATATGTTTGTTATATAAATATAGCCATATGAGTTCCTAATTTAGTTCTTTTAGTGAACTAAGCCTATTTTATACTTTAGAAAAAATTAAATTGGTATTAAAAACCAACAAAAATTTAGATATTCGATTCCAGGGTTAGGGAACGGACATTTTTTGGCACAGAAAATAATCAAAAGAATCGCTAGTTTTGGTTTTCTGGCTGCATTAAGCCTTTCTTGCGCTTATGCAAGAATTAAATTTGTATTGAAAACCAAAAAAAACTTTAAAATTTGATTCCAGGGTTGGAAAATCGAAATATTTTTGGTACATAAACGATGGCATATAAGTTCCAAATATTGCGTTTTTCAGTGAATTAAACCTATTTTATACTTCGCAAAGAATTAAATTGGTATTAAAAACCCAAAATATTGAAAACTCCATTCCAGGGTTAGAAAATCAAAAGTCTCTGCAACGTAAAAGTAACCAAATAAGTTCCTAATTTTAATTTTTTTTTTTTTTTTTTTTTTTTTAATTAAACGTTTCAGGAAAAATTACATTCGTTTAAAAATTCAAAAAATTCAAAATTAGATTCTAGGGTTGGAAAATCGAAATTTTTTCGTACATACTATTAACGAAATATTTTGGTTTTTTTTTTGTGAATATACTCCATAACTTTTTTTGTTGAAAATGCTATAAAAAAACTACTGAATATTTTCTCAAATTTCTTTTTATACCCTCCAAAAAAGAATTTGGAGGGTATATTCACTTTGTCATTCCGTTTGTAACGCATCGAAATATCCATCTCAGACCCCATAAAGTATATATATTCCTGATCAGTGATGAAATCTAAGACGAACTGAGCATGTCCGTCCGTCCGTCCGTCTGTGGAAATCACGATTCAGTCCAAACGAAAAGAGCTAGACTCTTGAAATTTGGCATAATATATTTTAAAACTTAGAGCAGGTCAAGTTCGAAGATGGGCTAAATCGGGCAAGAGGGAAAAAAGTTCCCCTAAAAAGAACTAAACCAACCCAGAAAAAACAACATAATTTTTAAAGTTTTTTGGTCATTTTGTTAAGCAAATGATATATTTTTATGTCAAATATGGTCCAACGCCTTAACCTTGGAGCCATTAAATAAAATAAAAATATTTTTTGACCCCGCCCACTTCAGTGGGCGTTATTATAGGCAAAAATAGCAAAAAAATTTAACAAATTGTTTTACTTAAGCCTACATTCCTTAAAAATAACACTTTTAAGCTTTAATGACAAAGCTGAGACGAAAGCTGGTACTACTCTGCCTTACCCCCTCCTTCTCCTTCGCCCCCTAAATGACCCTACTAAAAAAAAAATTTTTTTTTTTAATTTTGTATATAATCATCCCAAGCATTTAGCTTTAGAGATTTATGACGGCCGATTTCTGCCCTACCCCCCCCCCCTCTTCCTTTCCCCCAAAATTACCCTACCAAAAAAAATGTTTTTTTTTTAATTTTGTATATAATCAGCCCAAGCATTTATCTTTAGAGTTTTATTACTGCCGATTTCTGCCCTCCCCCCCCCCCTCTTACTTTGCCCCCTAAATGACCCTACCAAAAAAACATTTTTTTTTTAATTTTGTATATAATCAGCCCAAGCATTTATCTTTAGAGTTTTATGACTGCCGATTTCTGCCATAGCATCATCATTTAATTTAAAATGATATAATTTTCAAAAGTTAAAATTAGCGGAAAATGGCAGGAATGACCTTCAAGGTCAAACTATTTTGAAATTTTTCTATTATTATAATTTTTTTTCATTGAGACAATATGTATAATAAACAATTTTAAAAAGGTTTTTTTTTGTTAAAAATATTTTTTTTTGCAGAGCAGAAGAGATGTTTTCGAAAAACGCTACACTTTCATCATCAGTACTCATGTGATTTTTTTAAATTTTTTTTATGTTGTTGGCTCTCATGTGACTTCATGCAAAAAAGTTACGAAAAAATTACATGGCATGAACCACTAGATGTACCGACATCCTCAGCTGTTTCTTAACGATTCTCTATAAAAATTTTCTTAGCTTTCTCAACATTTTCATTAATTGTTAATGTGCCGCGGCGTCAACATTCACATCTTCTCGAATTTTTTTTGTTTTGTAAACATTAAGGAAAACTTTCTGTTATTATATTTCTTACTGCTTTGACTTTTCCTTTCATCAATACTTCGATGAATACTGGAATCAACTAAGTTATTTTTTGAATATGATTTTCTAACATTTCGTCAGTTTAATTGAATTCCTGTACAGGCGTCACACTTCAATTAATTCCGCTCTTCTAAAAGAGATATCCAGCATGGTTTGCTTAAATATACAAGTATTTTTTTTTGTACCCTGAACAAGTTAAACGTTACAAATTAAAATAACATTTTATATAATTTTTTTTATACCTTAAAAACTTTTAATGTTCACAAGCACATAATAAGTTTAATTACATTTACTAATGATTTAAAAAAAAAAATTCTTGTAATTATACACGTTGAATTAATTAGTGAAACCAGAAGAATGTGTGTTGTATTATAGGTGTCGCATGAAACCCGCTGATGCCTGATGTTTAAGTGTGTATGTTGTGGTGTAGAGGCATGTGTCTCTGTGTGTACATTAACAAATATATTTGTGTGTTTAAGAGAGTGTAAAAAACAGGTCGCAGCCCTTAACTTTGTGTTGACTCGGTTGCAATTGGTTTAGTTGGCAGGTTTTTGGTTGTCATGACACGGTTTCCTTCTTATTTCCCTACTCTCTGATGACGTTTTATTTTTGGTTATCACTTATTTTCTTTTCTTTTTTTTTTCTTTGCAAGAAAACCTCAATGTCATCAATTAGTAACCTTTAATAAAATTTGAACAAATTGTTAAACATTCCAGCTTTTTTCACTGTTAAGAAAGCAATTATGAAGACAGTGGCTTGTCGGGAAATTGGAGCTTGAAAATAGTATGTCTATTATTCATGTCCTGTTTAATGTCATCTATTATTATTATTTTTTTTTTTCATTACATCACAAAATGTTTTCTTAGGAATCTGCTTGATATCAAATTTTTTGTCAAATAAATATAGTGAAACAAAAAATTCAGACAATGGGACATGAAGAAAGTAACCAAACGGCAACAGGGGAATTAAAAATGGATTACCATCTGTTTGATACCGGTCTCGTATGCAATTTCCTAATAAAATTTATATAAAAAAAGTGTTATAACATTCAATTAAGCCACTAACGTGGTACTGATGATGAAAGTGTAGTGGCCTTCGAAAACAGCTGTTCTGCCCTTGTGTGCAAGTTGTATAATTAAAACAGATATTGTCTCTCCTTTTGCAACACCAATGGAGGATTTTATCTATAAATTGGAGAATATGTAACGTGCGTCACAATATGTCTCTGCTGTAGATACGAACTAGCAACATATTTTGGCGATAAATAAAACATTCTGAGCTTCATTTACAAGCCTTTATATTTTTCGAATTAGTTTTTGTATGCTTTTTAAGCTCCTTTAATTTTTTGTAGCAGCCGTCACACACAAAAAATTAGCAATAAATTATTTTACAATAAAAATTATGTTTTGCGCTTTAAGTACATTTAAATTGCTTTTGAAGGACCAAAAAAATATTTGTATATTAATTCGGTAGCCCGTAAAAGTGTAGCGTGCGTCACACATGAGGTTAGCAAGTAATATACAGTTTTTGTGCATGTGGTAGTTTTGGCCGCGCCAGATGCTGATTTCTTACAAAAAATGTAAATTTATAGCCAATAAAGTTTCCTTTAAAAATATTATGCATACGATTGTTAATTTTTGTCGCTTAAAATTTCCACTCAAATCACTGTTTCCATTCGTGGCCGTTTGTGGTATATTTTTCCCTTTCAACATTTCGTTTACGTTTCGTTAAACAATATATTTGCGGTTGAATGCAATTCAACTTTTCTTTTCGGTTGTTCATCTTCTTTGCAGCATCTCACGTTTTTTTTTTACATACTTTTTCCAAAAACCACATTGCGGTGACTTATCACGGTTTTTTTTTTCTCACACTGCCGCATCTTACCTTGACGGGAAACACTTGGCGTTGCTATTAAGGTTAAAGAAATTTTTTTGTAGCACAACTATAAAACAAGCCTATACACATGCATAGATACGACAATCTTAATTACAGGCAGGCTTTCCTTTAAATATGTATCTAAGTGAGTGTGCATGTGTGTTTGTGTGTGTGTGTGGATGTGTGAGGAAGGTTAACTTGAGGTTTTATCCTTTTACACGCTGTTTACAACAGCAAATTTTTGATGGGGGTTAAACAACACCAACCTTCTCATTCCTTTTTATATGTTTTTGGTTTTTTAGTTATATTTTTGTGCATATCCTGGAAGCAAGCGCTTGGCATATGTGTTTGTGTGTGTGTAACATATGCTAGATTACAGCCAACATATATTTGTCGTTCAAGCCAAAGCAGACTTATGAGTGAGGACATGAAGTCAATATGAAGGAAAAGAAATTAACTCTTAATGAGCCAAAGACATTCAAATAAAAATTAACCAACTTTATTGCAGTTTAATATAGAAATAAATTCAGTAGATGGCCAGGAATTTTTATAGCAAGCGGAAGCTAATAATAAAGTTGTTTGTCAATATAAAAGAAAGATACTCTTTTGGATCAGTTCTTTTAAAGACTAACCGGTTTTTGTATGAAAAGCTTAAACTGTTTGGATTTGGCGAAAAAAAAATTTTTCTAGGGTCCCTTTTTTTTATTAATTTCTTAAGTTTGATTTACCATTTAATGACGTTTAGCTAGATACTTTCACAGTAGCAACTCAATCAAATGGGCATCATTTTCATAAAAACACGTGCTTGGCAAAAACATAAAGAATATGTTTAATGAAATATATCCCTTAGTTGTATTACAGACAAAATAACCCCTCTTTAAAAATATATTGAGTACGAGTAGCAAATATAATTGTGAAAATGTGTTAATAGGAATTTAAAATATTCTAAATGCTGACACTATTTGCTTTAAGGTTTTCATACCCTTCAAAAAATACTATGGAGGGTATATTCACTTTGCCATTCCGTTTGTAACGCAGCGAAATATCCATCTGAGAAACCCTAAAAGTATACTACATATTATTGATCAGTGATGAAATCTAAGACGATCTGAGCATGTTCGTCTGTCCGTTCGTCTGTGTATATCACGATTCAGCTGTTGGCTGAAATAGTAGAGCACGAGACTATGAAGCGGAGGGTTCTGAGTTCGAGCCCGCGCTGACTCATGCATTGCATATATAGGGGTCATCCCCTGAATATATGCAATAAAAAAAAGAGCTAGACTCTTGAAATTTCGTATAAATATATCTTAAAGGATAGTACAGATCCAGTTTGGAAATCGGCTAAATCGGGCAAGAGGGAAAAAGTACCCCTAAGAAGAACTAAACCAACCTCCAAAAAGCAACATAATTTTTAAAGTTTTTTTTTCGTAATTTTGTTAAGGAAATGATATATTTTTATGGAGCCATAAACTAAAAAAAAAAATTTTGGACCCCGCCCCTTTTAGTGGGCGCTATTATATGCAAAAATAGTGTAAAAATTTAACAAATTATTTTACTTCGGCCTAGATTCCTTAAAAATAACATTTTTGAGCCTTAATGATGAAGCTGAGAAGTAACCTGGCACTACTCTGCCCTAACCCCTCCTCCCCCGTTGCCACCTAAATGACCCACCCAAAAAAAAAAAAATTTTTTTAAATTTTGTATATAATCATCCCAAGCATTTATCTTTAGAGTTTTATGACTGCCGATTTCTGCCCTACCCCCCCCCCCCCCTCTTCCTTTGCCCCCAAAATGACCCTACCAAAAAAAAAAAGAATTTAAATTTTGTATATAATTATCCCAAACATTTATTTTTTAGAATTTTATGATAGAAGGTGAAATATCTCCCCCACAGCCCTTGCCAGAGCGATCCAACCCTCCAAAGAGAATTGGACCCCATAAAGTATATATGTATGTATATTCTTGATCAGTGATGAAGTCTAAGACGGTCTAGCAATGCCATACGTTCGTCTGTGGAAAATATGATGATGTCTGTTGTTGGTCCCCGCCCCTTTAGTAGGCGTTGACATACGATATTATATAAAGGAACTTTGTCTCTCGAAGTTAAACATTTTAAATTTACTTACTAAATATTTGCAGGGTATTTAAGATTCGATTCGGTCGAATATAACGTTTTTACTTGTTTTTAATGTTTCTTTTGCTCGTATTTATCTCTGCTTTATGCTGCCTAATTTTGCACACTCTTAAATTATTTGAACACTTCCAAGACTATAAAGAACTGTGAATAGATTGTAAAATTTGTTAAAAAAATATATTTTCATTTAAATGGCAGCAAAGAGTGGAGTAGAAAAGGAAATAAATGCAATTAACAAATTGTTGAACAATTAATTTCTTTTCAATTTTTAAAATGGGTGTGAAAAGGACACTATTTAGCTTTTTTTAATTTTTTCACCTTTCTATTTTTTATCAATTTAATTTTATATTTTTTTTTTTTTTGTTTTTGAATTTTTTTTGTCAGCAGTTGAATTGGGAATTAAACTGGATTTGGGTGGAATTATCTTGACAGAGAAGCTGTAAAAGCATGAATTACAAAAACACTTAGTAAAAATACTCTATGGCGTATGATTAATATTAATTTTTTCATAAGGGTTTTGAACACGTATACGCCACAGCCTTTCTTGGTGGATACAGTGAGGGATTTCTGCTGTAATTAAAATACAGTGGACTCTTGATAATTTGAAACTGAAGAGACCAGAGAAAAAGTTCAAATAATGGAGTTTTTATTTTAACGAGACTTCAATATCTCGAAAGAGAAACAGAAAAAATTCAAATTAACAAGAGTTTTCATAAAAAAAGCAAAACCATTTGCACGCACTAAATTCCGCAAAAGCAAAGCAAAGAAATTTAATTTTTTATATGTTAGCAACTGTCGATGTAGTGGTGGATACTAAAATCGTGGCACAGAAACGAATGCAAATGATTTAAATTTCTTTCAAAAACAGCAACAAAATCACATTAGGAGTTCAAATTAAAGAGTGTAGAATAACCGAACTTCAAATTATAGAACGTTGGCGAGCAAGATGTCATTTTTGTAGCACATCGCAAAAAACTAAAATAAATGGTTGTTTTATTTATGTGATATTTTGCATAAAACACAGCAATTAAAATAATTCAAATTATAGAGCGTAGAGCCAAAAAACTCAAATTATAGCTAGTCGGCGATCAAAATGCCATTCAAATAATTTCAAATTATTGAGGGGGCCAAATTACATAAATATTTTTCAATTTATTGAGTGTTTTTCAAGGGACTTGGAAAACAGTTCAAATTACCACGAGATTCAAATTAACTATTTTCGAATTATCAAGAGTCGACTGTATATTTATAGAACCCAAAGCTTCAATAATTTATTTTATTTTTGCTGTTTACCTCATTATTGTCAAGGATATATTTTTCTTGTTCATTCCTAATATTTTGAAGTAAAATATTGTCATTTTTAAGAGATTCCAGCAGTCATAAGTGTCTCAATTTTAACAGTCATGTTGGATATCTCATGTAACAAAGTTTAACATACATACTATATGTAGTTAAAAAAATCAAATTTTAAAAAATTCGAATTTAAAAAGGATCAAAAATGTTTCAAAAGATGCTTGGCACTTAAAAATACTATTAATAAAGAAATTTTTACTTATACAGAGGTATTTATGTATTAAATATCAATGGAAAAATGAACTGTAATATTCTGGTGACTATTGCATAATTCCCAAAAAAATTCGAAAATCCCCAAAAATGGGACTTTTAAAATAAGTTTGCGGAATTTAATATATTTATAGTTTGGCTACAAAGACAACCTTTTCTAGCACCCTTATAAAATATTTTTTTTTTATCTTGCACCAGCACTCAGGGGATAACCCCTACATATGCAATGCATTGCGGCGGAACTGAAAATGTGAGGATAGTATTAAGGGGACAGATGAGGAAAGATGAGAAGATAGACAATGTTTTTGTATCTTATTTCAACCTTTTAACTTCGCCGGCTAATAATCATAGCATATTAAGCTGTGAAAATAAACTATATCATTTAAAAAATATGCCTTAAAATTGCGTTTGCTTTGTGGCCAAGGCAATTTATTTCTCCTTGTGCTTAAGCCCAATCATATTTTACAAAATTTGTCATCTTATATTCTTTAAACACAAGCCTTAATTACGATACAAATCAATTCACTTCATAATTTTGCTAATAATTATAAACTAAAAAACCGTTGCCTACTTTTAGGTCATAAAACTTATACATATTAAAAATACTCTTAATAAAGGAATTTTTACTTATACAGAGGTATTTATGTATTAAATATCAATGGAAAAATTAAATGTAATTTTCTGGTGGCTATTGCATAATTCCCAAACAAAAATCGAAAATCCCCAAAACTGGTATTTTTAAAATAAGTTTGCGGAATTTAATATATTTATAGTTTGGCTACAAAGACAACCTTTTTTAGCACCCTCATAGCATATTAAGCTATAAAAAATATCTATATCATTTAAAAAATATGCCTTAAAATTGCGCTTGCTTTGTGGCCAAGGCAATTTATTTCACTTTATGTTTAAGCACAATCATATTTTACAAAATTTGTCATCATATATTCTTTAAATGCAGGCCTTAAGGACGATACAAATCAATTCACTTCATAATTTTGATGCTAATTATAAACTAAAAAACCGTTGCATACTTTTAGGCCATAAAACTTATACATATTGTGCAAAATAATACTAAAGTAGCTTTATTTTATAAATGAAATTTTTTTAAACTAATTATTATATTTATTTATAAGTAAATGACACTTGAAATTCATTTGAAATTTTAAATAATTTCATTGTTGGTTTCTAGTCTTTAAGCAAAAAAATAAAATAAATAAATTGTTGTGCAAATATTTGTTCATTGAAAATGGTTGGAAATATTTTAACTGCACTTGAATATTAAATGAAAATTAATTTATACTTTTATAAAAACAATTTATTTTATATCACTTTTCGCACATTTGATTTGGTTGGGCAACTAAATGTCCAAAGAAACTGGAAGCCACAATTGAAAACAAAATAATATGGTTAACAAATAGTGATATTTTTATTCGTTTAAAATATTAACGAATCGATTATTTCATAACAAAAAGTTTCCGGGAAAAAAGTAGGAAAATAATTAACTTAATCAGAAATCGAATATATAAAATATATATAAAAGCAAGTTCAGTTAATCGTCGATTTATAATCACTATAAGATTTTTATGGTTTTCCTGTTTTATATCAAACTTAAGTGAAGTACACGCTTAAGCTGAATTTAACGAGGGTTCAGAGTCAAATAGGCAGCAAGCAAATTTGCAAAAGTATTATATATATAAAATTTTTTAAATCGCCATATTATAATCAGCGACCGTAACGGTTACAAGTTTTAAAATTATATTTCAATCATCATTTCCTGAGTTTTATTTTCCGCTGATAAAATAAAAGTTATTTTTTGATTTTTATTTATTTCTCACAAAATAAAAGTTATTTCTTGATTTTTATTTATTTCCCAGAAAATAGAAGTTATTTCTGGATTTTTATTTATTCCTCACAAAATAAAAGTTATTTCCTGATTTTTAGCTATTCCTCAGAAAATAAAAGTTATTTCTTGATTTTTTATTTATTCCTCACAAAATAAAAGTTATTTCTTTATTTATATTTATTCCTCACAAAATAAAAGTTATTTCTTGATTTTTATTTATTCCTCACAAAATAAAAGTTATTTCTTGATTTTTATTTATTCCTCCCAAAATAAAAGTTATTTCTTTATTTATATTTATTCCTCACAAAATAAAAGTTATTTCTGGATTTTTATTTATTCCTCACAAAATAAAAGTTATATCTGGATTTTTATTTATTCCTCACAAAATAAAAGTTATGTCTTGATTTTTATTTATTCCTCACAAAATAAAAGTCATTTCTTGATTTTTATTTAATCCTCACAAAATAAAAGTTATTTCTTGATTTTTATTTAATCCTCACAAAATAAAAGTTATTTCTTCATTTTTATTTATTCCTCCCAATATAAAAGTTATTTCTTTATTTTTATTTATTCCTCCCAAAATAAAAGTTATTTCTGGATTTTTATTTATTCCTCACAAAATAAAAGTTATATCTTGATTTTTATTTATTCCTCAGAAAATAAAAGTTATTTCTTGATTTTTATTTATTCCTCACAAGATAAAAGTTATTTCTTGATTTTTATTTATTCCTCACAAAATAAAAGTTATTTCTTGATTTTTATTTATTCCTCAAAAAATAAAAGTTATTTCTTGATTTTTATTTATTCCTCGAAAAATAAAAGTTATTTCTTTAATTTTATTTATTCACATATCTTTACCTTGCTAATGATGTTGAATCGAAAATATCATTAAAAATTCTCGCACCAGCCACGCTGCTCTTTTCAACAAAACAACATTAAATGAATCAGAAATAATTGTTTGTATACGTCTGCACCGCAGTATGTTGACCAGAAATATAAATTAAACTAATTTACTTTATAAATATGTATCTGAAATATCTGCATGAATACGTACTTGAATATGTATGCAGTTGCCACCTACACACACACACAAACACACTCATTTATTAATATACATACAGTATAATTTATTGTATAGACACTCTCAAGCACAAGCAAATAACACATGAAACATAAATATGAGATTTATTTAATGAAAATTAAACTAATTATAAGAATAACGAAAAAAAAATTATATAAATGAGCATTTATGAGTGCGTGCGCGTTTGTTTGTATGTACACGTTTGTAGGTCCTTAATTGCTGCAGATTGAAGGGAGTTTATGGAATTTTTATTTTACAAAAATTCATGAAGTATCAAGCGTTTTATTTGTTCAAAAAGAGTAAAAAAATATATTTTGTATAAATTTTTTTTTTCAATTTTAAAATTCAATTAAGAATTGCAGGCTGAAAGTCGAAATATTAAATCGTGAAACACCATGAGCAATATTCCAACGAACAAAGGAAAACCTTCATCAATTAAATTTTCAATTTACACAGAATAGAAAATCGCTATACTTTTATCATTTAAAAAAATGTTTAACAATTTATAATATCATGTATTGAACGTTACTCGTTCTTAATAATAAAAATTTATTTTTTGTTTTGTTATTATGCATATAAAATATTTTGAAAACTAATTAAAAATACAATCAGCTTGTAAGCACCTGCACTACCGTGTATTGAACGTTATTTTGTGTCAAAACGGTTAATATTTGTTTCTTTGTGAAGCATTCCAAATTTTTTAAAAATTATTAGAACAACAAAGACAGTTTGTAACTGTCTACACGGTAGTGTATTGAACGTTACCCTATTTCAAAATGGTTAATATTTCCTTTATTGCTAATATTTGTTTCGTTGTGATGCATTCCAAAAATTTTGAAAAATCATTAGAGCAACAAAAACCGTTTGTAACTCTCTACACAGTAGTGTATTGAACGTTACTCTGTTTGAAAATGGTTAATATTTCCTTTATTGCTAATATTTGTTTCGTTGTGATGCATTCGGAAAGTTTTGAAAAATCATTAGAGCAACAAAAACAGTTTGTCACTGTCTAAACAGTAGTGTATTGAACGTTACTGTGTTTCAAAATGTTTAATATTTCTTTTATTGCTGATAGTCACAAGTTTTTAAATATTATAATATTAAATAAAATGTTATTTACCTCCAATTCAGTGTATTGAACGTTACTCTTTCTAAATTTAACAAATTCAAAATGTTTGATATTCCCTTTGTTGCTAAGGGAGTCACAAATTTTTAAGCATTTTAAGATTATAACCAAATTTTAATTACCTGCACTGCAGCGTATTGAACGTTACCCTTTTTAATTTTAACAACTTTTGTTTAGGTATTTTGCATATCAAATATTTTGAAATAAAATTAAAAATACAATCAGTTTGTAATCACCTGCACCTCCGTGTATTGAACGTTACTTTGTGTCAAAACGGTTAATATTTCTTTCGTTGTTATGCATTTCAACATTTTGAAAATTTGTTAGAGCTACAAACAGTTTGTAACTGTCTACACAGTAGTGTATTGAACGTTACTCTTTTCAAAAATGGTTAATATACCTTTTCTTGCTAAAAAAAAGTTTCAAATTTTTAAATATTATAAGACTATAATCAAATTTCAATTACTTATATTCCAGTGTATTGAACGTTACCCTTTTTTAATTTTATCAGCTTTTGTTTTGTTGTTATGCATAGCGAATGTTTTGAAAAATAATTGTGAATACCATCAGTTTCCCAATTCCCTGTGTTGAGCGTTACTCTGTTTTGAAACGTATAACTTTTAATCTATTGCTATATATACCAAATATTTCGAAAGATAATTAGGAATACTATAAGTATTTAATTGTGTACACTTCCGTGTATGGAACGTTACCCATTTCTATTCAAAAAATTATTGGTTTGTTGTTAGGCAAAATAAATATTTTTCAAATTGCCAAGAAATAATAATTAGTTTTAATTGTCAGTACACAAGTACTTTGAACGTTACTCTGTATTAACATGACTATTTCAATTTTTTAATTTTTTGTCATACATATATGTTTATATGAAGTAATTTAAAAAATAATGAAATATATATAAAGTTTGGAATAGTATGAACTGCTGTATATTGAACGTTACTCGTTTTTAGTATGGTAAGTATTTGCTTTGTTGTTAAGCTTTTTGAAAAATAATAATTTTTCTCATCTGCAATTCTGTGTATTGAGCGTTTCTCTATTCTGTTTGATAAGCGATGTCCGAATATATGTACTGAACGTTACTGAAAAATTTAATATCTACATTTATTGATTTTTTGTGTTAGGAAACAAGTGTTGAGGAAAGATTTAAATATGATATGTTTATTGTATTGACTGTTACTTTCACGAAATACATATGTAATTTGAATTTAAAATTTTCAGGGGTAAAGAAGGACAATAGAAGACAGAAATATTTTTATACGTTTTAATACCTTCCTCCTGATGTTTAAGAGAGTAGAAAAATATTTTATGTGCATATAAAATATTTCCGTTAAATTGTTGTTAAGTGAAATTTTCCACCTCCACTTCAAAATTCATTACTACTTCCAAATTATAGTATTTTCAATTGAAAACATTTTTTTTAATATTCTTTCAACATTTTGAAATAATTAATATATGACTCATTTCTGCGTTTAACTTTGGCAACACAATCAAAGTGCATGGTGTGTTAGATTGTACGTGCCCGTATTTATGGAACGATTTGTAGCCAATTAATTCCACTCTGTTGCATGTATTTGCAGTTTGCTTTTAATTGTGCAAAATGTATATTGCCTTGTAAGCAAATGTGCAACAATTCATAAAAATAAATACAAGCAACTCGTTCGTAAAAATCATTTGCACCCTCTCATGTATAATAGTACGAGTACATGGGCTCTTAAGTCCTCCCGCTCTATATAATGCCAAATGTTTGCTCGTTCTAAAAACGCACATGTACAGGCTTCCATGCACACACACACACGCACACACATACTTAGAAACAGTCATACATTTGAAGAATGAGCATTATAAAATATATCTACATATATTTTTAAAATGCACCTTGTTAGTTCGAAATGAATTTAAATTTATGGCAAAAAAGTAACCAGAAAATAATTTTTGTTTTTTTCCTTTTTATTTTCTAAAATAGCAGATGAAATGCACAAGAGATGTGGATGAGCTACACTTAAAAAAATAAATATTTTCAAAGTAGAAATGATAAAAACCAAAATCACTCAATTGTTTGAAAAAAAAAAATAAAATTTAACTTAACAGATTTCTAAAAAAAATTTTTTTTTTTCAACAAAAATGTTTCTAGAAAATATTTATCGTCAAAAAATTCCAAAAAAAATGTCAGAAAAGTTTTTATTATCAAAAAATTTTTTATCACATAAAAATCACCAGAAAATATTGCAAAAAAGTTTTATTATAAAAATATTTCTAGAAAATTTTTATCACAAAAAATTTCCAACAAATTTTAGCCACTAAAAAATTTCTAAAGACTGTTTATCATCCCAAAATTCCCAGAAAATTATTACAAAAAAATTCCAAAGAGATGAATCTTTAAGAAGAAAATGTTTGTTATCAAAAAAATTCCAAAGAATTTTTAATATTAATAAAAAAATTCCAAAAAAAATTTTATTATAAAAAAATTCCAAAAAAAAATTTATTATCAAAAACTTCCAAAAAACATTTTATTATCAACAAATTTTCAGAAGATTTTTATCATAAAAATATTTGGGGACATTTTTATCATAAAAATTTTTCCAGAAAATGTCTGTCATGAAAAATGTTTTAGAAAGTTTTTATTACAAAAAAAATTTCCAAAAAAAATTTCCAGAAAAAATTTCCCAAAAAAAAATTCCCAAAAAAAATTTCCCAAAAAAAAATTTTTATCAAACAAATTTTTCCAACAAAATTTTATCATTCAAAAATTCCCAGAAAATATTTATCATAAAACTATAGCAAAAAAGATGACAAAAACTTTCAAAAAAATATTTATCTTGAAAAATTACAACGGGCTCAAGTTCAAATCTGCTAGACTGCAGATTATAGTTTTATTTAATAAATGAATTTGTTCAAAATATATTTATTTATATTAAGAGTGGAATATTAAGAATATTTCTTATAATCATCAAATCAGCAGAACGGATCAGTACTGATTTCGAGGCCGCTACGCCATCTTATCATCAAAAAAGTCCTAAAAAATGTTTATCATAAAAATATTTCCAAAGAATTTTTTATCATCAAAAGACTCTCCGAAAATAATTATCATGAAAAATATCCCTAATAATTTTTAACTTCAAAATATTCCCAGAAAATTGTTAGAAAAAAATTCCAAAAAGATAGATCTTCAAGAAAATTTTAGTTTTCAAAAAAAATCCCAAAAACTTTTTATTATTAAAAAAATTGCCAAAAAACTTTTTTTGTAAAAAAATTTCCAAAGAATTTGTTATCATCCAAAAAATAAATTTTCATTTTAAAAAAAAATCAAGGAAAAATAATACAAACTTTAATAAAAAATTATCATTAAAAAATTCAACTAAAAATTTTTTCACAAAAAAAGTTAATAAGGACTTTTTTATCATAAAAAAATTCGCAGCAAATAATTATCATAAAAAAAATGCTGAAAAGTTTTTATCTTCAGAATATTGCCAAAAAATTTTTACAAAAAAAAGTTTTTAAAAAATTGTTGTTATCAAAAAATTCCCAACAAAATTTTTATCATCCAAAAGTTCCCAGAAAATATTTCTCTTAAAAATATCCCAAAAAGATGATAGAAAACCCCAAAAATGTTTATCAATTATTTACTGGCAACGCATGCCAACTCCTTATTTGGCCACTAGGGGCAAAATCCCTCCATGACCACACTCACTCTCATGGCCTGTAAATTGACATTTCATAGCCTGTAAATATTTTCACAAAATGTTCAAAAAATTTATTAAATATTGATTTTCATAAAAAAAATCACTGTTTGCCACTTCGTTACGTCATAACATATTTAAGTTCACAGCTAAATACGTTTATTTCGTAACTGCTTACGTCAAAACATGTTTAATTCGGCATATTTATCTTCACTCACATAATAAATTTTACATTTAATTATCCCAAATATTTACTTTTAGATTCTTATTGCAAAGGTGAAATGTCTCCCCAACGGCCCTTGCCAGAAAGACCCCGACAAAATACAGTTTTAATACCATCCAAAGAGAATTGGGCCCCATAAAGTATATATATTCTTGATCAGTGATGAAGACTAAGACGAGCTAACAATGCGCATACGTTCGTCTGTTGACAACATGATGTAGTCTATTTTGGGACCCCGCCCTCTGTGCCACCCAGTTAATTATTTTGATTGTATTTAATAAATATTTGGAGTGAATTTAAGATTCAACCCGATCGAATATAATGTTTTTAATTGTTATTTCTCTCTGTGTAATTTCCATGCTAAGCAATTTTATTGTGTTATTGCAATTTTCAATTATAATTCACACATAAACGTTAAACGATGGTCAACAGTATGTAGATGTAAGTGATAGTTTTATAGATCGTTATTTCTTCCTTAAAGCAAAATCAATTCAAAGAGACTAGCAGTAGGGAAATTATTGGTTTCCTTTTATCTTATTTTTCAGATGGTAAATGTTGTTTATATTGAACGACTTGCGTGCAGTTGTTTACAAAACAATTACATACTCGTACACATAAATAACGAATAACTTGGTGTATTAAAGGAAATTACTACCGCCGGTTAAAGAGTTTTTATAACTCCATTATAAATTTTTACTATAGTCTTAAATGTTATAAAAATGTTATGACTATACAAATATTATGACTGCACAGGACAGCATCGTTTTTTAAGCTGCTGTACACCCATGAACATTTTATGCTTGATACTTAAGAGATTTGGCGATCTGAATTGAATTAAAAATTATTACAAAAAATATATGAAGTCATGCCATTAAGATTTTCCCCAAAAAATAAAAGACATGCTGGTTTGTTAAAACCCCTGTATTCAAATGATAAATGCCTGCTGTATGTTATAATTTTGTATATATTCCCTTGTCCATTTGAATAAATAACTCTTTGTACAGTTTAAATTGAAAAGAATTTTTAACTACTTTCTTTATGAAAAGCACAATTGCCTCATAATTTATATGATCTAGACAAACAGCAAAGACAATGAAAGAAGCTTCCTTGTTAATTCTAAAAGAATTTATGATCACAAAAAAAATATAAATACATATATATTTATTATTTTACACAAATGTACCTGTAAATAAGAGTATGATATGCAAAATGAACAAAGAACTCAAAAGCACACAGAGCCACTGCTTCCCTATACAAAAGGGAACGGAATGCTTTAGTTAAAGTGCCACTTCTCTGTTTGTATGAGTGCCAGTTTCGTGTATTTTTCTGTTTGCTTAAATGTGTGTTATTTTTCTTTTCTAACGACTCCATTAAAATATACATAAATAAAATTTATTATGAGCTTTAGGAAACATCTTCATTCATTGTTTGCATATTTCGTTTTTTTTTTGTCCTTCCTTTTTTGTTACAGGTGTCCATGATTATTCATGTTAAACAATTTTTTGACACATTTTTAACAACAAAATGGAACGTGTATTAAAGTATACAGCTTTACTTTGTAGCTGTGAAAACGTTAAACGATAATTTTGTATTAAAATACTCTTTACTAAATAGGTTTTATTGTAAAAACCATTTCAAACCATAACCATTTCATAAAAAAAAATTAACGAATATTAGTTTTATAAATTTTATTTGCAAAAAGTTTATTCGCATAATTTTAATTACATAAAAAAATTTTAATCGAATAATTTTATTCGATTAACTGTTATATAAAGAAATTTTAATCGAATAATTTGATTCGATTAACTATTACATAAAGAAATTTTAATCGAATAATTTCATTCGATTAACTATTACATTAAAAAATTTTAATTGAATAATATTATTCGATTAACTATTACATAAAAAAATGTTAATCGAATAATTTCATTCGATTAACTATTACATAAAAAAATTTTAATCGCATAATTTTATTCGATTAACTATTACATAAAGAAATTTTAATCGCATGATTTTTTTCGATTAACTAAAGAAATTTTAATCGAATAATCTTATTCGATTAGCTATTACATAAAGAAATTTTAATCACATAATTTTATTCGATTAACTATTACATAAAGAAATTTTAATCGAATGATTTTATTCGATTAACTATCATAAAGAGAAATTTTAATCGAATAATTTTATTCGATTAACTATTACATAAAGAAATTTTAATCGCATAATTTTATTCGATTAACTATTACATTTAAAAGTTTTAATCGAATAATTTTATTCGATTAACTATTACATATAGAAATTTTAATCGAATAATTTCATTCGATTAACTATTACATAAAGAAATTTTAATCGCATGATTTTATTCGATTAACTAAAGAAATTTTAATCGAATAATTTTATTCGATTAACTATTATATAAAGAAATTTTAATCACATAATTTTATTCGATTAACTATTACATAAAGAAATTTTAATCGAATGATTTTATTCGATTAACTATCATAAAGAGACATTTTAATCGAATAATTTTATTCGATTAACTATTACATAAAGAAATTTTAATAGCATAACTTTATTCGATTAACTATTACATAAAGAAATTTTAATCGAATAATTTTATTCTATTACATAAAGAAATTTTAATCGAATAATTTTATTCGATTAACTATTACATTATGAAATTTTAATCGCATGATTTTATTCGATTAACTATTACATAAAAAAATTTTAATCGAATAATTTTATTTGATTTACACAAATGTAAAGAATTTTTTCAAATAATTTTATTGCAGTAAACATGTTTTCGATTAATTTTATAGCAGTAAAAATTTTAATCGAATCTTTTTTTAATTTACTTTACTAAACAAGTCTTGTTGTAAATTATCCTTATGGAATCACTTTATAGAAAAAAATTAATCGAATAATATTTGTCTAATAAATTTTAATCGAATAATTTTATGCTCCATCTAAAAAATGTAATCGAAAAATTTTATTCGACTTACTATTACAAAAAGAAATTTTAATTGAATAATTTTATTCAATCAACTATTACATATAGAAATTTTAATCGAATAATTTTATTCGATTAACACAAATGTATTAATAATTTTATAGCAGTAAACATTTTTATGATTAGTATTATAACAGTACAAATTTTAGTCGATTTTTTTTATTTCCTTTCTTAACAATTTTTGTTGTAAAATATTCTTATCCAATCATTTTATAGAAAAAATTTAATCGAATAATATTAGTCTTATAACTTTTATTTACAAAAATTTTATTCATATAATTTTATGCTTCATCTAAAAACATGTAATCGAATAATTTTATTCGCTTAACTATTACATATAGAAATTTTAATCGAATAATTTTATTCGATTAACACAAATGTATAGAATTTTTTTCAAATAATTTTGTAGCAGTAAAAATTTTTTCGATTCATTTGATAATTTTTTCTAAAAATTTATAATCGAATAATTTTATTCGATTAATTATTATGTAAAAAAAATTTTAATCGATCAATTTTATTCAATTAACACAAATCCAAATTATCTTTTCGCTTAATTTTATAGCAGTAAACATTTTAATCGATTTTTTTTTAATTCCTTCACTAAATTCTGTTGTAAAATATTCTTAGTCAAACACTTTAAAGGCAAAATTTTATAGAATAATATTATTTATATAAATTTTATTTGCCAAAATTTTATTCGTATAATTTTATGCTTGTTTAAGAATTCCTATTTGGTTATTTGTTCTAAATAAATTGTAAATTTTATTCGATTATGTATTAAGTAAAAAAAATGTCTTCTAATTTTATACTTTTAATAAAAATAATTCTTATATAGTTATTAAAACAGTTTTATGGGACAATTTTATTCGGTTAACATTTATGTAAAAGAAATTCTTTTATTTTATATCAAAAGACTTTAATCGAATAATTTCATTCGCTTAATATTTATGTAAAAAAATTTTTTCGGATAATTTAATGCTTTTCATTAACATATCCTTATTTCATATAAAACAAATGTGTGGAATAATTTTATTCGATAAGCATTTATTTTAAAAAAAATTTTCGATTAATTTTATGCTTAATAAAGCATAATTTCTCTTTCGTTATTTTATATGAAAAGACTTTAATCGAATAATTTTATTACATTAACGTATATGTGAAGAGAAATTTTATGCCCTTTAATAAAATAATTCTTATATATGTAATTATTTCATACAACATTATTCGATTAAAAATTATGTCAAGAATTTTTTCTATTCATTTTGCTTTTATTAAAAAATAATTTCTATTTCGTTATTTTATATGATTTAATCAAATAATTTTATTCCACTAAATTTTATATAAAGAATTTTTTTGAATAGTGTCATGTTTTTTATTAAAATAATTCTTATATAGTTAATTCATTTTAAAAAAAAACTTTTCGAATAATTTTATTCGATTAAAATTTATGTAAAAAAAAATTTTTAAAAATAACTCTTATTTGCTTACTGCTTACCAAAAATTTTTAATCGATTAATTTTATTCGATTAAATTTTGTGTAAAATATTTATTTCTAATACTTTTAAATGGTTAACATTTATTTAGATAATTCCTATTGAAGAAATACTTGTTTTGGTAATTTTTTTTTGCAACAAATTTCAATCGATTAATATATTCGATTATTATTTTTTTGTTATAGATTTAAAATAAAAAATTAATTGGAAAATTTGGCAGCAGAATACTTTATATTAGAATAACTTTAAACGTATACATTTTATTCGATTAATTTTAGTGTTATAGCTTCCGTACCAAAATATGTTATTCGATTAACTTGTTTTTTTTTCAAATAGTTTAAAACGATTAATACTTTGGTAATATGGTATAAAGAAAAAATTAATCGAATAACTTTACTTCATACATCTACTATCTGGTGAAAATAGCGCTATTTCCAGCCTTGACATCATTTTTAAGATAGACGAGATTGCATGTGTCGATTGCTTGTACAATGGCCTTTGGGCGATTACTACTTTCCTTTGCCGAAATTTGAGTTATTTTACGCGAAAAATTTTATAGAAGAACAAATCGTATTGCATGTAAATTCAAACAACCATTTAATATTATGGTTCTTTTCTTGACTTAAATTTTTTGTATCATTTATTTTTCCTCACTCTGTACTAAAATGTGACTTATTTGTACTGCCTAATATATATTTCTGTTTCTAAGTGTTTTCTGGAATATGAATAGCAGTACATGCAGCTGTTTAGGGTACGTGATTTTGTCATTTATCTACCACTGAGTAAACAATAGCAAATGTAGCACGAAAAAAAAACCAGAGACAAGAGCCCTTCTAAATAAAGTTAACAGCAAAGCAATAGAAAAAATATATACAAATCAATTTAGTTGCAAACAATACATACTCGTGCATACACATAAGTCGTATAGTTTATCACATACTCTGGGAAAAACAAAAATGCTTACACACACACACCCACCCACATCCGCACAGATACCTTTTAGTGTGTACATTTGGCTTCATATTAATACAAGTATTTGCACCTGAAAATAGAGAAAACTATTTATTTCCTTAAATTTGCATATGAAAGGATATTGATTTGTTGCTTTTATGCGAGTGATTTTTTCTTTCTTATTTTTGTTGTTATTTTTTTTCTTCTGCTTTTTTATTAGTTGTGTGACTGTCTATGTCAGCTTGCGTTTGTAGTAGTGCCTTTTCTATGTTTGAATAAATTCAAATTATTTATTTTTCCTATGGATGTTTCTTCCGCCTTTTTTTTCCTTTTTAAAATTTTATTTCCACAATTGTGCATGTGTGTGTATGTATTTGTGTGTTTTGTATTTTACATCACCTGCTTTTAGTTTATTTATTGTTTAAATGTTTGTCAATATTTTATTTGCCTCACAATTCAGGCCTTTTATTTAAAAACAAAATATGTAAATAAAAATAAAAATACATATGAATTTCAATTTTGCATGTATAAATATTTATTAAAATAGACTAAAATGTTCTTTAGAAATATTAGATTCATATGAAGCAGAAATCATTAAAATGTTGTTTGGAGCCACCGGATTCATATGTAATAAAAATTACTAAAATTTTCTTTAAAAACACAAGATTCATATGAAATGAAAATTAGTAAAATTTTCCATAAAAACACAAGATTCATATAAAATAAAAAGCATTAAAATTTTCTTTAAAAACACAAGATTCATATGAAATAAAATTTAGTAAAATTTTCTATAAAAACACAAGATTCATATGAAATAAAAATTAGCAAAATTTTATTTAAAAACACAAGATTCATATGAAATAAATAACACAAAATTTTGTTTAAAAACATAAAATTCATATCAAATAAAAATCGCTAAAATTTTCTTTAAAAACTTAAGAAATAAAAATTAGTAAAATTTATTTTGCAAAAATTTCATACAAAATAAGAGTTAGTAAAATATTCTTTAAAAACACAAGATTCATATGAAATAAAAATTAGTAAAATTTTCTTTGCTCTTGGAGGCACCGGATTCATGTGAAATAAAAATCATTAAAATTTTTTTTAAAAATACAAAATTTATATGAAATAAAAATTAGTAAAAAAAATTTAAACACAAAATTCATACAAAATAAAAATTAGTAAAATTTTCATCAAAAAGACAAGATTCATATGAAATAAAATTTACTAAAATTTTCTTTAAAAACACGAGATTCATATGAAATGACACAAAATTCATATCAAATAAAAATCGCAAAAGTTTTTTTTAAAGACTTAAAATTCATATGAAATTCCAAAAAAAAAGGTTTTAACCACAAAATTCATATGAAATAAATATCATTAAAATTTTAAAAACTTATTCCACTGAAATAAATATCACAAAAAATTTCTTTAAAATCAAAAAAATGTATATGAAAAAAATATCACTAAAATTATTCAATTTAACACTAAAATTTTGTTTGAAAATGCAAGATTCATACGAAATAAATACCACAACAGTTTTTCTAAAAAAAAAAACACAAAATTCATATAAAACAAAAATCGTTAAAATTTTCTTTAAAAACTTAAAAGTCATGTGAAATAAAAAAAAATTATTCATCGGTGTTAGTTTCACTATTGTTTGCCTAGAGTTTTTTATTAGCTGGACTGTACTGCTGAATGTAGACTCTGCTAGCTACTGATGAACCTGCCCACTAGACCTTCTGATACAAAATGCCTCAAATTTCGTTACCCTATAGTCCGAAATATCTCTAATTTCTTCAGGTAAAAACCCAATAAACACTTGTTTCTTATAGAAAGCCTTTTCAGACTGCCGTTTGCAGTTTTGTCCCTTAGTTTTATTTCAAATATTGTTTCCAGTTGCAATATATTACCTACGAATTTTATTTATTTGTGTGTGTGTGTGTCCGTCAGTTTTACCTATAAAATCATAATCTAAATAGTTGATAAATGGAAACACAAATATGAATCAGTAAAAATAATTGGAAATATCAACTATACGAATATGTACATATTAGATAAAAACAAGTAAAAGTACTATATTCGGCTGTGCCGAATCTTAAATGCCCTTCACAGATGTAATTATTCTTTCTTTCTTTGTTGCCGAAACAGAAAGTAGGTTTAATTAAAACATAAAAATTATGTTATCGGCTACTTTTATATTTAAGAAAACGTTTAAATTCTTCGGCTAGGAAGCTAAATGTTTGGCTTTTCTTATTTCTAATACCTCTGAACGTCTTTCAAAAATATTATGTATATTTAATTTACAAACAAAACAAAAAATCCGTTTCATGTGCCCCAAAAAGTTCTAATTGTCCAACCGTAGAATCGTCTTTTAGATTTTGTTGGTTTTTAATACCAGTTTACTTCTTTCTGATGTATAAAGGAGGTATAATTCATCATAAAAATCAAAAATAACAAATAAAATGGCTGCTTTTATGAATCAGAATATGTCGATTTTCCAACCCTGGAACCGAATTTTTAATTTTCTAATACTAATTTAATTTTTTCTGATATATAAAATAGCTTTAATTCACTAAAAGCACAAAATTTGGCATTTATGTATGTACTATTATGTACGAAAAATATTTCGATTTTCCAACCCTGGAACCGAATTTTTAGTTTTTAAAATTTTTGATACCAATTTAATTCTTAGCGAAGTATAAAAAAGGTTTAATTCACTGAAAAAACCCAAAATTGGGAACTTATATAGTTACTTTTATGTACCAAAATATTTCGATTTTCCAACCCTGAAACGGAATTTATAATTTTTTGATACTAGTTTAATTTTTTCTGAAATATCTAATAGGTTTAATTGACTAAAAGCAAAAAATTTGGAATTTATGTATGTACTATTATGTACGAAAAATATTTAGATTTTCCAACTCTGGAAGTGAATTTTTATATTTTTACCAATGCAATTCTTAGCGAGGTGTAACATAGTTTTACTTGACAAAAAAATTAAAATTTTTAAACTTTTTGGTCACTTTCATGTACCATAAAATATTTCATTTGTCCAACCCTGGGATCGAAATTTCGATTTTTTAAGATTTTAATACCAATTTTGTTCTTCCTGAATTATAAAACAGCTTTAATTAGCAAAAAGAAACAACGTCAATTGCCTTTTTGGTCACTTTTATGCAGAATAAATATATCAATTTCCCAACCCTGGCAACGAAATTTAAATTTTTTTTACCAATGCAAACTTTAAAGAGGCATGAAATAGTTTTATTTAAGAAAAACTTAATATTTGTAACCATTTAGGTCATTTTTATGTACACATAATATCGCAGTTATCCAACTCTGGAATCAAAATTTTTATTTTTTTTAATTTTTGACACAAATTTTGTTTTTCCTGAACTAAAAAATAGTTTTAATTAGTAAAAAACAACGTCAATTGCCTGTTTGGTTACTTTTATGTTTAAAAAAAATTTCAATTTCCCAACCCTGGAAGCGAAATTTAAATTTTTAAAATTTTCTTTATCAATGCAAATCTTCATGAGGTATAAAGTAGTTTTGTTTAAGAAAAACTCGAATTTTGCAACCATTTTGGTTATTACATGTACTACAAAAAATATTGCATGTACCAAAAAACATTTAATTTTTCCAACCCTGGAAACGAAATTTAAATTTTTTTTGTTTGTTTTTTTTTTATCAGTGCAACGCTTCTTGAGGTATAAAGTAGTTTTATTTACGAAAAATTGCAAATTTTTTAAAATGTAGGTAACTTTCATGTACCATAATATATTGCACTTGTCCATCCCTGGATTCGAAATTTTATTTTTTATTTTTCAATTTTTGATACCAATTTTGTTCTTCCTAAATTATAACACAGTTTTAGTTAGCATAAAACAAAAAAAAACAACATCAGTTGCCTGTTTGATTACTTGCATGTATAAAAAAAATCAATTTCCCACCCCTGGAAGCAAAATTTGAATTTAAAATTTTTGATTTTTTTTTCTAATGTAAAGCTTCATGACGTATAAAGTGGTTTTGTTAAAGAAAAACTTGAAATTTTTAACAATTTTAGTTACTACATGTACTACAAAATACGGAATAGGCCGAAAAAAAATTTTTAATTTCCCATCCCTGGAAAAAAAATTTTATTTTTTTAGTTTTTAATAGACCATTGAGGCTCCCCAAAGCACGAAATAGGTTTAACTTACAAACATTAAAATAAATAATTGATTTTTGGTATAAATCTTGCATCGAGAAATAGGTGTAAGCTTCCCAGCTCTGGAACCATACTTTGGATCTTTCTGAATAGCAGCCTATTAGTTCATTTCCAATCCAACGGTCCAAGAACGAAGTCTCTAGCTCTTCTGGGGGCTTGGGAAAACCGATTTCACGTACAGACGGACGGACAGACGGACATCGCTCAACCGTCATGGCTATTAATAAGGATCCAGAATATATATACTTTATGGGATCCCATATGCATATCGAAGAAATTACACACGGAATGACAAACCTATATATACCCTTTCACTTTTTTGTGAAGGGTATAAAAAAAATTAAATTTCCCAACCCTGGAAGCGAAATTTAATTTATTTTTTTTTGTTATATTTTTACCAGTGTAACTCTTCCTAAGGTATTAAGTGGTTTTATTTTAGAAAAACTTAAAATTTGTAACCATTTGTGTCACTTTCATTTACTACAAAATATCGCATTTGTCCAACCCTGGAATCGAAATTTAGATTTTTTTTAAATTGTAATACCAATTTTATTTATAAATTCTAAAATAGTTTTTATTAGCAAAAAAACTTACTTCTTTGTCTAAAAAACATAAAAATAAAATTTGCAATATCCCATCCCTGAAAAAAAAATTTTATTCTTTTAAGTTTTAATACATATTTCATTCTTGCCAAAGTATGAAATAGGTTTAATTAACAACAAAACAAAACAAAAATAATCTATTTTTGCTAGTTAATTTTGCGTCCAGAAATAGGTGTAAGCTTCCCAGCTCTGGAACCGTATTTAGTATTTTTCTGAATATAAATACCACTCTATTTAAGTTCGTTTCCAATCCATCAGTCGCTAGCTCTTCTGGGGACTTGGGAAAACAGATTTCACGTACAGACAGACGGACATGGCTCAATCGTCATCGCTGTTCATAAGGATCCAAAAAATATATATATATATATATATATATATATATATATATATATATATATATATATATATATATATATACATATATATATAATTTATGGGGTCCCATATTAATATTGAGGAAATTACACACGGAATGACAAACATATCCTTTCACTTTTTTGTGAAGGATATAATTACGAATGCTGGTACATGTGTTTTCCCCCTTTCAAATACTCGTAATATAAAATTTTTTAAATTTTTTTTGGGTAGTAGTGAAGTTGCACAAATTAAATTTCCCAAAATAAATTTATATTCGTATTTATAAAATATAATAATAAAACTTAACTTACTAACCTCAATTAAGTATCTAACGAAATCCAATACTTATTTCATTGTGCCTTATTTTTTTATTATTTTTTTTTAATTTAAAATCCTACCACTTTTATAGCCAAATGCCTTAACATGGCTTATATCCTTAAGACTTGTGTAATACAAAAATTTATGTTGCTTTTTCTCCACAAGAGAGAAGACACACAGAGGAGAATGATAGAAAGAGAGAACGAGAGCGATAGTGAGGTGGCATGAAAAGAAAAAACTCCTTAAATTGTAGTCAATGGTTTAAGATTTTAACCACAAAATATGTTAAAACACTGCCATGGAAAATCTATACAACAACACCAAGTCCGTTACTGACAATGCAATCAGATGCCATATACACCTACAAACACACTAACACACATACATGCATGCCTGCATTCATACATATGTGTGGGAAGCCTATATTACATAAGTAAGTTTAAGACATGCTTACACTTGTATGTGTAACCACACAAATAACAAGTAGCACACACTCACACCAACGCCTGAACTATTTAGCACTCCTGCATGAACAAGATTGTGTTTGTTTTTGCTCTCCTCCAACAGCGTCTTTATTGACTTTAAGTCGGTTTTATTGGAAAATCTATTGTTCTTGCTTAGAGATTTTTTACACATTCTTATAAGTGTATTATTAAAGACTGTATATACAGGGTGATTTTTTGCTAGCTGGTTTTTATTATGCAAAAACAAAAATCCCGCTATTGCCAGTGTAGTGCAACTTAACAGCAAAATTTAAGCTTTTCAATTAAACAATTCATAGAAAAAAATTTCTTATCACGGAAACCAAAAGGCGAAAAAAAAATTCTCTATAAATTATATTGAAATTTGTGTTGTGTTTTCTTGTATTTAAGATATTTTATAACAAATGTCTCTTGTGGGATATTTTGTCTATAAATTTACTGAAAATTGTTCAACCAACATCGCAATAGATAGACATCAAGTTAGAAAATTTTTTGCTTAAAAGAAGCTGCCCGGGTATGAGTACTCGTATTTGATTTGTTTTTATTTGTAGACCCGGGGGGAGTTTTTAAACATAAACATCAATAATGAGCACAACATGATAAAATGTATATCTACACTAGGGGAATTTATTTGGCAAAATATATATGGCGAAAACTTAATTGCGGGCAAGAGTGTAGGAAGATGTTCACAAGAATTGCAGCATAAATGAGCTTAAAAGAAAAATAATGTTAAATTATATATAAAAATTTAAAAGAAAAGAAAATTGAATTGCAAAAAATAAAATAAATATTTAAAGTTGTATTTATTTTTCTAATTTAAATCTTTAGTTTTAGCCAGCACAACAATTTAGTCGCATGCTAGAAAAGTTTCCGTAACAAAACTGCCACTTGCTTGTCTTTGCAACGCATAAATAACATTTTGAAAATAAATCAAATTCTCTTAAATCCCGTTTTTGTAAGCAACATTTTTTGCATGCAAGTGTGTGCATCCGTAATATTTTTTTCCTTTCAACTACTTTAACTCTACTCAAACAAACACTAAAACAAAAACCCCGGCCAAAGGAAATAATTGGTCAAGTAGATTCTCAAATGCCCTTCATATTAATAAATAAAGCAATTGCTAAAATACAGCTAAATTAACTTAAACGAAATCAAAAAAAAGTCACTACAACAGGATCAAGTATTACAATTTTGCTGATTTACCATATGAATATGGCGCACAGTGGGACAGTGTCAGACAGTTCGCTGCAGACACTATGAGTGGCATGAAATCATTAAAAAATTATTACTAGTATTATATTAACCAAATTAAGAAGAAATAATTAATAAAAATCCACCACGCCCACCGCCCATGCAATGCAAAACGATATTTTCGCCTACCGATTTTTTCTATCCAAGCAAAAGCTTTCAGAATTCATAGACATTCTTTAAGTAATTAAAAAGGAGGCTCGGCCGATCTTTATTAATATCAGCCATGCCCGTCGCTCAAGAAATCCATATAAAATACCCTTCAAAATAGAATTTGTCATTCCGTGTATAATGCAGCGAAATATCCCTCTGAGACCCCATGAAGTATACTACATATTCTTGATCAGTAATAAAATCTAAGACGATCTGGCCATGTCCATCCGTCCGTACGTCTGTCTGTGGAAGTCACAATTCCGTCCAAATGAAAATAGTTGCTTAGAAGTTGGTTTTGTTCTTCTTAGGGGAACTCTTTTCCCCTCTGGCCTCGATTCAGCTTATTAACGAGCTTGACCTGTGCTATCCTTTATGATATATTTACACGGAATATCAAGAATCTGGCTTTTTTCGTTTGGACTGAATCGTGATTTCCAGTGAAATGAAAAAGTACCTTTCCAAAAAAATACTTTTCTGAAAAATTTCGCTTCTAAAAAGTAATTTTCTGAAAAAGTACATTTCCATAAAAGTAGTTATCTGAAAAGGTACTTTTCTGAAAAGGTACTTTTCTAAAGTACTTTATTCAAAAAGTGCTTATCTATGAAGGCACTTTTCTATAAAAGTACTTTTTTGAAAAAGCACTTTTCTATAAAAGTACTTCGCTGAACAAGTACTTTTCTATAAAGGTACTTTTCTGTATAAGTACTTTTCTGAAAAAGTGATTTTCTACGAAGGTACTTTTCTATAAAAGTACTTTTTTGAAAAACCACTTTTGTATAGAAGTACTTTTCTCAACAAGTACTTTTCTATAAAGGTACTTTTCTGTATAAGTACTTTTCTGAAAAAGTGCTTTTCTATGAAGGTACTTTCCTATAAAAGTACTTTTTTTTAAAGCACTTTTCCATAAAAGTACTTCGCTGAACAAGTACTTTTCTATAAAAGGTACTTTTCTGTATAAGTACTTTTCTAAAATAGCGCTTTTCTAAGAAGGTACTTTACTATAAAAGTATTTTTTTGAAAAACCACTTTTGTATAGAAGTACCTTTCTGAACAAGTACTTTTCTATAAAAGTACTTTTCTGAATAAGTACTTTTCTGAAAAAGTGCTTTTCGGAAAAAATTGTTTTTCTATGAAGGTACTTTTCTATAAAAGTACTTTTTTGAAAAAGCACTTTTCTATAAAGGTACTTTTCTGAATAAGTACTTTTCTGAAAAAGTGCTTTTCTATGAATTTACTTTTCTATAAAAGTACTTTTTTTAAAAAAAAACACTTTTGCGTAGAAGTACTTTTCTGAACAAGTACTTTTCTGAATAAGTACTTTTCTGAAAAAGTGCTTTTCTGGAAAAAGTGCTTTTCTTTGAGGGTACTTTTCTATAAAAGTCCTTTTTTTAAAAAGCACTTTTCTATAAAAGTACTTTTCTGAAAAAGTACTTTTCTATAAAGGTACTTTTCTTAATAAGTACTTTTCTGAAAAAGTGCTTTTCTATGAAGTTACTTTTCTATCAAAGTACTTTTTTGAAAAAGCACTTTTCTATAAATGTACTTTTCTGAACAAGTGCTTTTCTATAAAGATACTTTTCTGAAAAAGTAGTTCATCACTGATCAAGAATATGTAGTATACTTTATGGGGTTTGAGTGGGATATTTCGCTACGTTACATACGGAATGCCGAAGTGATTATAACCTCCAATTCTTGGAGGGTATAAAAACTGCTGTATTTGGGGGCGTGGCATTTTCTCACTTTTAGAAACTTTATTGACTAATCTTTCATTCTAGGCAGTGACTGGCACAACTACTTCTTTTGCTTGGAGACCGACCCGCTCTAGACCACATCCTAAAAAAAAAGACATTCTTACAATTCAAAATAGTTCTAGAGTTTACTTTCCAGTTCCTACTTACCGTAAATCTGTAGCCACATTTACACTGATCCACTTTAAGGTCTCTGGGATTGCATAAACTTTCGCTTGAGAAATACGGATTTTGACAAAAGAAACACTTCTGTGTGTAGTAGCACAATCCATAATTTAATTATATTTCATAGCACACTTTCTGTTCATTGTTGAAAGGTCAAAAAACAAAATAGCACCAACTTACTTGCCAAGTTAGCAGCCATAAAAAATAGAGCAACACTAATTCGCATAAACACGCACACACATTCAGACTGGCAGAAAAAAAAAACAACTGCAAACAGGGTTTATATTTTTACAACATATTTAATAGGATTTACACTATTTTATTCAAGCGTTTCTCTTCTCCTCTACTCTACGACCACATTCACTTCGCAGCTCAGCACAATTGCAGTGCTTGTATTGAATTAAAAGCGAAAAATATATGAGAAAAAAAGTAAAATTCATAGATTTTTTTTATTGTTATGACATAGAGGTTAAATATTTACCACCACTGTACGAGTACATTCTGACAGTTTTTTTCCCCCTGCATACTTTTTTATGAATATTTTTTTATTGCTACTTTGCAAAATAAATGAATTTTTCGCAAAATATTTATGGCACAAACTACTACCGCAATATAAGCAGCACTCACTCACACACTCACTCATACACTCACATACACACACGCACACAGCAGCAAGCAGAGATATAAAGCTTTGCATGTTGCATGAGTAGCAGTGAATGTAACAACTAGTGTTGGTAATAAGTAAATGTAATTAATTCGTAGGATTTTTTATGAGTGCGAGTGATGCGAGTGATACGAGTGCTATATGGTCGTTTTATGGTATTGTCATCACGTTTAGAAGTGATTAAAATGAATTAAGGTTTTTACTATAAAATTAAGCGAAAATGTAATAATATTTTGTTATAAAAAAATAAATAATTAAATGACCAACAACAGCGGAACTATTGTTAAAAATATTTCTTGGCAACTAACAGTTTATTACACGTGCGGAAATTAATTTGAAAATTGCAGAGATTTAAAAATATATTCAATTTAATTTATAAACTATTATCTTTTATTTTTTAGTGACATCATTTAAAATGACATTTAAATAAAGATTGTCATGTAAAATGTTGTATCGTCCTATTTATTGCTGTATTAAATCCAATTGAGACATAATTTAATTCAAAAAGATACAATGAAACCTTACGCAATTTATGCGTTAGAGCAGAGTAGCTGTTTTCGAAAGCCACCACACTTTCATCATCAGTACTTAAAAGTATTTTAGCTTATCACCACTTACTAAGTGACTTGGTTGCACATTATAACAGTTTTTATACCCTCCAAAGAAGAAATTGTAGGGTATATTCACTTTATCATTCCGTGTGTAACACAGTGAAATATTCCTCTAAGACCCCATAAACTATATATATTCTTGATCAGTGATGAAATCTAAAACGATGCAGCTATGTCCGTCCGTCTGTGGAAATCGCAATTCAGTCCAAACGAAAAGAGCCACACCCTTGAAATTCGGTATAGATATATTTTGAAGGAGAGCACAATTAAGACCGTAAATGGGCTAAATCGGGCCACGCAGTGAAATGGTGTTTTTTGAAAAAAAGATACTTATTTGGAAATGTAATTTTTAAATATATAATTTTCGAAAAAAATATTTTAATATGTGCTTTTTGAATAGGAAAAGTTTGTGGAGAAGGTACTTTTTGATAATGGTACATTATGAAAGGAGCACTTATCTATTTACTTAAAAACTCTGTTTATAAAAGCGAATTTTTTAAAAAGTATTTTTTTGGAAAACAACTTTTCTTTGGGCAAAAGTATGTTTTTAGACAATCATTTTTTCAGAAAAGTACTTTTTCAGAAAAGCACTTTTTTAGAAAAGTATATCTTTTAGAAAATTATAGAAAAGTACTTTTATAGAAAAGTACTTTTTCGGAAAAGTACTTTTATAGAAAAGTACTTTTTCCGAAAAGTACTTTTCAGAAAAGTAGTTTTACGGAAAACTACCTTTTCAGAAAAATACTTTTTCAGAAAAATATTTTTTGGAAAATTACTTTTTTAGAAAAGCACTGCTATAGAAAAGTACTTTTTCTGCAAAGTACTTTTTCCAGAAAAGTACTTTTTAGAAAAATACTATTTTTTAGAAATATGCTTTTTTAGAAAAGTACTTTTAAAGAAAAACACTTTTTCAGAAAAGTACTTTCATAGAAAAGTACTTTTTCAGAAAATTACCTTTATAGAGGTGTAGTTATTCAGAAAAATAATTTTATAGAAAACTATTTTTCTGAAAAGTACCTTCATAAAAAAGTACTTGTTCAGAAAACTACTTTTATAGAAAAACACTTTTTCAGAAAAGTACTTATTCAGAAAAGTATCTTTCCAGATAAGTACTTTTAGGGAAAAGTACTTTTTCAGAAAAGTACTTTTATGGAAAAGTACTTTTTCAGAAAAGTACTTTTATGGAAAAGTACTTTTTCAAAAAAGTACTTTTATGGAAAAGTACTTTTTCAAAAAAGTACTTTTATGGAAAAGTACTTTTTCAGAAAAGAACTTCTTTTCAGAACTTTTTGAGAAAAGTCCTTTTTTAGAAAAGTTATTTCTCAGAAAATCACTTTTTTAGAAAAGTACTTTTGCATATAAGTACTTTCATGGAAAAATACTTTTTCAGAAAAGTACTTTTATATCACTTTTGTTAGAAAAGTACTTTCTCAGAAGTACTTTTTCCAGAAAAGCACTTTTTAGTAAAGAAATTTTTTAAAAAAGGACTTCAAAAAATTTTCTTTTCAGAAAATTATCTTTTCAGAAAAGTACTTTTTCCAGAAAAGTACTTTTTTCAGAGAAGTACTTTTTTCAGAAAAGTACTTTTTCCAGAAAAGTACCTTTTCCAGAAAAGTATTTTTTCCAGAAAAGTACTTTTTAACAAAAAAAAATTGTTTAAACTATTTTTCAGAAAAAGTTTTTTTTGAAAGGTACTTTATTGAAAAAAGTACTTTCTTATAGCATATTTTTTTGAACCAGCACTTTTAAAGAAATTTATTCATTTGAAAAGCGGTTTTTGGTAAAGGTACATTTTGACAAAAAAAAACTTTCTGGATGGCATATTTTATTATTTATGAAAATAAGAAAATTTTGTGCACTTTAGTCAAAGGACAGTTGAATCAAAACGAAGATACTAATACCGAAATGAATTTATTAACAAATTACATAAAATATGCTATTGTTTGCGGTGGTTAGGCCTTTTTTAAAGTCCTCTAACAAAATTGAGGGTATTAAGAAAAGTAATAAATTATTAAAAAAAATATGTTTGTTATTGTTGTATGTTGTTATGAATTTTAGTGAACAAACCTTAACCGCAAATCAGTTCCTATTAAATATAAGCAAACTAAGACTGCTGCAATTGTTTAACAACAATTTAATTGAATTCTGGAAACTATGTAAGAGCTGGTTTCACAAAATGTCTCTGTACTAAAACTTAAAACCACCATTTAATTCCTTTGTTGTCTCTTGTTTACGGCTAGTAACCAAAACGCGTAAAATCTCTTACTCCCCGCGTGCCGTATAATTTAACAAATGGGCTTAAACTCAAGACTTAAGGAAAAAACTTTTGCGGTTGCACAAAGTTTTAGTTTTATAAAGTATTTGTATTGCAACTAATTGAATTAAATAAGCGTATAGCGGCGGTTGGTGGCAAAGACGGCAGCGTAAACGAGATGTGTCACAATAACACACACTAAATAATTTCCTTAGAAATTTTCTATTTGAAGAAGAAAGTAGTTCATGTGGAATTATATTCGGCTAAAGGAAAACTTAACTTTTGCCAAAAGTTGCAACAATTGCAACCAGTCGTGTAATAAAAGGATAAAGTTGTCTTTTCATTTGGGCTTTTTATGAAAATATGCAATGATTGATGGAAGAAAAGTGCACCAGGAAACAAAAATTACTTCAGAAAATGTAAAACTTTATTAAATACGGGTATTCATAATAAATTAAAAGAGGAAATTACAGTTTTCCCTAATATCGAGAGCAAGTTTCTGTTGACATTCAAGGGAAATTTTCTATCAAAATTTTACTTGTTGAAAATTTAGTTTACAGCAAAAATTTTAGCCTGTAGGAGGCTAATTTATCTTCAACTGAAAAAATTCGTCCAAATTTTAAGCCAAATTTTCTGTAGCAAAAACTTTGCCTGCGAATTTTCTTCAAAAAATTCTTAGCAAATTTTTTTTAATGTAAGCCAATGCTTTTTATGATAAAATTGTCAACAAATTTCTTTTGGAAAAAATTTTCAGCCAATTATTTTTAGAATAAATCAAATTTCAGCAAATTTTTTTTTTTAAGAAAAAAAATTTTTAGCACATATTAAAAAAAAATTCAGCAAATTTTGTTTAAAAAAATTCTCCATAAATCTTTTACAGAAAAGAAAAATTTAATGTGAATTTTTTATAGTCAGAAAAAAATTTGTCTGCAATGTTCAAAAAATTGATCTGTAAATTTTTTATAAAAAAAAACTTTTCTGCAAATTTTTTATAGAAACAATTTTCCGGGAAATTTTTTTTTATAGAAAAAATTTTTCTGCAAATTTTTTATAGAAAAAATTTTTCTGCAAATTTTTTTTTATAGAAAAAATTTTTCTGCAAATTTTTTTTATAGAAACAATTTTCCGGCAAATTTTTTATAAAAAAATTTTCTGCAATTTTTATAGAAAAAATTTTTCTGCAAATTTTTTTTATAGAAAAAATTTTTCTGCAAATTTTTTTTATAGAAACAATTTTCCGGCAAATTATTTATAAAAAAAATTTTCTGCAATTTTTTATAGAAAAAATTTTTCTGCAAATTTTTTGTATAGAAACAATTTTTCTGCAAATTTTTTTTTATAGAAAAAATTTTTCTTCAAATTTTTTATTGAAAAAATTTTTCTGCAAATTTTTTATAACAAATATTTTCTGCAATTTTTTTATGGAAAAAATTTTTCTGGAAATTTTTTATAAAAATATTTTCTGCAATTTTTTTATAGAAAAAATTTTTCTGCAAATTTTTTATAGCAAACAGTTTTCTGCAAATATTTTATTAAAAAAATTTTCTGCACATTTTTTATAAAAAAAAATTTTCTGCAAATTTTTTATTGAAAAAATTTTTCTGCAAATTTTTTATAGAAAAAATGTTTCGGCAAATATTTTTCTGCAAATTTTTTTTAGAAAAAATTTTTGTGCAAATTTTTTATAGAAAAAATGTTTTGGCAAATATTTAAAAAAAATTATTCTGTAAATTTTTTATAGAAAAAATTTTAGTGCAAATTTTTTATAGAAAAAATTTGCCTGAAATTATTTGATGGAAAAAATTTTTCTGCAAATATGTTATAAAAAAATTTTTTCTACAAACTTTTTATAGAAAGAATTTTTCTGCAAAATTTTTTTTATAGAAAGAATTTTTCTGCAAAATTTTTTTTTATAGAAAAAATTTTTCTGCAAATTTTTCATCGAAAAAATTTTTCTGAAAATTTTTTGTAGAAAACATTTTTCTGCAAATTTTTTATAGATAAAATTTGTCTGCAAATTTTTTATAGAAAATATATTTCTACATATTCTTTTATAGAAGAAATTTCTCAGCAAATATTCTATAGAGAAAACTTTTCTGCAAAATATTTTTAAAAAATTTTTTTTATTAAAAAATATTTTCTGTAAATTTATATAGAAAAAAACGTGAGTAAATTTTTTATAAAATAAATTTGTGTGAAAAAAATTTTTTTCTCCCATTTTTTTATAAAAAAATTTTTCTCTAACTTTCTTAAAAAAAAAATTTCTGAAAATTTTTAAAAGCAAATATTTTTCCAAAAATTTTTTACGCAAAATATGACTGTAAAATTTTTCCCAGAAAACAAGTTTTTTAAAAAATTTTTTTGTAGAAAAAATTTATCTGTAAATATTCCACACAAAAAAATTTTCTACAGAAGGAATATGTGTGTGCAAATTTCTTTGCGTTGAAGTTAAATTTCCTATAAAATAATTTGTTATACCCGATAACGAATTTTGAATAAAAACAGTATGTTTGATTACAACTATTTTTAATGAAATTATTTCCTCCTACTCTTGGCTCCATTCCATTTAAAACTTCTTTTGTGGAAGATTGATTATTTTTAGAATTAAGAGTATAAAAATGAGCAACTTCCTTCATTAGACACATGAGCAGGCAGGCCTTAGAATATATTGCTAATTTCACTACCGCGTTTTAACTGCTGAAAAAGCTGATAAATTTTTATGTATTTTAAAAAAATATATATAAGAAAAATTTCAGCCATTAGTGAAAGCAAATAACAAAACACGCCTTTATTGCAGTTTTCTTTTTTATGTGCGCAAACATTTATGACTGCTTGTAGTTTTCACCACATAGTGAAATAAATAGTTTTCTAAATGCAGAAGCCATCACCCTACATTAAGGAGATTATTGTGAGTTTAAGCTGGGATTTGCAACATTTAAAATTGAAGTACTTTAAGGAATTCCATTACTTCAGTACTTTATTGAATTCCATTTGCAGTAACTTATATACAAATTCTGATTGATCTGAAAAAAGTTTCTTTATACTCGTATGTGTTTATAAGGCTATCCCATGTCGCTTTTGCTTAGCCAGTCAAATATATCAGTCATGTCTTTGCTTATGGCTTCTCATCCTTTTCTGTCTTAATTTCACAACAATAGCTATTAAAATTGGTTTTGTACAACTTCGCTCATAAACTCTAATGACTGTTATTATTACTTGGGTTTTAACTAATAATAGTTGGCAAATCTGCAGACAAGTATAAAATCCATATGGGAAATGTACGAGTACACAAAAAAATAAAAACGAGGCAAACATGCGACCAGAACAGAATGGTAAAAGAAAATGCAACCGGTATTATATACTCAGCCACCTTGTCATTTCATTATTAATGTATTGAAAAGTTAATGTGATTTTTTAGCAATAAAAATAGCAGAAATAGAAATAAAAAACACATGAATACTATAATTTCCAGAGTGATAATAAAAAATTTATTCATAATTTCAATAATCTTTATGGGCCAATAGCGACAGCAGTATACACTTACCCTTTTAACAGCAACAAGAACAAGCCTTTATGCTCCCAAAAAGGCTGTACGCATGTGGTAGTGAACGGAAATAAAACCGAACGAACGTATTAAAAATTTTAATTTAATATTTTTATTGTTTAAGTTTATGAGGCATGAAAGATTTGCTAAGGTGTGCGCCAGAGAACTTGTGATTTCGAATGTAATTTAATGTTGAAGAAATACAGTAAATTTTAATTTTAGTAATGATATTTGAAATTACTTATGCAGCACCATTAAAATATTTAAATTGCTCATAAATTATTCGGCAGCCTGAAAGTACACTATACTATTTAACAAATTGTGTTTAGGCATAAAATGTACACCAGTACGTATGATTGTTGTTAAATGAAATTGCTTATGGCAGCTTTTGATGCTATTTTACAATTATTTGAATTAAAACCAAAATAACAATATTTCAAAGAAACATTGTTTTATTCAAAAAAAAAATAAATCTTTTATATTTTGAAAGCTTATTTCTCTTTATTTTACTTATTACTTAAAAATCAGTTTATTTTAATATAAAATTTTATAATAGAATCATTTCCTAACCAATGATTTTTCATTGCCGTTTTTATTACTTTCGTTTCATAAATTTTCTAAGCGCATGAATAAACCCATATCTCTCGAACATAAAAAGATATATTGGCATCATGTAAGAGCAGCACATTTTGTTCATTTAATGTCTGTTGAGGTATTTAAAAAATATTACATTTTCACATTAAAATATTTATTTGGCATTACTGCAACAAATTAAAACATGTGCTAACACTTTATTCTATAGCATGGCAGATCACATAAATATTCTGTCGTGTTCATGGCGGTGCTACTGCTGCCATGGTGGTTGTTGGATGGTTGCTGGTCAGCAAATCGTCAACCAATGGCAAACCAAACGTACGAGCGTTAAAATATTTTTATAAACAAGAAAATAAATTTTTATTACAGTTATTTGTATAATTTAATAATTTAAGCATTAAAATGCATATATTTTTTATGACATTTTAAGATTTCCATAAAAAGAAGCCTTCTGGCCGTACTTAAAAACAAGATAATTTATATGCACTTACAGAAGAAATTTCCTTCGATCCAAAATATATTTTACAATTTTTTGTATCTGAGCTAATAGAATTGTTAGTTCATTAATTGTAGATTGAAAATAACGTGGTGAATAAATTTCCTTTGGGCAGAGAGTGAAATATGATCTAAGATAACGTTATCCTCTAGATAAATTCTAGCCACTCTTAGATCTAAAATTTTCTGCAGTTAGCCTGTGAAAAACATCGCATATGAATGTACGAGGGATGTTTAATAATCCCGTGACTTCTTAAATTTCCCTGGCAGTCAACCTTATGAATTTTAAGAAAAATTAAAAGCAAGAAACCAAGATAAAACTTGGTCAGGAATTCATTTACTGAGTTCCGTTGAGGTCGGTACAGAAGTGAGGTCTTACGTTCAGGTCACCCTGCCTGAAATCGTTCATAAAAATCATGGAATAATATTGGATTATTAAACTGCTAACCCCATCCAGCATATGCTCCAGATTTAGTGCCCGGAAAGGGTAATAAGAGATTTAGGTGGAATGAAAAAATCGTAACCGAAACAAATGCCTATTTTGAGGGACTTGAGAAACCCTATTACAAGGAGGGAATAGGAAAAACAAAAAACGCTCTAATAAAGAAGGTATTGGATCTAAAAGAAATTTTATTAAAATAAATTTATTCAAAAAAACTCTCAGCAGAAAAGTGTTATTGAGATAAGTTTTCTAATACAATTTTTACAAATAATATATAATATATTTTATGTAATATTTTTAATGGAAACATCATTTTTTTATAAAAAAAAAATTAATTCAAAAACCCTTAACTAGAAAAATCTTATTAAGATAAGTTTTCCATAACAACTGCTTATGAATAATTTTGTTATTCGAAAAATACTTTAATCGAATAATAATTTAATCGATTAATAATATAATCGATTAATAATTTATTCAAATAATTTTAATTGAAATTATTCAACCATTTCATTCTTGTAGTTTGTATCTTTTCCACACATATACATATTTTTTATTCAATAATATCATGCAAACATTATTCATTATTCGAATAATTTTTATTAAAATAAATTTATTCAAAAAAAACCTCTCTAGAGAAATATTATTGAGATAAGTTTTCCATTACAATTTTTACAAATAATTTTTTAATCGATTAATATTTTTAATGGAAACATCATTAATCGAATAATTTTTATTAACAGAAATTAATTTAAAAACCCTTAACTTGAATCTTATGAAGATAAGTTTACCATAACAACTGTTTAGGAATAATTTTGTTATTCGAATAATAATTTAATCGAATAATAATTTAATCGATTAATAATTGAATCGATTAATAATAGTAATCAAGTAATGTTTATTCGAATAATTATTGTATAAAAAATTTCATACAAATTACTCAAGTTCGAATAACTTCAATATATAATAATAATAATAATAATAATAATAATAATAGAAACGTCAATATTGGAAAATGTATTATGAAAATAAATTTATGTATTGAAAAAATCCCTTGACTAGAAAAGTCATATTAAGATAAGTTTTATTTTTTTTTTATTCGAATAAAAGTTTAATCGAAGAATATATGAATAGAATAATATTTATTCAAAAAGTTCTTGTATAAGAAATATCATACAAATTACGATTATTTGAATATTTTCGATAGATAATAATGGAAAGATCATTATTCGAATATATTTTATGAACTTTTCATAGAAATAAATTTATATAAAAAACCTTAACTAAAAAAATCACATGAAGAGAAGTTTCAGATCACAATTTTTTATGAATAATATAAAGTTCTTATATAAAAAAGTGCGTACAAGCTACCAATATTTGAATAATTTCAACAAATAGTAATGCAACATCATTATTCGAATACTTTTTAGGGACTTTTTATAGAAATAAATTTATACAAAAAACCTCAACTAACAATATCATATTAAGATACTTTTAAGATCACAATTTATTTTTAATAATTTTTTTATTCGAATAAAAGTTTAATCGAATAATATATTAATCGAATAATTTTTATTAAAAAAATTCTATATACAAAAATTGCATACAAACTACCAATATTTGAATAATTTCAACAAATGGTAATGTAACATCATTATTCGAATACTTTTTATGGAAATAAATTTGTACAAAAAAACTCAACTAAAAAATCACATAAGATAAGTTTTAGATCACAAATTTTTATGAATAATTTTTTCATTCGAATAGAAGTTTAATCGAATAATATATTACTCCAATAATTTTTATTAACAAAATTCGTATATAAAAAAATTTCATACAAACTAAAAATATTTGAATAATTTCAACAAATAGTAATGTAACATCATTATTCGAATACTTTTTATGGAAATAAATTTATACAAAAAAACCATAAAACTATTATGAATAATAGTTTTTATTCGAATAATAGTTTAATCGAATAATTTTTATTAAAATGTTTCTTGTATAAGAAATTTCGACAGATAATAATGGAAATATCATTATTCGAATACTTTTATGGAAATATATTTATACAAAAAATGTTAACTAGAAAAATTTTATGAAGATAAATTTTCTAACGCAATTTTTTAGGAATAATGTTTTTATTTGAATTATATTTTATTCGAATCATATGTTAATCTAATAATTTTATTGGAATACTTTTTATAGAAATAGATATATTCAAAGAACCTTAACTAGAAAAAGCTTATTAAGATAAGTTTGCTATCACAATTTTACGAAATAATTTTTTTTATTCGATTAATAGAAAAATTTAATAAGATTTTTCTATTAATCGAATAAAAAAATGATTTCTTAAAATTGTGTTAGAAAACTAATCTTAATAAGATTTTTCTAGTTAAGGTTTTTTTGAAGTTTTCTATCACAATTTTAAGAAGTTATTTTTTTATTCGATTAGTAGAAAAATCTTATTAAGATAAGTTTTCTATTACAATTTTAAGAAATTATTTTTTTATTCGATTAGTAGAAAAATCTTATTAGGAATAATTTTCTGTCATAATTTTAAGAAATTATATTTTTTTATTCGATTAATTAATCGAATAATATTTTAATCGAATAACATTTTATTCGAATAATATTTTAATCGAATAATTTTTATTCGAATAATTCTTATAAAAAAAATTTGAAAATTATTTGAATAATTTCAATATACAATAATTTTATTCGAATAATACTTTTTGAATGACATATTAACCGCATTTTTTATTGAGCGAATAGCTTATAATCACATAATATTGGTAATTGAATTTTATATTCAAATTACGTAATCGATTAAGTATTAGTGCTTTTTGTTTGTTGTGTAGTCAAATATGTCTATACCAGTGCATCTCATGTAGACACAACTTGATCACTTAACAATAAGAAAAGCTTTAATATTTAATAAATTAACTGAGATAATATGTCGAATAGATGATTAATGAATTACATAATAAAACCCATTTTAGTTCGATTAATATTAACTGAATATTTTTTAGTAGTAAATTATGTTAGCAGTTTATATTTTAATCGATGCAAATACAATGGCCACCGTTCTGTAGTAGAAAGTAAAACTAGTTTTTATTTGTTAAATACCAGGCTAATGTAATAATTTCCATACATTTCAGTTTTAGTCCTTCATTATCCTCATAAAATGGTTTTCCTGTTATTATTGAAAATTTTTCATTTATGAAACTTTTTTTTCCAATGACCTCATTGATCTTCCAAAGATATTATAGTAATAGTTTCCAATAACTTGTAGTCTTCGGTCCACTTCCGCTGTAACCGCGAGCAATCTTTTGACATTTATGTCACATTCAGTTACAGCTTTTTGTTTATGTCACAGTCAAGTACACAATTTTTCTTTTATGTCAACTTCAAATTTTTATGTTCCTTTTTGAAATTATATTTAAATGCCTAAAAACCATATTGTTATACATATTAATGTTTGTCCTTTTTCTTTTGCGGTATCGTAAAAACCAATTTATATTTATGTCATTGAAACGAGTAAACAAACTCACTATCTGGAAAAATTAATACAGCATTTATGAGAAAATTCAAATATTTAATGCATTTTTCCTGATGTCTGCTATAAAAAAAAATTTATATATAAATAAAAACAACAAATATTTTTTATATCTCAAGCAATAATATTTGTTTTTAATACACTTGTACACCATTTCCTGCATAAATTTTATATATATTTGCATCAAGGATAACGGAAATGCAAAAATATATTAAAAAGCAAATTATATATAAGAGCAAGCAAATATTAATAACCTTTTTCTTTAGCAGCATAATGTGCTTTGGAAAAAAACTTTCATTTGGTTTTCTAATTTTACTGTGAAAATGGTATCATTTTAACTCAAATAAAATTTTAACGATTAAAAACCCATCTAAAAGACAATAATAATGTTTTTCCATTGCTCAACATTCGCTCATGCTTTTATTTTTATTTCCTTTTAATATTTTCTTTTCAGCCTTAACATTTATGGCCAGTAAAATGAAACGGAACATTTGTTGTTTTGGACTTAGAAGACTTCAATGTTTCTTTCTTTCTTATGTTTTATTAGTTAAATTTTTTTATATAATTTTCTTTTTTAACTGCTTTACATGTGAATTTAATAAATTTTTATGGCGCGTTTATGAATATGTTAACATATTAGTTTTGAAGACTACAGCATCCTAAGACAGGACACAATACAAAAAGAAACGTTAGCAGAGAAAATAATGTGGGTCTAAGAAATAAGCGCTGAGATGGCAACATTTAAATTAGATTTGCAATTTTAATTTGCTACTAGAGAAAAATAATTAACGAAACCTACAATTAAAATAATAAACTTAAATAAAATAACATATGCTGAGAAATTTCTTGTGCCACTGAAACTATTTTCTTTTGCTATAAAAAGTGTTTTAAAAAAAAGCTTCAACGAACCCAAACAATTGTGTTGGAACACATGTTAATTTAACACCAAAATAGCAACAAAAAAAATAAAAAAAGCTTACAAAGTTTAAGATAATATTTCTATTTTTTGCCCAAAAACAAATTGACCATGGCCATGTAGTCAACTAACTTAAGCACAGTGGCGCCGAGCAGGCATTAGAATTGGTGAACAGTTGAACTTATTTATAAATGTCTCAGAGCATAAAAGAAATAACTTTTATTTTCTGAAAATTAAATAGAAATAAAAAAATAACTTTTATTTTCTCACGAATAAATAAAAATCAAGAAATAACTTTTATTTTCCCGATGAAAAAATTATAATGAAGAAATAACTTTTATTTTTTGAGCAAAATATAAAAGTCAAAATATAACTTTTATTTTCCGAGGAATCAGAAAATAACTATTATTTTTCAAGGTATAAATAAAAATCAAGAAATAACATTTTTTTTTGAGAAAAAAATAAAAGTCAAGAAATAACTATTATTTTCCCAAGGAAAATATTATAATGCAAAAATAACTTTTATTTTCCGAGAAAAAAATAAAAGTCAAGACATAACTTTTATTTTCTGAGGAATAAATAAAAATCAGGAAATAACTTTTATTTTCTGAGGAATAAATAAAAATCAAGAAATAACTTTTATTTTCTGAGGAATAAATAAAATTCAAGATATAACTTTTATTTTCTGAGGAATAAATAAAAATCAAGAAATAACTTTTATTTTCTGAGGAATAAATAAAAATCAGGATATAACTTTTATTTTCTGAGGAATAGATAAATATCAGGAAATAACTTTTATTTTCTGAGGAATAAATAAAAATCAAGAAATAACTTTTATTTTCTGAGGAATAAATAAAAATCAAGATATAACTTTTATTTTCCGAGAAAAAAATAAAAGTCAAAATATAACTTTTATTTTCTGGGGCATAAATAAAAATCAAAATATAACTTTTATTTTCTGAGGAATAAATAAAAATCAGGAAATAACTTTTATTTTCCGAGAAAAAAATAAAAGTCAAGACATAACTTTTATTTTCTGAGGAATAAATAAAAATCAAGAAATAACTTTTATTTTCTGAGGAATAAATAAAAATCAAGAAATAACTATTATTTTCTGAGGAATAAATAAAAATCAAGATATAACTTTTATTTTCTGAGGAATAAATAAAAATCAAGAAATAACTTTTATTTTCTGAGGAATAAATAAAAATCAGGAAATAACTTTTATTTTCTGAGGAATAAATAAAAATCAAGAAATAACTTTTATTTTCTGAGGAATAAATAAAAATCAGGAAATAACTTTTATTTTCTGAGGAATAAATAAAAATCAAAAAATAACTTTTATTTTACGAGAAAAAATAAAAGTCAAGAAATAACTTTTATTTTCTAAAGAATAAACAAAAATAAAAATAAATAACTTTTATTTTCTCAGGAATAAATAAAAATCAAAAAATAACTTTTATTTTCCCGAGGAAAAAATTATAATGAAGAAATAACTTTTATTTTCTGAGCAAAATATAAAAGTCAAAACATAACTTTTATTTTCCGAGGAATCAGAAAATAACTATTATATTTCAAAGTTTAAATAAAAGTCAAGAAATAACTTTTATTTTCCGAGGAAGAAATAATAATCAAAAAGTAACTTATATTTTCCGAAAAAAAATTAAAGTCAAGAACTAACTTTTATTTTCTGGAGCATAAATAAATATCAAACAAGTAACTTTTATTTTCTCAAGAATAAATAAAAATCAAGATATAACTTTTATTTTCCGAGGAATAAATAAAAATCAAAAAATAACTTTTATTTTCCCGAGGAAAAAATTATAATGAAGAAATAACTTTTATTTTCTGAGCAAAATGTAAAAGTCAAAATATAACTTTTATTTTCCGAGGAACCAGAGAATAACTATTATTTTTCAAAGTTTAAATAAAAATCAAAAAATAACTTTTATTTTCCGAGAAAAAAATAAAAGTCAAGACATAACTTTTATTTTCTGAGGAACAAATAAAAATCAAGAAATAACTTTTATTTTCCGAGGAATCAGAAAATAACTATTATTTTTCAAAGTTTAAATAAAAATCAATATATAACTTTTATTTCCCGAGAAAAAAATAAAAGTCAAGAAATAACTTTTATTTTCTAGGGCATAAATAAAAATCAAGAAATAACTTTTATTTTGTGAGGAATAAATAAAAGTCAAGATAAAACTTTTATTTTCTAAAGAAACGTAAAAATCAAATATATAACTTTTATTTTCACTGGAATGAATAAAAGTCAAGAAAAAGTAATAAAAGTCAAGAGAAAGTAATAAAAGTCAAGAAATAACCGTTATTTTCTAAAGAATAAACAAAAATAACTGTTATTTTCTAAGTGATAAATAGAACTCTGAAATTAAAATTTATTTTCTAAGCGAAAAATAAAACTTGGTAAATAATGTTTAAAATGTAATTTTTAATATGAAACTTATATGCCCGCTAAATAATCCTATTGTAAATGAAAGTAAATATTTATTATTCGAACTTCGAATTCGAATTAATATTCTATTTCGTTAGAAAAAATTCATTAATTATTCCTAATGATTACTAGTCACACTGAAAATTTGGAAAAGTTGAACAAGGACGGCTGATTAGATGGCGTCTGAGCCTCGATATCAAGAGCCAAATTACCGCCTTCGATATCGTTCGAAATTTCAATACAAATGAAATGGAAATTTCGATCGTTATCGAATGCCGTAATTTGCCCCCAATACTGATCCGTTTGGCTAGTGTAATGATTATAAAAAAAATATACTAAATATTCACTCCACTTTTAATAAAATAATTTAAATTTAATACAAATTTACACAAAATAATTGAGTCTGAAGAAAAGTTTTTATTTTAAAAATAATTATATTGCCACATTATTATTTAATTTCTATTGGCTTCAGCTAACAGCTTTTCAAACTTTTCTAGTATCCACAGCCATAGTGCAGATAAACAAACAAACAAAATCATATAAAACAGCAGTTATTTCTTTTTTTTTTTTTTTGTTTTGTTTTGTATTTTATTTTCATTGCTTTTGTTTTTGCGTATACAATGAGAGTAAAGCCAAAATAACAGAAAATCAATTTGGAAAATTGCAGTAAAAATAATGTCAGAAACAGGAAATGCAATGCAGCACACAAACAAAACTTAAGTCCACAAATACATGGACACGTGCAAGCACACAGACATACATACATAAATAGATTGCAGATTTCACACATTTGCAGCAGAAAAACAACAATGACACACAACAACAATAGGGGGGGAAACTACATTAAAACTTGTTCTCTGGCACACAAAAGCAGCAAAATTAATGTGTATGAGGTTTTGTTTTGTGTTAAACCAGCCCTTTTTTGGATTGGTGTGGTTAGCACACCAGCCTGAAAAAGTTTATTATTTTAAAAGTTTCCTCTTTCTTTTTTTGCTATACGCATGTATTGGTGGCATGTGTGTGTGTGTGTGTGTGCTTTATGCAAGTACAAGGACCACAACAATTTTTAATGTGAGTTTTTCTTTTTCTTAAAATTTCTTTCCAATTCTTCTTCTTCTCTTGCTGCTTGTAGAAAAAATGTCTTGATATTAATTAGCCGGCAGTTTTTTACCGGATTCTACAATTTCCCTTTCTATTAAATTTATTTTTAAAAGACACATCCTCCATAAGGAAAAGGAATGAGAAAATTAGCAAAATATATATTAAGGAAACCACTGCATGTAAGTTATTTTTGTGTTAGACAGTGCAAAAAAAAAATATTGTATGCACAGTGTAAGTAGGTGGTCTAAAAAGTCTCTTTAAAGTTTCTAGAATAAACTCCCGTTTTTTATTATTATTATTATTAAGTCGTAAAAAAGTTTTCCCGGCAATTGCAAATTCGTACATTCTCATGATAAAATAAAGTCAAACGCCCCAATATTAATTTTCTCTATTTTATAATAATCCCAGTAAAAAACAAGTAAAACGTTATATTCGACCGGGTCGAATCTTAAATACCCTCCAAATATTTAGTAAGTGAATTTGAAATGTTTAACTTGGTGGGACAGAGTTCCTTTATATAATATCGTACGTCAATGCCCACTAAAGGGGGCGGGGTTCAAAAATATACAATATCATGTTTTCCACAGACGAACGTATGGGCATTGCTAGACCGTCTTAGACTTCATCACTAATCAAGAATATACATATTTACCGTATAGGGTATAAAAACTGTATTTTGGCGGGGTCGTTCTGGCAAGGGCTGTGGGAGAAACATTTCACCTTTGTCATAAAACTCTAAAAATAAATGCTTGGGATAATTATATACAAAATTAAATTATTTTTTTTTGATAGGGTCGTTTAGAGGGCAAAGAGGGAGAGGGGGTAGGGCAGAAACAGGTAGACATAAAACTCTAAAAATAAATGCTTGGGATGATTATACACAAAATTAAAAAAAATTTTATTTATTTTTAATAGGGTCACTTAGCGGTCAAAGGGGGAGGAGGGGGTAGGGCAGCAACAGGCAGTCATAAAGCTCTAAAGATAAATGCTTGGGATGATTATATATAAAATTAAAAAAAAAAAATTTTTTTGGTTGGGTCATTTAGGGGGCAAAGTAAGAGAGGGGGGGGGGGGGATAGGGCAGAAATCGGCAGTCATAAAACTCTAAAGATAAATGCTTGGGATGATTATATACAACATTAAAAAAAATCTTTTTTTTTGTAGGGTCATTTAGGGGACGAAGGGGAAGGAGGGGGTAGGGCAGAGTAGTACCAGGTTTCGTCTCAGCTTCGTCATGAAAGCTTAAATGTGTTATTTTTTAAAGAATGTAGGCTTAAGTAAAACAATTTGTTAAATTTTTATGCTATTTTTGCCTATAATAACGCCCACTGAAGTGGGCGGGGTCAAAAAATATTTTTATTTTATTTAATGGCTCCAAGTTTAAGGCGTTGGACCGTATTTGACATAAAAATATATCATTTGCTGTTGTTTTTTCTGGGTTGATTTAGTTCTTCTTAGGGGAACTTTTTTCCCTCTTGCCCGATTTAGCCCATCTTCGAACTTAACCTGCTCTAAGCTTCAAAATATATTTATACCAAATTTTAAGGGTCTAGCTCTTTTCGTTTGGACTGAATCGTGATTTCCACAAACGGACGGACATGCTCAGATCGTCTTAGATTTCATCACTGATCAAGAATATATATACTTTATGGGGTCTGAGATGGATATTTCGATGCGTTACACACGGCATGACAACGTGAATATACTTTCCATATTATTTTTTGGAGGGTATAAAAAATTTAAAATCTTCATTCGGCGAAGTGCTTTTCCTCTACTTCCAAAGTAACAATAATAAGGCCGGATTTTTGGGATCTCAGTTAAACTAGGTTTAGTTAATCTGAGAAAACAGATTTTTGCCAATCAAAAACCTAAATAATTTTAAAAATTTCTGTAAATAATTTTTGTGGTCTGGCCTAAGTCAAGATATAGAAAACGGAGATTTCCTCGAGGCATGTGGTGCTGCATATGGACAAAAAATTACATGTTTTTCTTTATCTTTACAATACAAAAACAATTTGCTTCTCTATACAACAACTCAAAAAAAAAGAAAAAAAACAACAACAAAGATGGAAGACAATTTGAGAAGCAGGGAATAGACAAGAGTTAAAAACATTAAAAGACACGACCATGGGAAATATTTATCTTGTTAAGAAAATTGATAAATTAAATGTATACATTATAACCACAAATTTGTCATATTAAACTAAAAAGAAGAGAAAGACACAAGCATGGACAATACAGAGAATTTAGTGAGTGTGTGTGTGTTGTATAACTCATACGCACCACATGGCGTATGAGTGATATGAAGGATTAAAGCATTTGTAATGGATAGCAAATTGTTATATTTTTTTTTTTTCAGAAAAAAAAGAAGTATAAATAAAGTTGCATGCTTTAGTGGAAAAATGGCTGCCATAATTTTGTTAAACATTTCAATTGATTTTTTTTTTTACATAAAAATTATTACAGAGCTTTTTGGTGCTTAAAGCTTTAAAACAACTAAAGATTGAATTGACTGCAAAATATTAAATTTTAATTTTTAAATAGCAAGCAGCAGTTAAACATTTTCCAATGGCCAATTTTTTTTAGCAAATAAATTTAATGACCAAATTTGTGTAATTTTTCTGGAGATAAATTCAGTCCGTAATAGTTTTTGGTGCAATTAAAATAGATAATATATCCGGCCAACAAAATGTTGCCCGTAATTATACATACTTTTTCATTTGGACAAACAATAATAAGGAAATTCCGTTGTTCCAATTTTATTGTAGGTCATTTTCCTTACCAAAAACACAGATGGCCGTTTACAGCAAGATAGTCATAACTGCAAAATTTTTTTTTTTAATAAGTATACAATAGAATTTTTGTAACAATTTTTGCACAAATCAATTGTGGTGGACCGTTGTAACTTGAAATTTTTTTAATCTTTTCGCACTTAAGTTATTGTACTAGTAAATGAGTTTTCTGTACAAATTCGTTAAGCTAAAAGCAAATGCACCTTTGGGTTTATGGAAATGTTGGTTTTATTGCTGAAATTTTAAATAAAATTATAATGACTGCAACAGCCTAAACAAAACACCATTTAAAATCTATTACAAATGGCTACAAACTAAACCTCATATTTGGGTTGTTTTTTTTTTTTTGCAAAATGCGAAGGAAATTGCCTACAATTAAAAGTCTAAAAAATATTCTATTAAATTTTTGTACTATTGTCCAGCCATAAAGATAATTCGAATATTTTTTTTTTAATAAAATAAATTTTTGTTACAGATTTCTGCGGAATAAAAAATAACTTATTTTCTGAGGAATAACTGAAAATTAAGAAATAACTTTAGTTTTGGGAGAAGTAAATAAAAACAAGTAAAAATGCTATATTCGGCTGTGCCGAATCTTAAATACCCTTTACAGATGTCATTCTGTTCGTTTAAATTTTTCGGCTAGGAAGCTAAATGTTTGGCCTTTCTTATTTCTAATACCTCTGAACGTATTTCAAAAATATTAAATATGTTTAATTTACAAACAAAAAAAAAATCCGTTTCATGTACCCCAAAAAGTTCTAATTGTCCAACCGTAGAATCATCTCTTAGATTTTTTTTTTTTGGTTTTTAATACCAATTTATTTCTTCCTGATATATAAAGTAGGTATAATTCATCATAAAAATCAAATATAACATATAATATGGTTACTTTTATGAATCAGAATATGTCGATATTCCAACCCTGAAATTGGATTTTTAATTTTTTTGGTTTTTAATACCAAAATATATATCAATTTTGATACCAATTTTGTTTTTCCTATATTATAAAATAGTTTTAGTTAGCAAATTAAAATAAACAACGTCAGTTACCTATTTGGTTACTTTTATGCAAAAAAAATGTCAATTTCCCAACCCTGGAAGCGAAATTCAAATTTTTTTTTAATTTTTTTTTATCAATGCAAATCTTGATCAGGTATAAAGTGGTTTTGTTTAAGAAAAACTCAAATTTTTTAACCAATTTGGTTATTACATGTACTACAAAATATTGCATGTACCAAAAAAAAATTAATTTTTCCAACCCTGGAAACGAAAGTTTAATTTTTTTTTGTTTTTTGTATCAGTGACACGTTTTTTGAGGTTTTTGTTTACCATTTTGGTAATGTACCATAAAATATTGCACTTGTCCATCCCTGGATTCGAAATTTTATTTTTTATTTTTGAATTTTTCATACCAATTTAATTCTTCCTAAATTATAAGACAGTTTTAGTTGGGGAAAAATAAGAAAAGACAACATCAGTTGCCTGTTTGATTACTTTCACGTATAAAAAATTTAAATTTTCCACCCCTGGAAGCAAAATTTGAATTAAATTTTTTTTTTTTGCCAATGCAAATCTTCATGACGTATGAAGAGATTTTGTTAAAGAAAAACTTAAAATCTTTAACAATTTTAGTTACTACATGTACTACAAAATATGGAATGGGCCGAAAAAAATTTTTAATTTCCCATCCCTGGAAAAAAAATTTTATTTTTTGGGTTCTTAATAGACCATTGAGACTTTGCAAAGCACAAAATAGGTTTAATTTACAAAAATTAAAAAAAATAATTGATTTTTGGTATAAATGTTGCGCCGAGAAATAGGTGTAAGCTTCCCAGCTCTGGAACCGCACTTCGGATCTTTCTGAATCAAAAAATAAATCCTATTTTATGAGGAATAAATAAAGCCCAGAAAATAGTCGGTAATGTTGATGAGTTTTTTAATAAATTGGGGCCGCACCAATTTATATAGACTTTTATTAATGTACGTTGTACCAATAGCCTCTTTTGATATAATAAAATTTATTTGCCAAGATATATGGAAAATGAATACAAACATTCCTTTCACACTTTATAAAATGACACCAATACTAAAAGTAATACCCTTTACTAAAAAATAAAACATGTATTCCAAATTTACTGTTACCTATTTTGTACAAATATTTCCATTATTGCAAAAAATTTAATTTTTTTTTCAAACTTTAGCCAAAAATATTCATCTGCAAACGGTTTTCTATTTTATTTTTCTCTTTCGTAAAACCGAGTAGAATCAATGGTGTGACCAACCGCATAGTGAACAAATTGTTGGAATAAAAAAGGAACAACAAGAAAATGAAATACAACAAATAAACAAAATTGTGAGACCTTTAAAACAAATGTTAGTTGCTAAACAAATGAATAAACAACAGCAACAGCAACAATAACAGCGCATATGAACAAATATCGAGGTTTCAAGGGTGGCAGCACTGAAAACCACCAAAATCACTTTCTCTCTATCTCTCACCTCTGTTAAGGTGGTCATGCTCAAACATACACACCCAAACAAAAACGAAAACAAAAACAAAAAATAAATGTTTGGTTTGAGGTTAGTGGCAACAATAGCAATAACAACATAAAACAGCTACAGCATCATTTGCTAGAAACTAAATATATAGTATAATAAAAATAGAAAAACGGAAATAAATACATAATGACAAAATATGGCATCCGTTCAGGTGAAGTCTGCCAAATATAATAAACAAATAAATGCATTTTCCTAGTGTATTTGTTTATTTAAAAATCAAATTTAAAATTTATTAGACGCAACGAGCAATTTAAATTAAATCAAACCATGAAAAGAATTGCAATAAAAAGTTATAGAAAAAAAGTTACTTATGATTAAAAAAATGGACATTTTTTTATAGTTTTGAAATATATATAAATTTTTTTAATAGTTCTATAACCCAGCGTGCCTATTGTAATTAACAATCTATAGTTTCACTAACTATGTTAATGCTATTATGTTTATACAGAGTGCCACAAAAACAACAGCAACTTTTGGGAGAAAAAACTGTGCATACATTCACACAATATATATTTATTTTATTTTTAATTTTTCTTCTTTACAAGCATTCAAGTGGTAATTGAGAATCTGTGAAGTAGTTAGTAGACGTGTATGCAAGTTTGAAAATATTTTGAACGTGCTTCCACTTGAAGTGTTAGTAGATAAAGAGTGCTGGGCGAGGATGTGTTTTACTTTTATCAAGGAAACCTTTTCTTTCAAATAGTTAACGTAAAGAAAGTTCATAAATGGACGAAAAACAATTTAAAAAAAAACTGCATAGAAGGCAAGCAAATATAATTTGGAATTAAACAATTCATGGTTAAAGAAAGGAAAAACTTTGTTTATGGCCCAGTGTGCAACAAAGTTTTTAGCAGTGGAAATGTTGGTAAAAATTATATAAAAAAAACATTTATTAACTTAATCTCACATCAATCAACAAAAAGATCTATTCTTGTGGTCAACAAATTGATTTTTGGATCCTGATGCCACAGCAGTTACAAGAACTAATTTTTTTATTAAGATAAGGTTATTTTCATGCAGATTCCAGTTCAAATCTGCAATCCGCAGATTATTTTTTTACAAATTTTTTATTAAATTCAAGTTATTATTTTATGAATGGAATATTTAACAATATATTTATATTCATCAAATTAGCAAAACGGCTCAATAGTGATATCGAGCCCTCTTCACCATCTCATCTCAGTGTTTTTTGTTCAACTTTTTCCACTTTTCACGGTGGTACTAGCCAGCGCCATCTTATCTACTACTTTGATGATAATAAAATTAGTAAAATAATTTGATTTGAATAAAAAATTTTACAAAAAAAAATAATTTGCAGATTGCAGATTTGAACTTGAGTCTTAATAAAAAAATGTTGATCTCAATAATAAAATTAATAGGTTCGAAAAATAAAAATTTCCATTCATGTGAAAACTCCAGAGGTATTCTTCAGCTGCAGAATACATATTGACGTATGAGTGATATTAAGCAGGGCTGTTGTTCAACATGAGTACAGTCGAATCCGCTTTAGCGCAACACGCTTTACTGAAAAAAATCGGATTACTGAAAGCGATACAAATCCCCGCACTGATTTTAAACGCAGCTAGTCTTATTCACCTCGCTTTAGTGAAAATATCGTATTACTGAAAACCAAAAGCAAGCCCACAAATACGTTTTGCATGAAACTTACTTCGCTTTAGTGAAAAATTTAACAATGACAAATTTATTTATTAGAAATCGATTGCATAACTTAAGGCTGAAAAAATTGTGCATGTTTTGTCCGTTAAAAATTTAAATGGCAAAATTTATTTGTCCTTTTCGCTCTTTGTATTTTTCTATGTATTATATTATATTGTCAACGCAAGTGGCTAGACACAAAACAACAAAAAATATTGTTTTACTGATTTTAAGCAGTACGCTGAACTGTAAAAAATTTCAGTAATCCGAACTACGTTTTTGAAAAAAATCGGATAACTGAAAAAAATTGGGTTTTGGTTATTTCCAATAAAGCGGAGTCTACTGTATTTTATTTAATTTTCAAGTTGTTTGTAGTAAATGAATATAAAAGTAAGCGTATATCTCCCCGAAACAAACGAAACATACTATTATTATATAAGCTTTTATAAAATTTCATCTTTTTATACTCTTCACAAAAAAGTGAAAGGCTATATATAAGATTGTCATTCCGTGTGTAATCTCCTCTATATTAATGGGGTCCCATAAAGTATATATATGCTGGATCCTTATGAAAAGCGATGACGATTGAGCGATGTCCGTCTGTCTGTACGTGGCAAGCTGTTTTCCCAAGCCCCCCGGAAGAGCTACAGACTTCATTAATGGACTGATGGATTCGAAATGAAATTAAAATTCAGGAAAATCCGAAACAAGGTTCCAGAGCTGTCAAGCTTACACCTATTTCTCGACTACCAAAAACCAATTATGTTTTTGATTGTTTGTTAATTAAACCTATTTCATTTTTCATATTTGGGAAGAATAAAATTTGTATTAAAAACTAAAAATATTAAAATTTTTTCCAGAGATGGGAAATTGCAACATATCTTTACTTATTTTCTTTTTTGTGGTACATGAAAGCTCTTTTTTTTTCTTTTGTCAATAAAAACTATTGTATAATTTTGGAAAAATTAAAATGGTATTAATATTAAAAAATAAAGAAAATTTCGATTCCAGGGTTGAGAAATTGAAATTTTCTTTTATATATAAAAGTAACCAAAAAGGCTACCGACGTTTGTTTTTTTTTCTTTTTCTTTTTTTTTGCTGATTGAAACTAGTTTAGAATTCAGGAAAAACAAAATTTTTATCAAAAATTTAAACAAATAAAAATTTTAATTCCAGGGTTGCAAAACTGCAATAGTTTTTAATACATGAAAGTGGCCAAAATGGTTACAAATTTTAACTTTTTCTTAAATAAAACTATTATATACCTCATTAAGAGTTGCATTGGTAAAAAGAAAACAAAAAAATTAAAATTTCGCTTCCAGGGTTCGAAAATTTAAATTTCTTTAGTCCATAAAACCAGCCATATAAGTTCCTAATATAGGGGGTTTTTCAGTGAATTATACCATTTTTATACTTCTGGAACAATTATATTCGTGTAATAAATAAATAAAATTAAAAATGCTATTCCAGGGTTCGAACATCGATATATGTTTGTTATATAAAAATAGCCATGTAAGTTCGTAATTTAGTTTTATTAGTGAAGTATAGCTATTTTATACTTTAGGAAGATTTAAATTGGTACTAAAAACGAAACAAATAAGATATTCGATTTCAGGGTTGGAAAATCGAAAAAAAATTTTTTTAATGTAAAAGTAGCTATATATGTAAGTTCCCAATTTTGTTTTTTTATTTTATACTTCAAGAAGAGTTAAATTGATATTAAAAACCAAAAAAAAATAATTAAAAATTCCATTCCGAGGTTAGAAAATCTAAATTTTTTGGTTCATAAAAGTACCAAAATAAGTACCTAATATTTTTTATTTTTTTGTGAACTATACGTTTTGTATACATTTCAAAAGGAATTACATACATATGAATTTATATATTAATTAAAAGAAAAGAATTTTGTATATAAAAGGGAAAGTTGCGAAAGTCCATGTTATACAAATAACAACTCTTTAGGGCACACCCTATTGTGTTCACTACAAGACTTGGTTTAGTACATATATATTTTAACAAAACGCCATTTTTACTTTCTCCATGTTTGGCTTATTCACTTGTTCCCCCTTTTCACCGCCTTTGCAACTTTTGCAGCAAAACATTACAAGTATTTTTATATTTTTAATTAAAAGTTTCCAACGATTTAGCACTAAATTGAGCACTATAGAAACAAGCAACAACAAAAAACAACAAAATGTGAAAAAAACTATGATATATAAAATAAAAATATATATAAAATCTCAAATAAACATTGAAATGATAAAAATTGTGTATAAAATAAACTCTAAACACCGTAAGAGAAGTAAATCAGCAAAGAAAGAGCAATCAGGTAATTGAAGAATCACAACTTGGAAGTAGTATTTTGCATTTGAAGTGCAACAGTCTGAAGGACAGTACAAGATATGGGAATATATCCAAAAATTAAAATAATTGAGGTCTCAACAATTATTTGAAAAAAATTAACTAAATTTAAAAAAACACATGAGTATTAAGAAATTCTTTTTTTTTAATTCTAAATTTCGTTGCTGGTAAAACATTTGCCTGTAATTAATTGTAACAGCATGTGCGGTCGCCAATTATACAAAAATTATTCCATGCTAATCAAATAGAATAATGGAAAAAAAATTTTTAAAAAAATCTGTGCAAACTTTTTACAACATAAAAGCAGCAGCAGTTCTCAATTTAACGTTAATTTGATTACGATATATCTCAATTTTTATTCATCAGGGCAACACTGTTTCGCCAGGCCGCATGGGATCAATATTTTTATATCATACAGCTCGCTTACTTGATATTAAACAGAAAAACTTTTTTATTATACCCTCCAAAAAAGAATTGGAGGGTAAAGTCACTTTATCATTCCTTGTGTAACGCAGCGAAATATCCATCTGAGACCCCATAAAGTATACTACATATTCTTGAGCAGTGATGAGGTCTAAGACGATGTAGCCATGCCCGTACGTCCGTCTGTGAAAATCAAGATTCACTTCAAACGAAACGAGCCACAGCCTTGAGACTTAGTAAAAATATATATTAAGGCATAACAAAGTTCAGGTTCTTAAAAAGGCTGAATCGAGCGAGAGGGAAAAAAGTTCCCATAAGAAGAACTAATAAACCAACCTCGAAAAAACAACATAATTTTTGAGGTTTTCTGGTAATTTTGTTAAGCAAATGATAACTTGGAGCCATAAAATCAGAAAAAAAAAATTTTTACCCCACCCCCTTCAGTGGGCGTTATTATATGCAAAAATAGTGTAAAAATTTAGCAAATTGTTTTACTTAAGCCCACATTCCTTAAAAACAACATTTTATGCTTTAATGACGAAGCTGAGATGTAACCTGCTACTACTCTGCCGTCCCCTCCTCACCCCTTTGCCTCCTAAATGACCCTTTCAAAAAAAATAAAAAAATTAAAAATAAATTTATGTGTCTGAAGATAAATATGCCGAGTTAAATATGTTTTGACGTAAGCAGTTACGTAGTGACGTAAGCAGTTACGTAGTGACGTAACTGCTTACGTTTTATGAAAATCCATATTTACACACAAAATGATTATGGGAGTGTCTTCTAACCCATACATCATTTTGTATATACTGGCAATGCATGCCAACTCCTTATTTGGCCACGGGGGGCGCAAAATCCCTCCACGATCACACACACTCTCATGGCCTGTAAATATTTTCGCAAACTCAATTTAGCTATTCGAATTGTTGTGTGTGATAGAAGACACACCCATAATAATTTTTTATTTACTGGCATGCCAACTCTTTATTTGGCCAAAATCCCTCCAAGATTACACACACACTCGCATGGCCTGTAAATTGACCTTTCATGGCCTGTAAATATTTTGACAAAATGTTCAAAAAATTTATTAAGTATGGATTTTCATAAAAAACAAAAACTTCACTGTTCGCCATTTCGTTACGTCATAACATATTTAACTTCACAGCTAAATACGTTGTTTCGTAACTGCTTACGTCAAAACATGTTTAATTCGGCATATTTATCTTCACTCACATAATAAATTTTACATTTAATTATCCCAAATATTAGCTTTTAGATTCTTATGGCAAAGGTGAAATGTCTCCCCAATGGCCCTTGTCAGAGAGACCCCAAAAAATACAGATTAAATCTGTATTTTTTGGGCTCTCCAAAAAAAATTGACCACAGAAAGTATACATATACTTGATCAGTGATGGAGTCTAAGGCGGCTGGCAATGCCCATACGTTCGTCTGTGGAAAACATGATGTAGTCTATTTTTTGACCCCGCCCCCTTCAGTGGGCGTTGACGTACGATATTATATAAAGCAACTCTGTCCCATAAAGTTAAACATTTTAAATTTACTTACTAAATATTTGAAGGGTATTTAAGATTCGACCTGGTCGAATATAACTTACTTACTTAATAAAAATTCTTCTGGTTTCTTGACCTCTTTTTAATTATTATTGTATTCTGATATTTTTAAGCTTAAGGTCTCTTTATTTCAGTTTAATTTTTAATTTCAATATTTCGTCACTCCTTTGTGTGACTTCTTCAGGAAATTAATTTAAAAAAAAAATAAATAAAATAATTAATTTCCTGAAGAAGTCACACAAAGGAGTGACGAAATATTGAAATTAAAAATTAAACTGAAATTAAGAGACCTTAAGCTTAAAAATATCAGAATACAATAATTTCTTACTTAATTTTTTTTTAAATTTTTTTTTTACTATTTAGTTTCCATTAAAAATTGATTATTTTAAGCTATGCCAGTAATTTTTTACCATTAAACTTAAATTTTTTATTTTATTTTTTGGAAAATATTCCCATCACACATAAAACAATATTTAAACATAAAAGCCCAACTTTTGGCCAATAGAGAATTTGTGTGCTGAGCAAAACAAAAATCAGCTAAACTTTGCAATGCTTCAAACAACATCTGAACAAGGCAGTACAACTGACAAAAAAAACAAAGTTTCCTATTTACTCCGTATATCCGCCGAAAGACTGCTAATTAACACAAACATTTTTTTTACTTAAACACCCTACACATTTTATCGTTCATAATTTTTGTTAATAAATATCTAGAATAATATGCAGATGTGCTCTCAAATGCATATTTATATATAAAATCCAAACGAAAAAAGTAGGAATTTTATAAGAGATATAAAAGAAAAATTTAGTAACTTTTTTAACCCCATAGTGACTTTTGGCCCAGTCTGCATAACAGCATATATTAAATTACAATGTTTATTGTATTAACTCTTACCCGGTTTTTTTTACTTATTAGCTAAAAGGCTTCATGGAAAATGTATCGTCGCTTACCTGCAAAGAAAAATCAGACAGTAAAATATTAATTATATAGCCACAACATGAAAAAAAACTTAAAAAAATAAATGGAGATATTTAAAGCACAGAAAAAATACTATTTGTAAATACAATTAATTGTTTGTCAATACAATTGAATTATTAATTGAAATTGAATCAACCACGATTTTTGTCAATGCAATTGTTATTGTTGTATCAACAATTGATATTTTGATAAAATACAGAATTTGTTTCCCTTTTTCCTTTTTTTCCCCTGTTTTTACTTTTTTATATATTTTTATTAACGGAGCGGAGTCAAACTCGGTAGGAAATGAAAAATATCTCCACAATATTTTTATTAAGATACGATTTTTTTTTTTTATTTAGACTCACCTTAAAGTCTGCAATCTGCAAATTATTCCACTCTAAATAAAATAATTTGAATTTAATGCTAATTTTTAAAAAATATTTTGCTGATGGCAGATTTGAACTTGAGTCTGAACAAAAAATTCATATCTTAATAATAAAATTAATAAGTTAAAAAAATAAAAATTTACATTCATGTTTAATAATATTTTAATACAAAAATATTTGGGGGGTATTATTCACTTTGTCATTCAGTGTGTAACACTGCAAAATATCCCTCTAAGACCCCATAAAGTATGCAACATATTCTTGATCAGTAATAACATCTAAGACGATCTATCCGTCCGTTCATCAAGAGAAATTACGATACAGCACAAAAAACAGAGCCAAAGCCTTGAAATTTTGTATAGATATGTTTTGAAGGATAGAACAGGTCAAGTTTGTAATTGGACTGAATCGGGCTGGAGGGAAAAAAGTTCCCCTAAGAAGAACTAATAAAATATCTAAAAAAAACAACATAATTTTTAAAGATTTTTTTTTTGTAATTTTGTTAAGCAAATGATATATGTACTTGTATATCAAAAAATCAGAAAAATCTACTTTTTTGACTCCGCCCCCTTTAGTAACATATTACTTGGAAAAATAGTGCAAATATTTAAAAAATTATATTCCTTAAGCCTACATTTCTTAAAAATTACAACTTTCTGCTCTGATCTTCCTCTGTCCTACCCTTCCCCCTCCCCCTTTGCCCACTAAATGCCCCTATCAAAAAAAAATTTTTTTTCACTTAATTACCCCAACAAATTTTCTTTTGAAATTTTCACGACAAAAGTGCAATGTCCTGCCCCACAGACCTTCCCGGAGTGATCCTGTCAAAATGGAGTTTTAAAATTAGAGGCAGAAATGTCTTAAAGCAACTCTGATCCAGCAGGTTAAACATTTTTATTTTATCTCCTTATCTTTTTGTGCGCGTTGATATAAAATGAGGGTGTTGTTGGCTGCAGTAGTTAAGACGACACTCTGAGAAGGAGGGTCCAGAGCTCGACTCTGCACTCAGTCATGAATATGATGTCGAATTCTTTTGATCAGCATTAAGTTCATGAGGGCATCACTACACTTAAACTGGCAGCGATTGACACTATCATAGACCAAAGAGGAGGAACAGCATCCTCCTTCGTCGGTCCTGCAGCAAAAAATTAGTCGGTTTAAATACCTACAAAAAAAAATCCTCTATCTTCTTATCTTTCTTCATCTGTCCCCTCAATACTATCCCCTCCTTTCTAGTTTTGACGCAATGCACTACATATGTAGGGGTCATCCCTTGAGTACTGGTCCGATTTGAAAGAAAAAATATATATTAATTGCAAAAGTAACGTAAATTGCATTTATACTGATTGAAAGGTGCTTCAGCCATCTTGCATGTATTTGGAGGGTATTTAAAATATTAAGTGTTTGTTTATTATATTCACCTCTATCGTGAATAATAAGTGGAATTTTTGTTCACACGAAATTTTTATTCCACCCGAAGGAAAATTGGTATCGTGAATCTCCCGTGAGAAATTATTCCCGCTATCAGTTCTCAGTGAATGTAAAAAAAAAATGAACAGTATGAAAAATCAAAGAAATTTGTGTTGAAAAATTTACATTTACGTAATAATTTAAAAAAATTTTAAAAAAATATGGCTAAATATTTAGTAGTAAAATAATTTGGATACATTTTGGAAACCGAACAAAACAAATTAAAAATATTCCTAACCTTTAAAATTGGAGCAACAAGTTTTACAAAGACGCAGGCAATTGATTTGTTACAATAATATCAGTTAGTGTCTTATTAACGGATCTTGTCCCTAAAATAAAATTTGTTAACTCTAATATTCGAATAATAAGAGAAAATACTTACATTTTCTACTCCATTCCCCACCAACAAACTAAGTGAATAAATTAAAGGGAAATGTGAAAAAATTCGCGTGAAAAAAATCATTCACGATAAGGAGAATTCAGTTTTGGCATTAAATCATTCACGATAAGGAGAATTTAGTTTTAGCATTAAATCATTCACAATAAGGGGAATTTATTTTTAGCATTAAATCATTCACGATAAGGGGAATTTAGTTTTAGCATTAAATCATTCACGATAAGGGAAATTTAGTTTTAGCATTAAATCATTCACGGGGAATTTTTCACATGATTGCAATTTTAGGGAAAAGGGAAATATTTCAAATACAATCACCTCATGATAGAGGTGATTGTATTTGAAATGCTTTTTATAGACAAAAAAATATATATTTTACTAAAAGTAAAAATGTGGCAAGCAATTTGGCTGAACAAAAAAAAATTGTTTTTTTGTTTTGACTGGCCGCTTTACAAATAATTACACTCATGTGTTATGCTTGATGTAGGGTCTCTATAATCTCTTATGGCCTAACAAAGCCTTCCAACTTATTTGTACTGCAGCAAGAAGAAACTATTGCAGTCTATATGAAACTGTAATAAGTTTTTATGATGTTATTTGCAGATTTGCTGGGCACCAACGCTAGAAATGTTAAAGGTCTCAACATGGCCTTTTACAAACTAGACGTTTTTCCACGAATAAAGAACATGACGTTGTTAATGTTTAAAGTATAAAGCAAACATGGTGTTTTCCACAACAACAACAACAAAAATGCAAAGAGAAATGTTTGTATGGAAAAGTTTGTTTTGTATTTGAATAAGTGCAATGTGTCCCTAAAGAAGTGTGACACATCTTTCATAGTCGGCACTAAACACAAAAAAAAAATGAAATTGCTTAACCCTGTCCATTAAAATTCAAGTCGTAAATGAATTGCAATTAAAGGCAGCTAAAGTTTAATTTAAATTTTTTTAAATACATACTAAAAAAGCACAGTTTTTATATAATTATTTTCTTCAAAGAATGAACAAATAAAACACGAAACTATTATAATGAAAATAATATAATGAAAAATTGTTATTTAATTTAAAAATTTTTTTTTCTCATTTGCTAGGAAAAATGTTAAAATATTTAGCTTTTTATGCCACAACTTTTACATCCAGGGCAGGAGAAAAAGTATAAAACAATTATTCTTAACGTTGTACATTAGCCAAGCTGCTGTACATACTGATCTATCAAAATGCAATTCAATCAGGTTTCTTGTTGCTTTTTTTTCTTCTTCTAGTTAACATCGCCATTGCTGTAAAGAATTTCCAATGTTTATAAAGTTAATACCAAATTTTCTGTGCCATTTTCATTACCTAAGTTACATTTTTCTTCAGGTTTCTAAAAAAAAACTACTATGAACAAATTGGTATATTAAATAGCATGATTTGTAGGAAACATGGCAGACTGAAAGTACGGCTATAATCCATTATAGCAAACATTTAAATTAAAAAATTTTTCTTATGGTAAATTAATATTATTGATATGTATATAAATTATTAACTTTTTATATATCAAGTATCAATAGCAATAATTTAAAAAAAATTCAATTGCATTAATATTCTACCTACAGACTATGAACAACATTAAAAAATATTATTGCTACAGGTGAATTTGTTAGAGCATTCGGTACTAGCAATTGAAAAAAATCATTAGAAAGTTTTTGCTACTACTAAATTACTTAGAGAACATTAATCTCTGTAGTAAATTAATTTCTTCTATAAATTCAATTTAACATTAATTTACATAAAAATTATGATCAACATTAAAAAATTTCATTGCTACAGATGACTTTTTTATGGCAGCCAGTGCTACCAGTCCACAGAATGTAATAAAGTTTTTGCTACTAGTAAATTTGTTAGAAAATATTAATGCTATTCTGATTACTACATTAATTCATTCAATGAACTGTTAGTAGAATTAATTTTCATTGTTGCTACGAATATATTTTCGAAAGAAAATTAATGCTATTCAGCATAGTAAATTAATTCATTCAATAAATTTTAGGTATATAAAGATTATGAAGTAGAATAAATTTTCTATAAAAAATTTGTGGTATCGATAATTTTTATGTAAAAAATTAATGTTGTATATCATGAAAAGGTTAAATTCTCTAAAAAAAATTTAATGCTATTAATAATTGCTACTAAAAATTTATAAAAAATTATTGCTTTTACAAAATTTGCTACAGAAAATTTATGCTACTGAAAAATTTAGCGATATTCAAGATATATAACATGCAGAAAGTTATTACTTTCCTTAAATTTGTTACAGAAAATTAATGCTATTAAAAAACTTAATATTAAAATATAGTGCTGTAATATATTTTATAGAATAACAACGCTGTCGATGGGAAAGGTTATAGTTTTCATTAAATTTGTTCAAGAAATTATTGCTATAGCAAAACATTATATAAATAACTTAATGCTATCGATAAATTTTCTACCACAAATAGGTGCTATCGATAATTGTTTTATAAAATATACAGCAAATTATTGTTTGCATTAAATTTGTTGTAGAAAATTATTGCTACTTCATAAAATGAATGCTAACGGCAAGTTTGCTACAGAAAATCGATGCTATCGATAATAATATAAAATATACAGAAAGTTGTTACTATTGTTGGATTTGCTGCAGAAAGTCATTGCTACTGGAAACTTCATCGATAATCATTTGCTACAGCAAATTAATGCTACTGCACAGCTAAGTATTAATAATTAGTGCTATCGATACATTTTCTATCGCAAAATAATGTTATCGATAATCATTTTTATGAAATAGAAAGAAAATTTTCTTATTGTTTTCGCTAAATTTGCTACAGAAAAATATTGCTAGCTTTATATAAACTAATAAATAAATAAAATTTCAACAGAAGATTAATGCTATCGATAATCGTTATATAAAATATGCATAAAATTACACATTATGGCAATTTTACTATAGAAATTGAATGCTACCGAAAAAAATGGGTGCTAATGATAAGTTTGCCACAGAAAATTCATTACTTTCAATAAATTTGCTACAAAGAAATATTATTGCTAACGAATAACTTTTTATAAAAACCCAATGGTATCGATACATTTTTTAATAGTGCTATCGATAATCGTTCCAAAAAAATACCTGAAATACACAGAAAAAGGGGAAATGAATGCTACTACAAATTTTAGATATATTAAAGATGATTGCTATCGATAAGTTTGCTACAGAAAATCTACGCTATCGATAATTTTTAAATAATGCTATCGATAATCGTTCCAAAAAATACATGAAATACACAGAAAAAGGGGAAATGAATGCTACTACCAATTGTAGATATATTAAAGATGATTGCTATCGATAAGTGTGCTACAGAAAATCTACGCTATCGATAATTTTTAAATAATGCTATCGATAATCGTTCCATAAAATACATGAAATACCCAGAAAAGGGGAAATGAGTGCTACTAAAAATTGTTGATACATAAAATATGATTGCTATCGATAAGTTTGCTACAGAAAATCGACGCTATCGATAATTTTTTAATAATGGTACCGATAACCGTTCCATAAAATACATGAAATACCCAGAAAAGGGGAAATGAATGCTACTACAAATTCTAGACATATTAAAGATGATTGCTATCGATAAGTGTGCTACAGAAAATCTACGCTATCGATAATTTTTAAATAATGCTATCGATAATCGTTCCATAAAATACACAGAAAAAGGGGGGATAACAATAAATTTAATACAGGAAATGAATGCTACTAAAAATTGTTGATATATTAAAGATGAGTGCTATCGATAAGTTTGCTACAGAAAATCTATGCTATCGATAATTTTTAAATAAAATATTAGAAAGTTATTGCTTTTGGTATTTGAAATAATTTTATTTTATATAATTTTTTTTTTGCCATATATAATAAATGTTATTGAAAAATTTGGTGTTAAAAATGTATGTTATCGATAAAGCTTCTGTCCTAAAATAAAGCCATGTTAAGCATTTTCCAAAAAAAAAATTTTTAAATTTATTTTTTGTAAATTTTTTTAAATAAATGCTACTGCTATTGCTATTTTTTCTTTTTCTGCTATCTTAAAAATTTTCCAGAAAACATTTGGGATCCTTAATTCCAACAAAATTAATGCTATTGCTATGGTATAGATATATTCTGGTTTAATTTCTATGCTATAGCAATATTTTCTTTAGAAAAGATATTAATTTTTCAAGGAAAATAATGAAAAATTTTTGATATCATGGAATTAAAATAATAATTATTACAAATTATTTATATAAAAAAATTACTTTTTTCTAATTGTGTTAACAAAAAATTTTCTAGAAATAAACTCGGCTTATAAACAATAAAAAAGCATATATTTCATTCGTTGAAGCTGTACTCTAAAAAAAAGAAATACCTGAAAATTTCTTGCTTCCATTTTCTTTTCCAGTTATTTATTTAGTTTCTTCTTCAAGCACACAATTTCAGATTGTCGTTAAAGTTAAACTGTAAACTTTACGAACAATTTTAATTATGTTGGTCAATGCAGCGTAATGTTGCATTGTTCAATAGTAAGACAATATCGACAGTTGAACAGATGTTGCCTGTCGGTTGCACTTGCATACATACAGACAGCCAGCCCACCCCTCTGCTTGCCAACGTACTTTCAGTTTTTGTTTTGCCTGGCAAATTCAATGAAAATTTTAAACAAAAGCCAACAACAACGACAACAACGACAGCAGCATCGACAAAAAAGAACTAAAACAACAACAAACGTTAAACTATAGTTAAAAGTCCTTTAATGTTTTATTTTTCAAAGTTCCATTAGTGATTGTGTTATTGTTTCAATTGTGGGTGCCTGGGGGGGTTGGGTGTTATTATACGGACGTTTGTCTGCATCAGTAAATAGAATTCAAATTAGAAAAATTTTCCTTTTTAAGTTTTTTTTTCTTGTTTGCACTCGGGCCATCCCATCCATGGCCAACTAAGAACTGCGTATGTCATACGGTTTTAAATCAATTTCAATGCAGAAATGTTTGTTATAAATCAACTAAAACGTTAACGTTGACAGTTTGTGATAGCAATAATTCTCTTTTTGGTTCATCATATATGAAAAATTAAAAATTTTTACGATGTCCAGTAATAGGGTTGCCAGAAATTGCGAATTCAAAATAATCAAAAAATAATAAAAATTTCTTAACAAAAACTTCCATTTCACAAATTAATTATTTTCATTGTGTTGCTTTTCCCGCCAGGTTTTCTTGTTGTCGGCAATATTTCATAGTCTAAAAATTTTAACCATGTGGCAACCCTGTTCTGTATATATTTTCCTTCATAGTCTGCCAAAACCGGACCAGTTTACTGTTATAATAACTTGTGTTTTATGTCAAAGTCCTGCGTTTGTTAATTATTTTCTGTTTACATTCATTTACTATAATCAATAATTGCACTGAGGCGAAAACAAAAATATTTTTTAATTGCATTTTGTAAAACCCATGATTTCATTCAAAAGCTTTTGCTGTTTTGTAAAAGTCTATGTAAAATTTTTGTTTGTTTGTTTTATCAGGTAATCAGCCATCATTGGAAAATCTATCCGTTGTGTTAGTAATGGGCATTCATTTTGAGTGCAGTGCCCTACAGTGAGCAGCTAAATATATCAAGCAGCAAGATACACTCATTATAAGCTAAAGTTCATTGTTACAATTCTTCTTCGGTTTCTGCTATAGTATTCTTTTGTTTCCAAAAAAGAGCCTAAATTGAGCTTATCGCAATAAACAGCAATACACCTATCCCTCGGTTTACACGATAGATACGTTCCTGAGGAAGTCGTGTAAATCGAAATTTTAAATTTTTTGTATGAAAATTCGTGTAAATTATAAATCTTTCAATTTACAAGAAACTCAAAATAATCGTGTAGAAGTGTAAACGTATCGCGTAAATCGATGGATAAGTGTAGCTCAACAATCTAGTTCCAGTTAATTGTTGTTCAATAAATATCAAATCGTTGTAATATTGAGTAAAACTTCACATGCAGCACTGCTAAAAAGTGTGTTTAGTGAGCAAAACACAACTCACTGAACACAGTTAGTCGAGACTTGGCACCCAAAATGTGGAATATGTCAAGCCATTTTTAAGTTTAATTATTGACAATTTATTTATTATATTAGAAAATTAAAAAAACAAGTAATAACGTTATATTCGACCACGTCGAATCTTAAATACCCTACAAATATTTAGCAAAAAACTAAATTTTTATTAAAATTCATATTTTTATGATATTTGGCTTAAATAAACAAAGAAAAAAAATTTATTTTAAAACGGTCGTTTCTAATGAGTTGAGAGGAGCATAAAAACTCACGTATTAATATTTTATATCAAAATGCAAAAAAAGGGGACTGAGATAAGTTAAAAAATAAGAAATATTTAACCTGCTGAGTCACAGTTCCTTTAAGACATTTCTGTGCGCTATATCAAAACCCTATACAGGGTCACTCCAAGAAAAGCCGTGGGGAAGACATCTCACCTAAATCGTAAAAACTTAGAAACTAAACTTTCGTGTGAAAAACAAAATTTTTTATAAAGTCATTTAGTGGCCAAAGGAGGGTAGAGCAGGGGAAGATCAGAGACCATATTCGTATTAAAAGCTTATAAATAAAATTATTAAAAAATGTAGTTTTAAGAACTACAATTTGTTAAATATTTACACCATTTTTTCATATAATATGTAACTTCAACGCCCACTAAAGAGGGCGAGGTCCAAGAATTTACTATATCGTGTTATCCACAGGCAGACATATGGGCATTGCTAGCTCGTCTTAGATTTCATCACTGATCAAGAATATATATACTTTATGGGGCCCAATTCTCTTTGGATGGTATTAAAACTGTATTTTGTCGGGGTCTCTCTGGCCAGGGGTCGTGGGGGAGGCATTTCACCTTTGCCATAAGACCCTAAAAGTAAATATTTGAGATAATTAAATGTAAAATTTATTATATGAGTGAAGATAAATATGCCGAACTAAACATGTTTTGACGTAAGCAGTTACGAAACAACGTATTTAACGTATTTAAATACGTTATGACGTAACGAACTGACAAACAGTGATGTTTTTTTATGAAAATCCATATTTAATAAATATTTTGAGCATTTTGTGATAATATTTACAGGCCATGAAAAGTCAATTTATAGGCCATGAGTGTGTGTGTAATCTGGGAGGGATTTTGCCCCCAGTGGCCAAATAAGGAGTCGGCATGCATTGCCAGTATATAAAAAATGATTTATGGGAAAAAAAGACACTCCCATAATCATTTTGTATATAAATATGGATTTTCATACAAAAAAAAATTTCACTGATTGCCATTTCGTTACGTCATAACGTTACGTCACTTCGTAACTGCTTACGTCAGAACATATTTAACTTCACTTCGTAACTGCTTACGTCAAAAAATATTTAACTCGGCATATTTATCTTCACACACATAAATTTATTTAAAATTTTTCTTATTTTTATAGGGTCATTTAGGTGGCAAAGGAGAAGAGGGGGTAGGGCAGAGTAGTACGGGAAACGTCTCAGCTTCGTTATTAAAGCTTAAAAATGTTATTTTTAAAGAATGTAGGCTTACGTAAACCAATTTGTTACACTATTTTTGCATATAATAACGCCCACTAAAGGGGGCGGGGCGCAAAATTTTTTTTTTTTTTTTATGGCTCCAAGTTAAATGCGTAGGACCTTCTTTGTTATAAAAATATATCATTTGCCTAAGAAAATTACACAGAAAAACTTTAAAAATTATGTAGTTTTTTAGCGGTTGGTTTAGTTCTTCTTAGGGGAACTTTTTTCCCTCCGGCACGATTCAGCCCATTTTCGAACTTAACTTGAGCTATCTTTCAAGATATTTTTGTAACAAATTTCAAGAGTCTGACTCTTTTCGTTTGGACTGAATCGTGATTTCCACAGACGGACGAACGGACATGCCCAGATCGTCTTAGATTTCATTACTGATCAAAAATATGCAGTATACTTTATGGGGTCTTAGAGAGATATTTCGCTGCATTACACACGGAATGATAAAGTGAATATACCCTGCAACTCTTTTTTGGAGGGTATGAAAATAACTCTTAATTTTTTTTTTTTTTTTTGAGGAGTAACTAAAAATCAAAAAATATATTTTATTTTCTAAGGATTAAATAAAACTCGGAAAATATTTTCGAGTTTTTTTGTCGAGTTTCTGAATAGAACTAGATAGACCGTTTTGCATTTTCTGTGACGATATACTTTATGAGGCCGCATGTGGTAATTACTGATGGCACAACAAACCTATAACATAGTGACAGTCTAGTCATAGTCTTGTCACAGTCCAGTCACGCTCTAGTCATAGCCTTTACATTGTCTCTACATATTCCTTTCAGAGTTTTAATAACAAGCTTTTTGCCTTTAAACAGTTTAATCTAAAACTAATTTTCCCATTTAAATATGCCAGAGATTCATTGAAAGCAGAACTGAAATTTGGCAGCCAAAAAATTACATATTACATATTGTCCAATGCCGACAAAAAAAAGAATCAATTTAATCAATCGAGCCTGGTTTTATTGACATCGTGGCTGAAAGATGTCTTAATTGCAATTTTCTCAGTCTTACTTCTTGCCTTTCCTGTTTGCTACAATTGTTGCTTGTGCCTTTTAGCAGCTCTTAACGTTGTTGTTGCTTTATATCAATTACATTAAATGGCTAAGAGCTTGGCCTTTATCCAATACCTGCCTTTTATCCTATAGAATATCTACAGCACATATTACTATTTGCCTGTTTTCTTTTTGCTTTATTTTTTTTTCTTACGATAATCAATGTGATGATTGTCTGACTGACTTTTAACATCACTTGCCATATATGGGTTTTTGTACGAGGGGAGGGGAAATAACTCCCTTAGCAAAAATGGCAAAAAGAAAAGTAATAATAAAAAATTAAAATACTTTTAAAGTTGCTGCTTTAGAACAGACCTCGTCAATGAAAACAACAACAAACGGGAATGCAGACTAAAGGACTAATTGACATGGTAACATCACAAAAGAACATCAACAAATTTTTATCCCTGCAACTTGATAAAAGACAAAATGTGCTGACATACACTTGGATATCGTTTGTCACTCAATAGAGTGGCAAATAAGTTGTGCCAGAAGGTGGCCGGCAGAACATGAGTGATATTGTTATTAAAAATCATTCGTACCGCTCATATACTCGTCAATGTGTTAAAGATATTTGAAAACGTTCGCGTAGAAGTAATATGTTTTTACTAAATTAATTTACATACCACGGAGACGAGCAGGTGGCTCATGTTATATCAGTACTATGAACAGCAAGTGGGTGGTAATTTCAGTTGATAAATTGCCAATATTTCCCAAAAAAAAATGGTGCCTACTTTTAGGCGCACTGAATAAACATCAATGACTTAATCATCTGCAAAACAAATACGTCTCTACCAATAATACAAAATGTGAACGACCTTATCACTCCTCACCAGTGCACGCACATCTTAACAAAAGCCTTCAGCATTAGCTGATATCAAAGAAAATTTTTTCCACGTAAATTCTGTATGTACAGGAACAGAAACATGACGGTTTCTGTAATTATTTTTAATTAACGTTTTCCGCTTATTTCCGTTTCCTCTTTTTTGGTTCTTTTCTTGCCAAAAAAAAAATTGATAAAATAAAAATTAGAACATGTAAAAAAAAATCGTTGAATTCTTTTTTCACAATCCTACAAAAATTAAGTTGATGCTCAAACATGCATGTCTGTGCATGCAAAAAAAAATTATAATAAACATGACATTTTAGAAGGATTTCCAACAGCTGAAAGTAGCGGGACAGCGAACAACTTGGTGTTAACAAACTAATCTAAAAGTGACATGCATATCTTGCCAACTCACTAGCAAGCAGAAAAAATATATATACAATATGAAAAAAAAACATTTAAACACTTCATCTCTGTGATTTAAGTTCAAAGTTGAAACACTAAACAACAAACAGTGGAGGGCAAATTGTGTTACCATTTAATTTGTTTAAGTGCAAATGAAAAATTACACACACTTTGTATCTCTCAGGCTAGATTTTCAATAAAAAGAAGTGAAAATAAGTAAAAATTTAAATAAATTTGTATATTAATTTTATTACTCAGACTCAAGTTCAAATCTGCAAATTATTTCTTAAATCATTTTATTAAAAAGAATGGGAGGGTATATTCACTTTTATTCTTTTTAATAAAATGATTTTCACATTCATTCCGTGTTTTCGTGAAGCGTTTCTTTTTTGAGAATCGGGATAAATACGTTGCGCTGCTGCCAAATTTCAGAGTTGCCACATATGCAAAAATATTAACACCAAATTTAACAAGCAAAAGTGCTATATTCGGCTGTGCCAAAACTTAAATACCCTACACAGATGTATTTCTCCTTTCTTTCTAAAGCAGAAAATAGATTTTACTCACCAGAAAAAAAACCAAAATAAGCAACTTATTTGGTTGCTAGTACGTAGCAAAAAATTTCGATTTTCCAACCCTGGAATTCAATTTTTAATTTTTTGATTTTTTTACACGAATGAAATGCTTTCTGAAGTCAAAAAAAAAACGTTTAATTCAACAATAAAAAATATTTAAAATAAAAATTAGGAAATTATTCTGTAGCGAAAAATTTCGATTTTCCAACCCTGGAATTTAATTTTTAATTTTTTGAATTTCTTACACGAATGTAATACTTTCTGAAGTATAAAAAAACGTTTAATTTAACAATAAAAAATATTTAAAATAAAAATTAGGAAATTATTTTGTAGCAAAAAATTTCGATTTTGCAACCCTGGAATTTAACTTTTAATTTTTTTAATTTTTTACACGAATGTAATGCTTTCTGAAGTCTAAAAAACGTTTAATTCAACAATAAAAAATATTAAAAATAAAAATTAGGAAATTATTTTGTAGCAAAAAATTTCGATTTTCCAACCCTGGAATCTAATTTTTAATTTTTTTAATTTTTTACACGAATGTAATGCTTTCTAAAGTATAAACAACGTTTAATTTAACTATAAAAAATATTAAAAATAAAAATTAGGAAATTATTTTGTAGCAAAAAATTTCGATTTTCCAACCCTGGAATCTAATTATTAATATTTTTAATTTTTTACACGAATGTAATGCTTTCTGAAGTATAAAAAACTTTTAATTCAACAATAAAGAATATTTAATATAAAAATTAGAAAATTATTTTGTACCAAAAACTTTTTATATTCCACCCCTGGAATTTAATTTACAATATTTTTGGTTTTTAATAGCAATTTCATTCTTCGCGAAGTATGAAATTGGTTTAATTTACTGAAAAAAGCAAAATTAGGAACTTATATGGCTACTTTTATGTACCAAAAAAAATTTTGATTTTCCAACCCGGGAATCGAATGTCTAATTTTTTTGTTTATATTTTTAATACCAATTTAATTCTTCCTAAAATATACAATAGGTTTAGTTCACTAAAAAAACTAAATTAGGAAGTTATTTAGCTATTTTTATATAACACACATATCTAGATTTTCGAACCCAGGCATAGAATTTTTAATTTTATTTATTTATTATATGAACGTAATAATTCCTGAAGTATAAAATAAGTTTAATTCACTAAAACAACAAAAACAGGAACTTATATGGCTGCTTTTATGTAACAAAAAAATTTTAATTTCTGAGCCCTGGAAGCGAAATTTTAATATAATTTTTTTAAATTTTTTTTTTTTGTTTTGTTTTTACCAATGCAACTCTTATTGAGGCATAAAATAGTTTTATTTAAGAAAAACTTAAAATTTTTACCCATGTTGGCCACTTTCACGTACTACAAAATATTGCAGTTGTCTAACCCTGGAATCGAAATTATTTTTTTTTTAATTTTTCATACCAATTTTGTTCTTCCTGAATTATAAAATAGTTTTAATTAGAAAAAAATCATCAGTTGCCTCTTTTGGTTATTTTCATGTTTTAAAAAAAGTGTCAACTTCCCAACCCTGGAAGCAAAATTTTAAAATTTTTGTTTTACCAATGCAACTTTTCATGAGGTATAAAGTAGTTTTATTTAAGGAAAAATTTAAATTTGTAACCATTTTGGTCACTTTCCTGTACTACAAAACATTGCATGTACCAAAAAAAAAAATATTCCAATTTCCCATCCCTGGAAAAAAAATTTTATTTTTTGTCTTCTATACATGAATTTTAAATATATGAATATATATTATTTTGAAACAGATGTTTTTGGTTATTTCCCTTCCTTATTTTGATATTCCTAGGGGGAGAATGGAATAAGAGGGATTTTTCCTGGGAATAAAAGGGGAAAATTTCCCAAGTAATATTTATAATTGAGCTGATAGCCTCATATTGTATTCAGAGTCTAGTCAAAATATATTGATAGTCACATAGCCTAATCCAACAGTCTCACTGTAATCTACTCATAATCAGTTTGTAATCTATATACTCGTATAGTCCAGTCTTAACTCAGATATACTCTAGTCCATTCGAAATCTTCTGATTGGACTTACAGTCTAGTGTAAAAGTCATATTCTTTTGATAGCTTGCCCTTACTCGTAGGTAATCTGATCGCCTCGCACTGCCTCAATTTTCAATAGTACGCATTATTTTCAAATCTGCTATTTTTAGAAATCTTCTTGGTTTGTTATTAAAAAATTAGTTCTGAAAATACTCGAACTGTTACGCAATGCTTTAGGAAAATTTTCACGTTTTTTTTTTTTTTTTGGCAGAAACCACTCGAAGGCAATTAATGCAGGATGACAGTAACTCGGAAAAAAGTAAGAAAAACATCAGTAGAAACGGAAACGTTGTAAGCGTGTTAATTTCAAGCCATGAGTGTTAAATGGTACTACAAACAAAAAGCTTAATACCCGGGCTTAGTGCCCGGTAGTTCAATTAGAAAGCAAAGTGCACTTTCGTACTCTACACATTTGGTATTTCCCTAGACATTTTATAGTGTCAGTTTCAAATGTAGCAAATTGCTGTCACACGAATTGCAAGTGCACAGTAGATGAGTAAAAAGTTTTCAGTGAAATATATCGAATATGACAAACAATCCTATTTGCTTGCGATGCCACATAGATTATAATATACACACACATTGATATTGTTATGGTCTACTGAGGCCTATGGCGTAAGCGCTACCAAAAAAATAACTCTTATTTAACTACAAAAACAAAATTCAGTACAATATAGTTTCTTCTTCCGAACTGCAGGGTACCACAGCACCACATAATTTTAGCTAACAAAATAAAAATAGTATTAATTTTTGTTACACACAAAAAGAAACAAAAAATGTTGTAACAACAAAATAGAATTTGTTGGCTACTCATATGATGCAACCATGAAGTAAGCAAATAATTGCTTATTTCTGCATGACAGCACCAAATAAGACATGCAAGATGTGTTCACTTAAAGCATGATGAGAGAGACATAGTGCTCATTCATAAGATAGCCGGAGACTAAACGAAAAATTTGCTGGGGAAGAGAATACAAACACTGGATATTTGTGCAACGGCTGAATTGCAATCAATTAGTGAAACTAAATGAAAATATTTCGCTGAAATAGAAGAATTGAGGTTTCTGGAAAATTTTCGCAAAAGTGCCACACCTGAAGGCCAAGAATTAAATTTTAAGACGTAAATTAGTTCCTTGTTGTTTTTTTAGTTGTTATATTTTTGTCATAAACAAACCTAGTGTGTCATATCTGTATACGAGGTCTGTTAAAATAAAAAAAAATTTTAATTTCGCTGGCTACATGCCTTGGATTAGGATTACTTTTAACTTTTTGCTAAGAAAATTTAAAAATAAATCGTGTGATTTTACCTCGTTTTGAAACAAAATTGAACTTTCAGCAGTTGTTGAGCTTTTGAGTTCCTAGGAAGCTTTTTTCACTATTCCGGAAAGGGTGTCACTGTCTGTGTGCCTCTTATAACTTTTGAACGGATTGATCGAATCGATCTTGAATAGTGACGATCTTGGTCACCGATTCGAAAAAAATATATAAATATATATTCAAATTTGCTCCTTTTTATACCTTCCAAAAAAAAGTTGAAGGGCATATTCACGAAATATCCCTGTAAGATCTAAGAATATATATATACATGTATATGTATATGTATATATATATATATATATATATATATATATATATATATATATATATATATTCTCGATCAGTGATGAAATCTAGGACGATCTAGCCATGTCCGTCGGTCTGTGGAAATCACGATTCAGTCCAAACGGAAAGAGCCAGACCCTTAAAATGTGGTATAGATATATTTTGAAGGATAGCACAGTTCTAGTTCGTAAATGGGCTGAATCGGGCCAGAGGGAAAATAGTTCCCCTAAGAAAAACTAACGTTTTTTTCATCATATTCTTAAGGAAATGATATATTTGTATGTCAAAGCAGGTCCAACGCGTTAAACTTGGAGCCATAAAATAAAAAATATAAAAAATTTTGAACCCCGCCTCCTTTAGTGGGCGTTATTATAAGCAAAAATAGTGTAAAAATATAACAAATTGATTTACTAAAGCCTACATTCCTTAATAAATTTTTTTAATAAAATTTTTAAGCTTTAATGACGAAGCTGAGACGTAACCTGGTACTCCTCTCCTTTGTAACCTAAATCTCCCCTTCAAAAAGAAAATTAAAAATAAATTTATGTGTGTGAAGATAAATATGCCGAGTTAAATATGTTTTGACGTAAGCAGTTACGAAGTGAAGTTAAATATGTTTTGACGTAAGCAGTTACGAAGTGAAGTTAAATATGTTTTGACGTAAGCAGTTACGAAGTAACGTAACGTAAGTGACGTTATGACGTAAGCAGTTACGAAGTGACGTAACGTAAGTGACGTTATGACGTAACGAAATGGCAATCAGAGATATATTTTTTTGTATGAAAATCCATATTTATATACAAAATGATTATGGGAGTGTCTTCTATCTTATACATCATTCTGTATACACTGCCAATGTATGCCAACTCCTTATTTGGCCACTGGGGGCAAAATCCTGCCAAGATCACACACACCCTCATGGCCTGTAAATTCACCTTTCATGGCCTGTAATCATTTCCACAAAATGTTAAAAAAAAATTTATTAAATATGGATTTTCATAAAAAGAAAACTTCACTGTTTGCCATTTCGTTACGTCATAACGTATTTAACTTCACAGCTAAATACGTTGTTTCGTAACTGCTTACGTCAAAACATGTTTAATTCTGCATATTTATCTTCACTCACATAATAAAATTTACATATAATTATCCCCAATATTTATTTTTAGGGTCTTATGGCAAAGATGAAATGTCTTCCCCGCGGCCCTTGCCAGAGAGACCCCGACAAAATACAGTTTTAATACCATCCAAAGAGAATTTGGAACCATAAAGTATATACATATATTCTTGATCAGTGATGAAGTCTAAGACGATGTAGCAAATCCCAAACGTCCGTCTGTGGAAAACACGATACAGTCTATTTTTTGGACCCCTCCCCCTTTAGTGGGCGTTTATGTTACATATGATATGAAAAGATAGTGTAAATATTTAAAAAATTGTATTCTTTAAGCCTACATTCCTTAAAAATTTAATATTTAATCCCTTTACGACGAAGATAAGATGTTCTCTAATCTTCCCCTGCCCCTACCTCCGCAACCCCCCTTTGCCCCCTAAATGACCTTATCAAAAAAAGAAAATTTTAACATAACATTCTTACTTGTTTTTTCTTATTATTCATTATTGCCAGCCTAAAGATTGAAAGAGCCAAATAGTCCGGAAATTAAAGGTTATAATCGAAAAGCGCCTTGGCTCAGACCAAAAGCACTAAATAAAATTTAAGTACAAGACTTAAAGAAATGATATAGAATCAAGCCTTGTTAATAATTTAAACATTAAACAAATACAATTTCATTATGCTTGAGATCATTAAAATTTAGTCATGACAACTACCAAATTATTACACCATTTTAAAACTCACGTTTTAAGTCTAGGTGTTAGAACATGATTAAAAATAAATCTAACAATATTTCTTTATTATTTTCTTATTTTGTAAGATAAATAAAAATGAAAATGACAACTCCAATCGCACAATGGGTTGTAGGTGTAAAATAATCTAAAATAAAAATATATTTACTTACTCATACAAATACATAAAATAACTTATTGCTACAGTCGTCTGTATGTGTCTGTGTCTGCCTGCATGCATTCATACTTTTTACCATTTTTAGCCTCAATACAAAAATTCTTGTTAGTTTAAAGAATTATGGCTGCTGTTGCAGTTTGTTATTTTGCTTTTTATTTCTCCAAAAAAAAAACAAACCAAAACCTTCAAAATATGAAACAACATTTTTTTGGTCCACCCAAAAAGAAAACACACACAAACAACATCTACTTACACTCCCGTCACATTCATGCTGAATTCATGCTTATTATTCTTCATGTGTACTCCTCGTATGTTGCAAATTGCAAATGTGCAGTGGATGTCATGTAACTATGCAAAAATGCCTTGCGGTATTTGTTTTTTAAGCTATTTCGTGTTAAAACATCAAAAACGCCTTAAACAAAACAAAAAATAACTCCCAAAAATATAACAAATAAAATATTGTATTTTATTTGAAATTGTTAGGATATATTTACACCAGCATTATTTAGTTATTTCGAGCAGATACGTGTTTACACTGGCACGAGTGATTGCCCGGAGAACTCTTGGTAAGTATATTTATATATTCATGGCTTGTATATACTGTCTTTGCTACTTGGAAGTGAATTTGGAACCACTTCCGAGGTAAATAAGTTACAGTTGGTATATAAACATATTTCTTCTTTTGTACCGCATATACTATTGCATACTTTAGGGCAAAATAATGAACGTACTACTGTTTTGATTAATGAAAATAGATCAGGTACAGTCGACTCCGCTTTATTGGAAATTACCAAAACCCAATTTTTTTCAGTTATCCGATTATATCTCCAAAACGTAGTTCGGATTTCGTGAAATTTGTTACAGTTAAACGTACTGCTTGATATCAGTAAAACAATACTTTTTATATCAAATCTGTATATGTGACGCGCAAAATAAAAAGGGACCTAAGGGTAAAAACCAGTTTTGTTCAGGAGAGCCATTTTAAAGATCTAAATTAGTGTATCTTTGGTGTACCATCACCATCAGAAAACACGCATATCTATGGGAGGGAACACTTTTGGGGCATGGGATCGGTCTCATTCGATGCTCAGATGTTGTCCACATCAAAAAAAAAGTGAAAATTTATATGTTTTTACCCTTAGGTCCCTTTCTCTATGCGCTCTCACATATATTTTTTACGTCAACTAAACGTAAAAATATTATTTAAAAAAAATTTATTCATCGAATTATTCTAGCCACTTGCATTGAATAGAAAAATACAATAAAGTACGTAAGAGCGAAAAGGACAAATAAATTTTGCCATTTAATTTTTTAACGGACAAAACATGCACAATTCTTTCAGCCTTAAGTTATGCAATCGATTTCTAATAAATAAATTTGTCATTGTTTATTTTTTCACTAAAGCGAAGTAAGTTTCATGCAAAACGCTGCTGTGGGGTCGCATATCATATCATATTTTTTTCAGTTATCCGATTTTTTTCTCTAAAACGTAGTTCGGATTACTGAAATTTGTTAAAGTTAAGCGTACTGCTTAAAATCAGTAACACAATAAAGTATGTAAGAGCGAAAGGGAAAAATATATTTTGCCATTTAATTTTTTAACGGACAAAACATGCACAATTCTTTCAGCCTTAAGTTATGCAATCGATTTCTAATAAATAAATTTGTCATTGTTTATTTTTTCACTAAAGCGAAGTAAGTTTCTGTAAGTAAGTTTTCTTTTGGTTTTCAGTAATACGATATTTTCAATAAAGCGAAGTGAATAAGACTAGCTGCGTTTAAAATCAGTGCGGGGATTTGTATCGCTTTCAGTAAACCGATTTTTTTTCAGTAAAGCGTGTTGCGCTAAAGCGGATTCGACTGTAATTCCTTTTCGCATATACTACCTGTCGACTCTTTAATTTTTATTTATTTACGCTTTATTCAGAAAACTCCAAAATATTTTCTGAGTTTTATTTAATCCTTAGGGAATAAAATTTATTTCTTGATTTGTATTTATTTCGCAGAAACTAAGAGTTATTTTTTGATTTTTATTTATTACCCAGAAAATAAAAATAATAGTTATTTGTTTATTTATATTTATTTCTCAGAAAATAAAAGTTATTTTTTGATTTTTATTCCTCAATAAAATTTATTTCTTAATTTTTAATTATTCCGTGGAAAATAAGAGTCATTTTTTTATTTTTATTTATTCCTCAGAAAATAAAGCTATTTTGTAATTTTTATTTCTTCTTCATTGAATTTTCCAATTTACCACGTCCCACAGTGAGATTTTTTGTGCATTAAATAATTTTTTCGACACATAAAATTTAAAAATGTAATGATGCAGTTTTGTAGAAAATTGATTCAGTATGAAGAAGCCATAAATTGTATTCCAAAAAAACATTTATTTGTCTGTGAAATAATAAAGTAAAGTCACATGTAAATTATAAAGTTCGCTCATATAGTTTAAAAGATATGATAGAATAAAATTTGTTCCATAATGTGCCGTGATTGCAAACTTCCTTGGAAGAAAAAAAGGGTTGCTCGGTCGTGATAGGTGCTCCCGCTATAATAAAATGAAAGGTAAGACTCCATATTATCAATTAAAAGAAAACAAATTTAAATAATTAATAATCTTTTATAAAATCATAAAATTTTTCTCCAAATTCATGTATTGAAATTTATTCATAAAATAATTAGTTTTAGTAAAGAAACAAAAAGTTGTGGGAAAGTATATAATATGGGTTATATGGGCGGTGAGTGGTGGGCGTTAATTGAGGTAATAAAAGGCTCTGTGCCAAATTTCAAAAACTTTAGGCCAAAAATAAATTTTGGTTTCTATGGGCGGTGGGTAGTGGGCGTGGCCAATTTTGATGAAACTTTATTGTATTCTTAATTGAGGTAATAAAAGGCTCTGTGCCCAAATTTCAAAAACTTTGGGTCAAAAATAAATTTTGGTTTCTATGGGCGGTGGGCGTGGCCAATTTTGATGAAACTTTATTTTATTCTTAATTGAGGTAATAAAAGGGTCTGTGCAAAATTTCAAAAACGTTGGGTCAAAAATACATTTTGGTTTCTATGGGCGGTGGGTAGTGGGCGTGGCCAATTTTGATGAAACTTTATGTTATTCTTAATTGAGGCAATAAAAGGCTCTGTGCCAAATTTCAAAAACTTTGGGCTAAAAATAAATTTTTTGTTCTATGGGCGGTGGGTAGTGGGCGTGGCCAATTTTGATGAAACGTTATTTTATTCTTAATTGAGGTAATAAAAGGCTCTGTGTCAAATTTCAAAAACTTTGGGCCAAAAATAAACTTTGGGTTCTATGGGCGGTGGGCGTGGCCAATTTTGATGAAACTTTATTTTATTCTTAATTGAGGTAATAAAAGGCTCTGTGCCAAATTTTAAAAACTTTGGGCAAAAAAGAAATTCTGGTTTCTATGGGCGGTGGGTAGTGGGCGTGGCCAATTTTAATGAAACTTTATATTGTTCTTAATTGAGCTAACCAAAGGGTCAGAGCAAAATTTCAACATTCTACGAGCACTCCTTATATTTTTTGCCAAACATTATATGAACAAATCTCTCTGTGCGTCCTCTCCCCTTTAGGGAAGACACTGATATACAAAAATATTTACTGCTTTAATCAAAAAAAAATGTTGTATAAAGGGTTTATAAAACAAATTTAGTACCTAAATCTGTTTTATAAAACATTTAGAAATCAAAAAAAATATATATATTTTTTATAAATAAGGGCTTTAGTGTTTGTCCAACCATTTGGTAAATGAAATGTCGCCAATCATTTCTTTTTAAACTGCTGGGTTATTACAAAAGAGATGAAATTTCCTTAGTTTTCCATTTTATTTTACACACATGAACTTGTATTTGGTTTGACTAGAAGTTCTTTTAGAAAAAAAAAAAACAGAAACTAAAAAGAATTTTGTATTTTGTCAATGTCATTTTCATAGAATGCTGGGAAATGTGGTTTATTTATATTTTATTATTCCTTGTTTCGCTTAGTTTTAGCGGAAATATATTATTTTACGGTTTAAGGTTTTGTTTTATGATGTTTGTAGCCGGTTAAATAATTTAAAAAAAACAAGTAAAAGTGCTATATTCGGCTGTGCCGAATGTATTTCTCTTTTCTTTCTAAGACAGAAAATAGATTTTATTCACCAAAAACCCCAAAATAAGGAACTTATTTGGTTATTTGTATGTACCGAAAAAATTGCGATTTTCCAACCCTGGAATCGAATATAAAATTTTTTTTGAATGTAATTTTCCTTGAAGTATAAAAAACATTTTAATTCAACAAAAAAAATTAAAATAAAAATTTGCACTTATTTGGATACTTTTACGTAGCAAAAAATGCTTATTTTCCAACCCTGGGATTGAATTTTCAATATTTTTGATTTTTAGTACCAATTTAATTCTTGCTAAATTATGAAATAGTTTCAGTTCACTGAAAAAAAACAAAATTAGGAACTTTCATGCTTTTATGTTTAAAAAAATAAATAAATTTCCGAACCCTGAAAGCGAAATTTTAAGTTTTTTTGTTGCTTTACCAATGCAATTTAATTTAATGAGGTATAAAGTAGTTTTATTTAAGAAAAACTTAAAATTTTTAACCATTTTGGTCACTTTCATGTACTACAAATAATAAATGTACCAAAAAAAATTTCAATTTCCCATCCCTGGCAAAGAAATTTTAATTTTTTTTTGGTTTTTAGCTTCCCAAAGTACGAAACATACATAAAAATAATTGGTTTTTTCTAATTAATTTTGTGTCCAGAAATAGGTGTAAGCTGTTTAAGTTCATTTGCAATCCAGCAGTTCAAGAACGAGTCTCTAGCTCTTTCGGGGCTTGGGAAAACCGGACAGACAGACGGACATCGCCCATTCGTCATAAGGATGCAGAATACAAACTGTTAAACTTTTTATTATTTATTTTCTTGAGTTCTGTTATTTGCTAAATTACTGCCCAATACTGTAATATTAAATTATTGCATTTTATTAATCAAACTAATAAATTAATGAACAGGTATTAATATATCAGGGACTTCTATTCATTTTTGCATTAATCTTCCTCATTTCACATTGAAATTTCGCCTTGCAAATGCATATTATATTAATACTTATGTCTCAAGTAAATGATATATTAAATAATTGAAAGAAGAAAAGTTCAAACCATCTAAGCATAAAGTTCACGAAAAACGAATTAATGCAGAAAATCTTTAAAGAAATCTATCAGCCAAAATAACGTCTAAATTACTAAAACATTCAATCTGGCAGCTGGCATAAGACTGAACTAAAACATCTATTTGAACTTGGCAGCACCATTCAAACAGCCACAATAAACAAATCTAAGACAACAATATAAATCTGAGACACAAACCTTCTAGCTGTATAAAACATTATTTTTCAATTGATACATGAAGTGTGTGTACAATAAAATATCTGCTTCAAATTATTTAAAAAACATTAGAAATTATTTTATCTATTAAATTTTGGAATGTATTAACATGTTTTTATATTACTCAAGGGGATTGCAAAATAATTTTATGATAGTGAAATCCCATTGTAATGTTGCGTGTCAATGTGAAAAAAATATTCTGGCCACCCTGCAAAAGTTATTTTCTGGCAGCACTGTTGTGAAAGGAAAACAATCGACTGCAGTTCTTATTGTGCAGAAATCGGTGTAAAATAAATCTCATGATATTTTGTGCAGTAAAATTTATAAAATTTATTTAGTCAAATACTTATTATTGAAGCTTACCCATATCTCTTGTAGAAAACGAACAAATTAACGAAAATTAAATGAAGTAAACTAATCTAATGCAGTAGTTTTGTGTAAAATCAAGCTGTAATTGACTTGTAAATTGATAGTGAAAATTTTGTCTACTCCCTACAATGGAGGCGGTTCCACGACTTCATATGCTGTCTTTCCCCAATAAAACCAGCCCGGAAGGAACATCCTTTGCTGGTTTAAAGAAGGTTCATTTTTAATATGTTAAATTCTTTGCTATTTTATGTAAAATAAATGAAAAAAAAAATACTAATGAAAAATGGTATCAATTACAAAAGTGGGAGGGGGTGAGGAAAAAAACTGACTCATCTGTTATTATTTTACGTTCGTTAATATCATGTATATTTAATAATTAGCCTTTGTTGTTTTTATCTGTTCTTTAACCAAATAAAAACAGTATATAGCCGAATTTTATCAAGAAAATCCGGACAACTACTCCAAAGAACTGTATGCCTTAGAAACTCTGCGCAATCAAGCTTTAAATACTCCCAAAGATAATTGTGCTATACTTAAGCGTTATTTTTGCCAATTGGAATCATTGCTAAATCGCTTTCCCAAACTAAGAGTGAAGAAAGTCATCTTTCAATTTACCTGGAAGGATTTATATACGAGCAAAGTACAAGAATACAATGACATTGGCTATGAACAGGCTGCGGTACTTTATAATGTGGCAGCAGCTCATACACAGGCTGGAGCAGCCGTAAATCGTACTGATATAGAAGGCATGAAATTGGCCTGCACACATTTTCAATGTGCCGCCTGGGCATTTGGTGAAATTCGTGAACGTTATATAAATATGGATGAATTTGGTGATTGTTTTACCACGGAACTGTTGGTGTTTATGCAACAAGTTTCATTTGCACAGGCTCAGGAGTGTATATTGGAAAAGTCCTTAATTGATAATCGTAAGCCAAACATTGTGGCTAAAGTTACGGCACAAATATTAGTATACTATGGCGCTGCTTTGGCTGCTTTACTCACGGGTGGAGAAGATGGCCCCGTGGCACATGTGGTGGACTCTGCTGTCTATAAGCTATGGAAGAAATATGTACGCTTTAAGATTTCCTATCTAAACTGCATTTTGTATTTATATCAAGGCCAGCATGCCGAAGAACAAAGAAAGATGGGTGAAAGGGTTACTTTGTATGAGGTACGTTGGCAATATATTTATTTCTTTTTTTTTCCCCCAGATATTCTCAGTTATTTATGTTTTCAAAATAATTATTTCTAGTGCTTTTTGTTTGTTATGTGGTCAAGTATGTCTATATGCCTGCATTTCAGTGGTTCTTACACCAAATCATCAGTAGACTTTAACCTAATTCCAAAATAACAAAACCTCTCACCTTATACATAAACTGCCAAAAAAGAATTGAGAATTACACAAGCAAAACCATAGGATTTGAAATTCAAGAAAACACAACAAACAAATTTTATTCGGTATAAATCTATTAGTCTGCCGTTGGCAAACAATAAAAGTATATAAAAAAGGCACAATGAAAAACAAAATCTACATAAAACGTTCTAAAATCGTTTATTCGACGAAACAGAAACAAACAAAAACCACTAATTTAATTGAGACAATATGTCGAATAAACGATTTTAGAATAATTATTTCTAAGTAAGAAATTTAAAATTGTTGGTTTAGAAAAGGAATAAATAAAACAAGAACGTTATATTCGACCAGGTCGAATCTTAAGTACACTCCAGATGTTTAATAAATAAAAATTCTATTTTGAAGGGGTTATTCCGGGGAGGCCGTGGGGTAGACATCTCAACTTTGCCATAAAACACTAAAAAGTAAATTTTTGGGGTTATTAAGTGGAAAAATTATTTTTGTATTTTTGATAGACTTATTTAGTAGGCAAAGGTGGGGGAGGGTAGGGCAGCGGAAGACCAGAGAGCATTTCTGCTTCGTCCTAAAAGCTTTAAAATTTAAATTTTTGCAGTTTATTAAATATTTACACTATTTTTCCATGCAATATGTAGCTTCAACGCCCACTTAAGGGGGAGGGGTCCAAAAATGGATTTTTCTGATTTTCTGCCTGCAAGTTCAACGTTTTGAACTTTCTGTGAGATAAAAGTATATCATTTGCTTAACGAAATTATAAAAAAAAATTACAAATTATGAAAAATTCTTCTGATTTCTTGACCTCTTTTTAAAATTGGAATTAAAAATTAAATTAGAATAAAGAGACCTTAAACGTATCAGAATATAATGATAATTAAAAATTATGTTGTTTTTTAGAGGCTGGTTTAGTTCTTCTTAGGGGACCTTTTTCCCCTCTGGTCCAATTGAGCCTATTTGCGTAATTGACCGGTGCTATCCTTCAAAATATATTTATAGAAAATTACAAGGGTCTGACTCTTTTCGTTTGGACTTAGTCGTGATTTCCACAGACGGACGGACGGACATGGCTAGATCGTTTTAGATTTCATCACTGATCAGGAATATATATATTTTATGGGATCTTAGAGAAATTTTTCACTGCGTTACACACGGAATGGTAAAGTGAATATAACCTCCAATTCTTTTTTTTGGGGGGTACATTTAAATTGTTTTCCATCTGAGTAACATTTAAATTAAACATTAATTTAAGCCATTCCAAAAATTATTTTTACTAATTAGATTATTGTCTGAAAAAAATGGGAAGTTTTTAGCATTCGAAATTACATTTTGAAAAACAGACATTTTCTGGTATAATAAATAGAATTTATGAGGCGAATTTAAAATCTGTAAAATCAATATGGAGTTGTATCGAAAGTTATAATCGAAATAAAGCCCAACCAGATATAGGAATTAAGAGAACATCATTATGACTTGAAAACCCAAGTATTAATTAAGTGAAATAGAAATAATTTCTTCTTGAAGAATAATTACCATTTTAATGACTAAACGCCGCAGCCCTTTTAGTTGAAGAATTATATGTAATTATTATTATGAATGATATTGATATTGCTGCATTAAAAACTAATTGATATGATTTATATGATTTTCAGGCCGCTTGGGAAAAACTCGAGGAGGCGCGCAAAGAAGCCAAAGGTTTGCCCGACATAAAAGAAATTAATGAATCGCTCATATTTACGGCCGATGTAGTCGAGGCGAAACGTAAAAATGCTAAAAACGAAAATGAATTCATATATCATGAGTCTGTACCTGAATTATCCACAATAAGTGCTGTTCAGGGAGCAAATTTAGTAAATGGCATAGGATTTTCTCCCGCAGATCCCGATGTAGCGGGCGAAGATATATTTGCCCGGCTAGTACCCATGAAAGCCCACGAGGCCAGTTCTCTGTATAGCGAAGAAAAGGCAAAACTTTTACGAAAATATGGCAGTAAAATCGAAGAGAAAGATAATGAACTGGCCAGCTTTATGAGTTCCCTAACACTCGATAATCTTAATATAAACGAAGAAAAAGCCAATAAAATTCCCCAGGGTATTGTTGACAGATGTGCAGCTTTGAATGCTAATAAAACCGCCATACCCGAATTAGTGCAATCCATGTCACGTTTGGCGGACATTTGTGGCGATGTGGAGGCTAATCTTAATGAGATTTCAATCATATTACAGCAAGAGGAAAAGGAGGAAAAAGAATTTCAACAATTGACTGGAGTACAACGTACACCAAATGCTCATATCACCGAATTGACAAGAGAATTTCAGAAATATTCAGAGGCCCATAACAAGGCCGGTGAATCGAATGATACTTTGCGCAAAGCCATGGAACTACATATAAATAATTTGAAAATTTTAGCCAAACCGTTGCAAGATATACAACAATCTGTACCGAAATTAAGTTCTGAACTTAATACCGCCGAAGTTTTTAAAGATGTCAAATTAATTGTGAATAAAGTCAATGAAATGAAAGCACAACGTTCGCAATTTCATGCTGATTTGCGTATTGCTGTCAATGATGATGATATAACAGCGAAAATTATTGCCCGTGAATGTGGCGAAAGTTTGCAGACTTTATTTGATCGAGAAATGGCCAAACATGAACGTTTAACTCAATTAATTGATCAGAATTTATTAGCCCAAGAAAATATTTTGAAAGCTTTGACGGAATCGTATGCCAAAGCAGCGCCGGTGTTAAAAACTCTGGCTGATGTTAAAAATAAACGCGAAACGTTTTTTGCCTCTTTGGCTGCCTCGTACGATGTTTACGAAGACTTGTTGGCCAAATCTGTAAAAGGATTGGAATTTTATAACAAACTATCGGGTAAGTAAATTTTTATTAAAAAAATTAATATACATATAATTATTCTCTAATATTTTTAAGCTCAAAATCTCTTTATTTTTATTTGTTAAAATATGTTCCCCCTGATTGTGTAAGGCGTTGGCGTTTACGACTCAGTCGTATTTCGGAGTAGATTAAAGAAAACTGCGTGTGTGTTTCTTTAATCTTGTACAAAAAACGCTTTTGGCGTAAACGCCAACGCCTTACACAATCAGGCCGAATCGGTATATATTTCGTCACTCATTTGTGTGACTTCTTCAAGTTATTATTTATTGATTTGAAAAAAAAAATAAATTATGACGAAATATTGAAAAATAATTAAATTCTTCTGGTTTCTTGACCTCTTTTTAATTATTATTGTATTCTGATATTTTTAAGCTTGAGGTCTCTTTATTTTAGTTTAATTTTTAATTTCAATATTTCGTCACTCCTTTGTGTGACTTCTTCAGGAAATTAATTATTTTATTTGATATGAAAAAATATGTTGTTTGTGAAAATAATTTTGTTTCTTAAGCTTAAAAATATCAGAATACAATTGGAAAATAATATATTTTATTATACTCTAATATTTTTAAGCTTAATGTCTCTTTATTTTTATTTAATCTATATATTATTTTTCAATATATTGTGTGACTTCTTTAGGAAATTAGTTATTTTATTTGATTTGAAAAAATTTATAATTAAAAAGAGGTCAAAAAACCAGAAGAATTTTAATAATATATTTTAAAATATTAGAGAATTACAATAATTAAAAAGAGGTAAAAAACCCAGAAGAATTTAATTAATATATACAAAAATATATATTAAATGGCATTTAAAAGCATAGGGTTTTCGGAATTCGAAGTCAGTAAGAGGTTATATTAATATTGCCGCTTTTAATAAACTTTTCCGTATTTTTTATTAAGATTTAATTGCTATTAACTTTTTGAGCTTTATTTTGTTAATTTAGTTTATTATTTATTAAGCTCAAGATCGTTTTTTATAAAGGAAAATTCCCTATTACTTATTCCTGATGATGTTAACAATTTTGTTAAAGAAATATTGATTAATAATTTTATATAATAACGACCACGAGCTTAATAAATAATAAAATAAGATTTAATTACTTTTGACTAATACAAACTTTTTTACAAAATGAAATAAAAACTTAAATTGAGTTCGAAAACTTATTATTATTATTATTAAAATATTGTATATTGCAGCAAATATACAAAAACTTTTATCGCGCTGCAAATCGGCACGTGATGTACAATCCGAAGAGCGGCAACAGCGTTTAAAAAGCGTTAGCCACAAAGCTGTTCCTTCCCCTCTGCCCTCCTCCCAGCAGAACCCGAACATGTACCAGATGAACAGCACACAGCAAATCCCAAATTCATCGTCCACATCCAGTACACCAAAGTTACGCGACTACATGAACGCTAAAAAGGCGGCTAAGGAAAAAAATATTTCGACCATTAGCCCAGCAAACAGTGGTTACAATCTTAATACCCAGCAATACATACCGCCAGTCAGGCCAAATCCTTTGGGTTCCGAAAATCCAACACAAGCAGTATGCTCTGGAGGAGGTTCCTATTATCCACCCACAACTGGCAACTTACCGCCTTCTGTAGGACCCAATGAGCCACCACCACCTTATACACAATATTACGATACGGCACCAGCTGCCTATACAAATCCCATGTATCTGCAATACCAGCAAAATATAGCGCCACCCGCTTACAAGCCTCAGGCCTCACCCAATTCACAATTCACCGCTTTAAATACCAATATGGCCAATGTAGCTTTACAACAACATTCGGCCATAGGAACAAGCAATATAAACCAAATGGCAGACTTAACAGCAGCCGGAAATTTCAATCAAATGTCTTACAACGCTTTGGGCAGTAATCCACAAAACACTAGCATTTACCAAGGCAATAATCACAACTATATGGCCAACCAAGCAGCTGTTGCACCCACTCAGCAGCCCTATTTAAATCAGAATCCTATAAACAACAATAATTTGCCTTCCTTAGGCCCCGCAACACATAATACGGCATATAATAATCAAATCTCTGTAGCACAGGCGCCACAAATGTACACAGCACCTGTGGTTACAACAGCTGCATCTACTGTGACACCCCAGCCCTACTTATATGGCACTAATAATCCTCAAGCAGCTATCGCCAGCAATTTGAATGCAAATTATCCACAAAATACGCAGCCAAATAATTATCAAACATCAATGAATGTACCTACAAATCAACAATTATATGTAGCCACCAATCAACCTGGTTTGCCATCATCTACAACGCTGTTGCAAGAAACAACCGGAAATGTTCCACCTACAATGCAGGCTCCTTTTGTCGTTAATAATTTACAACAATCATTACCAGCAACTAATGCGACACCATCTAAAAATCCTTTACACGTAGTAGGCCATACACCAGCTGCTTACGCATCTGCAGAGCCTGCTACTTCAATAAACAATTCTCTAACACCAAATGTTGTTAGTACTTTCCCGAATGCAGTAGCATTTGGTCCGTTGGCTAATAATACCATGCATCCAGGCTATAGTTATAATTCTCAGACGGGCAATTTCAATTATAATAGCGGCTATCAGCAAACTAGTACAGCAAATCAACAGTTTTATGGTCAATACACTACCGGAGCAGCAGCCACCAATACTCAAGTTGGTACTACCGATTCACAGAGTGCTGGAAAAATTAATGTGGCCACAGGCTTCGATGTAAGTAAAAACAAATATTAAAATAAAAAATGTATTTAACACAAAGCTTATATGGAATTTGCCACACAAATTTTTTGTACTACATGTATTTCAAATATGCTTTATAACAGCAAGTCACACAAAGGTACCCCTACTCTATATTGTAACTGGAGCGCAATTAGTGTCTGAAGTATCAAAATAATATATTTAACTAACAATGGTCCACAACGATTCTTTATTTTATATGCGATTTTCTTTAAATAGCGAGAAAATATTGTTATCGCCATGTGGGCGTGGCACTTCCCACTTTTTTTCGTATAATTTTAAGTTCTAATGGGACCTAAATGAGTATACAAAATTTCAATAAAGTCAGTATATACTTCAGCCCCTTTTCCGCCACATATACACAAACGTTTATAAAAAATTTTTAAATATTTCTTTCAAAAATAATATGTACATGCTGGGGGCGTGGCACTACCCATTTTTTAATTATAATATTGTGATGCGATAGCACTTCGATATTTGAGCGAAGTTTGTATAACTATAGGTTTAATTCGACTAGTTTTAAAATAATTTTTATTTAATGGGGGCGTGGCACCTCCCACTTTTTGTATTATAATATTTCATTGTCTTAGCAGTCTGATATATGTATGTACGAAGTTTTAGAGCAATAGGTTTAATTCGACTACTTTTAAAATAATGTTTATTTATTTTGGGCGTGGCCCCTCCCACTTTTTGAACTCAAATATTGTATTGTCGTAGCACTTTGATATTTAAGCGAAGTTTTATAACAATAGGTTTTATTCGACTAGTTTTAAAATAATATATATTTCGTAGGGGCGTGGCCCCTCCCACTTTTGGAACTAAAATATTGTATTGTCGTAGCCCTTCGATATTTGAGCGAAGTTTTATAACAATAGCCTTAATTCGACCAGTTTTAAAATAGTATTTATTTAAAATGGGCGTGGCACTTCCCACTTTTTGAAATAAAATATATTGTCGTAACACTTAGATATATGACCGAAGTAGTATAACAATAGGTTTAATTTGACTAGTTTTAAAATAATATATACATATGTATTCAATATGGGCGTGGCACCTCCCACTTTTTGCACTAAAATATTTTATTGTCGTAGCACTTCGATATTTAAGCGAAGTTTCATAACAATAGGTTTTATTCGACTAGTTTTAAAATAATATATATTTCGTAGGGGCGTGGCCCCTCCCACTTTTTGAACTAAAATATTGTATTGTCGTAGCACTTCGATATTTGAGCGAAGTTGTATAACAATAGGTTTAATTCGACTAGTTTTAGAATATTTATTTAATATGGGCGTGGCACCTCCCACTTTTTGAACTAAAATATTGAATTGTCGCAGCACTTCAATATTTGAGTGAATTTGTAAAACAATAGATTTAATTCGACTAGTTTTAAAGTAAAATAAATAAATTTAAATAATATTAAAAATATGGGCGTGGCACATCCCAATTTTTGAATTATAAATTTGTGTACCATAAAAATTAATTTTTTTATAAAAAAAACCAACAAAATAATCTGAAAATTAATAAATTAAATTTTTCATAAAAAAGAACCGGAAAAGCAATCTAAAAATGGGTGTGGCACTGCCCACTACTGTACTATTAAACGTACCATTAAATTGCCTTATGTTTGTATGTGAATGTAAATTTTTTAATTTACATATTTTTTTTTTCCAGCTGCCCATAGTGTCGCACACCAAACCTCCGGCAGCAAAGCCCGATATAAAACATCCGGCAGTCAACAAAATGAATTATTATAATGCACCTTATGGTTATCAGACAAATGACTTAACACCACCCATTGCAGCTACACAAGCTAATCAAGTGGCTAGTGGCGCTCTCCGGCCAGATACCCCGCAACAAGGATTGTATCAACAACAACAGCAAACAAATATTTATATGCAAAGTGGCACCGGTACTACAGCCAACACACAAACTACAAAAAGTGGCAGCATCTATGCCACTAGTAGCCAACAGTCGCCAATGATGCCAGCCAAACAAACGGATAATGCCACCACACATAAACCTTCAGATGTTAAACCAGCCGCTCCAGCTGCTGCCTCACCTAAACCAGTGATTGATAATAAAAAGTCCTCAAATATTGACCTTTTAAGTGATATAGATTTTTCCGGTGTGGCTGCCGTGCCACCACCCATATTACCACAGCCAGTGCTGAAACCTCAAGTGGTTAGTAGCCCACCAGCTAGTCAAGTGGCTCAGCCAACGACTGCCAAAAAAACTGAGTGCAATGAAGAACAAGATTTGCAAAAAGATGAGAAAATTAAAAAAGTTGAGGTAAGTTTTGATTTTTAATAGAATCGAATTCGTTGTCTAGACTAATTGTTTGTTTTTAATTTAAAAATTTCCAGGACTATATGAACTCCACACTAAATGCACATCCTTCGCCCACAACTGGCACATCGCCAGCTATTACTGTACCGCAACTTAATTCTCCTTTGGACTCTCCGGCCGTACGTAAATCCAGTTACGATAATCTTTCCAATTGTTCCGATCTCTCGTCATTGGATAATTTTGATTGGGACTCGGTTTCAATGCGTAGCGATAAACCCAATACAAATATGGAGCAAAAACACTCTACTGCAACATTCCAACTAAAACCGGTAGATCCCTTAAACGATGACAAAACTCTAAAATATTTCCACAAAGAAGTGGAACGTTTTGAAAAGTTCATTGAATCATTAAATGTTAAAATGCTTAATGGTCATACGCCCTTAAGCACTAAATGGAAAGAATTACAAGATCTATTAGCTAAAGACGGCCATACAAGAACAACCACCATAGCAAAGTTATTTCCGGAGAAAAATAGATCACTCGATTGTTTACCGTACGATCATGCCCGTGTTAAATTGGATAAGGAAACAGATGATTATATAAATGCAGCATATGTTAAGGTATTGCTAGTTATCAGATTTAAAAAAATATAATAAAATTCTATTCAAGTGTTTCTTTTCAGAATTTAAGCACCGGCTGTCCAAATTTTATTATAGCCCAGACACCTCAACAGAATACAATAAATGATTTTTGGTCCATGATTTGGTCACAAAAGGCCAGGACTGTACTTTGTCTTCATACACCAAATGAGGTAATTGCTGAAAATGAACAACAATTTTAAATTCCCCCCGTTATTCTGTAACAATTTGTCAATGTCACGTCAAGGCAATATCAAAACTAAGATTTCTGCACATTCTTTGTCCTTGACATTTAACTACTTCGAAGAGCCTGTTGTTATTTGCTAGTCCTCTTGTTATTTCTAGAATAGTCAGAGGCCATCAGCAGGGATAAGTTGCTGCCCACAAGCAGAATGTAATTGCCTGCCCTATTTTTGATATTGTCTCAACGTCAAGTTGACAAATAGTTACAGAATACGAGGGAAAATGTTCGTTGAAGTTTTACTAAAACAGGATTGGGTTTAATAGTACAAATTATAATATATTGTGAGTAATAAGAGAAACATCTAGTAGAAGTTCAAGCAAAAAAAAAAATAATTGGATTAAGGTTTATAGGCTAATTGTTCGAAAAAAATTTTTTTTGTTTTAAATTTAGAAAGACATGATAAATATTCCAAGGCACAAAGGAAAGTCAACATCAGTTTTTAGTTATTCAACTTACACAGCAGAGCAGAACAGCTGTTTTCGAAAGCCGCAACGCTTTCATCATCAACGCTCATGTGTATTGTGTTTGTCACCACTTATTAGGTGGCTTAGTTGAATATGACAGCAGTTCCTATTTAAACACATTTTCTTAGAAAATTTAATACGAGAACTGTATCAACCTGATGTTAACACATTATTGTTTTTAATACCCGTGTTACCGTTTGATTATTTTCTTCATGTCCCATTTTACTGAATTTTTGGTTCCATCATACCTAAGCCAAAAAAAAAATTATTAATGTGTCAAAACAGTTTTGGAAGGTCGCAACATTGTGAAATCAATTTATTTAGCCTAAAGAATAGTTGTAAATTATTTAAGCGAATTAGTCAATGAGAAATTAAAATTTTTTATATATTCATTTATTTATTTTTTTTACAAAAAAAAAATGGGTTGCTGTGGAACTTTCGAAATCACCACCCTGATTTAATAACTTCCAATTAATTCAATATGATTTTAAAAATTTAAAAATATACCCTCTTAATTATAATTCGAATCACAACAGATGCTGGATCCCTATTGGCCTCAAACCGAAGACAAAGAATCAAATTTTGATGATTACACCGTTAAATGTATTAAAGTTATACAATTATCTCATTGTGTAGAATATCAACTGAAGCTTTCCATGTTAGGCGCCGATGCCATTATTGAGTTATCGATATTACAACTCAAGACCTGGACTAAAAGGTATAAAATAAAACTTAAAAATATAAGTTGTTATAGGCATTTTAATATTTTAAAACATTTCAGCACTCCTCCTTTAGTTGTGGGTATAGCACGCAATGCTTTGCAAGCGCATCAACAACGTTGCTTAGATTTCAATACGCCATCTTCACCGCTGGTATTAAATTGTTTAACCGGTTCAGAAAGATCAGAAATAGTAGCCATTGGCATAAGTGTCATATTGGCTACGCAAACTAAACGGCCAGTTTTAATAAGTAAGTTAATTTTTTCTTTTTAATTAAAAAAAAAAAAAACATTTTAAATACGGAAATTCAGCGGATTATAGAAACATTCTAAGTCAGCGATTAAACTGAATAAGTTATTCTTGCAATAATATAGGTTAGTTTAGGTTAGGTTGAAGAGAGGAGCGTAAGCGGGGCTATCCCTATTCGTTCAGGATTATACTTAGGCCTCATAAGCCTATTATGCGCTCTATTATAAGGAAGTCCCATTCTATTATAGGGAGCCTCCACTGAAACCACGGACCCTTTTAATTTGATTACATTAAGAACCTAGTTACTTCAATGTGTATTCTTAAGTCCTTCCAATTAGAACCCCCCTAAGAAATTCCATCTCCTGTATAATCTCCTGATTAAATGTTTGTCTTCTGACTTGACTAAAAGCTGGACAGTAGCACAAGTAGTGTTCCAGTGTCTCGTCCTCTTCCTGGCAGCCCCTGCATGTTATATCGTCAACGATACCCATTCGTGCCAGGTGATTCCTTAAGTCTGTATGTCCCGTTATTAAATAAAATCGCGTAAATACGTTTCACCGAAAAATTTAATTTGTGAACTTATTACAAAATTGTCGGACAGCTTGAAAAAAAAATTCGAAAAAAATAATTTTTTTTTGGAAATGCAAAGAAAAAGATTTATTAAAAAAAGTCATTAACAAAAAAATTATATTTCTGCACTCGTGCGAGAATTCTGGGATATCTTAAAAAACCTCATAAAAATCTAAATGTAACAAAAAAATTAAAAAAAGATTTCTTAAAAAAAAATCATTAACAAAAAAGTTCTTCTGCTGCACTTATTCAAGAATTCTGGGACATTTTAAAAACCTTATGAAAATCTAAATCTAATCAAAAAAAATTTTATTATACTCTAATATTTTTAAGCTTAGGGCTTAATTTTTGTTTTAAACAAATATTTTTTCAAATCAAATAAAATAACTAATTTCTTGAAGAAGTCAAATTCTTCATATGCTGGAGTTCACGCGTTTTACTTATTTTTCGAAAATGTTTTCGAAATGCAAAAAAAAAAAGATTTATTAAAAAAAATCATTAACAAAAAAATTCTATTTCTGCACTCATGCGAGAATTCTGGGATATCTTAAAAAATCTCATAAAAATCTAAATGTAACCAAAAAAAATAAAAATGTTTCTTAAAAAAAGTCATTAACAAAAAAATTCTCCTTCTGCACTTATTCAAGAATTCTGGGGCATCTTAAAAAACCTCATAAAAATCTAAAGTAACAAAAAAATTTAAAAAAAGATTTCTTAAAAAAATCATTAACAAAAAAAATTTCTCCTTATTCAAGAATTCTGGGACATTTTAAAAACCTCATGAAAATCTAAATCTAATCAAAAAAAATTTTATTGTACTCTAATATTTTTAAGCTTAGGGCTTAAGTTTTGTTTTAAACAAATATTTTTTTCAAATCAAATAAAATAATTAATTTCTTGAAGAAGTCAATTTCTTTTGAACGTATGCTGGAGTTCACGCGTTTTACTTATTTTACGAAAATGTTTTCGAAATGCAAAAAAAAAGATTTATTAAAAAAAGTCATTAACAAAAAAATTCTATTTCTGCACTCATGCGAGAATTCTGGGATATCTTAAAAAACCTCATAAAAATCTAAATGTAAACAAAAAAAATTAAAAAAAAGTAAAAACAAATATAAAAACAGCTGTTCACGTTTGACTCGCCAATTTAAAAGAAAGCAATAACACACCCAAGAGTAAAATAATTATTGGGATTTTTAAATTTAAAATTTTATAACAAAAAATAATTGAAAATTTAGTTTTCTTTTTCAGCAAATGAATAAAAACAAAGAAAATTTCAATTCTACAAAAAAAATTTTTAGGCCTTGAGTATTTAGTTTTAATAAATAAGAGAAGTTCGCATACAAGTCACTTTGGCAATGGTCTGTGATTTGAAAAGGAAAAATTCTTTGCGATTGCAAACTCCAGCACACCAATTTTGCGACTTCAAATCGTAAACGCTAATTTCATGTGATAAGCGATTTACATCACATGGCCGTTAAACTTAAAAATATTAGAGTATAATAATAATTAAAAAGAGGTCAAAAAAAAAACCAGAAGATTTTTCAAAAAAAAAAATTATTTTTTGTAAAAATGCAAAAATTTAAAAAAAGGTTTATTAACAAGATTTGGAAAACTAAAAACTTATTTTAAACAACCCAATATTTAGAAAATAAATATATTTTAAAAACTTAACCTCAAAAAATTCAACTCTGAAAAAATTTTCGAAAATGCATCTAGAAGCTATATTTTGTTTTATATTTTTATCTGTAGGTTTTAATGTATAAAAAACGGGCTGGTGGTTATGCCAGAAAAGTGAGGAAATTTTTGCATATAGAGTGTTTCTATTTTAGTATTTATTTTTTTATAAATTTATTAATATTATAATATATGTTTCTCCTTAGATGTGGTAGATGTTTGGCTGCGTATTTGCAGTCAACGTCAAAAGGCTTTGCGTGATGTGGAAACCTTGGAGCAATCTTTGCAAATTGTATTGAATCATGCTCATGATGTTTTAAATAAAAGTAAGTGTTTTATTGAAAATTAAATTTTTATATTTGTATTTTACATATATTTCAGGAGGCATTGTGACATCATATCAAATGAAAATTGCTCCCCAAGTAACCGCTCAAGAGAAACAAGCCGCTAAAGATCCTCTCAATGAACTGGATGCTTTGTGGAAATTAAAATGATAATACAAATTCGTGAACCATGTAACGACAAGATAAAGGACTTTTTTTTGTAATATTCCACTTTGTGCAGAGGACTGAGAAAAATATGACTTATTTTAATACGACATATAAAAGAAATCAACATATTAACATATAAAAAAAGGTCTTTGAAAAAGACTTTCTTGTTTTATATAAATCTTTAATAATTGTTCTATTCATAATCTAATGTGAGAGTAAATACTGTTAATTGGAATGTTTTTTTTTTGTATATTTTGTATTTACTCGATGGCCTAACGATCCTTGCTTTCTTCTGTTTTTAATCTACAGTCGACTGTTGATAATTTGAAACTCGTTAATTTTAATCTCGCGGAAATTTGAACTGTTTTTCAAGTCCCTTGAAAAACACTCAATAAATTGAAAAATATCTAAGTAATTTGGTCCCCTCAATAATTTGAAATTATTTGAATGGCATTTTGATCGCCGACCCGCTATACTTTGAATTTTTTTTGGCTCTACGCTCTATAATTTGAATTATTTTAATTGCTGTGTTTTATGCAAAATAAAAAATATATAAAACAATCATTTATTTTAGTTTTTTGCGATGTGCTACAAAAATGACATCTTGCTCGCCAACGTTGTATAATTTGAAGTTCGGTTATTCTACACTCTTTAATTTGAACTCCTAATGTGATTTTGTTGCTGTTTTTGAAAGAGATTTAAATCGTTTGCATTCGTTTCTGTGCCACGATTTTAGTATACACCACTACATCGACATAAAAAATTAAATTTCTTTGCTTTGCTTTTGCGGAATTAAGTGCGTGCAAATGGTTTTGCTTTTTTTATGAAAACTCTTGTTAATTTGAATTTTTTCTGTCTCTCTTTCGATATTTTGAAGTCCCGTTAAAATGAAAACTCGATTATTTGAACTTTTTCTCTGGTCCCTTCAGTTTCAAATTATCAAGAGTCGACTGTATATATATATATATATATATATATATATATATATATATATATATATATATATATATTATAATTTTTATTCTCGGTGAACATAAATTTATACAGAGTATTTACAATTACTAAAGCTCTGCAATTGGACATGTATTTGGACATTCTTATTTATTTGTTATTTTATTGAAATGTTTTGAAAAACTCTTTAATATTCGTATGCATAACAATATAGTTTAAAATTTAAAGCATAATATACTAAAAATAAAATTCGGTTTATATTCGAAATCTACAAATCACAAAAAAGAAATATTAAAGGAAGATATTAAACAAAAAATTAAGGAAAAATTTGTGGTAAATATATTACATACAAAACAATACGAAATATAACTAAATATTTGCTACACCTTTATTATTGGACAAGCACATACATACACTCATACATAAATACAATTAAAAAAAAATTAAATTAATATTCCAAATATAAAAAGCAAAGTGTTATAAATACTGTTGAAAGTAAAATGAAATAAAAAGAAAAAATAAATAAATCTCGGCGGTCAGTCATTTTATCAATTTCAAAGGAAAGAAAAACTTTAAAAATCAACTATAAAAATATATTGAAAAAGTGTGCTTAATTTAATACCAAAATTGAAAGTTATAAAGAAAATTTAAATTTCTGAAAATCTTAAAATTAAAATAAATCTATTTAATTTCGAAATTGAAAATTATAAAGAAATTTTAAATTTAAGGAAAATAGAAATTTTGCAATAAATATTATAACAAATACAAATATATAAAATTAAAATTATTATTGTTGGCTTGAAGTAATTTCCAGGTCGCTGCATCACTTCATTCAATGATATTCTGATATTTTTCTCGTAATAAAAAACTTGAATTACAAAATTCTAGAATTAAATTCGCGCCAAAAATAATAACTAATAGTTGCCCAAAAATAGTTTTCAATAATAAAACAATGTTCGAAAATTCGAAATTAATTTCGAAATTTAAAAATATATTGAAAAAGTGTGCTTAATTTTCCTTGCAATAAAATTAAATAAAAAGAAACACTGAAAATGTCACTATGGCGAAACCGGTGCATTTACACAATCAAATTTGAGGTACAATAAAAAAAGGTAAATTCTCGCCATGATTTAAATTAATTATTCATGAAAATTAATAGCACTTCAAAAAAATAAAAAATATACTGGGAAGGTGTTGCCCACGACTCACAAATGACTGTATCGTGCTTTTTTTTAAGTAGCTTACCTTGTATCATTTGCCTCAATTTGTAGCAAATTTTGTAAATCCCCCTTATTCCGTAAGTATTTGTCGACGTCAACGTTAATATTAAAGAAAAAATAGGACAATTATTTACAATTTTTCTTCATCAATTCTACATTTCTAACAGCCTCTTACTGCTTTCTAGCACTTAGAGAAAAGTTTAAGGACGTCAGCAGTATTCAATTGATCGCCATAACGAATACTTCAGTATCTCATTTTTTATATCGTCTTGACGTTGACGTCGACAAATAGTTACAGAATAAGCGAGAATAAATTAAATACAGAATATGTGTTGCCTTTAAACATTTTATTTAAAACTTTTTGTAGGGTCGTTTTAGTGTTTGATATTTTTAATTAAACACCTAATTTTCCGAGGCTTTTTAGTGATAAAAATCTTGCATTCAATTACTACAACAATAAAATTATAGTGTATATTTAAAAAAGAATTACGTTTAAAGTTGCTTGTATTAAATTAATTTTGTTTTATTATTTTGTAATTTTTGCCCTTCATCGTAATTATTTTCATTGAATAGGTACATAAAGTTTTACCTGCAGATGCAAATATAAATTTAGAATTATATTCGAAATTTCGAATAGCATTTTAATTTTGTAAATTTTCCACAATTTTTAAAATTATATCAGCTTGAAATATTCAACATTATTCCAAAGAATTCCATGAAAGCTGTATTTTATGAACCCAAGTATGTTTTAATGCTGGTTGTTGTATTTTAAAAAAATATTATTAAAATTGTAAATTTTGTAATATATTCGAAAATTTTAAATTTTACCTGTTTCATAATTTTTAATTTGCTTTTAAAAATTAAACATTTTTATAATCAAAATTCTATGAAAAATACACAAATTATGTTTTCAAAGTTCTAATGAAGGGAATTTCAAATTCGTTTCAGCCCGACTAAACTTTTATTAGTTATTTTATCTTAACATAAAAATTAATTAGCACACCGATGTTATATTTTGTTTATCATTAGTCATCTTAATTTACACATAAAAAAGCAGTCTAATTGCAAACAATTATTTTTTATGGTTTTTTGGCCCTTTTTAAAAAGTTTTTACGTTTTGTTTTTTCTTTCTTAAAATTTATATTTTACAAGTATATTTAACTTATTTATACATTATTTCTTACAAAGAGTATTAATTACATCAGGGAGACGAAAGTTCAATTCCAACATTATGTAGTATTTTATTTTAAATTATTTACAAACACACAGTAGTTAAGAAAATATGCCCACATGCAAAATACTTTTAATTTATTTATATTCATTATTAAATAAGAAAACTAAAAATGATTTGTTTATGAAGAGCGGATTCAATTCCAATTTTAACCTGTTAAAAGTGAATAATTATAAGTAATATAAAAAATAATATGGGAAAAGATAAGTTTTGACATTAAATTCGGGTTTTCGAACATAAATAAAACTCTAAAAACTTACAATGCTTGCATAATATATAAAACTGATGTAATTCAGTCTTCGAAGATGATATCTGATGTAAAATCGTATGTTCGAAAATAAGTTCGAAATTTCGAACTTTAAATATTTACATATTTCTTTGAAAATATTTGATTTTTTAACACAAATTAAGATTTTTATGCACTTCCATTATATATAAAATAGTTCGAAACTATTTTTTTATGTTTAGAAATTTTATTCAGATATATGCGTATCTTTTCTATTGATAAAAGAAAAATCAATTTTAGTACATGAAGGCAATTTGAATTTTAACGCTAGTTAAAATAGAATTTCAACCAAAAAGAACCCAAATAGAATTTCAAGTCTTAGTCTCATAAAGTCTTGATTTTTAATCAGTATTAGAAACGTCTACCTTGTTTTGTAACGTACAACGTTGTATTGAGCCATTATATATCGAAATTTCTATTTGCATTAATTTTCTTTTACAAAATATTACGAGTGCTTACAATTTGAACTCTTTTAAAACTGAATAATTATAAGTAATATAAAAATAACATGGGAAAAGATAAGTTTTGACATTAAATTCGGGTTTTCGAACATAAATAAAACTCTAAAAACGTACAATTGCTTGCATAATATATAAAACTGATGTAATTCAGTCTTCGAAGATGATATCTGATGTAAAATCGTATGTTCGAAAATAAGTTCGAAATTTCGAACTTTATATATTTACATATTTCTTTGAAAATATTTAATTTTTTAACACAAATTAAGATTTTTATGCACTTCCATTATATATAAAATAGTTCGAAACTATTTTTTTATGTTCAGAAATTTCATTCAGATATACCTATTCGTATTTATTCTTTTGATAAAAAAAATAAATCAATTTTAGTACTTGAAGGCAATTTGAATTTTAACACCAGTTCGAAATTTCGAACTTTAAATATTTACATATTTATTTGAAAATATTTGATTTTTTAGCACAAATTAAGATTTTTATGCACTTCCATTATATATAAAATAGTCCGAAATTATTTTTTTATGTTTATAAATTTTATTCAGATATATTCGTATCTATTCTATTGATAAAAGAAAAGTCAATTTTAATACATGAAGGCAATTTGAGTTTTAACGCTAGTTCGAAATTTCGAACCCAAATAGAATTTCAAGCCTTAGCCTCATAAAGTCTTGATTTTTAATCAAAACCTAAAAAAATGTATATATGTATATAAATTAATTTTGAAAATTCAAGGATATGCAGTAAATTTTATTCAACATATATCACGGTATACATACATACATAAATTTATCATTTGCGAAAATAAATATTTAAGTAGTTTCGAAAAGTTTCAATTTTAAAAATATGCTTAAAATTTCATTTGGTTCTGACACTACTGTACTTTTTTAAAGCGGTTTTATCATACTTCTTAAATACCCTTCGCCCCTGATGTATTAATAATACTCTAAGAAATTTTTATATGAATTATTATTTAGTAACTCAAATGTTGTTCGTCATCGTATTTTTTGCGAAATGAAGTTTTGTTTTTGTTGAAGTTTTGTGTATATATGTATATTATTTTGTAATAAAAAATAGTTTATTTTTATTTCGGGTTTATTAATACCTAAATTAATTAATAACAAATCACAGTACACAATATAATTAATAATTAATATACTATACATATTTAGCAATAAACAAGCCTTATTTTTGGTACTTAAAAAATCAATACAAAACAGGCTTGGACATATAAAAAATATCAAATATTTTTCTGTTTAAAATTTTTGTTTTTTATTATTCGAGAATTTAATAGAAATATAACAAGAAATTATTTGAAAAAAAATTAACAAAACATTTATATTTTAAAAAATAACATTTTTAAAAATGTTTATTTAAAGCTAAGAAAATAAGTTAGAAAAAATGTACGAAATAATTTTGCCATCTAGCGTAAAAAAACTTTAAAGCGGATATTTTTTAAAGAATAGTGAATGAAGAGTCTGAAAAACATTAATTATACCAGTTCCACTATAAGATAAAATATGTGTAGAGTGGCATTGTGGCCAATAAGTAAGAACTCTTGGCAGAAACCCTATAACGGTATCGTCTTCAACCTAACTCTCAACTATTTCGATAATCGAAAATAGCGTATCACGTGTATCAATAGCGGGGAAACAAATGAAATAATACTTTTAATTTTTGTTTTTAAGAATAAGATGGCATTAAAGAAAAACACAAACAGGTATATAATTATGGCATCATTTTCCAATTCCTTGCTAGTTTATACAAAATTCGTACTATAATTTTTACATAATTGCTTACATATTAAAATGTCCTAATTCCTTTAGAAGATGCAGCAGTACAACTTGACTTTTGCCAGCTTTTTTTCTTTTGGTCTTTTTTTGTTCCACAATATGTTAAGTTCGATCATTTCTATGTAATAGTGCAGAACATTTTTTTGTGTAATCAGATAGAAATCGGGAACTTTTAAGCAAGTTTTATATAACAAAAATTAATTGGGATAAAAATGATATATAAATTTTATTAATTTGAAATACGAAATTAATTTAAAATTTCGAGCATTTTAAATTTTATACGTTTCCCAAATTTTTGGAATAAAGTTTATATAAATTGAATTGTCTTCAAAAAATTTAATGTGTTTCATAAATTTAAAATGTTCGAAATTTTAAATTAATTTCGAATTTCAAGAAGGGAGAGAAAATTCGATTTTTAGGCAACAAGTTAATTATAATCAACGAGTCCTTGAAGATAATTGCAAAACAGGCATAAAATTTTAAGTTCGAAACTATTTATAAAATTCGAAAATAAAAAATATTTGAATTTTAACCAAAAAAAGTCAGTTTTATGGCCGAAATATTAATAAAATTTCTTAAAAACTTAAAGTTAAAATAAATCTATTTAATTTCGAAATTGAAAATTATAAAGAAAATTTTAATTTCCGAAAATCTTAAAATTAAATTAAATCTATTTAATTTCGAAATTGAAAATTATAAAGAAATTTTAACTTTAAGGAAAATAGAAATTTTGCAATAAATATTATAACAATTACAAATATATAAAATTAAAATTATTATTGATGGGTTGAAGTAATTTCCAGGTCGCTGCATCACTTTATTCAAGGATATTCTGATATTTTTTTCGTAATAAAAAACTTTGAATTACAAAATTCTAGAATTAAATTCGCGCCAAAAATAATAACTAACAGTTGCCCAAAAATAGTTTGCAATAATAAAAGAATGTTCGAAAATTCGAAGTTAATTTCGAAATTTAAAAAAAAAAACAATTTAAGCGAAAAACTAAATCTTATGAACGAATTTTCCATAAAATATATAAAAAACTTGAAATTCGAACATAACTTGGAAAATTTTTAATAACAGTAATAGTATAAAATTCAAGTTAAAATTAAAATTTTAGTTGGAAAAATTAAAGAGATCGTCAAAGTTAAAATACAGTTCGAAGAAAATACAATGAATTTACACTTAAGTTGGTCAGCTACGAAGCCTAAAAGTTCGGATTAAAAGCGGCGATAGCAAAGTTGTACTGATTTTATAATTAAAAAATAAATGTCACAACATTTTACGCACACACACACACATAAAGAAACAAAAAATAGTAAGCGATGGAAACACATTTATATAAAAATCCTATAGGAAAAACATTCAAACTCATCCATACATACTCCATATGATGGCATGTGTTTTATATATTTTAAAATTTTTGGTAATAAAAGGTCATGCATAGCTATTTGAGTACCCAGTTAATAATGGGTTTCATTTAGAACAGTTTATATTAAACTTTTCTCATGCTCCAATTAATCCCATCATCTTTTACTATCAACTTGCAAATCGATTTCACTTAATAATGCCCAATTTTCACTATCACCATGGACATGCAAGCGTATTTCCTTAATAGCACCAATTTTCGAATCAATCGAACCCTCTGCCACGCCCATGGTATCAAAGTTACCCACTATCAGATAACCATCTGTAGTTGAATTGTAAAAACTCCATACCGGAGAGCTCTCACTCAACGTGTCGGCGGGTAAAATTTCAACGGTTGTATTATAAAAACGATCTGAAGGATGTTCGGAATTACCACTGCGAAATAGATAATGCTTAAGCACAGTGGGCTTATCAAATGTAAACTGAACCAAATCTCCCGGTTGTGGTAGGAGACCCCAAAAATACGTTTCACCCTTGTAAGCCCGTTTCAATTGATAACTTTTATACGCTGCTATATTCGATTTAACTTGGGCTGGTGGATTATGAGGATGAGCATAGAAGGTGGGAACTTTGGAACCAAATTGTTTGTCTTTTAGTTTTTGAACTTTGCCCTTTAACGATGAGCTAGTGCCGATATGCTGAAACAATGAAGGCCGATAGTGCAGCCAATATTTGGCTCTTTCCAGATTGCAGTGCTTTTGATCTTGATCGGTGCGACATACTTTAGATTCTATAAAATATCCCAGCAGCCAATCGACCGGCTTTTCGTTGTAGAACATTTGAAAAAATGTTATAAGATACGGTAGTTCAGCGGACTTGAACATTTTGCCAATAAAACCCAATTGACAAAAGTCCAACAGAAACCAAGACGACTGATCAGGTTTAGTCAAAGCACTTTTGGTAATGGCAAATTTTTTCATAGACGTTATAAAATGACGCTTAGCCAGAATATCGTCCTCTAGCTGAACATAAAAGGTGCCTGCAAAGAAAGTGAAATAAATTGTATATTTTTATTACAGTTTTCGAAATTTTCGATTTTTAAGTCGAATATTTTAAACTTTATTTTAATTGTTCTTAGAATTACATGTGAGAATTAAAAATTTATTATAGAATTTTCACCCAATATATTTTTTAAGCTTAAAATATTATAGTTTTGAAATTGAAGTCTTTGGCTAGCAATTTCGAAATTTAGTAATTTATTTAGTAAAATAAATCCAATTTAATCAATTTAAGAATTTAGAAATGATTTTCGAAAATTCGAAATTTAAGTTCGAATTTTCGAACATGCTTTAATAATTATTTTTTTACTATTTGCGTGTACTAACCATAATTTCGTATAAGCAAATAGTATTTAAACGTTCTATTATGGTCATTTTTGCTTTTAAATAAATTTTTACATATATACGATAATTAGAAATTATCTTTAAATTATTAATAATTTCTCAAGAATTAATACTTTTTTAAGCTATAAATATTGTAAAGTTTTGAAATTAAATTCTTTGGCTGGCAATTTTGATATTTTAGTTCTAATAAAGTTTAAAATTTTCTTCTCTTTACTCATAAAAATTCAATTCAAGCAATTTAAGACTTTAGAAATGATTTTCGAAGATTCGAAATTTAAGTTCGAATTTTCGAACATACTTTAATAATTGACTTTTTTACTATTTCCTTGTACTAACCATAGTTTCGTAGAAGCAAATAGCATTTAAACGTTTTATTCTGTTCCTTTTTGCTTTTAAATAATTTTTTACATATGTAAATGCGACAATTAAAAATCGGCTTTAAATTATTAATAATTTCTCAAGAATTAATATTTTTTTAATAATATATCTTTTTAAGCTTTAAATATTGTAAACTTTTGAACTGAAATTCGTTTTCTGGCAATTTCGAATTTTTAGTTCTAATAAAGTTGAAAATTGTCTTCTCTTTACTCAAAAAGATTTAATTTTATGAATTTAAGACTTTAGAAATGATTTTCGAAAATTCGAAATTTAAGTTCGAATTTTCGAACATACTTTAATAATTGACTTTTTTTACTATTTTTATGTACTAACCATACTTTTGTACACATAAATAGCATTTAGTCAGTTTATTTGTTTATTTTATCGTATATATGATAATTAAAAATTATCTTTAAGTTATTTCTAATTTCTTAAGAATTCATACTTTTTTAATAAGCTGCTAATTTATTTATGTCAATATGGACTTTGAAAGAAACTTGATGTAACCAATACCGATATACCTTCTACCTTCTTTACGTTTTTGTTAATTGATTTCTATTTATTCTTGACCTTTCAATATTATTTGAGTAATAATTCTTTAAGCTTGAGGTCTTTTTATATACAACATTTTAAAATATTTATATTTTTTCAATATTTCACCTTGGGGTAAACTCTTTAGGAAAATATAGCTTATCTTTTCTTTTTTTTGAAAATCAAACTTAAAGAATTATTACTAAATTAAAAAAAAAGTTTTTTTTAATTTTACCATGAATTCAAATTTTAATATTTTGCAATAAATTTTAATTTTTTTTTTTGTCAATTTGTACTTTTCATATATCAAAACTTTTTGATTTTTAAATTTCTCGTTTATTTTACTATTTTCTATACAAATTTTAGCAAATAAGCAGTTTAGAAGCATTAAATATTTTTTAAATAAATAAAGTAAAATAAATAAATAAAATTTCAAAAGTCTTAAATTTTCTAACATTTTATTTTTATCACATAAATAAATACTCACCTTTAGATTGTGCGTAGGCCATTAGATAAGCAAAATCTAAATTCTGTTTACTTCTCCATTTCACTCGCTCCAGCGAATCATTTAAAGTTATACGCAACTTATCTAAATTTGGATAATACGAAGGCGAGGGGGCGATAATTTCTATCAAGCCATTTTCTATGTAGGGCTCAAAAGCCGTCTCCACTTTTTTCGCTATCAATTGCACCGTCTCCAAATCGGTCTCGCCTATGAAAACAATTATCAATGTTTCATTCTGCTCCTCTTCGTTCATATTCTCAATGAGATTGTGTAGGGTGCCCAAGAGATACGACTGCTTTTCTCGTACCACTGTTGGTATGCCCAAAACGATGCTGACATCAGAGCGCCCATGTGATCTTAATAAAGCGGGTCTCAAGGAATTCGGATCGTCCAAGAGATGAGGCAGGAAATGATAAGCTGTGGGCAGACGTACATTGGCCGATGCCGTCAAATGCATCTGTTGTGACGTATGCAATTGTGAGGCATTACGTAAAATTTGTCTAGCCTCAGCTGACAGGCCATCCAATAGCGAGGTTGACGCCGAGGCAGCATTATATAATGTTGAAATATTTTTATCAATATTTGCAGCAGCTGGCGGCATTACCGTTACCGTCGTCGTTGAAACATTTTGTAATTGTGCAACATATTGCGACAGCAAGGCCACATCTTCATGTCGTGTACGATACATTGACTCCAAGTACTGAAGACGCATATGGCATTCACCTAAGCGTTGTGACAACGATTGTTCGGTGGATAGTTCTGGACCCATAATCATTAGGACAATAACGCATGGCAGCAAAATGATGACTAACGTTAATAAAAGACAACTACGTTGGCGTATTTTGAACATTTTCCTGTCTTTAGCGTTTTTTCTTTTGGTGTATTCGAATAATTTCGTTATTTTGGAGTTGTCATGGAGAGGGGGGTTTAATTGAAATTCGAATTTATTGTTCTATTTTTTAATTTTTTTTTTGTTAAATTAATTGTTGAGTGTAGAGTTTAGGTAGTTGAGGTAAAATTCATGGGGGAGATTTAAGTTATATGTATATATTTTTTATATATTTGTTTTGTGAAGAATATCGTTGGTGTATGTTTAGTTAGTATTTAGTTGCAGCAATGAAAACTTTCAAATATGCTTATTTATGTGTCGTGTTGTGGTAAAATGTTTTTCCAAAAATAATACTAAATTCGATGTTTGTAAATTATTGTAGTAGAAAATAAGAAACTTCGTAATTGTGACCTCGTTCACTTGCTATATGTTTCTATGTATGTATGTATGTAGACTTAAGGTAGACAATGTATAAATCAAATAGTTAATGTAATATTTATTAATCTTGTAGATAATTACAAATATTTTTACTCCGTATTATATTCAATTCATTTACAGTCGAAGAATGTTATTGTTACATATAAATTTATTTTATTATCATTTAAATAATCATAAGAGTTCACAATTAAGTGCAGTTTAAGTGGCATTAAATAGTACATGCAAACACTGTTATATGTATGTGTGCATATGGTACAGGCTCATTTATGAAAATTATATTAAGACCTTTTCTAAAGATACTTTGCCAGAGAATCTGGATTTCAATTTCATTTTATAGAAGTAGATAGAAATTCTTACAAACAGCTATTATATGGACAGACACTTGCTAATTGCAATGAAATATTATTTTGATTTTTATTTTTTACTTCGTTTACGTACGTATGTATGTATGTATGTATGTATTCGCACAATGTAGACAATTAAAAAATGCTTATTCTTAGTTTTAGACTTTCTTATTAATTTTTGTAGTAATTTACTTCTTTGTTTTTTTTCCTTAAAACTTATTTATGTATTTAATTCAGCAACTTTTAACCATGTAGTACTTTAAGTATATAAAATTTTCCTTGCTTCACCATGTATGTATGTATGTATGTATGTATGTATGTAAGTAATAAAGACAGACGTATAAATTTTTACTATGCAAACAATTAAAATTGTTTGTTTTTTTTCTTTTCGATAATAGTTTCCTTTAAAGTTGAAATTAAAAATTCCTTGTAGGCAATTCCAAGCAGTTTTAACTTTTTAGAGAATTGTAAACCGATGTCCAAGTATTATTTCCATTGATTATTACCTGAAAATAACAAGTGAAAAATACGAATATTAGAAATATTTCAGGCGCAACTTTCAAAAATTCATTTTAATACTTTAAATATTAAAAAGTTTTAAATTCAAATTCTTTTGTGTGGCATTTTCGAATATTTAGATGAAATAAAGTTTTATATTTTCTTGTCTTCACTTAATAGAACAAAATTTTATTAATTTAAGACATCGAAACTAATTTTTTTACTAACTTCGAAAATTCGAAATTTATATTCGAATTTTCGAACATGAGCAAAAACATATTTTTTGAAGATTTTTGTGTAGTAACCATGAATTTCGTCACGATAATAGTATTAAAGCATATTATTCTATTCATTTTGGGTGTTAAACAATATTTGACGTAAATTCGAAAATTGAATTATTAAGCTAAGAATGTACTATCATGTTTAAATTCGGAAAGAAAAATAGTTTGGTATCAAATCAGTTATTGTATAATGCTCAAATTACTTTTAATGAAACCTATGGACTTGATGTAGGAACCAATGAAATGTAAGTATATAATAAGCAACAATTAATTTAATATCCGGCACCTTAATGAAAAGAAGCAACGTTTAAGTTCTATTCATTTAAGAGAACAAATTTTATTAATTTAAGACATTAAAATTAAGTTCTTTACTAACTTCGAAAATTCTAAATTTATATTCGAATTTTCGAACATGAGTAAAAGTGTATTTTTTTAAGTTTTCTGTTTAGTAACAATATATTTCGTCACGATAATAGTATTAGGGAATGTTATTCTATTCATTTTGGGTGTTAAATAATATATGACGTAAATTCGAATATTTAATTATTAAGCTAAGAATGTACTATCATGTTTAAATTCGAAAAGAAAAATAGTTTGGTGTCAAATCAGTTATTGTATAATTTTGTAATTATTATTATAAGTGCATGCATGGCCTAAGAAGTTTTGAAACCTTGATGTAGGAGCCAATTAAATGTAAGTATATTAAGCAACAACTAATTTAATATCCGGCATATTAATGAAAAGAAGCAACGTTTAAGTTCTATTCATCTAAGAGAACAAAATTTTATTAATTTAAGACATCGAAACTAATGTTTTTACTAACTTCGAAAATTCGAAATTTATATTCGAATTTTCGAACATGAGCAAAAACATATTTTTCAAAGATTTTTGTGTAGTAACAATGAATTTCGTCACGATAATAATATTAAAGCATATTATTCTATTCATTTTGGGTGTTAAACAATATTTGACGTAAATTCGAAAATTGAATTATTAAGCTAAGAATGTACTATAATGTTTAAATTCGAAAAGAAAAATAGTTATAAGTGCATGCACGACCTAAGATGTTTTGAAACCTAAAGTCTTGATGTAGGAACCAATGAAATGTAAGTATATAATAAGCAACAACTAATTTGATATGCGGCATGTTAATGAAAAGAAGCAACGTTTAATTTTAGACGAATTCTCAGTGTCCTGGCCTTTAATTTTTTTGGTGAAGTCATTTCCAAAATAATTCAGTAGGAGCCATGTAAAGTCGTTGCCCTACCTTGCAAAATTTTTTTAAAAGTATAACATTAAATATATGTATAACATTCATTTAATGGAAAAAATTTATTTAGAATTTATACCAAACATTTCCAGTTCTACTTGGATACATAATAGAGCTTAATTTCGAAATTTTTTAGAAGAAAAAAGCAATTTAATCACACAAATATTGATGTAACTGATGTAAACCGACTTGAATGTTAAACATGTGGCAAGCTTTGTGACAAATTATATAAAAAATTTTCAATAAAATTAGAACATTAAATTTTAATAAAAATAAAACTTGCTTTTATTGGCGTTTAAAGGTTTATATCTAAATCAAGGCTGCTAATTAGGAGTAATTTGTTTTATTTTGAAATTAACTACGCATATTGCATTTTATAGCGTAGATTGTTTCGAAGATATGCAAACGAATCAAGTTCTGCTCGATTTTATTTTCTAGAAAAAAATACAATTTAAAGGCTCAACTATTATATGTTAAACTTTTTAATACTTCCGCATGTTCTATAAATCGAGAGGATTTAAAAGGACTCTATTTGCAAAAATTAGAACACTTTTCAATGTTTACATTTTATAGCTTAAAATATCAATTCTGTAATTAATTTATAATAAATTTAATAAAAACATACAGTCGAATGTCTGGGGAATTTTAAAACATTTGCAATACCAACATTTTTAAATAACTATACCCATTAAGGTCACATCTATAAACTATTTTATTTTTGGTTTAAAAACTTCTTTAGTTGGCCGGTTGTTGTTATTGTTGTTTTTATCGTTATTATTATTTATACTCAGTGAACTTGTTTCTCTAACAGCAAGCGTTAATGAAATTTCAGCATTTTTAACATTCAAAATTTAAATCTATCCACATTTTTCCTTGAGATTTTTTTTTTTAAATAAGCTTTTCTTCAACAAACGAAAAATTGTTTATATACTTGATTAATAGTAATTTAACAATTCATAGCTTATTAGTATGTTACTGTTTATTTATTGTTCGGTTATGAGTCACTTTAATATAACAACAACAAAAAAGTAAATAAATAAAAAGTAAAATCAGTTGTTTTTTGTTTAAGATTTTTCGAAAACCTTTTTCCCACACGACCGGCTTGGAGCAAAGTCTTTGTACTACTAAGTTCTGTGAGCAAATTTAATGTGACATGTCTTGTGAGACTTTGTGATTGAGTGCAAAAACACACTATAAACCACAATATATAGGGAGTTCTATTTTCTGCTGGGGTTTTAGCCAATTATTTTTTGTTCACCTATTCAAGCCGGCTGGCTAATTATTTTAGTTTTCTGTCGATGTTGTTTTTTTTTTCAAATTGCCAATGATTTGTCGTCATGCTGCGTAAAATTTGGCTTGTAAAAAGACCGGTTTCAGCTATAAGCCATGTTCAGAGAACTAATTCTCTATTCAAATGTGCTGATATCAAATTACTGTCTATATTAGAAGATTAAGATTACTACTGTGTAATTCGATACGAAAAGAAAATTGTTCGAATTTGTATGCTATTAATTCGAATATACAGTAAAACTTCGATATAACGAATTCCAAGGGAATCCGAAAATACTTCGTTATAGCCATTGCTTCGCTATAAATGTAATCAGCAAAGCCTTGATATAACGAATGTTGAAGAAATACGAAAAAAATTCGTTATAATTATAGTTTTGCACACATTAAGAATTCGTTCTTTTGAAAACGGGACTTTACCATTTTGTTAAAATTTTATTCTTACTTCGTTGTTTAGAGGGTTTTGTATGAATACTTCGCTGTATAGAGGCTTTACAAATGCGCTTTTATATACATTTAGACCTCGCTATTTTTATTCTGATTTCCTTATATTTGGGGCATTTGAAGGAATACTTTGCTATATAGAGGTTTTTTTGCCCAGAATTTGTTCGTTATAGTTATAGTGTATTTTTGTATGAAAAACTTTGCAATAAACATGTTTTCTCAAGGGACTCAATAAAACATACGTTATATTGAGTTTTTCGTTATAACGAAGTTCGTTGTATAGAAGTTTCACTGTATTATAATTTCCGAATTTTTTATGAGTTATACATCTATGATTTGTAATATTACAAAAAAAATCAATATCGGCCCCTGATATTGTATTTGGACCTTTAGAATAAAACAACTCGACAATGAAAACTTATAATTGCTGAAAATGATCATATGCGGTTATTCTTGAGTAGGACAGCAGGAAAGTTAAAAAATTTTCTTTATTAATTTTAATAATTTCTTAAATTTGCAAATTATAAAAAATGTTTAAAGAAATTTTGAAATTTTGTACCTGTTTTTTTGCTATCAATCAATATTCGAATTTTTTCTTTACGCATTTTCGAATACTCAAATTCGATTGAAAGTTTGAAAGTTCGAAAGATTGAAATTTTGGAATTTCGAAAGTTCGAACATATTTTCGAACTTCAAAAATATTGCTTTTAGTCAGAAATTTAATAATAGTGCAAATTTTGGAATTTCGTAAGTTCGAACATATTTTCGAACTTCAAATATATTGCTTTTAGTCAGAAATTTAATAATAGTGCAAATTTTGGAATTTCGAAAATTCCAACATATTTTCGAACTTCAAAAATATTGCTTTTAATCAGAAATTTAATAATTGTGCAAGTTTTGGAATTTCGAAAATTCGAACATATTTTCGAACTTATAAAAAATTACTGAAATTCATAGCAAATAAATAGAATACCAGGCCTGATCTTGAATACAAGGTCTGCTGAAGATACCATGTGTCTTTCGTAACTAGTTTTCGAATTGTAGACGAATGCTTATTATCAAGTCTAGTTCTTTATGGACTCAGAAACTTTTTACAGAACTAAAGGCAATGTATAATGAATCTATGTATGTAAACAAAATGTACTAAAGATATATTCAAATGAAAAAATTTGTTATTTTGTGACTATGGCGTTGAATATCTCGAAATGGTTTAATTTAAATGCGAAAATTTTTAACATCAATTAGATTTGATAGTTCCTCTAGGAGAATATAATAAGAGAAAATGTTTACAAGAAGTTTTAATTTTTTGGTGTTGGTGGAACTGCCTATATATATTTTTTTTTTTAACCCAGCAGCCTTAAAAATCACCCTTTATATGCACGGGTTCATAATATAGTTTATTGTGTGTGAGTGGTTCTTTTTTCAACAATCACTACTATTAAACTTAATTAAGCTTATAAAGCTTGTTTTATTTTTTAGCGATTATTTTGATTTGTTGTTGGTTTCTCACAACATGCATGCACTTCTTATTAAATTGTTGGCTCCTGGCCTATTGGTCATGGAAGGGGAAAGTCATGGTATTAATTCATCTTCTTGCTTTGTTTTTTTTTTTTTTTGTTCTCTGAACATTGGCCGATTAATTTGACACCACATTTTAAGATTTAATTTGTATTATGCCCTACACTAGCAACTATTTATTGTTAGAGTATCTAAATTGCAAGCAAAACAATATATCAGAGAAAACAGTAAACAGTGAGGAAAGAAGGGATTCGGTAGAGCTGAAATTAACTCATTTAATTTTATTATGCAACTGCATATTTTTCAATATTTATTGCCATTCTGTAATTATTAATAGTTTTACTTGACGTTCGTTATATGCACAATTGGCAATAAATTTTGTTTAAAAAAATATTTTAACAGTATTGTTAATTTGTTTAAACAAAACAGCAGATAAATTGCTGCTTAGTAAATATAATGCAACTCAAATTGCCCTACCCTTCAACAGAAATGAGAAAGTGAAGCAGAATTTGAAATTTTTTCATAAGAAAACATAAATAGAGACAATAACAAAATATCTAAATTCATTTATGGACCCCGCCCTCTTTAGTGGGCGTCAAATTAACATAGTACATGAAAAAATGCGGTATAAGTATTTTTAACAAATTGTATAGTTTAACCCTTCCTTCCTTAAAAAAGCTTTTATCACGAAGCTGAGATTTGCTCTGATCTCCCTCTGCTCTACCCTACCCCCCACCTTCGCCACCTAAGTGACCCTACAATTTATGCACACTGACCACTGCACAGAACTGGCAGCGATTGATACTATCATGTGCTAAAAAGCAGAGGAATAGCACCCTCCTTCTTTAATCTTTTTTTTTTTGTCCTTTTTATCGAGGGATAAATAAAAATTAAAAAATAATTCTCTTTTTTTTGAGGAATAAATAAAAATCAAAAAATAACTTTTATTTTGTGAGGAATAAAAATATACAAAAATAAAATCTTATTTTCTTAAAATATGATTGGTAATTTTGAGTTTTTAATAAAACTTAAACAAATAAAAATTAATGCATTTAACGGGAGTCCATGTAACAAGGATTTCTTTGGTGTATTGTTTGTGCACGTAAAACTTCTCTTTGAGTTAAATTTTTTTAATTTAAATTTGAAAAATAAACATAAAAAATGTTAACCCTCTAAAAGAAAATTTCAAAGCTCATGTGTTGTTTTCTTCAATACAAAAATTTCAAGTAAGAAGTCGTTAAGTTTTTTAAGCGGCAAGAGAGCCGTCGATAACGATAACTAGGCTTTAACAGCTGATTTTATCAAACTGTGTTGCCATTTTCGATTAACCGAATTAGGGAAATTTATTTTGAAAATAGAAAGAAACGTGTTTGTAGACCATTTTCTCTCTCATTGAGAAGACCACAAACTACATTAAAAAAATTTTTCTTTGGACAAAAAAATCCATTTTGTATGTCTTCTGGCAATTTCCTCTATTACGCTGCAGTTACACGTTCAAGTTTTGTTTTCAAGTTTTTCACACATACTGCTTGTCAAAACTTGTGTGATTTGGCAGCTGTGACGCAGGCTGCATGCAAATTTTAAGCAATTTCATTTTCAAGATAGCGTAGTTAAGACAACAACTTAAAATAATTGCTTTATTTTAATTTATATTTTTATATTTTCAATAAAGAACACTATGAATAATATTTTTAAGAAAAAAAATGATGGCAGAAAAATATTTGAACACACAAAAACGAAAAATGTGATCATTAAAAACGCTATCAGCTGTTTTCTTGCCTGAAAATTTGAACACAGAGTTGGCAAGCAAATTTGAAAGCAAACTCGTATCAAATTTTTAAGGTGTGGATGTATTGGTGAAAAAGTATGAGTGTGTTGAAAGTTGAAAGGAAAAAGTTGATCGTGTAACCCCCAAATTAGGGGAATTATTTTTTATGAAACGGCGTTACCAGATTTTCATGTTGAACAGGACAAATAAGGTGAATTTATTTTTTTTAGGTAGCACACATAGAAGGATTTCCAAAAAGCAACACAGTCGTATTTTGTGGCTATTTAAATTGAACTATATACAAGGTGGACCGAAAGAAGTCATCCGATGACTCTTGTGGCGTGAATAGCGCACCATGCAGTCACTTTGAGCGGCTATAATGGCTCCTCGTGCATCACTCGTGAATTTTCGGTGCCCCAGAAGCGATAGTTTTGCTTGTTCACGTACCCGCTGAGGTGGAAATGAGCCTCATCCCTCATTATGATTGTAGTCGAAAAATCCTCCACTTCGTCCTCGAGATTGAGGATGGGGGGGATTGTATCGCTCAATGGCTTGTTTACTTGTATTCTACATCTGTCTAGTTCACAAATGTCAAACGAGATTTGACATTGGCCGCCATTTGCAAAAAGCAGTATTTTGCAATAGGGTGATTTCTTTTGGCCCCCCATTGTATGAGTCAGTAGCTACAAATTAATTGTGAAAGAGTTTATGCTTTTTAGGCTTTTGATGCAGGATCAAGTCCCTCCAAGCATATAATTTGAAATCCTTACTACTATCGGTATATAGCATAGTTCCCAATATTGCTCCGACAAGCAAGGACAACAAACGTAATTAACAACAAGGACCCTGCTTGTGTACATACGTCACGCTTTAAAAATGGCTTACAAATCGCGTTAAAATCAACATATTTTCCTTTCTTCATAAGATCCCCAACTTATTATTTTATTTATTACTTTTTTGTCATTAATGGTCATCAAATTTACCACAAACTATATCTCAGCTGTCAAATTTAATGTTTCTAAAAAAAGTCATTGAACATTTTAAAGGATAACTAACGTCCATTGTTTATAAATAAACTATTTAAGTTCATTCATATAGCAAACAGCAGACGACATGGATACTAAATAAACAAAATCAATAGATATTTTTTTTTTACTTTTAACAGCTGGGTGGAGGATATAACAAATAGTATAGAAAAATGTATATGTATGTGTGTATGTTAGTTTACTCTAATCGCTATTATATTTATTTTTTTAAAAGTAAAGAAATCATGAAAGAAAGGGCGAAGGTTATAGACATTTCCTTCTGCTTTCTCATGACTAACAAAGCGATTTGACAGTATGACGAACATTAACAACTGTCACCTAGACTCACTGTCACTGTCACACTATAGAAATATACTTATTTATACTCGTATGTACAATACAATAGACATCGTTGTTGAAATTTCTTTATTACAGTTGTTGCATTAAGTAGGAGCAGTTGTTAGTTTAAGTCTTTATTTGTTGGCTGTCATTTTCAACTTGCAACTTTTGAAAAATTATTGTGTCAATTAAATTTTGTAGATAAGTAACACTGCAATTTAAATATGTAGAACGACAAATGAAATAAATTTTGTACAAGTAAAGGCATAAGTTAACGATATATATACATACATATATTTTTTTTTCCTTTTATACGTATGTTTTCTTACGTAGAAGATAATTGTAATTGACAACAGTTCTGTTCAACTTGTAAGCACAATTAGGGGTTTTGTGTAGTATCAAATTAATCTTATAGAGCTTTTACATTGACATGGTTTTAATAAATTCTGGTTTAAATGTTAAAACCTGGTTTTACCATAAAAAATTGATATTGTTAAAACCAACATCGAATTGGTTTTAAATTGCATATGAAATGCAATCTTGTTTTTGGCTGTGCTAAGTTGAGTGCTGCCAAGTTACATATTAGAAACAGCTGTTATTGTTTTTATTAATAAGAATATACTAAAGGGGGCCTAGACACGGTCAAAATGCATGGCAAGCATTCTTATAGTATGAGTTAAAATTTGTTAGTATGTGTGACACCGACGATGCCTAAAGAAAAATCACAAAATTTAGATTTTTAGCAATCTTGCTGTCACATGCTTGTGAATGTATTGTAGTATTATCTCAAGCACGAACAAATTTTCATTTTCATGTAATTTTTCATAATGAGAAAGTGTAAAAAAAAGCGGAATAAAAATTAGAACGTGTGTGATCCATATGCGTTTTTTTGTTAAACTTTTTCTGTTTTGCTTTTCTTTTTTTTGCTTTTCTTTTTTTTTGCAAACACGCTGCCATTATAGCTATTAATATTTCTTTATTTAGAGAAATTTTTCTTAAAATTTTCGATTGTTTTAATTTTTTAATATTTCATACGAACTCCACAAAATCAAATTAGAAATGAATGATTGACAAGTTAAGAAGCCTGAGTGCTTCAAGCCAGCAAGCACACATACACGAAAATGACAGCAAGCATTTTGACCGTGTCTAGGCCCCTTAACGCCTGAAATATATATATATATATATATATATATATATATATATATATATTTTTTTTTTGTTTTTTATATATAACAACTTGATTTTCAAAAAGTTATTCACTTTGTATAAGTACATTCCATAATTTTAATATATTCATTCACAAAATATAAAATAATTTCTATTTTAGAACGCATTGTAAAACACTTTTCCCTCCTTCGAACAAGAACTTCTGTTGTAGAGGTTGTCAATTAAATATTGTAAAAATAAAGAACAAATACAGTAACACATTCACATATTTCCATGAGCGATTTAATTTATTTTGAACAAATTTATTATACAGCCTGTATATTAAAATCACAATTTGCAGTGTGGAACGCAAAATCAGCTGTTTATGGTTTTGAACGCTAAAACCAGGTTTTAACTTTCATTGTAAAAATACTATTAGACAATTTCGCGTAGAAAGACCCTGCCTAGCATTTTTTTGGAATTTGGGTTTTTTTTAGTGATTCTCAGCATATTTCCCACAAATTCACCTCGTCAAATAAGTTTAATGTCATAATATTAATTAAGATTCTATAGGCTAATTGTTCGAAATTTTAATTTAAATCTCAGAAAGACATGAAAAATATTCCAAGGCACAAAGGCAAGTCAACATCAGTTTTATTCAACTTACACAGCAGAGCAGAACAGCTGTTTTCGAAAGACGCAACCCTTTCATCATCAGTGCTCATGTGTATTGTGTTTGTCACCACTTATTAGGTGGCTTAGTTGAATGTGATAACAGTTCCTATTTACACAAATTTTATTGTGAAAAAGAATACGGGAACTGTATCAACCTGATGTTAACATGTTATTGTTATAATACCCGTGTTACCGTTTGATTATTTTTCTTCATGTCCCATTTTTCTGAATTTTTTGTTCCATCATACCTAAGTCAAACTTTTTTGGTTTGAATTTTATACTTAAGTACATGTGAACGTTTTTCCAATTTTTTTTATTATTGGGTAGCTCAAGCCATAGCTTAAATTTGTATGTAGTAATAATTTTAACGAACATTTTATATTGCTATATTAAATTTGAATTAAGATTCTATAGGCTAATTGTTCGAAATTTTAATTTAAATCTCAGAAAGACATGAAAAATATTCCAAGGCACAAAGGCAAGTCAACATCAGTTTTATTCAACTTACACAGCAGAGCAGAACAGCTGTTTTCGAAAGACGCAACCCTTTCATCATCAGTGCTCATGTGTATTGTGTTTGTCACCACTTATTAGGTGGCTTAGTTGAATGTGATAACAGTTCCTATTTACACAAATTTTATTGTGAAAAAGAATACGGGAACTGTATCAACCTGATGTTAACATGTTATTGTTATAATACCCGTGTTACCGTTTGATTATTTTTCTTCATGTCCCATTTTTCTGAATTTTTTGTTCCATCATACCTAAGTCAAACTTTTTTGGTTTGAATTTTATACTTAAGTACATGTGAACGTTTTTCCAATTTTTTTTATTATTGGGTAGCTCAAGCCATAGCTTAAATTTGTATGTAGTAATAATTTTAACGAACATTTTATATTGCTATATTAAATTTGAATTAAGATTCTATAGGCTAATTGTTCGAAATTTTAATTTAAATCTCAGAAAGACATGAAAAATATTCCAAGGCACAAAGGCAAGTCAACATCAGTTTTATTCAACTTACACAGCAGAGCAGAACAGCTGTTTTCGAAAGACGCAACCCTTTCATCATCAGTGCTCATGTGTATTGTGTTTGTCACCACTTATTAGGTGGCTTAGTTGAATGTGATAACAGTTCCTATTTACACAAATTTTATTGTGAAAAAGAATACGGGAACTGTATCAACCTGATGTTAACATGTTATTGTTATAATACCCGTGTTACCGTTTGATTATTTTTCTTCATGTCCCATTTTTCTGAATTTTTTGTTCCATCATACCTAAGTCAAACTTTTTTGGTTTGAATTTTATACTTAAGTACATGTGAACGTTTTTCCAATTTTTTTTATTATTGGGTAGCTCAAGCCATAGCTTAAATTTGTATGTAGTAATAATTTTAACGAACATTTTATATTGCTATATTAAATTTGAATTAAGATTCTATAGGCTAATTGTTCGAAATTTTAATTTAAATCTCAGAAAGACATGAAAAATATTCCAAGGCACAAAGGCAAGTCAACATCAGTTTTATTCAACTTACACAGCAGAGCAGAACAGCTGTTTTCGAAAGACGCAACCCTTTCATCATCAGTGCTCATGTGTATTGTGTTTGTCACCACTTATTAGGTGGCTTAGTTGAATGTGATAACAGTTCCTATTTACACAAATTTTATTGTGAAAAAGAATACGGGAACTGTATCAACCTGATGTTAACATGTTATTGTTATAATACCCGTGTTACCGTTTGATTATTTTTCTTCATGTCCCATTTTTCTGAATTTTTTGTTCCATCATACCTAAGTCAAACTTTTTTGGTTTGAATTTTATACTTAAGTACATGTGAACGTTTTTCCAATTTTTTTTTATTATTGGGTAGCTCAAGCCATAGCTTAAATTTGTATGTAGTAATAATTTTAACGAACATTTTATATTGCTATATTAAATTTGAATTAAGATTCTATAGGCTAATTGTTCGAAATTTTAATTTAAATCTCAGAAAGACATGAAAAATATTCCAAGGCACAAAGGCAAGTCAACATCAGTTTTATTCAACTTACACAGCAGAGCAGAACAGCTGTTTTCGAAAGACGCAACCCTTTCATCATCAGTGCTCATGTGTATTGTGTTTGTCACCACTTATTAGGTGGCTTAGTTGAATGTGATAACAGTTCCTATTTACACAAATTTTATTGTGAAAAAGAATACGGGAACTGTATCAACCTGATGTTAACATGTTATTGTTATAATACCCGTGTTACCGTTTGATTATTTTTCTTCATGTCCCATTTTTCTGAATTTTTTGTTCCATCATACCTAAGTCAAACTTTTTTGGTTTGAATTTTATACTTAAGTACATGTGAACGTTTTTCCAATTTTTTTTTATTATTGGGTAGCTCAAGCCATAGCTTAAATTTGTATGTAGTAATAATTTTAACGAACATTTTATATTGCTATATTAAATTTGAATTAAGATTCTATAGGCTAATTGTTCGAAATTTTAATTTAAATCTCAGAAAGACATGAAAAATATTCCAAGGCACAAAGGCAAGTCAACATCAGTTTTATTCAACTTACACAGCAGAGCAGAACAGCTGTTTTCGAAAGACGCAACCCTTTCATCATCAGTGCTCATGTGTATTGTGTTTGTCACCACTTATTAGGTGGCTTAGTTGAATGTGATAACAGTTCCTATTTACACAAATTTTATTGTGAAAAAGAATACGGGAACTGTATCAACCTGATGTTAACATGTTATTGTTATAATACCCGTGTTACCGTTTGATTATTTTTCTTCATGTCCCATTTTTCTGAATTTTTTGTTCCATCATACCTAAGTCAAACTTTTTTTGGTTTGAATTTTATACTTAAGTACATGTGAACGTTTTTCCAATTTTTTTTATTATTGGGTAGCTCAAGCCATAGCTTAAATTTGTATGTAGTAATAATTTTAACGAACATTTTATATTGCTATATTAAATGTTCGTTAAAATTATTACTACATACAAATTTAAGCTATGGCTTGAGCTACCCAATAATAAAAAAAATTGGAAAAACGTTCACATGTACTTAAGTATAAAATTCAAACCAAAAAAAGTTTGACTTAGGTATGATGGAACAAAAAATTCAGAAAAATGGGACATGAAGAAAAATAATCAAACGGTAACACGGGTATTATAACAATAACATGTTAACATCAGGTTGATACAGTTCCCGTATTCTTTTTCACAATAAAATTTGTGTAAATAGGAACTGTTATCACATTCAACTAAGCCACCTAATAAGTGGTGACAAACACAATACACATGAGCACTGATGATGAAAGGGTTGCGTCTTTCGAAAACAGCTGTTCTGCTCTGCTGTGTAAGTTGAATAAAACTGATGTTGACTTGCCTTTGTGCCTTGGAATATTTTTCATGTCTTTCTGAGATTTAAATTAAAATTTCGAACAATTAGCCTATAGAATCTTAATTCAAATTTAATATAGCAATATAAAATGTTCGTTAAAATTATTACTACATACAAATTTAAGCTATGGCTTGAGCTACCCAATAATAAAAAAAATTGGAAAAACGTTCACATGTACTTAAGTATAAAATTCAAACCAAAAAAGTTTGACTTAGGTATGATGGAACAAAAAATTCAGAAAAATGGGACATGAAGAAAAATAATCAAACGGTAACACGGGTATTATAACAATAACATGTTAACATCAGGTTGATACAGTTCCCGTATTCTTTTTCACAATAAAATTTGTGTAAATAGGAACTGTTATCACATTCAACTAAGCCACCTAATAAGTGGTGACAAACACAATACACATGAGCACTGATGATGAAAGGGTTGCGTCTTTCGAAAACAGCTGTTCTGCTCTGCTGTGTAAGTTGAATAAAACTGATGTTGACTTGCCTTTGTGCCTTGGAATATTTTTCATGTCTTTCTGAGATTTAAATTAAAATTTCGAACAATTAGCCTATAGAATCTTAATTCAAATTTAATATAGTCATAATATTAAATTTAACTGCTTCTTGAATTAAGATTGTTCGAGATTTGTTTTAAATCTCAGAGAGACATGATAAATATTGCAAGGCACAAAGGAAAGTTAACATCAGTTTTTAGTTATTCAACTTACACAGCAGAGCAGAACAGCTGTTTTCGAAAACCGCAACACTTTCATCATTAGTGCTCATGTGTATTGTGTTTGTCACCACTTATTTGGTGGCTTAGTTGAATGTAACTGCTTTTTATTTTTATTTTTTTATGAGCCCTACTGATGGAGCCTGAAAACTTCGGCTTAGCAATTGATAACACAGTTTAACACAAAAAAAAAATTACGCACTTCCTAAGATTGATTTTATTTTTGGGGGCGGTTAAAGTTTTCCACTTGATTAAAGTTTTAATTCAAGGCGGTTAAAGTTTTCCGACAAAATACAGTATTAATAGCCTCCAAAATGAATTGGACCCCAGAAAGTATACATATTCTTGATCTAGCAATACCCATACCTTCGTCTATGGAAAACATGATAGTGTATTTTTGGACTCCACCCCCTTTAGTGGGCGTTATTATATGCAAAAATATTGTAAAAATTTAACAAATTGTTTTACTTAAGCCTACATTCCTTAAAAATAACATTTTGAAGCATTAATGACGGAGCTGAGACGTAACCTGGTACTACTCTGCCCTACACCCTCCGCCCCCTTTGCCCTCTTCATGATCCTATAAAAAAATTTATAAAAAATTTTGAATTTTGTATATAATTATCCCAAAAATTTTTGAAGCTTTATGGCAAAATTAATTTTTGGACCCCGCCCCCTTTAGTGGGCGTTATTATATGCAAAAATAGTGTAAAAATTTAACAAATTGTTTTACTTAAGCCTACATTCCTTAAAAATAAAATTTTTAAGCTTTAATAACGAAACTGAGACTTAACCTGGTACTACTCTGCCCTACCACCTCCTCCGCCTTTGCCCCTAAATGACCCTATAAAAAAAATTAAAAATAAATTTTACATTTAATTTTATCCAAAACATTTCTTTTTAGGGTTTTATGGCACAGGTAAAATGTCTCCCCCACGGCCCTTGCCAGAGAGACCCCGACAAAATACAGTTTTAATACCCTCCAAAAAGAATTGGACCCCATATACATATATTCCGTATATGTATATATTCTTGATCAGTGATGAAGTCTAAGACGATCTAGCAATGCCCATATGTCCGTCTATGGAAAACATTATATATTCTATTTTTGGACCCCGCCCCCTTTAGTGGGCGTTGACATACAAAATTATATACAAAAATAGTGTAAATATTGAACAATTTGTATTCCTTAAGCCTAAAAGAAGCTGAGATGTTCTCTGATCTTGCAGAGGTGAAACATCTCTCCCCCCACGGCCCTTCCCGGAATGACTCTGTCAAAATAGAGATTTAAAATTGGGTACAGAAATGTCTTAAAGGAACTCTATCCCACCAGTTTAAACATTTTAAAATCACAGGCTGCAAAATAGAACATTTTAAATTTACTCAGTAAATATTTGGAGGGTATTTAAGATTCGACCCGGTCGAATATAACGTTCTTAATTGTTTTTATATTCTTTTGTGTAAGTTACTAATTACTTGTGCATTGAAGCTAATTGTATGACCTCAACTGTTCTATTACGTGAATGTTGTGCTCAAAGAAAAAACTTTTAATGAGTTTTGATTTTTTTGGAATTCATAAGATATTAATCTTGGAAAAGTTTTCTTTCGCTGATTGAAATCACTTACATATACATACATACATAAATTCTTTTGTATGTATAAAGAAATTTTTTTTACCAATAATAAATTTAACTTTTCAATTAAAAATGCATAAAACTAATTTGTTTCTGATCAAATTATTTATGTAGGGTAGTAGTCATTTTCGTTCGTTTGTGTGTTTAACAGGAGTGTAAAAGTAATTTTTCAAACAACTAAACTTAGTTTAGGATACACTGAACGAAACGCCTTCTCAAGTACAGCTTTGTAATTATTCGCGTTCATTTTTGATGTCAGAAATTGAAGCTCACATGTAACCATAATATGAAATTGCTCCCCACACCATTACACTTCCCTCACAGCTACTATGCAGACGACTTAGATAACGTTCTTTCTTTGGTAGGTCATGAAAATAATAGTTATATATATCTGGACCCCTTCCAAATTAAACTTTTTTCGTCTGAGAAAACAACACGATGCCATTCATTTTTATCGCTCATATGTTGCCGTGCAAACTGCAGCCGTTTCGCTTTACGAACAGCATTTAGCGATGGCTTTTTATTCATTTTTAATCACCCCTATCGTGAATAACAAGGGGAATTTTTGTTCACATGAAATTTTTATTCCACTCGAAGGGAAAAATGGTATCGTGAATCTCCCGTAAGAAATTATTCCCGCTATCAGTTCTCAGTGAATGCAAAAAAAGAGAAGAAGCCGAAAACAACATGAAAAATCAAAGAATTTGTGTTGAAAAATTTGTGTTTATCCAATAATAAAAAAAATTTTAAAAAAGTATGACTAAATTATTTAGTAGTCAAATAATTTGGATACATTTTGGAAACCAGACAAAACAAATTAAAAATATTCTTAATCTTTAGAATTGGAACAACAAGTTTTACAAAGACGCAGGTAATTGTTTATTTGCAAAAAAAAAAAAATATAAGTTTGTGTCTTATTAACGGGTCTTGCCACTAAAAGAAAATTTCAAAACTCTAATATTCGAATTATAATAGAAAATACTTACATTTTCTACTCTATTCCCCACCAAAAACTAAGTGAATAAATTAAAGGGAAAAGTGAAAAAACTCACGGGAAAGAAATCATTCACGATCAGGGGAATTTAATTTTAGGGTGAAATCATTCACGGGGAATGTTTTCATGAGTGGAATTTTAGGGAAAAGGGAAAAATTATTCATGATAGGGGTGAATATTTTGAAATGTTTAGCACTTCGAATAATTCGCCTTACAGTGTTTACGCTAGCTGCTATACCCAATTTTTGCCTAATTCTTGCAGCAGAATCGCTCGAATTCGATGCAGCTCTTATAATAGCCCTTCTAACTGTTTTCGTACGTCCTTTCATGTTATTTCCATAATTGGACATATTTCTTAAAAAACTGCTTACAACATTCTGGCTGCGATCAAGTTTTTTTTGCGATATTTCTATGACTTAAGCCAGTTTCTTTAAATGCTTTAATTTTAACCTTTTCTTCTTCAGTTAATTGCTTGCTGCGGCCCACTTTCAATAAAATTTGTAAAAAAAGTATTGCAGTAACTCACAAAACGTTTTAATTTAGAATTATACCGTCCAAGGTCAAACGCAAAATAAATTTCATCCCAAGAGAACCTATACAAGTGGCATACAATTTACACGTATTTTTACTGCATTTTCAAGTAAAAGCAATGCATTTTCAAGTAATGACAATTTATTTTTATTGTACCGTTATTTTTTGTATCTAAAACTCTGGGGGCTAATTCTGGCAAACGTATACGAGCGAGATTTCTATCGAATGTTCGATATTTTTAAAGGCTCATTTAGCCGAACGTTGAAATCGTAAATGTTAGGTAAATGTGTCAGCTGATCCAAACAGTAATATGGCAAGCAATGAAAACGCTTACTTGACTTTAGTAAAATGTAATTTGACCACAGAAAGTTTTTATAAAAATGTGTTTTTTATTCACTTGAAATCCCCGGGCATATTAAAATAATTAATTCATTACATTCCCATGACATTTTGTGTTCAATATAATGAAGTTTTTAAAAAATATTTTACACCACTGGGTGTTGGTGAAAAAGTTGTAGGGTAAGGGCATTTTCGAAGTTGCTCTTCCATTTTGTAAACACTAGGAAAATTAGAATTTCATAAAAATATATAAGTATGTATGAATTTATGTACATATCGCACCCTAAATACAAAAGGGTCACAACTCAAAATTTTCCAAAACTCACTTTTTTCCATAAATTAATTCAGAGTACACATCTCTAACTACTGCAAAAATTTCTTTCGCATCACCAGATACCTTCTTTAACTGGAAAAATACCGTTGTCTATTTTTATGTTAAGTCTGTTGCTTCTGCACGATGAACAGTTTTTTGTCTTTCCTGAAAATTTTAGTATTTTGAGTTGTGACCCTTTTGTATTTAGGGTGCGATATGTATTTATATATAAACATTTATGTACATAAAATTTGCAGTTTTCACACCTTTCGTTAAATCTGGAAGGATGCACTTTACAGAGACTTCAACTTTTGAAGTTTATTATATGTACATACGTTTGACTTTGATATGAAAATTTCTCTTTTTCTATTTCTTATGTTCCATTAATCATTCAAAACGAATGAATTTTTAATAAACAACTGCCACGCACTCTGATATCGCACAACAACGGCAACAGCCATATTTTTATAACATAAAAACTCGAATAAATAACAAGCAAAAATTACCGTTACAAGGATACGACTGAACTACTACTAACTGCAATTTGAAAAAAAGAACCTGCACATGCATGCATTCGGCAACGAAAACAGGCAAGGAAATGAAATAAATAAACGAGAAGAAAGTGCAGTTAGTATCTATATGTTAACATGTGTATAGGAATGTGTGTATGTATGTACGAACATACACATGTATGTCTCCCTTAGCCCTAAATTATCGTGTCAAGATCCAAATTGTTCAGGGGAAAATTTTAAATATTTACATTCATTCGTAAAAAAATATGTACATATATTAATATTCATATAGGTATAGCGCAAATGCTTTAAGGCATTTTTTAAATAAGTTAAATGAATAAAAATAGCGGTGCATTTATATACCAACAAAATTTAGTTCTGAATTAGCTGGGAAGAGTATTTTGCTCAATTTGGGTGCTAGTAGTGTGGCAACCTTTTGAGTAATTTTTCATCCCGAAGTTCAGTTACTAATTATAACAACTAAATCCTATTTCTAACAAAAACACAAACAACTAAGCTTTATTAATTACGGAAGAGCCCTTTGAAAGAAAAAGTTAAGAAAATTTGTATTTTTAATCCAAATGGTCCAAATGGCGAAGACAGTGCAGGAACTACCAGACTTACAAAAAGGCAAGTTCTTGGCATTCGAACAAAGTATTTTCATAATGTCGCAGTACAAAACATTGGAAAACATATTCATTTCAAAATATCTTTGAGAAGTATTAGCAACTTTGCAAGATAAATAACAGAGTAAAGGTGTGGTCACACTTAACAAATATTTGCCCAAAAAGTCGTATCGACTAAATACTAATTGAAGCTATTTGATTCAGAAGATTGTTTATTTATTCAAAAAGTTTCCAAATAAAACCAAAATAAATTTTTCAGCTCTGAAACCAGAATTCCCTACTAAAAATCTCTTTTTAAAGTGTATGCAAATTAATTGTACAAATTAATGTATGAAAAAACTAAACAATTAATTCTGAATTTCCCCTTCTCTTATTTTCTTATTACCAAATTTATTAGAATAGGAGGATTTTGTCTCGGAAAAGTGCAATGGAGAAATTGGACGACGACATTCATAATTAGATTACATATGAAATTATTTTTTTGTCTTGTTATTTTTCCTGAGCTGTGAAACAAATAAATGCAAGTGAATTTTATATAGATCACAAAAACTTGCCATTTATAAGAGATATGTACATATGAAAATGTAATTTTTAATAAAAATTTTAGCTTTTTTAAAGGAAACAAATAACTTGTACAACCTCTGGCAACGCTGATACACTGCAGCATGTTCCAATTTTGTTCATGTAGCCAACAATGTTGCGAAACATATACAACACGTTAACAATGTTTACATGCATCTGTTTAATTTAATCAAATAAAATTAAAATACATGCCAAATTGATTTTTAGAAAATCTGTATAAGTACATATTTAAAGTGTATATCAACCAATCACCGCCAATTCGATTTCCCAAATAAAAACCGCTAAATTGCTCAAAAATCTGGCATCCGTATACAGGCAAGTTTTCATAACAAAACAAAAAGGTGATGAAAATGATACTCCAACAAATTTTTAGTAAAAGTTAGGGACACCCACGATGTTTGGGGTAGGGTTTGATGAGCCGGAGTAATTTCATAGCAGAGGGGTTAAAGGGGAGTAGCATAAAGCAACAAGAATAACAAACCAATGACAGGCACCAATATTGTATATTTATCGATTTTAATACAAACGGCTAAGGTATAATTTTATACCGAAAATTAAATATTGATTGCATGTAGGTATCCCCATAGAAATTGAACATTAATTAATAATAAATAACAAGGGTTTTTAATTAATTTTAGTGCAATATGCGTTGCTTTTTTAAGACAAATCTTACCAAGTAAACACTTTGTGTATGTAGTAATAAAAGCCAAGGCGACGTTAGTATAATTAATAATGCAACACCAAATAAACGAATTGTACTCTCGTTCATATAATTATCAAAATTCGATTTCTACGTAAGTAGATTTGTTAGATAATTTAAATAATTTTTTTCTTTTTATCGTTAATAAAAACAAGGAACTTATTTCACTTTATTAACTTAATGAAATTTAATAAAAATATAGTTTTTATATTCGCGTTATTTATATATGTACATATAAGTAATTTATTAAACTAAATTTGATTTCACATCTATGAACAATTGCAGTTTCTTATGTAAAAATGTATTTTTTTTCACTGTTTATATTATAATTATATTTAAACTTTTCTCCTTTTTTTTAAATCGTTGCCATGTATTTTTATATAAAAAAATTTGTTAGTAAAGTTGTTGCATCGCTTAATTTATTATTACAAAATATTTCTATGCAAATTTGTGTATAAAGTTTGTCTATGTGTGGTGTACTACTTTTTGTTTTCGTTTTCTACTCTTCTTTGGTATAATACTTGAGTGTGAAGTGTACAATATGACACAAAAGTTTAATGTTACATATAGACCGTTTACATTGGCTTAAAATTAAATTGTTAAAATATGCTTAATATATGATATATTTAAATAGATTTAGACAATATAGTGTTCTCTCATATGATATTAAAGTTAATAGCAAATGTGGGCCGTATATAATGATACAACACTACCTAAATACTCCCAAAACGCGACAACTTATTTGTTTATTTGGGTATGAACTGTCAAATATTCCTTATATAACAGAAATGCTCGCTCAAACTACCTAGAAACAACGTAGTAGATTTATAAAGAAAATACAAGAGCGCGTGCTACTTTTGTTATATATGTCTTTATCTGATGGCTGACAGTTTACACCAAAATACAGCAATAACATGCACTACTGTTATCGTTGTTGTTGCGCTCTTGAGGTTACTTTGTATACCAATGTACCATGATAAAAGGCAAAGAAACCTTTCAAAGTAAGATTTAATAAAGGTCGAGATACATAGAATCTGTCCGACATGAACGTACCGATGAAGAAGGTTGGCACAATGAGTACTTTGTTGACGGATATTAAATCAGTTGTTTGTTCTCCATATTATTTATTTAAATTTATATATTTTATACAATTTTTTATATATTATTTAATTTTTCCCAATCACACAATACACAAAAAAATTAATCGAAACAATTTAAAAGATTTGTTGATGTCTGTCAAAGTATTCAACGTACGTCTAAAGTTGACCACCTTTCATACTTTGCGTTGACGCAAAAGTACTGAATGTGACAACGTTTATAAGAAAGCATATATTTTAACTCAGTTGTCAGTAGAAAAAGGCGATGTATGACGGATTCTTTGTGTCTCGATCGTAATGTACGGACAAGTCACTATATATATACTAGTTAAAAGACAGAATATGCACTAAACCAATCCGCTCATTCTGCTGAGTAGCCAGAACTTATGACGTGAAAATCTGAAGTTTTCTCAACACCACGAAACTGAACAAAGTGTTTATTCACAATCCTGCCGACGTATTCTTTATGGTTAAACAATAATACGTGTCGTCCCGACTTTCGATTTGTCATTGAATATGATAAAACTTTTCCAATAGTTGGAAGTTCTACACTGTTGCAAAATACGCAGCAAGTTTAGCTCGGCAGCACTTGTACTACAGCCAACTTCAGTCTATTAACGACAACGCAGCAATTAATATCCATTAAAAAATAAAGAAGTGTGAAAAATAGCAATTTCCCGAGGAAAAAAGCTACAATTTTACAAAAAAATCAGTGAATTTAAATAAAATACGGTGTACATAATTATAACTACGAAAATAAACTTGATATAATGTGATTTTAATTCCTTAAACAGCAATCTGAAAAGTACTGAAAATTTCTCCTGGGAAGTTGATACAAAGCAAACTAAAAGAAAAAGTGCTTGTGTATGCAATGAACTAAAAAACGGAGACAAGACTTCTTCACTATCAATACCGACAAAAAACAATTTGGTACTTGGAGAATTTGCTCGCCTTCATCCTTTGGTTTGAAGAGAAAACGGCAATAATCAACTGATTGTGAATGGCTGCTCCTTGCAATAAGAATTTAAAACAAGCTATAAAATTTAAGAAAATAAACAATAGTTGTAGTAGATTTAATAGTTGTAAAATTTCGTGTAATTGTAGTGAAATTCAATTAAAATATAGTTTGGTTATATTTTTAATAAAGCAATGGTTAAAATTGGAAAAAATTATTAAAAAGTTTAGTATTGTTTTGAAGCAGCCATCTTTAATTTTTCCACAACGTCCCCAAAACAAAACAATATCTGCAACAACAATTACAATAGCCGTTAAAACAAGAAATACAAAATATACAGCAACAACAACAAAAACAGCATATAAAACAACGACATCAGATTTAACGACGAAAACATAGCAATAAATCTCACCATACACCATAATAATATTAAAACAGGCAATAAAATAAAAACAAATAGTGTGTGTGTGTGTGGTTATAAGTCAAATTGTGTTTTTCTTATTGCTTTATTACGTTTTGTTTTTGGGCTCCATGTTATAGAAAAGCGGTTTTAACTCACCACCCCAGTTAAAAGACCGCTGCTTTTCTTTTATTTAGTGAAATATACCTCCATCTCATTACATTTCATTCAAACACAGCAAAATGAAGTTTCGATGAAAAAATCGTAATGCCCTAAGGAAATTGTGTATTTAAAGAACTCTGAAAATTAAAACGCACTTTTAATGTCGTGCTGACGTAAAAGTATTCTTTAAAATTGCAAATTTTTAACCAACATAATTAAGAACAAAATTTACTAAATCTGAAAAACAAAAGCAATTTTGCGTTCAAAAACAGATTCATCATCATTAAATCTATAATTTTTTGTAAAATTGTGATAATTGTAAAAAAACAAATATTTATTGGAGAAGATAACCAACATGGAAATTGCCTTAAATTCAGACACACCTAGAGGTTTCAAACATGAAAATGGTAAGTACCTATAGGGATTTGTTTCTTTAATTTGTTATTTGAATAAGCTGTAGAATCTTTCTGAAAAATTAAATAATTATAGTAGGTATGAAACTGATCGGATAATATCCGGTACCGGCTTTTTCTTTACGGTTGTCTTCACAGTCATCAATACTTTGGAAACAAATCAAGTTTAATGAAGCTGCCCCAAACAAAATTAAATTTATTAAGGACTGGAAAACAAGTTATAGTGCTATATCCGTCTGTGACGAATCTTGATATATTCATTCCAACTCTGTATCTCTTTATTAGTGTTTTTGACTTTTAGTATCAATTGATTTATTTCTAAAAGGCGCAGGAACTTAAAATTGCATGTGACCTCTAAAATGCACCGGAATGTTCTGAAAATCACACAATTTTAAATCAGATATCAGTAGTAGAAAAGTTTTTAATGCCATATTCCATAATTTTTCTCAGAATATATACACCTATCCCTCGATTTACACGATAGATACGTTCCTGAGAAAGTCGTGTAAATCGAAATTTTAAATTTTTGTATGAAAAACCGTGTAAACCGAAAATAAATGCAGAATAGCGCAAAAAAATTGATTTTATTAAGAAATTACATATATGTATAGGTATTTCAACTTGGTTTTTAAAATATCAGAAGCGTTTACTCAAAACACATAAAAAATCGTGTAAAAGTGAAATCGTTTAAAAAAGGTATCGTGTAAATCGAGCGATAAGTGTAATAAAATATACAATAGAAAAATTAAAAAGTTAGTGAAGCGATATCCACGTGGCAAATATCACATGCGATTGTAATGTTGATTAGAAAAGAAGATCTAATGTTTATTAAAAAAAACGTTGTATTTACATATCATATCCTTGCCAGATTTAGTAAAAAGCATCCCTGAAGAAGCTGGAAAATAAAAATGAAATAATAGTTTTTATTCACATTAAAACAAATACCAGACCTTGGAAGCCGAATTAAACGTTAATCTGTAACTTAATAACATTAAAAAGGATATTTACATAACCCAGCTATCGAGCTTCCTTTTTGACCTTTCTGATCTCTAGTACTTATTAATTTCTTTCAAAATATTCAAATATGGTTAATGTATAAAGAAAATATTTGCTTTAGGACGTCGCTTTTAGATATCATAAAAATTTCCAATTGGGCAACCTTGGGATCGTCCTTTTTATTTCGTTTGATTTAAAGTCTCCAATTAGTTCCTTCTTAAATACAAAATAAGTTTATATATCTATTCATAAGTAAACTACTTAAAACTATTTCCAATCAAAAATTCTTTATGTGCTTAACTTTCTTTAAACATTTCAGCTATCGCCTCTCAAAATGGATTAGCGCTCCTTGCATCAATTACGCTTAAAAATGCACTAAATATCAACGGTAATAATAATAAAACTAACAAAAACAAGAACAATATTACTGGAAAAAACAACAGTAATAATTTAACTTTGAATCACAGTAAAAATAATATAAAACATCATAAGGCATCACAGCCTCAACATGGTTTTATATCATCACTACCAACGACTGCTGCCGCAGCAACGATATCATCACCGTCATTATCAGCAATAGCGCAAACAGTGAATTCAGCAGACCAGCAACATGTTTTTACATTTACAACAGCTGGCCTAGAAGCTTTAAGTGCAACAGATTTATCAACCGTTGAAACAGAAATTGTAGCGGTCGCTGTTGGTCAACAAAAACAATCGCAACAGAATAACCAACAAGTGCAGTTATTCACATCAACTTCAATAGCTGCTCAAACGTTATCCTCTAATAACAACAACCACAACAATCATCACACTTCTTTATCAACGAATCATCATCAGACAAACAACAACAACACCAGTAGTGCAAAAGACGCTTCTGTAGCTTTACTAGATGCCTTATCTATAAAAGCAAAAAAGAAACAACAGAATGTCTTAACGCAGCAACAGCAAATGTCCGCTAATTCAACACCATCAACGATAACAGCTCATGGGTCAGGCGGTACTGGTGGCAATACAAATAATCATGGTAATGGCAGTAGCAATAAAAATAGTTTTAGAATTCCGTCCGATATACTTGATGATTTGGCCAGTCGTTTTATAATTAATGTTCCCGATATGGAACTAAGTAATTTAATTCGTATATGCTTTCAAATTGAACTGGCTCATTGGTTCTATTTGGACTTCTTTTGTGCATCGGAAGAGGAGAAAAAATTACAGCCATGTGGTATTAAACAATTTGCTCTGCAGATATTTGAGGTAAACTTGGATAATTTCAATTTTAATGTAATTGTTTTTAGTTTAAATTTTATAACCATTTTAAAAGCTGTTTAGAAATCAAAATTGACAGGAGATGTGGTAAAATCTTTCGTTATTCGAGGGTTTAGGCCATAAAAAAATCTTATTCGTTACCACAAATTTTATTATAATTAGAAGATATTTTGTTTTTGTATTAGATGTACTTCGTTTTTCTATTTGTTTTATGTAAAATAATAATTTCTAAAACGAATTGCAGCATATACCATTTCTTCGCCAACATTTATCGTCTATTGATAAAATTTTGGAAGATTGGAAAAATTACAAATTATCCGTGCCTACCTATGGAGCTATTTTAATATCAGAAGATCTCAATTTTTGCCTATTAGTGCAATCATATTTTGCCAAAAGTTCTTGGGGCTTTCCCAAAGGAAAAGTTAATGAAAACGAAGATCCGGTACATTGTGCCACAAGAGAGGTAAAGTAATTAATTTTCTGAATAACCATTTGAAATGGAAATTTTAACAAAGAGCTTTTGCCATCTTTGTAGGTTTATGAGGAAACCGGTTATGATATTACTGAACTAATTGTACCAAATGATTATATTGAGGCTGTTATCAATTATCAATATACTCGTTTATATATTGTACGTGATGTATCGTTAGAAACGAAATTCTCACCACGCACACGCAATGAAATAAAATGCTGTGATTGGTTTCCGATTGATTCGCTGCCTGTCAATAAAACTGATGCCATATCAAAACCCAAATTGGGCATAAATGCCAATTCTTTTTTCATGATAATGCCATTCGTTAAACGTCTCAAGAAGTGGGTGAATGATAAGCGTAATGGCGTCGAGACACGTCGTAAATACTCAAGCGGTGGCTCACCATCATCTACATCACCTTTGACCACCAACATCATGGTGAATGGCCAAATGAAATCCAATTGTAAAAAACAACAAAAACGTAATAATTCAAACAATTTTAATGATGACATAAATGCCTTAAATAATGTCGTTGGTGGTGCTACAACAGCAACAACAACATTTAACTGTGCTAATAATGCAAATACAAATGCTAATTGTTCAAATTCGAATTCAAGTCGTTCTAAAAGACAACGCCATAAATCAATGGGTGATTTGGATGGTATTAAATTAAATAATGTTAATAATTGTAATAATCAAAGTAATTGTAAGTGTACAAATAATAATAATAATAATAACAACAACGGCAACAATAACAATAACTGTGGTTCAACAACGTCAGCGGGAACGAGCACTACAAACAATAATGGTGGTAACACATGTGGCAATAACATAAATATAAACAATAATAACAACAACAGCAACAACAACAGTAATCAAAAACGTCATTCAAAAATTGTTGCTGCTGGCAGCACTGCTTCCAATACAAATAATGGTTGCACTTTATCATCAAAACGTCAACTATTCCATAGCCAAAGTCAAACAAATAATTTACAGCAAAACGGTGAAAAGGTGAGTTATTTTTGTTTCTTTTTCAAATATCCATTCATTGTGTTTTGTGTTTGTTTTAAAATATTATAAAAATTTTTAATGCTGTTCAAATTTAGGTACAAAAACAACTGCTATCATATTAAACACAACTGTTTGAGTAAAAGATTTCTTTAGAAAAATATTTAATGTAATATATTTTAAATCATGGAAATAATAGTTAAAAAAGAGCCATTAGCAGTTTCGAAGTTACACCACTTTCCGTGAGAAAATACCACATGCTTTCCTTATTCTTAAGGCTGAGCGATTTTAATCTTTTTAAATGCTAAACTATGGGCAATTTCAAGGGTCTCTGCTTCCATTTTCTTTCCATTGTTGAGCTCTTTTCGTAAAAAATTCACCACACACATTTGCCTTGTATTAATTTTGTTTGTGACTAAAACTATCTGCCCTATAACATGTATTACGAGTTTTTAGAACCCGGTCGAATATAACGTTTTTACTTGTTTTTTAATTTTTTTGAAGTGATTTTATAAGGTAAAATCTTTCGCTATGACATAAAATATATTAATAAACGAATTGTAAAGATTTTTTGTGTATCAGGTATTTTGAGAGTCTGTCGGAAGAAGTTAATTATTTTCCACATGGAATATTTAAGTGTTCTACTTTTGATATTGAATTCACATGATGTTGACAAATATTTACGAAATAAAGCAGAATATTTTAGAATACTGAAAAAAGAAATGTGTGCTTAATGTTTGTTTATTGTTTTGTGATGAAATAAGAATATAAATGTGAGAGAGGTTGGCAATGAAAAAGTTTATTTAAACTTAATTGTAAATAAGTAAAATATTTGTATATATTTATTTGAAATATGCATTTAATTTTGTTAATTAATTTTGTCATTAAATAAAAGTGCCGAATTCTTTTGTGTTATTTTTTTTTATGACTTTACGGCAACTATTTGAATCCCCCAATTGTTCAACGTTCAAGCTATTGAGCCTTAACATACGAGAACAATTATGCTGGCATAACATCGTACTATGTAGGCAAGAGAGACGAGGGGAATGGTTTTTCGTTGGCACAATATTTCAACCAGGCATAACCCCGCATTAGCAGCACAAAACCAATACATATACATACATCGACATGTCACACATTTTGTATATGATCCTCTACGTAGAATACTTCACATATTGTTCGAAATTATTAGCTAAATTCTTCTTAAAATTATCCGGCGAAGTAAAAGGTTCAAAAAGCTACAAAAAATTATATTTCTTCATCTCTTATCCCCTACTTTCTAGTTCCGGCACAATGCACTGCACATGTAGGCGTCATACCCTGAGTGCTGGTCTGAGCAAAAAATTGACAGATGTGTTTTTATACAAACACATCTGTCAATTCATTTGCCAGATATATAGTTTTCCTAATATAGCGAAAAGTCGAGAGAATGGTGTCAAAATTGTTAAAATTATTAAAAATTCGAAGTAAACTGATGTTTTAGTTTCTTTTTTTAGGGCTGATGACTTTCTAGTGCTTTTTTTTTCTTTGTGTTAGATTTTTAATTTATTTATTAATCTAATTTGTTTTTCTTTTGCAATAACTTGAACATTTTAACATATTATTCTGCCTTATTACCGTTCTCGAATCGACTCGAGCGTTTGTAATAGATTAAAGAAAAATCTTGTATTTTTCTTTACTCTATTACATTCTTTCGAGTCGAATCGAGAACCGTAATAAAGCCCATTGTTAAAAATTTTAATTCTGCAGATTGTAAGTTCATTTGACTTAATACGCAAAGAAAAGCAGCAAATGAAGGCTGCACTTGCCAAGGCTCAAAAACAACAGCAGAATCTTAATAACAACAGCGGACGTCAAAGAGCCAAATCCCAAAGTGATAAGATGACTATGCAACAGCAGCAGCAGCAGCAGCAACAACAACAAACACAGAAATCTACTGGCAATGCTACCAATAATAATAATAATAATAAACAACAACGTGTACAAAAACAACAATCACTAATTGTTACCAACTCAAATATGCAAAATTATGGTATTAACAACAACAATCATAATATCAACAATAACAACAACAAAAACCATACAAAAACCAATGTAAATAATAACGTTAACACTAAAATGACAACTGGAGCATCATATATAACTCCAACACCGCCTCCACTGAGTGGCAATGAGCTGTTAGCTTTGGCAGCTGCTGCAGCAGCGGCAACATCTATTGTCCATACAAAACCAATAACAACAACAGCAACAATTACACCTCAACAAGTTTCCAAATCAGGCATTTGTGGTCCACAACAACAACAACAACAATCGCAACAAAAACCCAGACCCTCTTCAGTATCATTGCATTTCCCCGAAGTCACGACAATTAAAAGTGAAACTACAGATCTAACGTCGTTAACTGGCAATCAAATGCCACAGTTTAGACGCATGGCTTCGGCAACAAATTTGCGCATATTAAAGAGATCAACATCTCATCAAAGCACACAACAAACTCAACAGCCACAACCACCACAAAGACAAGCATCAGCTTTACAATTTACACCCAATTTTAATTCATGGACTAATTTTACATTTACCAAAAATTTTATAGCCAATGTTTTCTGTTAAAAACAAATAATGTGGTCTCTAACACGGGCTAAGTAAGACTGGCTGTTGTGACTCGGTCGCAGCAACTTTCAACTGAGTATGTAATAATTTATTAAGACGAGTTTGTCAATTTAAATAATTATTTTAAAACGACAAATTGTTGAACTATTTATATTTGTTTGTAAATATAAATAATCCAATGTGAATTATTATTTTTAATTTCTTTTAAATGGTACCAATTCTCATTCAATTTTAGTACTTTTTTTTTATTTTTTATTTTAACTTAAAAAGCAAGCCTATTTTGAAGTCTTGTCTTGTTAGTTTTTTCTTTTAATGTATGCAGTCCCAAATTTACAGATCTTATTTAACACATTGTGATGCTATATACATTTTTAAATGTTACTGCTTAAACTATTGGCATCAGTTAATTTTAAACACTGTGAATTTGGTCTTGAATTTCCTGCTTTAACTTTTAAAGGTACCTTTTTATTTGATTTTATACTTGAGCTTTCTTTATTCCTATCTCTTGCTTTCGTTCTTTTCCTTATGGCTTTTAATGTATTTCTTTTTTATTTTACTTTAACTTAACGCTTGTGATTTTTAATTTTCTCTGCTATTTTAATTTAAAAAAAAATTTTTTTTTTTGTTTTGACCAAAATTTTTGTTTGTTTTTTTGTTGTTAATAATCCATTTACTAAATAAATACATACCATATATTTTCCTGTTAAATAATAATGGATTTTAACACGTTTATTTATTAACGAAATTTTGCTCAAAACACAAATACAAATCTTTTGCTTGGAAAAGAAACGATTTGATATCAAATTATAATTTAAAATTTTTAATTTCAATTATATTACACAAATTAAGCGAATTGAAGTGGGTGGCCAGCAGTGGTGAATTCCTCCATGACGGTATGTTGAATTTAATTAGAAGAAAAAAAAAATGGGAAATAAACAGCCTTCAGAAACTTTTTATGTAAATGTAAACATTGACAATATACCGTTATAGAACAAACGCCAGAACTGTGAATACCTCCAACTGCTCAAATAGGAGTCATTTAATAATCTCTATGCATTCGGTAGTGCAAACAATTCGCTGTTATTCTGCCCACTGTAAAACATCGTATAAATAAATTATTATTTTTATTTTGTATATACAATCTATATAATGTTTTCCGGTCAAGATAATAGCGAATTGTCTTGTCATTAACCGATCTTACTTCCCATCAATTCGCCTTAATTGTCATGGTTACATATTCTCAATTTATAAGTGTAGCTTTTACCTTTTAATTTTATTTTAATTTCTTTTATTTTATGTGTTTAATATATTTCTTTATTTTTTTTAAATAAAAGCACTTGTTTTTACCATTAAAACAATGTGTAACACAATTTTAAAGATTTTAATTTAAGTTGTTTTTTGCCAAAAAGAGAAAAGTAATAAGGAATTGTTTACAACAGGGGGAAAATTACTAAAATCAGATATTAAAGAAAATTATTACCAAAGCTCGGCCTCATATTCTTAAAATTTTATTAAAGTTAAAATAGACTTTAAAATTAAATTCTCTATGTAAATTTCATATACAAAATCTCAAATTATAAGAAACCTGTTAAAACTGGCACGATCCCTATTCAAAAATATGTATTAATGCTAAAGTAGACTTTAAAACCTAATTTTCTTTAAATTCATGTAAAGTGATCCGTGTTTGGTATTTAATTCCAAATTAAAAATTACAAAAAAATTTCAAATTAAAGAAAAATGTCTCCCAACATATTGAAAGTCTCAGATTCCTAATCACACACAACCATTAAAGTTAAAATATATTTTAAATTCTCTATTAAACTCAATCTAGGCGGCTATTCATTATTTAATAAAATAAAAAAAGGAATCCCAAGATAATACAAAAAAATTAAATATCTCTTGAATATGTTTTATTTTTTTTTTTTTGTATATAATATAAGATATTTCGTTAGGGAATTTATACTGAAATAATAAATAAATAAATTCAAATTTATTTTGGTTTCGACATAAAATCCCCTAACGAGAATTTTCTTTTTATTTTCAATACAACTAAGAAATCCTTTTTAAATAATTATATAATAACCCCGAACTTCATAAAAAAATAAAATTGATTTCAAATCTATTTTAAGGACTTTCGATAAAAAATACATTTTAAATTTTATGAATAAAAATGGGTAAATGTTTCACAAATAATTTCGAGCAAAATTTGTTTTTCCAAGCCCCAAAATTTTTATTACTTCCCAGTCAAAAATAAATATGAAATTCAAATTTCGAATAGATTAATTGCCTAGCACAGATTTTATTTTCATTTTGTTAAATTAAACTCAAACATTAAGGACTGGAATTAAATGCAACTACATTTTAAAATGAATTATTTTTCATTTGTTTCACCAAAAAAGTCTTTGGAAGCGGAATGGTTTCGTTTCTTAATTTTTGCAGTTTGCAAATGCAAGAATAATTATTATTATTGAAATCATATTTTTTAACTATTTAACAAAAATTTTTTAAATCAGATTTAAATTGAATTAAATATAAATAGCACAAACATATTTTTTTTTTATTTTCGAATTTGTAAACTCCTCTTGCTGTTTATGGTTAAAGAAATCCGATACTTCACCAATGGCGCAAGCTATCGTTGTGCTAAACAAATAATTTCTAAAACGAAAGCAACATTTTGGAATTGCTTTGACTTTTAATTTTCATTTATGCCATCGAACGATAATTTGCGACATCGTCCACCAGGCAGGCTAATACTTTACAATATACTCAACTATATTAAATTATTAATAAATAAATTGAAATTTTTCGAAAAATAAAAATTGCAACAAAATTCAATTCAAAATTTTAAAAACAGTCCAATGATAGTGTTCTTTTTGTGGTTTTAATATTTAATGATTTTTAAAACCAATAATAATAAAAAATTTTGTAATAAAAAATTTTGTAATCAAAAAATTTTTCGAACTTGTTTCGAACATATATCCAAAAGTTAAATTTTTAAAAATAGTAGGACTTAAAGATTACGAGTCGAGAGTTTACACTAGATTAAAGAAACATTTTAGGTGTTTCTTTAATTTTTAAAAATTTTCGAGTCGAGTCGAGAACCGTAATAAGCCAAATTATATATTAGAAAAATTTCAAAATTATATTTTGAAGTAAAATTTTCAAAACTTGCAAAATTTTTATTTCATATTTTTAATATATAGATATAGAAATATATTAATCAACTTTTAACTAATTGCCATTTTTAACTATAATAACGAATTTTCAATTTGCGAAAAAACATACTTATTCGAACTCAATTCCTATAATTAATAAATTTAGTTTTTTTTTTATGAGAAATAAAATATTTTCCTACCGTTATTTAAGTTTTACTACTTCCAATTGAAAAAATTTTTTTTTTGTAAAATTTATTCGAAAAAACTCCTATTAAAATGTGTGTTATTCATAAAAAAATATTTGATGTTTATAACATCGTTATTTGATATATTCCTACACCCTCATTCATAAAAATTTTGAGAGGCTTACAAGAGTGTAATAGAGCAAATTTCATATGAAATTTTGTTTTATTACACTTTTATTAGAGTCTCATAATTTTTATAAATAAGGGGGCTATAGAAAAAACTGTTAATTAAAAAGGTTATAAGCATGAAATATTTTTTATGAATTAGGCCTTAGCCAAACAAACAAAAACAAATTTGTATATTCCGAAAATTTTGCCGAAAATGAATTACTGCCTGTTCAACGATGTCGCTTGAAATCTTTCTTTTGCATAATTATGTTTTAAATATAACAAATATTAAAAAATAATTTGTTTCAATTGTAAATGCATTTCTACTAAAGCAAGTTTTTTTTTGTGAACGATCACTTAAAAACTGGTGTAGCGGCTCCGTTCTGGGTTTCGCTCAAAATGAAAGTAACAGTTCTGCTCATGGCATTGTTGCTATAAATATTTCTGTATAACAATAATTTCATGAAATTTTACATAATTTTCATATTGAGGGAAACACAGAACAAAAACCCCTATTGTGTTTGTCGTTTTTCGCCTTCAAATTTTCCTTTCTGCAATAGATTTTAAATTAAAGTAGTGAACAATAGAAGTCATATACTATAGTTAATTTTAAGGAAAGTTGTATTAAACAAGCTGCCATATTTTTATATTTCTCACTATTAATTTAAAAAAATATGTCAAGTTCACCTCTGCTCTCGATAGCAAATAATAATAAATTCGTGTTGAGTGTTTTCTAAAAAAATTATGTTTGTAGTTGTGAATCTGGGACTTACAAAAAATTATTAGAATAATTTGTTATAAACTCAAACTTAACCTTAAATTATTTACTCTTCTCTAGACGGCAAACACTTAAATTAAAATGTTTACAGCGTAATTTATAAAATAAAAAACATTTGATTCATAAGAGACTTACTGCCCTATTGATAAAAAATATTCTTGATTTATAAAGGGTTTATAAAAGAGATTTCCATGCAATATTTGGTTTGTAAACCTTTTATAAAACAAATGTATTTTTTTATGAATAATGCCTTAATAAAATAAATTTCTGTTTTATTAAGCTGTTATAAATGAGATTTATTTTTTATATATTAGAAGCCTAATTTATAACTGCCTTAATCATAAAAATTATGAAAATCTAATAACAGCGTAATAAAACAAAATTTCATATTAAATTTGCTTTATTACACTCTTATAAGCCTCTCATAATTTTTATGAATAAGGGGGATATAAAATAAATTTCGGTTTTATTAAGCTGTTATAAATCAGATTTATTTTTTTATATATTAGAATTTATAACTGCCTTATTCATAAAAATTATGAGAGTCTAATAACAGCGTAATAAAACAAAATTTCATATGAAATTTGCTCTATAACACTCTTATAAGCCTCTCATAATTTTTATGCATAAGGGGATTAAAATTTTGTCTTGATTTATAATAGTTTAATAGGACATAATTTTATAAAAATTTTGTTTTGTAACCCACTTGTTCATAAAAATTATGAGAGACTTATAATAGTGTCATAGAACAAATTTCATATGAAATTTTATTTTATTACGCTGTTATTAGACTCTCATAATTTTTATGAATAAGGGGGTAAGTCTCTTATTAAAGAATTTTTTTTTATAAATTAAGCTCCTGATCTGTAGTTTTTAAAACTGCATCATGAACTTCTTCAACAAAATTTTAATATCATAAATCATTTAAAAAATGAAAATTAAGTATAAATAAAACAAAAGCAATTAGAAGAAATCAAAGGGAGTACATCACGGCATACGATACATCAATTGAAATTTGGTTTTTATATTGTATTGAAATTTCGATCCATATTAATTAATCTTAAAAATGTATATTTTTTTTATAATAAGCCTTAATACGGTTCTCGAATCGATTCGTGAGTTTGTAATAGATTAAGTAAAAAAAAACAAATTGGGCCTTATTACGGTTCTCGATTCGACTGGAAAGAATGTAATAAATTAAAGAAATATACAAGATTTTTCTTTAATCTATTACAAACACTCGAGTCGATTCGAGAACTGTAATAAGGCAGATTGTCTTTTATCTGGTAAAAACTCTCGTGTCGATTCGACAACCGTAATAGGGCCTAATATAAAATATTAACCAATCAGACAGGCGTGTTCTGTGTCGCTAGACATAAAAACTAGATGATTTTTTTTTTGTTCATTGTTTTTATAAACGAAAATTTTTAAAATGCCATAAAAATTTACATTATTGTCATTTCGAATGAAAAACCTATAAAGAGGGCTACCAATGTAATACGATTCGAAAGAAAATGCTTTCAACTTGCCTTATTACGGTTCTTGTATTGACTAGACAGTTTGTAATAGATTAAAGAAAAACCATAAAATGTGTCTTCAGTCTATTACAAAATTTTCGATTCGATTCGAAAATGGTAGTAAGGCATAATAACATACAAATTCGAACAGTTTTCTCTACTCCAGTTCCTAATATTTAAAGTTTGTTATATTTTAAAGGTATTTAATTATATATCAACAAATCTGGTTACATATAAAATTTTCTGATTCATTTACGCTATTGAAGATGTGAAAATATATAAAGTAATCGAATTACTTAGATTTATCTTGTGGCAAATTGTAGCATTCGATTATAATTATTATACAAAAAGTAATGATCCCTGTCAATCAAATATTGGAGCTTATTACGGTTGTCGAGTCGACTCAAAAGTTTGCAATAGATTAGAGAAAAACACGCAATTTTCCTTTAAAACTCGTACAATCTATCCAGTCGATTCGACAACTGTAATAAAAAAATATTGCATAACATTAGGCTGATTTCAAAGTCAACAATTTGTAATAGATTCAAAGCAAAAAGCACAATTTGCCCATAATTTATATTCGAAAAACGAATACAAAACAAAATCTGTTGTATGACATAAAAATAATTTTTCAAAACTAGTGAGTAAATAAATTGTTTAACAACCGAAATTGATTGCAATTCATTTTGTAATTGAAACAATTAATTATGTGATGAAAAACAATCACCTCAATAATGAATAATTTTTCCCTAAAATTGCAATCATGAAAAAATTTTCCGTGAATGATTTCGTGCTAAAATTAAATTCCCCTTATCTCGAATGATTTTTTTAAAGCTAACATTTTCTTTAATCTCCTACAAAAGGTCGAATCTGAAGGCGAAAAAACGCCAAACACAATAAGGGCGAATGTTCTGTCATTTAAAACAAAAAGAAATTCTAAAATTAAATATTTTTTTTTTCATGTCATCTTTCCGCAATTTTATTGATTTTATTTTTCAAAAGGCTAAAAATTTGATAAAATTGCGCATTTTTGCGCTTTTTAATTAATATTTTTATTTATTTCTGTAGTATTATTTTTCGGTGTCACTAGATATTCCCCCTGATTGTGTAAGGCGTTGGCGTTTACGCGCCTGGCGTTTTTCGTATTAGATTAAAGAAAACTGAATGTGTGTTTCTTTAATTTTGTACAAAAAACGCCTTCGGAGTAAACGCCAACGCCTTACACAATCCGGCTGATTGTTCTGTCGTCAAATAACGTTTAAAACAAAAACAAATTCTAAAATTATTTTTTTTATATGTTGGCAATTCTACGACAGGACGATATCCTGTGGACACTGTGGAACAGAAAGTAAAATAATGTACACAATTTGGCCATTTAAAAGATAATTGTCCTTATCGTGTTTGGCGTTTTTCGTCTTTAGATTCGACATATTGTAATAGATTAAAGAGCATTTTAGCTTTTTGTCTTTAAGCTATTACAATTTGTGCGAATTGAAGGCCAAATACTATAAGGGTGAACATTGAGCTTTTCATAAAATAATCAGCCTAATTGTGTAAGGCGTTTACGCCAAAGACGTTTTTTGTACAAGATTAAAGAAACACACAAGCAGTTTTCATTAATCTACTACGGAAAACGCCAAGACCTTGCAAAATCAGGCGGATTAACTTTAAAACTATTTATTTTTTTTATCAATATTTCGATATCCTCTGGGAAAAAAATTGATAAAAAAAAATAAATACAATCTGCCTTATTACCGTTCTCGAATCGACTCGAGTGTTTGTAATAGATTAAAGAAAAATCGTGTATATTCCTTTAGTCTATTACATTCTCTCGAGTCGAATCGAGAACCGTAATAAGGCCCAATAAATAGTTTTAAAGTTAATCTGCCTTATTACCGTTCTCGAATCGACTCGAGTGTTTGTAATAGATTAACGAAAAATCTTGTATATTTCTTTAGTCTATTACATTCTCTCGAGTCGAATCGAGAACCGTAATAAGGCCCATTATTTTATAAAGATAAGCCTCAAGCTCAATATTATTACTTAAAGTAAAAAATCAAAGGCCGAAAAATTAGAACAATCACCCTTTACGTGTTTGGCGTTTTTCGTCTTCAGATTCGACATTTTGTAATAGATTAAAGAAAATGTTTGCTATTTGCCATTCCAATTTGTCGAATTTGAAGTCGTAAAACGCCAAATACCATAAGGGTGAATATGTCATTTAATAAAAATTAAATAATTTCTTTACCACAAAAAAAAAAACATGCCATAAAGATCGGAATATATTTTTTTTTTACTTAATAGCAATAAAATGTATTTTTTTACAGATCGTATTTATATAAAACTTCTAATTGCTTTTGTTTATGTACGAGTGAATCCCATTTTAAAATCAAAGGGCTGAGGGGATTTTTTTTATATATTGTTGACATTATAAATTTTAGTTAATATATATTTTTTATTTTGTCCTTAACACACAACATATGTCTTCCTTTAAGAAACAAATATTAAAAGTACAATAAATTTTTTATATAGACATTTAAAATTCCAAAAGAAATTCTCTCTAACCATTTGATTTTAAAAATTGTTATAAGAGAAACCCTTTTTAACATCATATTAACGGAGATGTCGAAAGAAAACTTTCTTTTGGGGCAATTTAAAATGAAAACAATTTGTAAAGTTTTGTTTTTGTTTTAATTGTTGTAAATTGCTGGAAAGGAAGCTTTCTTAGGATATCCGTACAGACCAAACCAATAAATCAGAGTGTTGTTGTTGTTATTTGCAGTAAATTCGCAAGTAAAAATATATTTTGAAAGCGACGCACACAATACTTTGATTAATAGGTAATCTGCCTTATTACCGTTCTCGAAATGACACGAGATTTTGTAATAGATTGTAGCTTATTACGGTTCTCGAATCGACTGGAGAATTTGTACAAGATTAAAGAAAAATTTTGTGCTTTTTATTAATCTCTTACAAAGTCTCGAGTCGATTCGACAACCGTAATAAGACACATTAAAGACAAATTCTGCCTTATTACCGTTCTCGAATCGAATCGACTCGAGTGTTTGTAATAGATTAAAGAAAAATCTTTAAATTATTGAATCTATTACAAACTCTCGAGTCGATTCGACAACCGTAATAAGACACATTAAAGACAATTTCTGCTTTATTACCGTTCTCGAATCGACTCGAGTATTTGTAATAGATTAAAGAAAAATCTTGTATATTTCTTTAATTTGTTACATTCCTTCGAGTCGAATCGAGAACTGTAATATATGTGTTTCTTTAATCTATTACAAACTCTCGAGTCGATTCGACAACCGTAATAAGGCCAAATAATATAAATTTGCCTTTTTTCCCCAAAAGGTTTCATTTATATTCTGCCTTATTACCGTTCTCGAATCGACTCGAGAGATTGTAATAGATTAAAGAAAAATCTTGAATTTTTCTTTAATTTATTACAATCTTTCGAATCGATTCGAGAACCGTAATAAGGCCCATTAAACACAAAAAAAATGTTTATAATTTTATAGTGAATTTTTATAAATTTACAAGATTGCTTGGGAACATTTTATGCTTAATTTTGCTAGGGTTTCTCTTTTATTAACTACTTAAAATTATAAAACATATATTTTTGGGATAAATATATAATTTTAAGCTTAAAATGTTCTCAGCAATCTAGAAATCTTAAATTTTTATAAAATTATATATATATATTTTTTATAAGACAGTTGCAGTTGTATTTCCAAAACAATTTCATAACAAATAAAAAATTTTAAAAATTTTAATAAATAATAAACTGCAATTGCTAAAGATTAAAAAATAATAATAAAAAGAAAAACATTAACAGAAGGTTGTACCGAGTAATTCTCTGCAAAACAAAATAAAAAACTCAAGCAGTTTTTCATTTTGTTTAGAATTACAGAAAAACTCTTATATCCTTCCGTTAATGTTTGCAAAAATTTTCAAATCCTTTTATTTTTTTAATATCATATATAAAGGATTTATATTTCGTAAAAGTAAAACTAAAATCATACTGGGCCTTATTACGGTTCTCGATTCGACTCGAGTGTTTGTAATAGATTAAAGATAAATCTTGTATTTTTCTTTAATGTATTACATTTTTTCGAATCGAATCGAGAACCGTAATAAGGCCCATTGTTAAATTTTCAAAAAAAAAAGAGTATATCTTTTACGAAATGAAATTTTCAAATTTGTACTAAAATGATATAAAATATTAACTGGAATATGAGATTCGAATTTTAAAGTCTAGCCGCAAACATATCAAACATATTTTTAAATCTGTTGGTTAACCCTGCCGAAATAATTACCACCTTTTCTTCATTTAGAAATCATATATTTAGAACTGCCAAAATGAATGATAAGAAATTGGAAACAAACTCCTGTGAGAGAACATAGAGAATATCAATCACCCCTATCATGAATAATTTTCCCTTTTCCCTAAAATTGCAATCAGGAAAAAATCCCGTAAATGATTTCAAACTAAAATTAAATTCCCCTTATCGCGAATGATTTTTTCCCGCAAAATATTTCACTTTTCGCTTCAATTTTTTCACTTAGTTTTTGTTGGGGAATAGCGTAGAAAATGTCAGTATTTTCTATTATAATTCGAATGTTAGAGTTTACAAATTTTATTTTAAGGGCAAGATCCGTTAATAAGACACTAACTGATATTTTTTTTGCATCAAATCAATTGCCCGAGTGTTTGTAAAAATTGTTGCCCCAATTCTAAAGATTAAGAATATTTTTAATTTGTTTTGTTTAATTTCCAAAATGCATCCAAATTATTTTACTACTAAATATTTAGCCATACATTTTTTAAATTACACAAAAAGTAAATTTTTCAACACAAATTACTTTGATTTTTAATGTTGTTTTCAGCTTCTTCTTATTTTTGCATTCACTGAGAACTAGTAGCGGTAATAATTTCTCACGGGAGATTCACGATACCATTTTTACCTTGGAGGGGAATAAAAACTTTCCCTTGTTATTCACGATAGGGGTGAATATCTTACATACTAAAGCTTACGTTCTTTCGAAGTTAAGTTAATTAAATTAAAATTCGAACATCTGAATTATGAATTATTTTTATTTTGTTAATTTGTAAAAGTCTTTTTAAAATTTATTTCATTTCATATCAAACGAAACCATAATCCAATGAAAATAAAATTTTTTTTTTTTAATTGAAGGAAATTTTTTTGCGAATAATATTGAAAATTGGAATTTTTTCGATGTGATTTATGTGATTTGATTTTCTTTCATTTCATGTCAATTTTGGTTTGTAAACACATCGATAACTGCACTGTGCGCCATCTAGAGTGCTTTATTTCTCAATTTTAGATGTCACATTGCCGAAACCGGTCTATTTACCAATCAAAATTGATGTGGCTTGATGAAAAGTAATTTTTGCTGCCTATTTCACAAAGACGAATGAATTCTTTTTTTTTCGTACAAAATATATTTGAAACAAAAATAAATTGTTTTTGTTTCAAATGTATTTAAACGAAAAAAATAACTCTTTTGACATTGTGAAATAGGCAGTTAATTTCAAAAGATTTTCTTTTCTTGAATTGGCTTCGTTTTTATATTTCTTTTTCTTATTAGAAAACACAAATAGTTGAATGCATTTTTTGCTCACATATAAGGGTTTCCTAAAATAAAACTTCCTTTTCCTACAAAAAATCCATTCTTTTAGGAAACTTATATTTTTTGTTTCTTTAATGTGGACATTAACTCAAATCCTTAACCAATCAGTATATATTTTATCTGATATAAAATAAACTTAAAAATTTTGATCTTCATATTCCTTTTAATAAATTTAAACATTAAATGAACTAAAATAAAAACTTGGCGGTATTCAGAAAAAAATCTAAATATATTAAATTTCAAAAATATATTATAATTCATTGTACGAGCAATTTTTAAAACTTTTTCTTGTACCAAATATAATATTTGTAGAAGAAAAAAATAAAACTATGAAATATTGAAATTTTTCTCTGCTAAACAGACTTTTCCATAAACAATCTGGTCTGATTTTACATCACATTTTCTTCTACACGTGGCAACCCATCATATGGATTGTGGAAATATCTCACCTCAATATCGTTTTAAAACGTTGAACATCTTGTCTTTAAACCGCCAAGTTTTTGAGTAGAAAACATTTTTTGGTTTTTATAAAAAAAGTTTCATTTCGAATAAAATTTTTTTCAAATTTAATCCATAAATTTATTTCATTGCGAATTTTTTTTTTTTTTTGTAAATTTGTTATAAAATTTACATACTTTATAATAAATATGCTTTGTTTCGTGCAACATGACGAACGAATTACTCTCGAAATCAATTTGATTTTGTTTTAAAAATTGTATTTTTTTATTTAAATTTGACATTGAAAAGGGTAACATGTTATTTTTAAAAATCGTATAAACATTAGGCAAAGAAATGAAATTTACTGGCGAAATTTTAAAATGAAATACAAAATTTCCTTGAGGAATTCCATAAAAACATTTTTTATGGTCTTGCTTGCCATATATTTTTTTGTAACAATTAAGTAACGTTTGTACTATTGTATAAAAAGAAATTTTGAAAATTTTGTACTAAAACATTTTAATTCAAATTTATTTATTATTTTGGCTCCACAAAATCAGATTAATAACTTTTTATACATTTTTGGAAAGTTTTACTAAAACAGTAGATATAAAATAAATTTTATTTATTCTCCTCAAAGTCCAATAAATATATATTTAGTCAATGTTCGCTTAGTAAAATTTTTATAATTTTTTTTTATAAAAATTTCAAAACGTTAAAAAAATTCTTAAATTTTTTTTAATTAAATTTATATATTTGTCATATTTTCAAAGTGATTTTTAGTATAATTTTTTATTAGTATTTTTAATATTTAGAACAAAAACACTTAATTTAATTTATAATATATTTTTTAAATTCCAACAAAAAATTTTTTTTACAAAATTATTGGAAATATTTATTAATTAAAGTTTTGTTCCTTAATTTTTTTTGTGTTATAAATTTTTAACAACGTATAAGTAAAAACAAAATTTAATGGTAATTTAAATGCAGGTTTTCATGGAATCGATGAGTTTTCTAAAAACCATTTTGAAATTTTTTTAATTTTTATTTTTTTTTTAATTCATATTTATATTTTTAGAAAAAAATATAAAATTTTGTAGAAAAATTTTTATTCATCTTTTTACTATCATCGATCTGATTAAATAAGACTTGTTGCAAAATTTTCAACCATTTTTTTTTTAAACTTCCAAAATTATTTTTACAAAACTAAATTATAAGGTTTTGTGAAAAGTTTTTGCAAAATATGCTTAATATATATTTTTTTTAACTAGACTGAAACGTATTTATATAAAATAACGAGTGAACAAGAAAATATCCAGCATCACAATTTATAGTCTGTTCGGCGATGTAGCAAGCTATCGTTCGATGGAAAGAATAACATTTAAAATAAAAACAATTTTTTAAATTAGTTAGCCTTACCCATTGAGGTAAATATTTAGCCTCACCATGAGATAAACATTTAGCCTCACCACGAGGTAAACATTTAGCCTCACCATGAGGTAAACATTTACCGCCTTATTCATAAAAATTATGAGAGTCTAATAACAGCTTAATAAAACAAAATTTTGTATGAAATTTGCTCTATTACACTCTTATAAGCCTCTCATAACTTGTATGAATAAGGAGGTTAGTATCACCATGAGGTAAACATTTAGCCTCACCACGAGGTAAACATTTAGCCTCACCATGAATTAAACATATAGCCTCACCATGAGGTAAACATTTAACCTCACCATGAGGTAAACATTTAGCCTTACCATGAAGTAAACATTTAGCTTTACGAGGTAAATATTTATCCTCGCCATGAGGTAAACATTTAGCCTCACCATGAAGTAAACATTTAGCTTTACGAGGTAAATATTTATCCTCGCCATGAGGTAAACATTTAGCCTCACCATGAGAAAAACATTTACCCTCACCACGACGTAAACATTTAGCCTCACCATGAGGTAAACATATACCCCCCCTTATTCATAAAAATTATGAATCTAATAACAACGTAATAAAACAAAATTGCATATGAAATTTTCTCATAACTTTTATGAATATGAGGGTTAGCCTCACCATGAGGTAAACATTCAGGCTCGCCGTGAAGTAAACATTTAGCCTCACGACGAGGTAAACATTTAGCCTCACGACGAGATAAACATTTCAACATCTTGTATTATATGTTAACTGTAGCTGCATGATTTAATAAAAAAAATTCCACTTATTTACGGACAACTTCAGATTTTTCTATATTTGCCTTACACCGATTTCAATGTCAAATTTAAATGAAAATAATGGGGCCTGCTCTATAATACGAATCGAGAAGAAAATTCTTTCCCGAATCGAATTACACAGCTTGACCGCAAGAAACGAAAAAATAAATTATTTTTTTTATAATAGAGTACAGAATAAAATCGTATTTTTTTTTTTAACAAAATAATACTAATAAAAAAACATTTACCAAATAACCACCATTTTTACAGCACTAAATAATGTTAAAAAAAGTTTTGTTTGTTAAACTTAATTGTTTTAAGTAGTGATTGTTTCTTTAAAAATTTTCTTTATAATCTTAAGGTCAATTTGGTGAGAAACTTGAAAATAATGTATAATCTTTGGAAATTAACTATTAACAATGTTTTAATAATAAGAGATATAGCGATAATTATGTCAGCTAACCTCTTTGTTGGGAACTTTTTTTTATATTTGAACAGCTACTTCTGTTCCCAAACTTTCAAGACAATAATTTTATTTTAATTGATATTAAAGAAAATATTTTAATTTATAGTTAATTGTTAGTTGCCAAAGTTTATGAATTATTTTCTGGTTTATAGCAAGGAGAATGGGTCAATATGGCAGCAGTGGCGAATTCAATTCAAATCTCGTGTCATTTGATGCTATTCCCCTTGTGTTATTTGTTGTTTTCACTATCTACCCCAGCAATGGCAATAGCTTTTAAATAACTATAAATCTAAAGTGTTAAACAAACCATTTTGTATTAAAAAAAAGAAGAAAAAAATAACATACGAAGGTTTTTAATTGTGAACGTGAAAGTTTAAAAATTCCCTGGCAAAATGAAAAATACATTAAGAGTTAAATTACTACGTATCCACACATTTAAACTAATTAAAAATGATTTTAAACATAAGAAATGGATGCTTGAAATCGAAATGGTTCAAATTTAGAAATCATGAGTTAATAGTGGTTTTTTATAAAAAACCTTTTTTAAAGCAGTTTTTACCGAAATTATATATAATTTTTCGAATATAATCTTAATCCTAAGTTTATCAAATTATTATTTGCAAATATTGAACTTTTAAATTAATATTCAGCCAAAAAATTGATTTTTTTTCTTAAATTTTTTTCTTAAAATCGAATATCCTTGTAATGCTACAAATTTTGATAATTTTGTTATATAAAGTGTCTCAAAACGCTAAAGTTCACTGGCCATTAATAATATTCGAAATTTCGAACATATGTAGTTTAAATGTAATGTTAAGGCAAATGAAATAATGATTCTTGTGCTTGAATTGATTTTAAAGTTGTGGTTTATAATATGTAAAAATTCGAAATTTAGAACAAAAGTGTCTCAAAACGCTAAAGTTTACTGACCATTAATAATATTCGAAATTTCGAACATATGTAGTTTAAATGTAATGTTAAAGCAAATGAAATAATCATTCTTGTACTTGAATTAATTTTAAAGTTGTGGTTTATAATATGTAAAAATTCGAAATTTCGAACATAGCGCACGAATTAAAATTTAATTTTTTTTTTGCAACAAAAAATTTAGCAAAATAACTAAAAGCTACCATTTCAGTAAAATGTTTTCTTAAATTCACTAACTTCAATAACATATTCAAAATAACGTTCGAAATTTCGATCATGTTTCGAAGATGGATAATTTGATGACTTTTAGGTCAATGGCTAAAATCAAATAAATTTCGAGACTTGGAAAAATGTATTAAAAAAAAGAAAAGAAAATTGTTCTGTAAAGTAAAATCCTAGTTTGCAAGTTGTATGTATGTATGTTCGAAATTTCGAACGTTTTTTAAAAAACTATGATTTGATGAATTTTATTTGTTTAGTAAAAAATTTTTTTTTTTTTTGAAATTAGAAAATAATTTCAAATTTTGTGCAAAGCATTTCTCAAACTAATTTAGTATTAATAGTCTATTCGAATTCGAAGATTCGTAATAATATTGTAGCATTCATTAAAATGTACAAAAGAAATTTGTGCTTTACAAATTCATTGTAAAAGAAATATTTGTTCAAAAAAATTTTTTTTATATTAAAAATATTGAAAGTTAGACAATAATAACGAATCTTCGAAAAACTGCATTTTTGTTGTTATTAAAATAAAATTATTTCTTAGCCACCATAAATTAATTTAAAATTGAATATCCGTAATGTTCGAAATTTCGAAAATGCCATGCACATGTACTGGCAGATTAAAATTTGTTAATATTACATCTAATAATAATGTATTATAGGCTTTGGAATTTGAAGAAAAGCCCTTGTCTTTATATTGAATAGAAAATCAAAAAATTCTCATCTGCAGATGAAAATGAAAAAAACGTAATTCCTGCCGTAGTTAACTAGTTTTATTTGCTTAGTTTTAAATAATTTCGAAAATATTTTTGGCTTTAAGCCGAAAATACTGCCAGCAGCAATTACACTAACAATAAAAACGGCTCTATGAACTCTACACACAATTTAAAACCTTTTTATGCGATTTCAACTTATCGAATGTATTTAAAGAACGCAACAAAATATTGTACAACTTAAGTGGTCTCTTAACTTTACTGTTTATTGTATTTAAGTTCCTTTTTGTCTTATTGTTATTATTATTAATAATAATAATAGTAATAAGGAATACTTTTAATTTAAGGTTATAAACTAATTAATTAATTGTATTGATTTGCATTTGTTTATTTACACAATAACATGAAAAGAACACCTATAATCACACATTTACACTAACACAACTATATAATTGTAAACACCTTTACGATTTAGATTTAATTTTAAGAAAATGTTAAGTTTATTATCATTATTTTAATATTCTCCATTTAAAATACGGGCCCTTTACGCTTAACAATAATGGTTGCCAAAATATCACACATTATACGAACTGGTTGTTAAATTTTAGAAATAATCACCCAATCTTATTTGTTTTGCCAAATAATATTGCAAATATTTGGCCAGATTTATTTTAATTTTAAAGAAAATGATTATTGAAGACTTGATAACAAAAAGAAAAAAATAAAACTGAAACAAACTGTGGTATTGACAAACAAATTAAAATTTATTTGTTAAACAAACAAAAGAAAAAAAAAGCATGAGTTTATTTTGTACTTTAGACTTAAACAAAAATTTATAAAAAAGAAAACAAAAAATAAAAAGAGATGAAAAAAATCCAAAGGAAACAGCATAACAAAAAGAAAAACAAAATGGCGTTTTACTTAGGTTTGAGAGGTGGTTTAAGTTTAAACCTAGTTTAACGAAGTCTGATACTCTGATCTTTTCAGCAGACTGCGATTTTTTTTATTATTTCTTTAAGGACACACATTTTAAGCAAAACTAGGCTGTTCCGTCAAAATTTTGTATAAAAATTTGTTAATAGCGCGCAAAAATCTGTTTTCAGATTAACTAAACCTAGTTTAACTGAGATCCCAAAAATCCGGCCTTAACTTAACTTATTCCCTCTTATTCTGTAACTATTTGTCAATGTCACGTCAAGACAATATAAAAAATAGGATGTTTATTCGCTCGTTGTGGTCAACAATTAATTATTACTGACGATGTGTGAGTACTTTCTGAGGCCTCGAATATAGCAAGAGGCAGTTGGAAATACTGAATTGCTGAAGAAAAAGAGCACAGGAGTATCCTATTTTTTATACTCCCCCTTATTCCGTAACTATTTGTCAACGTCACGTCAAGACAATATCAAAAATAGAGCAGTTGCATATGGTTGTGGTCAGCAATTGATTAATGCTGACAGCCTCTAATTATTCCCTAAGGCCTATAAAATAATAAGAGGCTGGTAAAAGAAATTAAATACGAAGGAAAAATAATATGCAGTTGTCTTAGTTTTTGTATTGTCTTGACGTGACGTTGACAAAATGTTACAGAATAAGGGAGATTGTCTTGACGTGACATTGACAAATAGTTACAGAATAAGGGGGATTAAAAAATCATAAAATAGGCGAAATTTTATATTTTCATTTAATTTAAATTAAACTGGTTATACAAAAAACAATGGTAGGGTATATTCATTTTGTCATTACGTTTGTAACGCAGCGAAATATCCCTCTAAGACCCCATAAAGTATATGGGCATTTCCAGAAAAAAGTCCACCTTGATCGAAAAATTAAAAGTTAACAAACAGATTTTTTCCTAATGTATTATAAAAGAGAAACTTCTAAAATAAATTAAATTTTGGAGCTCAAAGCTTTCTTTTGTTGGGATGGTGAAATACTGAGCTACAAGTTTGAAGTTTCCGTTTTTGTAAGTGTTTCTTAACTTCAAGGGCATTTCCTCTTTATAATTAACATTCCTAAAAGCAATTTCATAATAATACTCTTAATGCAAAACTGTTGCTAAAAACATATTTAATCATAAAACAAATGCAAAAAATAAATTTAGTATTTTGTAGTTTTTATATAATTTTCTAATATTTATGTCTTTTTCGCATTTTTTAACATAATAAAATAAAGTGGAAATTTTAGTAATGTAACGCCAGTAACGTAACGCCAGACCAATTTTCATAAAAAAAAAAGGAAAAAAGATTTGTTCAATTTATAACTTGGAAAATAAATGTATATTGGTCCAAAACCTATCAAAAAAAATTTGATTAAAAATACTTGCCCAATTCGCAGAGTTCAACAATTTTGTTATCAAAGTCAAATCGCACTTCCGTTTTTTGTAACGTAACGCCAGGTCACTTTTTGGAGTATATCTTGAAATTCTTAGGCTCAACTATTTCCATTTTTTGGCTGAATATAGAGCTATCCAATCACTTCTCTAATGTGAGAAAAAAACTTTTTTAAATTCTGGTTTTTAACGTTTTTTTCAACATATCGTCGTACAAAAGTAACGTAACGCCAAAATGGAAATGCCCATATATATTCTTGAGCAGTAATGAAATCTAAGGCGATCTGAGCATGCCCGTCCGTCTTTGAAAATCGCGATTCAGTCCAAATGAAAAGAGCCAGACTCTTGAAATTTGATATAAATATATCTTGAAGGATAGCACAGGTAAGTTCGTAAATGTGCTGAATCGGGCCAGAGGGGAAAAAGTTCCCCTAAGAAGAACTAAAGCAACCCCTAAAAAAGCAACATAATTTTAAAATTTTATTTTTGTAATTTTGTTAAGCAAATGATATATTTTTATCAGAGTTGTAAATGAATCATTCTTTTTTTGATTTCAATTCATTACGAATTAGCTAAATTTTGAATTAATTCTTTTCACAAAAAAAAAAAATTAATGAAATTTGAATCAATTCAAATAAATCTGCAAAAATTAATTGCAATTCATTTCCAATTCAAATGAATTGGGAAAAATGAATTGCAATTCATGTTTGCTAAATTCAAATTTCATTCAATTCGTTTTTTGTCGAAAAGAATTAATTCAATATTTTACCAATTCAGTGCATGAATGATTCGCGAATTAATTCAAAAATGAATGATTCGTTTACAACTCTGATTTTTATATCAAAGAAGGTACAACGTGATAAACTTAGAACCATAAAATTAAAAAAAATTAATTTTTATACCCCGCCCCTTTTAGGGCGCGTTATTATATGCAAAAATAGTGTAAAAATTTAACAAATCATTTTATTTAATAACATTTCTAAGCTTTAATGACGAAGCTGAGTCGTAACCTGGCAAATGACGTAAATAGGATAAAATACCGTTAGAGAATATATGGAAATTATTTCCCAACTCAAGTTTAGTTAAACACACTATGAACAAATACATGTTCAGAACATGCTTCGACATGTCTTTCAGGCGACCTTACAATGTATTTCTTAAGTTGAGAAATCGAATTGCTTGTTACATGCAAGTTTATAAACAAAATAATTAATAGCTAAGTGATAAGGACTACAAATAAGAAATAAATGCTCACCTTTTAATGATGTCCTTATCCGTTGAACCACAGATTTTGAATGATAGCAATTTTTTCACTTTTATTTAATTTAACCGATTTTTTTATTTCACATTATATACAATTAAAAAAAAAAGATATTTTAACT